>CM073000.1:10000-610000 GCA_037038555.1 Rhynchonycteris naso | reverse complement strand
TCTGCCCAACAGGGTGTGTTTCCCCCACCTTTTGGCTGCCTATCTGTGGTGTGTGTGTCTGTCTGTCTCTCTGTGCGTGTGTGTCTGTGGGGTATGTGTGGTGTGTCTGTGTCTGTGTGTGTGTCTGTCTGTCTGTCTGTCTGTGAATGTGTGTCCGTGGTGTGTATGTCTGTGGTGTGTGTGTGTGTGTGTGTGTGTCTGTGTGTGTGTGTTTGTGTGTGCATGTGTGTATCTGCTACATCTCTCAGTCTTGGCCTTAAGTAGTAGGTGTCCTGTGGAGCCCCATTGGGCAGCTTCCTTGGTGACGTAAATCAGTTGCTTCGGGAATGTCCCTTGTGGGGACTATGTGTGCCCTCCTGTCGTAGTGGAGCCTGGATTTCTGCTGGCACGTCCATCGGTGGTGTCGACCCGCAGGCTGGCTTATTAGGAGGCTCACCCTGACCATAGTGTACGAGCCGCCGGGTGGGAGGGGCTGACCCAGGACAGGTACCTGCTGACATCTCCCTTAGGGTTGTGTCAGCTGTGGAGCTACCTGGGTGGTGCTCTGGGACAGGTCAATGTCAGATGCACCCTGTGAATGGCCTTGGGCTATTTTTTAGAAGCCACAAAATGAAACTCAGTTGGTAGCTGCCTCTGCTGGGTGTGGGTACATGTGGGAGGGGCCACACTCTGGATCGTGGCCAGCTGTCACCCGTCCTGAGTCTGGAGTAGGTCTGTAAAGGGCCCAAGGTGCCCTGAGATCCATCGCCACCAGGCCAGACCCTACACTTTCCTTAGGTTAAACCAGAGCTGTTCCAGAAACATACCTACTTTTGCCCCTTTACAAAATTGTGTGCAGCTATTTCATTAGCAAAAAGATTTCTTGAAGGATAAAAAAAAAGGCATTGCAATCTGGTCATTGCAGTTATGGTGGGCCACAGGGGAGGCCTGAGAGGGAGGAGCGGGAAGTTCCCTTACAGATGGGAAGAGGAAGTATGGGGGGGGGTATTATAACCACAGAGCTGTGTTGTGAACATAGAGTTCTTCCTGTGGGGCTTTCTAACGACAGCGTCTGAGAGCTCCTCCCACAGGCCCTCCTGATTCCTGTCCTGGTTCAAGCCTCTGTCATATATTCTCACGCTACTAAATCTTCTCGCTTGATGTAAGAGTCTCATCTCAAACGCAAGCAATTGTATTTGAGTCATTGTGTTTGACCTCATCAACACTTAATTCACTGTCTCAAAGACTTGACGCATGTTGTCTCAATCTTCACAACAAGTCTATGAAATTGATATAATCATTATCTCCACGTCGCAACAAAATAAAATAAAATCTGTGACACACAGAGGCTCAGCAGCTCTCCAGAATCACACAGACTGTGGTGAAGCCAAAGATTCCAGCCCACGTAGAGTCCAGCAGAGACTTAACTCCACAGCCGGACTCCTAACCAGCCCAAATACTGCTCTGGTTTCCATCTGGTATGAACACGGGTCTGGAGAGGCTAGAGTGTGGGAGACTGCTGATTGACAAAAGTCCTCGCAGTTTAAGACTTAAGCCAAAAGCAGAAGCTCTTCCCCACAACCCTCTGTTTGATTAAGCTGGTAAAGGCAGTTTCCACGCCCTTCCCCACACCTCCATGTGAGCTGTGATGCTGATGGGTTTTACTCTTCCCATCCCCCATGCCCCTCGAAGAGACTGGAGGCAGTTTTCTGTTTACCCTTTGTTTTGTGAAGTTAAGATGTTATATGCAGGGTGGAGGGTTCTGGGGCTTTGGGGAGAATTCTTGGTTTGCCTCAGAAATGTGACTTTGTATCTGAGCTCTCTTTGTTTTGCTAATGGCTTTGCTCTCTGCCCTATACATAAAGCATTTTGGGGGTGGAGACTCACTCTTGCAAGCCATCAACTTGGCAGGAGGCCTCATAATCTCATTCTTTTTCTTTCTGTGTTTCTTTTCTAATCCTCCCCATTCCCACTCGAGACCTTCAGAGGACAGAGGTTTGGCTCTGTTCTCAGACTCGGGGCCCCTGTTGTTCAGCAACCAAGCTCTTCTTAGCACCTGAAGCAGAGACCATGGAGCCATCCTCAGCGCCCAGAGCCAACTTGCTCCAATTGAGCCATGGCTGTGAGAGAGGAAGAGAGAGATAGAGAGAAAGGAGAGAAGGGGGAGGGGGAAGGGTGGAGAAGCAGATAGGTGCTTCTCCTGTGTGTCCTGGTCAGGAATCGAACCTGGGACTTCCACATGCCAGGCCAATGCTCTCTCTACCTCTGTCATCATCTTTATGCTGATGCACCAAAATGAGATTTATTTTCCTGACTTCATCCGTCCTTAGGTGTGGGTGGCACAAATGGTTCTAATTGGATTTCTGCATCTATCTCTCCGAGTCGGGTGATTTAAGCTGTTTACGCTTTGGTTACAGAGGAGAAGCTGAACCATTGACTCTTAAGTGTCCTTGGTTTAGGGATGCTAGAATGTTGTGATTTACTAGATGACTGTAAACTGCTGGGCCATTTAACTATCTGTCTCTGTTTTTCCCTAATTCCACTTGTCCTGGGAGCTCCCCAGCCCGACTCAGTGTGACTGAGAAGAAGGGGGAGCCATGCAAGGGGATAGCGCAGAGGGTTTCAAGACCAGAGGGGCTGAAGCACAGGGATTGAGGAGAGGTGGCAAGAGGGAGGTCCGAGAGATAAGCAAGGCGGTCATGTCAGCCCCTCAGGGCCCCCATAGACCTTCTTGTCCCTGTAAGGTGGGATAGGAGGACAGAACTTTAAGCAGAGGACAGGGAACTCTTATCGCTGGAGGATGCACAGCACTACCAGTGGGCGGGCAAGGACCTTCCAGGGACAGATTAATAGCCTTGACCAGGCAAACCCAGGGTTTCAAACCAGCCACCTCAGCGTTCCAGGTCGACGCTCTAGCCACGGTGCCTCCAGAGGTCAGGCAGGAGCAGGAAATAGTACAAGGAGCGTTTTCAGCGTGTTTTCTAACACAACACCCACTAAGAAAGCAGGTAGCTAGGGGGGTGTAGGATGTGCTGAGACCACACCCAGAGCCCAGACCCACCAGAATCCCCAGGAACAGGGGGCAGTCCAAACCCCTCTGGCCCAGAGAACAGGGGCTGTGGAGTTACACCTGTGTACAAGGAAAGAAGCCTGCAGGATGCAGGGAGACAGCAGGCTGTGAAACATGGGTGTGGATACTTTGAAAACCCCACCCCTCTACGACCACACAGCAAACCCTGAGTATTCACTTCAAATTCCTCAGCCCCTGTGAAGTAGGGGTGTTGGCCAGGAAGGCTTTAGGATTTAGGACCCTGAGCTTACCCCATCATGAATATCCTCAACACCTGCCACCTATCTCCTTACCTCCGCTTAGGTGGCTGTCGGTCAAATAAGTTTGCCAATATGATGTATATGCTTGCTCGCTTATAGTTTGCATTGGGTGTGGGGGACAGGCTGTAAGCAGGCAGGGTCCTTATAGCCTAAGGCTTAGTTTAAGCCTTTTAAAACTAAGATCTTTCCAACATCCTTCTAATACTAAGATCTTCTCAAAACTAATCCTTTTTCCCCACACCCTTGACTGTTGCAGGGTGTGGGGTGGTGCATTCTTATGAGGAACCCCATTTATGCCTCAGATAAGTGGCTCTGCATCAGAGAGGTCCTTATTTGTATACTGGCTTAAAGGCTTTAATTTCTACACTATAAAATAAGGCAGACTGGGGGCTCTCTCTCTCTCAGCTCCTGCCATCAGCATGGCACAGGAGAGGCAGCCAGGATGGTGGAGTGCTGAAGGAGAAGCCAATTTGTGCAGAGAGGAGATGGGGAACAGAGGTGAATAAGGCTGGTGAGCTAGAAACCTTTGATTCTAGGAAACTCGGATAAGTCAGTGACTTTGGGAGCCCTGAATGGAAAGGGAACTGTTTTCCCACTGTGTGTATTACTTGCCTGCCGGGTTTTAGCTAGGATTAAGGTAATGGCCCACCAGTTCTTGGCTCTGTTGTTTCATTACCGTCTGTCCGAATCAAATGCTAACCTGCATGGGCCAGGCAGCTGTTATGGTGGCTGTGGCTACTGGCTTTACAGTGGCTGAACTGTGTGCCCACGTGGATCTCCTGTCCACCTTCAGAGGCAGAAAACTAGCTGACCCAGAGAAGCTTCACTGCCCATTCCCAGCAAGCTGCCAGCCACCAGATCTCTGCTGGGTCTGAACACAGATAACCCCACTGGCCTGGGGAGACTGTGGACTTGAATGCAGCAGTACCTGGACACAGCGACTGAGGCCAGTGGAAGTGTGGTTCTTTTGCAGGGTCGAGAAAAAGGCATTTCAAAGGACGCACATTTGGAGAAGCTGAGCCCTTTGCAGTAAGATTTTTCCGAGGTTGAAATCGAAGATTGCTCACAGGTTCCCAAGGTCTTATTTCCATCTGTCCCGCCAAGGAAAAAGCCCAGTCTTGTCTTTACCAAGCTCAGTATCAAGATCAGATTCCAGATATTCTGCACCATGAGTTAGCCCATATCAAAGCTCAGTTCACACCGGGCGCTGCCCAAAGCTTGTCCTTGGGAGACTGTCCACTGAGGGCTACCAGCCCACGCAACATGGGAGCAAACGAGGTGAGCACGCATTCCCAAGCAGGAAGGCAGAGGGAAAGGCTGGCCTTCTGTTAACCTCTGTTTATACTTTTGGGCTGCGAAGGACTAGTTTTCCTTAAAGCCAACCAATTAGTTTTCAAATTTTGCTGCTTAGGTTGGTTCCTTCCAGTAACCAATCAGATCCTACTTGTTAGAATCCATGGAGTCTGAAAAGATCAGCGTACAGGCTTTTATTAAAAGGAAACCTGCTGGCTGGCTCGCAAGGGGAGTCGCGCTTAGTACAAGGTTGAACTGGGTTTTAAGGGTCTTTTTCCGGAGGGGGGAGTGAGAAGGGTCGCGGGCATCATCTAATTGGCTGCTGGACAAAGGATTGTGACATCAGACATTCCTTTGGGGGTGGTCATCTGCTGCAAGCCCTAAAACGAGACTTACTGGCAGGGATAAAGAAATGTAACCTAAGACTTCTTATAGACTGACAGCCCTGTAAGGTCTACCAGCTCAGCTTCCACTGCGCATGCCCAGCGGGATGTCTCCCTTGATCCCCCGCGTGGGAGTAGCTGCTCCTTAGGGAGATGCTTCCTACAGGCTGGAGATTGATTCCACGAGCCAGGCCCATGCCCTATCTACTGGTCCATTAGGAAGGAAGTGTGGGTAGATCGCATGACATTAAAAAGACATTTGTCTTTTGATTGGCATACAGGGTAGCCAATCTGACGTCTGAGCTTTTGACACCCTACTGTGCGCGTTAAACCCCACTAACTTGTTCAGTTACATTGCTGCGTAGTTAGCCTTCAATTTATTTAAACTAAACACAAAAAAGGGTATAAAAATGAGTGCCGTAGCTGGTCCGAGTGAGAAGCCTAAAACCTACCACTTTCATACAGAATGGGAGGGGATTTTTTTCACTATGTCATATTCTAAGTGTGTTTGCCTCATCTGTCTGTGTGCCATTGCTATTCCAAAGAAGGGAAATGTGGAGCGGCTTTTTCAGACTGTTCATAAAAGCTATGACATTGACTTTCCTCCGAAAAGAGAGGTGAGAAGGAGAAAGGTGAAAGAAGAATACACAATATTAAATAGTAATAATAGTAACTTAAATAATGATAATATAGAAGAAATAAATTTCTGTTTTGCATTTCTATTGTAGGTAAATCATTTTGACTTGGTCATCTTATAAGTAGCTCGCAAGCTGAAAAAGTGTGGGCACCCCTGCCCTACACTGTGGGAACCTCACTTTTCCTGTCTGTAGAATGGGGATATTAATGTGTGCCTAGTTTAAGAATATAGTATTTTACGTAATGTCCTTTACTCATCGCGAAACTGAAAATATTGACCTACATGCTGCCTGTCACCACTTCAGCCAAATAAAGAGAAACGGGGATTGAATCTCCACGGGCGCTTTATTTAGATGACCAACAAACTGAGGAAGTGGGGTTATGTCCCCAGAGCCGGCCCAAACTCCTATCCCAAACCAACCTTATTTTAAAGAGGAAAAAGGGAAGTAAGTGTTTTTGGAATTTCCAGGGGGAGTTCATCAGATCATAGTCCAAGTTAATTGGCTCAGAGTCCCCAGGCCGGTCTGTGCGTGGCGCACAAAGGCTTTGCTCGCAGACCTCTAGGGCACAAAAGTGTATAGATTTCTTGCGGGTCTCCTTCACCTGGTCCCCTTTAGGTATGCAGAGGCGGATTAAGGTCGGTTGAGGCCTCCGGCGCAGAAGAAAATATTGGACCCCCTGCATTAGAAAAAAAGCTTCAAGTTGGGGCCTGGTGCGCCCGCCGTTAAATAAATCCTTTTCTGTAGGAATACCAGATCCCGGAAAAAAGCTTTTCCTTGCACTAACCCTCAAGCCTCTTGATTGTTACGGAAGCTAAAATTTTAACTCTTGCGTTCCCCCTATCAATCATAGGCGCTTCCCACTTAGATGATTGCTTGCTAGGTAAGATCCTCCCTGATCCAGGAAGTAAATTTAGGCCACGTGGGGCGGGGAGTCCTACTTCCTGGAGCACCTGTCGCGCCGTGTAGCGCAAAGCGCTCACCCGCCCTGGTGCAGCCTGGAGCGGGAATGGGGCGATGCGGGCTCCGGCCGCGGAGCGGGGACCTGGCCGAGAGCCCCGCAAGGGAGTCTCGTTATGGCTCAGCATGTGACTCTTCCACCCGGTGACGCGGCAGCGCGCACCGCGCGCCCAACTCCTTTTCAGTTTCCTTTTCCCCGTCCTGGAGACCCAGCTCCGCGGTGGCGCGGGGACATGCCCGTGATCAGTGACGTGCGGGAGCCCGAGGTTCCCATTGGGAGGCGGAGTTCGGCCGGACCCAATCCCGGAGCTGGTCGGGGCGAAATCTCGGTGGAGAGGGCTGCGAAGGGCGGGGAGATTTCCCGGCGGGAAAGCGCTGCGGTGCTTCTTGGTGCTGGCGGGTGGATCGCGCCCGGGATCTGATTGCCGCTGGACGCGGAACGCGGAACGCCGGCGACGTCGGCCCCGGAGCTCGGCACTGGTGAGTAGGGGCGTCTGGGGAAAAACGCAGGAGAGCAGCGTCACGCGCGCCTGGCCTGGCGGTCGGGAGGGAGCCAGGGCCCCACGGCCGCCCAGGCCCGTCAGGCTGCGCGTTGGGGCTCCGTGCGCCCCTCCGCGCCCGGCTGCGCGCCCGGGCTCCGTGCGCCCCTCCGCGCCGGGCGCAGACACCCCTCGGTTCTCGTCGCCGGAGCGGCGGGAAGCATGCCCGCGGCGGCCCGGTAGCTTGGAGCCCAGCCAATGTCCAAGCCCTCATCGTAACCGAAGTCATATGTTCTTTCATTTCCTTTTTTTTTCTTTTCTTTTTTTCCGTTTTCTCCTTTTTCTGGCCCGAATAAACCGGTTTAGTCACGGATGCTTGGAGCGCATCAGTCTTTTCCCTGCTGATTCTCTTCCCGGATTCGGTTTCAGAGGGAATGTGTCAATGTCCATGTGGAGCAGGTGGGGGGCCGCCGACTTCAAAGTCCCGCTGCCCTGGGTGCCCCCGGCCTCCCCCCCTCCCCCCGTGCTTGCGGTTCTCGCACCGCAGGGCTGGGTGGCCTCAGGCCGCGGGAGCAGCGGCCTCCCCTGGAAAACGCCGGTGTCGCCCCGGGCCCTGGACCTGTTTAGCTAGAGCCATCCCCAAGTTTAAAAAGAATCCGCATTTAAAAAAAAAAAAACAACTAGGCTGTATTTTGTAGCAGTTTTACGTGTACAGAAAAACTGTGAAGAGAGGAGAGGGTTCCCCTAGACCCGAAACCCTTCCCGCTTTTATTAAAAACATAACATCAGATGGCACATTTGTTCTTGGCCAAAGTCCACAATAGTCAAGTTTCCTTTAGTTTTTTTAAAAAACTTGAGTGCTTTTTATGTTCCGGGATCCAGTCGGGGTACCGCGTCGCCCACTCGGGGCTCCCACGCCCCCTTACCCCCTTACCGTCCCCTGGCTGTAGGACTTTTCCAGGCTGCCCTTGTATTGGATGACCGTGACAGTTTTGAGGGTATACTGGTCAGGTAGGTATATTGTAGCCTGTCCCTCTGACATGATGGAATTTGGCTGTTTTCCCATAAGAAGGCGCTCATGCGTTATTGGGAGGAAGACCCCAGAGATACATGGCCATTTTCATCCTGTGCTATCCTGGGGTAGGAAGGGGCAGATGATCAGCATAATTGATGACTTGATGTTGATCTTGATCACCGACCTGGCTGAGATAGTGATTGTCTGGTTTCTCTATAAAGTTACTCTATTACCCACCCCCCCACCCCCCCACCCCCCGTAAAGCCAGTAGCCATGGCCACCATCACAGCCGCCTGGCCTGTGCAGGTTCGCATTTGAGTCCGTCAGACGGTAATGAAACAACGGAGCCAAGAACTGGTGGACCATTATATTTAATCCTAGCTTGCATCCGGCGGGCAAGAAATACAGTGGTAAACACTTCCCTTTCCATTTAGGGCTCCCAAAGCCACTGACTTATCCGAGTTTCCTAGCATCTCACCAGCCTTATTCACCTCTGTTCCCCATCTCCTTCTCTCTGTACAAACTGGCTTCTCTCTCAGCACTCCGCCATCCAGACTGCTTCGCCCATGCAAAATAAGGAAGTCTCTGATACAAAGTCACTATCTGAGGCATAAATGAGATTCCTCATAAGACTGCACCACCCCACATCATGCAACAGTCAAGGATGTGGGGAAAAGCTTAGCTTTGAAAAGATCTTAGGATTAAAAGGGTGGGAAAGGCTTAGTCTTAAAACTAAGCCTTATCCGTGTTGGCGAACCTATGACACGCGTGTCAGCACTGACACGCATAGCCATTTTCGATGACACGCGGCCGCATACCAGAGAAGCATGGGGCCGCATGCCAAGAAGGACGTTTCATCCTCAGCTCCTGCACGGCCAGGTGCAGTAGCCGAGGATAAAACATTTGCTGTAGTGTAGACACTCTGTGCTGGAGGTCTGTAGGCCAAAACATTTTTGTTATTTAAATTATAAATATTGCAAAATTATGTTTTTTTTTTTCTCGAAGTGACACACCACCCGAGTTATGCTCGTTTTTTTGATGAATTTTGACACACCAAGTTCAAAAGATTGCTCATCACTGGGACCCTGCCTGCTTACAGCCTGTCTCCCACACCCAATACAAACTATAAGTGAGCAAACATATACATCATATTTACAAACTTATTTGACCAACCCCCTCCCCCCACACACACACCCATACTGTGCTGTTTGGAAAATAGTCCTACTATGTGTAGTTCACCCCTAAGGCGTGGAGAATGTATTTCCCCCTGCTTCAGGAAAACTATCATCATACAGTATTTGGAATTATTTTGCGTGGGAAATTTGTCTTTTCTGCCTGACTTATTCACTTATTCAATGGAAGAACCTCGCGGATCCCGGGTCACAACATCTGATTCAGGCCTTTGGGTGTGAGCTGGAGCTGATAAAAGAGTCCATCCAGCCTGACCTGTGGTGGCGCAGTGGATAAAGCGTCGACCTGGGAACACTGAGGTCGCCAGTTCAAAACCCTGCACTGGTCTGGTCAAGGCACATATGGGAGTTGATGCTTCCAGCTCTTCCCCCCTTTCTCTCTCTCTCTCTCTGTCTCCTCTCTAAAATGAATAAAATAAAAAAAAAAATTTTAAAGAGTCCATCAAGGACAGGGGGTGGGGCCTGGGGGCCTTACGGAGGGGCTGTCCTCCCCTGTCTCTGTATCTAGCAAGCAGAGGAAGCAGGCCTGTGGGCTGGCTGGTAAGTACCTAAGGCCACAGTATAGGGCCTGTGCGCCCCGCGGTGCCATTCCGACCGCGGTTAAGACACCAAGAGGGAGAGTAAAAGTTAACAGACAACTGTGGCGGCTCTTCTGCAGGAGATAGGCCACATTCCACCAGATCGAAGGCGCCACCCATTATTTTTTGTTTTGTAGGAAAAATTTTATTTTGCAAATCCAATGGAACACGCCACTGATTTCAGAGATGCTAAGTGTGACGACGTGGCGATCTCAAGGTTGATGAAAAATGCTCAACTCCCTCGCTGATGGCCTAGATCAGTGGTTCTCAACCTGGGTTCTATGGAACCCTAGGGTTCGATGAGTCGGTCTCAGGGGTTCGGAGAAGCCTCTGCCGCGGAGGCCAGAATAAAGTAATACCGTAATTTGTTGTGAGTTCATGCACTTTGTTGGTTTTGTTCTTTGAGCAAGGTGATGTTCATGTACGGCTCATTTTGTGCACCAGTAAAAAAACATATACCTATGTCTTGAATTTGGAAAAAAAATCATATTTTATTTATCACCAAAGAAGGGTTCGGTGAATGCGCATATGAAACTGGTGGGTTCGGTACCTCAGAAAAGGTTAAGAACCACTGGTCTAGATCCTTTCTTCCTCGAGGGAACGCACGGTTAAGAGTAGCTCCATCTCACTAACCCGGGGGATGTTTAGTCCGCTGACTCCATTTATGATCTTGAAAAAAAAATTAAATCTGACAGGTTGGCGTTTTCTTGCCTGATAGCCAGATTGTGAAACACCAGCACAATAAAACTGCGTTCCTGACCCCCAAAGCCCAGCTGTGTTTGTTGTGCTCTGTTACGCTCCTTTCTTGTTTTTAGTATTGATTTTAGAGAGTGGGGGAAGGAGGAGGAGAGAGAGAGAAACAGGGACTCAGGAATGCATTCGTTGGTTGAGTCTGGTACGTGCCCTGACCTGGGGTTGAACCTACAACCTTGGTGTCTGGGGACGACGCTCTGACCGACTGAGCCATCTCAGTAACAGCAGTGACTTCTATTGTTTTTTTGTTGTTTTTTTTTACAGGGACAGAGAGAGTCAGAGAGAGGGATAGATAGGGACAGACAGACAGGAACGGAGAGAGGTGAGAAGCATCAATCATCAGTTTTTCGTTGCGACACCTTAGTTGTTCATTGATTGCTTTCTCACATGTGCCTTGACCGCGGGCCTTCAGCAGACCGAGTAACCCCTTGCTGGAGCCAGCGACCTTGGGTCCAAGCTGGCAAGCTTTTGCTCAAGCCAGATGGGCCCGTGCTCAAGCTGGCAAGCTCAGGGTCTTGAACCTGGGTCCTCTGCATCCCAGTCCGACGCTCTATCCACTGCGCCACCGCCTGGTCAGGCAGTAACAGCAGTGACTTCATATGGTGCATTAAATACTCTAGCGGACCTGCCAAACCTTTATCTCGGTTAGCCTTGTTGTAGTAGAAAGACTCAGCCCAGCACTCAACAGTGACCAGTGTACTGAAGGTCATGATAAGGGTCCAGATGAACAGGAAGATGAAGGGACATAGAGAGTGAGATCTGGGGGCGGGGGGGAGGGGGCGTCCCGAGTCCGGGAGCTCCTGTCCCTGTGGAGTGTCACCCTCCCAGTGTGGATGTGTCCACCCACCTGGAGGCTTCCTCACCCAGGCACCCTACATGGTCACTCCATTCTAGCCCTGTCCCTCTCTCGAATATGGGAGATGGGGCTGAGAATTCCCAGCTTCCCACCCTGGCTTGGGCTTCTGGTGAGCAGACCCATCTAGGGAGTCACCCAGAGTCACCTCATTAGAACCAGAGCTCTTCCTGGTGCTCTTCACCAGCCCGGAAATGACAGACAGGGTTTCGGGAGCTAGGGTCAGAAATATATATATATTGTGTTTTGTATTTTTTCTTCCCTATTTCATACCTCTGAATGGATGGCCTAGGTAATTAATTCCCTCTCACTCCCATGTCTTCTTGGTGATATGATTGCCCAGAAAGGTCAAGAATTCTAGTCCCAGGCTGCACGGCAGAGTAGCTGAGGCTCGGTGGAAGTCCGGGGTTTTGGTCCTGCCCTAGAACGCTTCACGTTAGGCTTGGTGAGACTGACAGTTGTGATGGAAGAGGCTACCTGGCCCTCCTCACTCCGAATTTCTGGAAGCTGTGCCGAGAGGCCGGCGGCGGTAGCTGAGAGGGTGGGTGGATCCATCAGCCTGGCAGGGGGGTGGTCTTCAGGTGACCGGAGAACTGCCGATTGCTCTCTACGGTTGTTACAGGACCTTCTTTGTCTGGGAAAAGCAGGCTCGTTTTTCTGCATACGGGTCTTTGTCTATTTCAGCCTCGTCATCTTCAATAGCTTCCTCTGTTGTATCAGTTAAGGATTCTTTTTTTCTTTCCTTTTCTTTTTCTTTTTTTTTTCTCCAGATGACAGACAAGCCAAGGTGGATGAGCAGAAAGGGCATTCATTGGTCCATGTGGTGGAGAAGTCAAGGGTAGGGCAGCTTCAGGCACAGCTTGATGCAGGGAGTCACACGATGGACATGCTTTCTTCATCTGTGGGTTGGCTTCCTTCTCAAAACGGGCTCACCCTCTGGTTAGCAAAATCGCTCCAGCAGCTTCTCACCAGGTGACATCAGCTCTTGAGTTGTTCTCAAGAGATCACAAGAATCTTTTTTTTTTTTAATTTCTTTATATTTTATTCATTTTAGAGAGGAGACACAGAGTGAGAGAGAGAGAGAGAGTGAGAGAGAGAGAGAGAGAGAGAGAGAGAAAGGGGGGCGGAGCTAGAAGCATCAACTCCCATATGTGCCTTGACCAGACCAGTGCAGGGTTTTGAACTGGCGACCTCAGTGTTCCCAGGTCGACGCTTTATCCACTGCGCCACCACAGGTCAGGAGACCACAAGAATCTTTTCCCTCTGGTGTCTCAGCTACGTGACCCTGTGACAGGCTGGGCTGTCACGAGTCATGTTCTCGTTCCTGAAGCAGGCACTGTGGCCTGGGCGCCCGTGAGGCTAAGTCTCTTGCTTCTCTCTCCCTCTGAGGGAGAGCTTTGTCTGCAGCACGTGGTCCCCAGAAAGGGACTGGAAGAAAGGAAGCTGGCTGAACCCCTTTTCCCGAAAGATAAACATTTACAGCACTTAGAATTGGGTCACAAACACCTGCAGTAGGATCCCGTCGCCTGTTACTGGGCTTCTCTTAAGTGGTTCCTTTTTCCTTCTTTCTTTTATAGCATTTTGCACACGCACACACTCACCGTGGGGTTCTGTTTCCCACCCACTAGATCGGCAGACACCTGAGTGCCCACAGTGCCAGGTGTGGGTGCAGTGCGAGCGCTCCTTGCCTGCTGGTGGGGACGTGCATGGGAACAGACCCGCTAGAAAGAACCCTTGGGCCTGAGCTAGTCCAGGGGAGGCCGCCCAGCAATGAGCCTTGTTAGTCATCGTCCCAAACCGAAAGCCATCAGAAATAGGCTACGTCAGAAGTCGAACTCTGTCGTCATCAAGCAATGAAAATGAACCCTCCCCCCCCCCCAAAAAAATCAGCTCACGGTCGCGGGACAGAATCTCACAGACGTGATGTTTGCAGTCTCCCCCCGCCTCCCCCAAAGGCAGTAAGTAGGATTCCATGATGCCTCTGGAGCTCAAACCCAGGAGGAAAGCGAGGCTTCTGCCGACGTAGGTGTGAAACGGAAGGAGAGGGGGGAGAGCAGTTTTCACCGCTGGCTTTCGTGGGCACCGGATCAGCCGTGTCCACGTCCCCTGGTTCTGTCTGGTTCCTGGAGCGCAACCTCGGGTTCCGCGGTGGGTGGTGCGCGGCCTGGGCGGTATGGAGAAGTCGCCTTGCTGGAGAGAAAGGGCGCCGGGCTAAGACTGCTGGCAGCCCCTCGGGCAGCATTCCTAGGCTCCCCGTGCCCTGAGTGGGCGTCGGCCCATCCTCAGCCCGTTTCCGGCGCGCGTGGGCGGGCACTGCGCTGCATTCTGGATGAGGCAGGCGCGGTCTCCGCGATCTGGGAGAAGCTGGTGTTAAATAGGCGGGGACCTGCCAGGGACAGGCAGCCCGGTAGTGGATACAGTGTTGCCTCGGGACTCCGAGGAGGGAGGTTTGAAACCCCGAGGTCACCAGCTTGAGCGTGGGCTCATAGCCATGCCCCCATGGTCCGGGCTTGAGCCCCCCTGTCAGGGCACGTATGAGAAAGCGGTCAGTGAACAACCAGTAACCTGTTGGATGAATTGTGCCACCTTCTATGTAAAACCCTCAGGGGCACTTTATTTATTTATTTATTGTTGAGAGGAGGAGAGATAGATAGACTCCCACATGTGCCCCAATTGGGATTTACCTGGCAATTCCCATCTGGGGCCAATGCTCTACCCATCTACCATGGATGCTCCCAACCGAGCTATTTTTAGCACCTGAGGCAGAGGCTCTACAGAGCCATTCTCAGCACCTAGAGCCAATGCGCTGGAATCGATCAAGCCACAGGCTGTAGGAAGGGGAGAGAGAGATAGAGAGAAAGGAGAGGGGAGAGAAGCAGATGGTTGCTTCTCCTGTGTTCCCTGACTGGGAATCGAACCCACAACGTCCACACACCGGGTCTTCGTTCTACCACTGAGCCACTGGCCAGGGACCTCAGTGGTACTTGAAAGCCTTGTCCCATCTGTCTCCCTGGTGGCTGCTGCCTCTGTGCCCCTTTGAGCACAGTGTGGACTGCCACTGGTCCGTGAGCCTCGGCCTGGACCTGGTGGTTTGCACAGCCCGCACTGAGCTTCAGAGAACCACTGACGTTCTGCCCTTTTGAGGGGCAGGGAGAATAGAACAGTAACCCCTGTGGGCCTCAGCAATGCACTGTCCACAAAAGTGGCATCTGCTGAGACTGCCAGGAGGCGGGCCCATAACCACAGCCACAGCCATGATGGTGAAGTCTTAGGGGTCCAGGCCATTGGTGTGGTCCTGTCTGCAGGGGCGTGGCCACCCCTCCAGTATCCAGGCCCAGATCACTTTCTTGTTGCCCCGAGTTCTGTCCTCTCCCGGTTTGTGAGATGCGCCTCACAGAAGTTCACTTCTTGGAAAAATTGCTTATTTTATTTCATTTATGTTTAAATGTATTGATTGATTGATTTTTAGAGAGTGAGAGGGGAAAGGAAGGGAGAGAGGGAAACAGATTTGTTATTCCACTTATTCATGCATTCACGGAATGGTCCTTGTAGATGCCCTGACCCGGGATCAAACTGACAACCTTGGCCCATGGGGATGACGCGCTAACCACTGTGATCCCCGGCCAGGGTCTCGTGTTTTAAAGCCACGGTGCTCCGACTCTATCGGAGCGTCCTGTGGACTTCCTGTTCGCAGCTTCAGCGTCTCTTCCATTTGTGCGGTACTTTCACTACATAGTATCACTTTGTGAGGTCCTAAGGAAGTAGACATTGTGATGTGCCTGCTGTTTTTCCTTTGGGTCTCAGCAGTGGGGGTCGTTTTCTACCTCACTGCTGTCACTGTCGCGGAAAGGCCCGAAGGCACTTGAGCTGTTGCGAGGGGCCTCTGCCGGGCTCAGTCTGTCCTGTGCTGACTCCCCGTGGCCGCGTGGCTCCGCGCCAGCCTCGCGGTGGCCTGCGTGCCCGGCCTCTCCCCCGCCCCATGGCTGCGCGCCAGCCTCGAGGTGGCCTGCGTGCCCGGCCGCGCCTCCGCCGCATGGCTGCGCCCCAGCCGCGAGGTGGCCTGCGTGCCCGGCCTCTCCCCCGCCCCATGGCTACGCGCCAGCCGCGAGGTGGCCTGCGTGCCCGGCCTCGCCCCCGCCCCATGGCTGCGCGCCAGCCTCGAGGTGGCCTGCGTGCCCCGCCTCGCCCCCGCCCCATGGCTGAGCGCCAGCCTTGAGGTGGCCTGCGTGCCCGGCCTTGCCCCGCCCCATGGCTGTGCACCAGCCTCGAGGTGGCCTGCGTACTCGGCCTCGCCCCGCCCCATGGCTGCGCGCCAGCCTCGCCGTGGCCAGTGTGGCTGGTTCTCCCTCGCTTCCTCTCTCTCGATGCGACTTGACATCTCCGCCCTTACGTCTTGTGCTTTGAACACTCCTGGGTGTGGGGGTCCCCGGGTCCTGGGTTCTCTCTCAGATTCCTTTCTGTGTACCGTGCTGATGATGCTGGGTACGTTCAACCGAATTCAGAACCAGGAGCGGGAGGCGGGTGTTGGCTCGGGAAGTGGGCCAGGGCTGCAAAGGTAGACAGACCGACATCCTCTCTGCTGAGCTCCTGTGCTGCCTCTGGGGGCCAAGCCCTCTCAGCACATGGCCATCAGGGGCCGCTGAGCGTCTCATCCCGTCCACACCGGGAGCTCAGTGAGGCCAGCAGGGCCTCCCCGCCCAACGCTGGGGGGAGTCCCAGCTGGGAGAGAGCCCGGAGTGGCTGGCCCGTGCTCTGCCCCGCAGGCGGTCCAAGGGCCGTGAACCAAACCCACGCCACAGCGCAGCCCGTCCGTCTGTGAAGGTTTATCCCAGGGCTCTGAACCCTGTCGGTGTATCTTGCATCTTGGTCAAGAACCCGCATGCTCTTAGTCTCTGCAACTCCTGAGGAAGGGGTCGCCTGACTGTCGGGGGGTGGGGTGGGGGGAGAGGGAGGGGCTCGTGGAAAGCAGCAGAGACGTAGGATGTGTGCTCAGGGGGACGGTGACCTGGAGCCAGCGGGTGTCTTGTTCTAGCGTAGCCAGTGCGTCAGCTGATGGAAGGAGTGCCTCCCCGGGCCCCACGGCTCAGGCTAGGGGAGCTCCCCTCGCCGCTCTGCCAAGCTCCCCTGTCTGGGCCTGAGTTCGTTGCCTATAACAGGAGAGGTTGGGCTAGATGGTCAGTGGGGTGCTTTCGCTCTGCTCTCCTGTGAGCCTGGCTGTCGCCTCTGCCCGGTCCACTCTTGACTCCATGTCTGGTCTCCAAGGAGCAGAGGCCCCTCCCCTCCCCCCACCAGTGAACAGATCCCTCTGACCTCGGGACTAAGGAGACACCATGGCCACGTCAGCATCGCTGCGCAGCCTGGAGGAGGAGGTGACCTGCTCCGTCTGCCTCGATTACCTGCGGGACCCCGTGACGGTGGACTGCGGCCACGTCTTCTGCCGCGGCTGCACCGCCAACATCCGCCCCCTCTGCCCCCGCTGCAATAAGCCTTTTCTGAAGGAGAACGTCCGCCCCGTCTGGCAGCTGGCCAGCCTGGTGGAGAAAGAACATCGAGCGGCTGAGGGTGGACAGCGGTGGGCCGCCGGAGCAGCGTGGCGCACGGCTGCGCCCGCAGCACCGGGAGAAGCCGCACTATTACCGCGAGGAGGATGGACAGCTGCTCTGAGTGCTCTGTCGGGAGTCCCAGGAGCACAGGTCCCACGCAGCCGTCCTGCTGGAGAAGGCCGCCCAGTCCCACAGGGTAAGCGCCCTCCTCGCCCCGGACCGGACCGGTGCCCTCCGCGCCCAACCTGGATGGAGGCCAGGCCCGGCCCAGCTGAGGCCCCGCGGAAGGCTTCTTGCTGGCCAGGGACTCGGCCTGAGTCCACCTGCTGCTGCCCCAGAGCATCCACTTGTCCCCACTGCTTGTCTTTTTCTACAGAAAAAAATCCTGAACCACCTGAGTACTCTAAGGAGAGACAGAGACAAAGTTCAGGGCTGTCAGGCGAAGGGAGCAGCTGAGGTCACGGCTGGCCGCGCTGGTAAGTGAGCCTGTGGAGGGAATGCCTGAGGCCGTGGGCCTCGCAGCTGGAGCAGTCCGCAGGCCCGCGCGCAGCTGGAGCAGTCCGCAGGCCCGCGCTGGCCCGCCGGGGTCTGGGCTATGCGCTCTGCGGCGCTGGCCCGTGTCCTGGTCTGACCAGGGAGCGGGTTTCCTGGGCGTCACCTGAGGCCTCTCCTTCTCTGTGAACTTACCTGAGCTTGCAGCTGCCCCGGTTCTGAAAGAGGATCCAGGCTGTGGGGCTCTGCGGGGGGCCTGGCTGCATCCTTCCTGTCAAAGAGGGGGAGCAAGACACGATTCCTAGGAGCGCGATGAGCCAGGAGGGGCAGGAAGGGGTGGGCTGAGGACACGGGCGGGCCCCCTGCGCCCACGGCTGCCGGTCGCTGGGACAGGCGGCCCCCTGTGCTTCCGGAAACGCGCAGGGGAGCGGGTTCCCATCCTCTGTGGGAAGTGGGCGTTGTGGGGGTGTCGGGGCCAGGCCCCCGCCATGGGCAGCTCAGCCCCGGGAGAGGCAGAGTGGTCAAGGAGCACCTTCAGGCCCTCAGTGTGCATGGATGTCCGTACCCCAATGTCCAGCAGGACACCGAGGACACTGACCAGATTCCCAGCCTGGAGTTTTCAGTACAATTGTCAAATTCCCAGGCAGGAGAGGTCACGGTCGCTGGGCACAAACAGCGCTCGGTCT
Organism: Rhynchonycteris naso; assembly: GCA_037038555.1. Taxonomy (NCBI): domain Eukaryota; kingdom Metazoa; phylum Chordata; class Mammalia; order Chiroptera; family Emballonuridae; genus Rhynchonycteris; species Rhynchonycteris naso. Next base: position 591,831 of record CM073000.1, on the reverse strand, counting down.
CACTGAGGGCACAGGACAGGTGCACTTGGCAGGGTGGGTACACACAGACAGACGTTTTATACCAGTAGTGCTATCCTGAGGAGACGGTCAGGCCTGGGTGAGACTGACCCAAGAAAGCTTGCTAGAAGAGGTGACGTGCAGAGATCAGGAGGGGAAAGTGTGGGCTTACGGAGTTCCTCAAAGGTCTCCAGGACACACTGGTGTACCCAGAACAGCTAATGGGCTGACCCGTCAGTCAGGGTTCCAGCCCAGTGATAGCTGAGCCAACTGGACTGGTTCACTGACTCTTTTTTAATACATGATTATTATTATTATTATTATTTTTTGTATTTTTCCTAAGTTAGAAGCGGGGAGGAAGAGAGACAGACTCCCGCATGTGCCCGACCAGGATCCACCCCGCATGCCCACCAGGGGGCGATGCTCAGCCCATCTGGGCTGTTGCTCCATTGCAACCAGAGCCATTCTAGCACCTGAGGTGGAGGCCATGGAGCCGTCCTCAGTGCCCGGGGCCAACTTTGCTCCAATGGAGCCTTGGCTGCATGAGGGGAAGAGAGAGACAGAGAGAAAGGAGAGGGGGAAGGGTAGAGAAGCAGATGGGCGCTTCTCCTGTGTGCCCTGGCCAGGAATCGCACCCGGGACTTCCACACACCGGGCCAATGCTCTACCACTGAGCCCACCGGCCAGGGCCTCCCCGATGCTTCTTTGAGGAGAGGAGGTTGGCCCAGGCATGCTGGAAAGCCCCTTTTACCTCCACCCGCCCCCACCCCCCAACCCGAACACTGTAGCATTTTCATGAGTGGCGGTCACACCAGATCCTGGGGGGGGGGGTTTCTAGCCCCAGCAGCAGCATCACCCCCTCTCCCTTCCCGCCCCTGCAGAGGAAGCTCCAGGAACAGAGGCAGGCCATTGTGGCCGAGTTTGAGCAGGGCCACCAGTTCCTGCGTGAGCGGGAGCAGCACCTGCTGGACCAGCTGACCAGGCTGGAGCAGGAGCTGGCGAAGGGCAGGGAGAAGTACCAGGCCCGGGGTGGCAAGGAGCTCGCCCGGCTGACGCTCCTTGTCTCCGAGCTGGAGGGCAGGGCACAGCAGCCGGCTGCCGAGCTCATGCAGGTGAGACCTCTTCCCTGGGGGGCAGGGAGCCAGGGCACCAGGGTGTCAGCCCTCCGGGAGTCGCTCCCGCTAAGGGCCTCGGTTTCCTCCTCTGAAACACGAGGCTGATCATCCTGTCCCCAAATACCTGTCCCAGTGGTGCCTTGGACATCAAATGAGATGACTGGCCTGCTGACACTTCAAAAAGGAAACGTTCTGCCTGACCAGGTGGTGGCACGGTGGATAGAGCATCAACCTGGGAGGCCGAGGTCCCAGGTTCGAAACCCCGAGGTCCTCGGCTTGAGCGAGGGCTCATCCGGTTTGAGTGTGGGATCATAGACATGACCCTAAGTTCATTGTCTTGAGCCCAAAGGTCGCTGGCTTGAGCAAGGGGTCACTCGCTCTGCTGTAGTTCCCCAGTCAAAAGCAATCAATGGACAACTAAGGTGCCACTATGAACAGTTGATGCTTCTCATCTCTCTCCCTTCCTGTCTCTCTCCCTCTCTCTCTCTCTCTCTCTTGCTAACAACAACAAAAACAAATTTTCTACAAAAAAAAAATGTTTAAGAATATGAAAATGGAAGGGAGAGTTATTAGTATTTTCATGACTATCTTCACCCTGGTCCCTACCATCACGAGCCTGCCTTCTGACCGGGCTCTGGCAGAGAGAGCCGTCCGTGGACGCTGTCGGTGGTCCTGGGGGTGAAGCCGCTCTAGAGATGGGGGTGGCCCAGGGAGGGTCCCCGAGGGTCAGGGTGGGCGAGGTCATCTCTGGGAAGAGGGAATGTCTGGGACCAGAGAACAGGTTGCTAAGTTGGAATGCAGCACAGCTGTGCCCTACAGAGCCCTCCCCCAGAGAAGTCCCCCCGCCCCGCCCCCCCAGCTGAGAAGGGCTCACAGCCCGTGGAGTGGAAGGGCGTGCTCAGTCTTCCTGCTTTCAGGGGGCCAGAGGAAGGCCCACTGATGGTCTCCTCCACTTGCAGGGTGTGAGGCAGCTGGGCCTGCCTGTCAGCAGCAGAAATGCTACCCCAGGCCCGTGGCCGGGCACAGACCTCACAGACAGGTGACTGCAGCCTGCACTCCATCCCTGTGATTCAGAGTCAGGACTTGGGACTAGCAGGGATCTTTAGAATCCCCCCAGTGCAGCCCCCATGCTGATGGACTCGCTGAGGGCCAGAGAGGGGAAGGGGTCTGTCCCAGGCTGTGGGGCTGGTCAGGTGTCTGTCAGAGCCCCGCCTCCCCCAACCCCCTCTGTCCTCACTCCCAGGGCTCTCTCTGTACTTACTGTGTCCTTTGTTCTCACTGTGTCCAGTGTGTGTCTCTGGCTCCGTCCTTGCCTCCAGGTGTCATTCTGTTCCCTCGAACTTCTCTCCCAGGGTCTGAGGGGCCACTTGCTGCCGCCCATCCCCCTCCTCTCTTTCTTCCTCCCCCTTCAGGGAGGAGCGGCCCTTCCCTTCTCCCTCATCTGCCACTTTCTACCGCTTTTGCGCAGAGCAGAGGGACGAGGCGGGGTGCCAGAGGGGCAGACCTGCCGTTTTGTGTGCGCCCCGAGGGGAGCCTCTCCCCGCTTCACCCCCAAGGAGCTATGTGGCCGGTTAGAGGCCCAGCCTTCTGTGCCCTTCAGATGGAAGACGGACGTCCCTGGGGGCCGTGGGGGGAAGAGGGAGGCCTGGGTGTCGGCTTAGAATCCAGCACGTGAAATGTGGCAGCGGACTCTGCTCGTGTGTGTTCTGATTTGCTGCAGAGGAACCGACAGCCAGCTCCTTCACTGTCAGGAATATTTTTCCCGGAGATGAGTGGACTGTCCGTGGACAGGTAGAATGAGGTCCTGATAAGATAGGGGCTCGATCTACAATCGGGTAGAGAAATACGGTGAGAGGGGAGCAGCGGGGCAAGAGATGTCATAACAGACCTTTTGACAAGGGGCAGGAAAAAAGAAGGGGAGCTCTCCGGACCGGGAATCTCACGACAGAGAGATAGGAGCGGCCATAAGAGACACGACCATCTTCCAGGCCAGCCCTGGATGGACAGACAGACCTTGCCGGTTGGGTGGCTGGCTGCTCACTCCTCTGCCTCTCCCTCTGTTGGTCATCGTCCTTGCCTGTGAAGAACCCCTTCGTGACTGCTCCTGGCTGTGCCCAGCCGTGTGCTTGTTGGACAGTAGCCCCAGGAGTCTGGCTGCAGGTGGCCTGGGACTGCCCAGACTCCCCTTCTGTGTCCTTTGAAGAGAAGGAAGTTCCTACAGCCGGCTCCGGGTCTCAGCTCCAGGCCACTCACCCGCCATCTTCATCCCTTTGACGGCTCAGCGCCCATTGGTCTGCCCTTGCACACCGCCCATTTCTGTGGACTTGGCACTCACCGCCTCGGCTGGGTTACCCAGTCCTCAAGCGGGCTTCGGCTGGCTTGTGTCGAGGGACACTTTAGAACGATTTGCTAAAAAACTCCGCCGTCTCTGGGCAGTGGCTTCCTGGCTGAGTAGGTGTAGCTCTGAGCTCACACAACCCTTGCCTGCTGCAGGGCCCCCTTCTTCCCGAGACTTTTGGGGATAGTCAGCGGCAGCCACTGTCTGCCGATTCCATTTTGTTCCCAAGCACTCGGTGATCCTGCAACGCAGGGTGTTATGGATCTGAGAGCTTGCTGTCTGCTTCCCCTGCACGAGGTCAGCTCTGGTGAGGCTGAGGTGTACACAACATTTTTTTTGTATTGTTTTTTTTGTTTGTTTATTTTACTGCTGTACCCCAGGCTTCTAGAGCAGAACCTGGCATGTGGGAAGCACTTAATTAATATGTGTGAATGAGCCAAAGGAAGGCAGAATTGAATGCCGATGTCACGGAGGCTTTAGACTCACAGAAGGGAAATAACCAACATTTCACAGGGACCCCTTCCTGGGCACACCCGCCCGTGGCCGTCCTTCGCAGCTGTGCCGGGCAGGTCTGTGCATGACTCTGTCTCGGCCGCTGCGGCTGCCGCCATTCTCACTCTCAGCTGGCCCACAGCACGACCTCCCGACGGGCCCGTGTTCACGGGACCTCCCGAAGCCCAGGCTCTCAAGGACCAAGGACCATCAGGCTCTCAAGGACCATCATCACCATGTCCAAAATTCAGCCAAGGGAAAAGAGGAAGGAGAAGGCAATTTCCTTTCTTTATTAAAGGACGTGACCCCTAAATTGTCATCACGGCCTCCTCCTACATGCTGTTGACCGGAGCTTGGTCTCGTGGCCAGACTCCCGGTTACCGGCGAACCTGGGAAAGGCAGTTTCTTGCTGGGTCCTATTATTAAAAGGGAGAAGAAGGGGACCCTAGACACTGGAAGAAGGGGACCCTAGATGCTGGAGGATGCTCAGTCATAGCCACATGGAAGCAGAAGAGTGTGGCACCCCCTACCTGAAACCCTTGGGTGATGACTGCTGTGTACGGAATGTCGTGTAAATCCCACCCACACGTGCCACCCGGTGCCGCCCGGCCTGCCTCCTTTGCCGAGGGCCCTCCAACCTTCCCGTCCTCTACCTGACCTGCATGCTGTCCTCCACACCTGAGCCATTGCCTCAGACACGGTGGCCCTGCCGTCTCTGTCCCCCCTCGGCCCTGTTTTCTCTGTCGCTGTTTGTGTTTCTGCTGTTTTATCTACAAGAACTCTGGCCGCGTAAAAAAGGGACTGTGTCCCCCTCTCGAGTGGGGTGTTGGTGCCGGAGCGTGAAGTCTGACTCACGCTGATCCTGTGCTTTCTCCCCTTCTAGGACAGCAGAGACTTCCTGAACAGGTGAGAGCTTCCTCTCTGGAGTGTGCCTCACCCCCCCCTCCTGTCCCCATGTCCCTCCCCGTTTCCCTGACCATGGTCCATTTGGATGAATGGGGAGTGAAAAGGTGCCCACAGCTTCCCCCCGGGAAAGGTGCCCACAGCCCACAGTTCCCCCCGGGAAAGGTGCCCACAGTTCCCCCCGGGAAAGGTGCCCACAGCCCACAGTTCCCCCCAGGAAAGGTGCCCACAGCCCACAGTTCCCCCGGGAAAGGTGCCCACAGTTCCCCCCGGGAAAGGTGCCCACAGTTCCCCCGGGAAAGGTGCCCACAGTCCACAGTTCCCCCTGGGAAAGGTGCCCACAGTCCACAGTTCCCCCCGGGAAAGGTGCCCACAGTCCACAGTTCCCCCCGGGAAAGGTGCCCACAGTTCCCCCCGGGAAAGGTGCCCACAGTTCCCCCGGGAAAGGTGCCCACAGTCCACAGTTCCCCCCAGGAAAGGTGCCCACAGCCCACAGTTCCCCCCGGGAAAGGTGCCCACAGTTCCCCCTGGGAAAGGTGCCCACAGCCCACAGTTCCCCCCGGGAAGGGTGCCCACAGCCCACAGTTCCCCCCAGGAAAGGTGCCCACAGTTCCCCCGGGAAAGGTGCCCACGGCCCACAGTTCCCCCTGGGAAAGGTGCCCACGGCCCACAGTTCCCCCGGGAAAGGTGCCCACAGCTTCCCCCCGGGAAAGGTGCCCATAGTCCACAGTTCCCCCCGGGAAAGGTGCCCACAGCCCATAGTTCCCCCCCGGGAAAGGTGCCCACAGTCCACAGTTTCCCCCCGGGAAAGGTGCCCACAGCCCACAGTTTCCCCCCAGGAAAGGTGCCCACAGTCCACAGTTCCCCCCACCCCGGGAAGCGAGAACGCATCCTTGAACCGGGAACTTGCTGTCCACCAGAGCAAGTCCTCTGGGGTCCCAGCACCGTGGCCCTGTCTTAAGGGGCATAATCACCCTTTTCCCTCCCCCTTCCGGCTTGCCGTGAGGATTGAGGGAAACACGGGACAGGGAAGCTCTCTGTCTTCCTCTCAGGCATCCACGGAAGCTCTGGATTGAGAAACCCATTGCCCACGTGACTCAGAGGAGGACAGAAGAATTCTCAGATAAGTTTGTGTGTCTGCAGCAAGGCCGGAGAGAATTCCAGGGTGAGGGTCGGGGAGAGCCTCGGGGTTGGGGGGCTGGAGAGAGGCCCGGGGTGGGGGGCCCGGGGATGGGCTATCACTGAGCGGGGTGACTGCTCTCCTTCCTTGGCCCTCGGAGGGCCGCCTGGTGGTTCTCACTCTGCCTCCAGGGACCTCAGGGACGAAGCCTCTAAATTTGCTGGGTTTGAGGGTCATGCTGTCCTTTGTCCTCCCCAGGGAAGCTGCTAAGAGACTTGGAATATAAGAAAGGTGAGTGTCCAGAGGGCTTTCTGGATTAACCTCTCCCCACAGGGACTGTGACAGTCCCCCAGTGCCCCGGGCGGGGGGCGTCCCTTCTTTTAGGCACGGGAGAATCTCCCAGTTGCAGACCTTAGGCCCACTGCTCTCCGGCTGCAGGACAGGCCCTCCCGGTGATGGTCAGGCCTTCTCTGCCCGTGCTCGGTCATTCCGGCCTCACAGGTCCTGCGGCTACTCCCTGCCCTGTGACTTGAGTTTCTTCTCGTCTGCCCCCCAATCCCCTGCCTCCTGTATTCAAAGCCAACTGTGATGGCTCCCTGGCAGCCCTGCTGTTGGGCTGGGCACTGTGTATACCCCCTGAGGGACTTGCATGGGGACCACGATATGAACACACACACCCCTCCCCCAGGTCCCTGCTGTGTGTGCAACCCTGCCGTGGACGCCGCCATGGAGACTTTGGGGCCCCTCCCGGCCCCCCAGTGACACTGTGATCTCTTCTTTTGTCCCCACAGTGAGCGTCCCCCTGAACCCACAGTCGGCCAGCAGGTACCTGAAGCTGTCGGAACACTGGAAGTGTGTGAGCTACAGTGACAGCGGGTACCAGGGTGGTTACCGGTTACCTGGGCCCCCACCGGTTCGACTGTGAGCCAGCTGTGCTGGGCAGAAGAGGCTTCATCTGGGGCAAGGTCTACTGGGAAGTAGAGGTGGACAGGGAGAGCTGGTCTGAGGATGAAGAAGACAGGGACAAGGAGGAGGAAGGGGAGGAGGAGGAGGAGGAGGAGGAAGAGGAGGTCGCCTACGGAGATGAATATGGCGATTGGGAAACGGATGAGGATGAGCAGTCGGTGGGGGAGGAGGAGGAAGAAGAGGAGGCGGAGGAAGAGGAGGAGGAAGTTCTGGAAAGCTGCATGGTGGGGGTGGCCCGAGACTCTGTGACGAGGAAGGGAGACCTCTCCCTGCGGCCGGAGGACGGGGTGTGGGCTCTGCGCCTCTCTTCGGCGGGCATCTGGGCCCGCCCCGACCCCGAGGTCGAGCTCTTCCCCGGCCGTGCGGCCCCGGAGAGTGGGCATCGCCCTGGACTACGAAGGGGGGCACCGTGACTTTCACCAACGCGGAGTCGCTGGAACTCATCTACACCTTCACGTGGCGCCTGGTCCCCTTCCTGTGGCTCAGGTGGCCTGGAACACGCCTCCTGCTGAGACCCTGAGCCCCGCCCCCGCGTACAGGAGTGCGGGTCTCTCTTCTGGATTCTGGGACTGACGGGGATTCCGGTGTGTGACCCGAGCACCTGAAGCGAGGGAGAGGTGGGGCCCCCTCCATCCACTGCTGGCCCCTCCCAGGGGCCATGACCGCTGAGACCTCAGTGCTGCGGCTGCGCCCACACTGCGGCTGCGCCCACACTGCGGTGGCCCGCTCTTCTCTGGGCTCGTGGGATCCTTGCGCAGGTCCCGACCCTGAAGTCCACGTGGGCCCCTCCCTCCGTCTGTCGTGCCCACTGCCTTGGACCCAGCCCTGCACCCTTTGTTGAAGAAGAAGCCAGGCAACGTTTTCTTGCCCGGCGCATTCATCCCGGGCCAGATGTCCTTGGGGAAAGATCAGTGGACTTTTCCACCCTGGCCATTTTGCTGTCCCCAAATCCCATCCCCTCCCCGTCCCCCCGAGTCCACTCTGCTGCCTTCCCTGGCCCTTTCAACAGACCTACCGGGAGTTATGCAGCTATGAAAAGGCTGAGGGTGAACTGAATTGAGACCCACCGGGTTTCCCGGGCATTCAAGTTAAGCCCAGGAGTTCAGTGGGATTTGCCTCCTTGTGTCCACGGCAGAAGCCACGGCTCTCTGAGACCAGGGCTGTGTGTCTGTGTGTGTGTGTGTGTGTGTGTGTGTGTGTGTGTGTGTGTGAGAGAGAGAGAGAGAGAGAGAGAGAGAGATGGAGATATTACCAAACTGAGGGTCTGGAGAAAATTGTCTTAAGTGGGTTGGTCCTTGCAAGGAGAGATTTTTTTTTTTTTTTTTAAGAATCCAGACTATCTTTTACTCTTTTCAGTTCATCTAAAAACACCGGGGCCAGACGCAGTCAAGCAGGCATCCGGTGCCTTGGAAGCTGTCTGGTCCGCTTCTCCAAAGAGATGCCCCCCTTCTGACACTGGCCCTCATTTTCCTGGGAGAGGGTTTGGGAGGGCAGGACAGCTGAGGGATGGGTGGGAAGGAGGGATGCTGGGCTCCACAAGCCCACCGGGGCTTCATGTCAAGAGGGGCATTAAAGCCTATCTGCCCACAGGCCCCACCCAAGTCCCAACCTCTCTGCCCAGGCCCCCTGGTGTCCACAGGGTAACCCAAGCTCCCTGCTTCAGCCAGATCCCCGCCCCCGCAGCCACGCCCTTACGTTGCGAGCACCCTGTGGTTCCTGCCTCAGCAGCTGTGGATCCCGCTGCTCCCTGAGCCACCATCCCCTGCTGCCCCAGTCACCGCACATCGCCTTCTTTCTGCCTCTAGTTCTGCCCGCTCCTCGAGGGCGGGCACCATATCTTGTATTTCTCTTGTACTTTCCGTGGCACCCAGGACAGTGCTGGGTGCAGAGCAGATGCTCAATAAAGCCTTGTTGAACAAAGAGCCTGGGCCCGTGACTATTCTGTCATAACTCAGACACCACCAGGCCCCTCAGGCAGCGACTGCAGAGGTTTCATGGATGGCAGTAGCCCCGGGCTTTTCTTCTGGGTCCTTTAGAACTCTGTGAAAATCTGGTTGGTCCAGTGGTAGAGCATCTGCCATGTGTGTGGATGTCCCGGTTTGATTCCTGGTCAGGGCACACAGAAGTGCCCACTACTTCTCCACCTTCCCCCCTCTCTCGCTTCTCTCTCTCTCTTCCCCTCCTGCAGCCATGGCTTGATTAGACCAAGTTCGCCCCTGGTGCTGAGGATGGCTCCATGTCCCTCTCAGGCTCTAAAAAGAGCTTGGTTGCTGAGCAATAGAGCAAAGCCCCAGATGGGCAGAGCATCGCCCCCTAGTGGGCTTGCAGGTGGATCCCGGTCAGGGCACATGTGAAAGTCTGTTTCTGCCGTGCCTCCTCTCACTGAATTATTAAAAAAAAAAAACTGATGAGCCCTGGTCAGTTGACTCAGCAGTAGTGCGTCATAACTCTGGCCCTGGTCCGTTGACTCAACGGTAGTGCGTCCGCCCAGTGTATGGAAATCATGGGTTCGATTTCCAGCTGGGGCACACAGGAGAAGCACCCATCTGCTTTTCCACCCTTCTCCCTCTCCTTTCTCTCTCTCTCTCTTCCTCTCCCACAGCCAAGGCTCCATTGGAGCAAAGTTGGCCTGGGCACTGAGGACGACTCCATGGCCTCCACCTCAGATGCTAGAATGGCTCTGGTTGCAATGGAGCAACACCCCAGATGGGCAGAGCATCGCCCCCTGGTGGGCATGCCGGGTGGATCCCCGTTGGGCACATGTGAGAGTCTATCTGCCTCCCCGCTTCTAACTTCAGAAAAAAAAACTGCACACACCCTGTTATTGCAGGATTTCCCGGAAGAGCCCCTTCCGCCCGGCCATATCACCCAGAGCAGCCCACATGAGGTCCTGTGTGTACACACAGGGCTCCCATGGGAGGGGTGTAGTCTCTACCACAGCAACACCACCCCTAAAAAACCTCTTTCTTGGAAAACAAGCAGTGCCCCAAAGGAATTATAACCTAGAGCAGGGGTCCCCAAACTATGGCCCGTGGGCCGTATGCTCCCCCTGAGGCCATTTATCCGGCCCCCTGCCGCACTTCCGGAAGGGGCACCTCTTTCATTGGTGGTCAGTGAGAGGAGCCCAGGATGCATCCGCACCCATAGTTCCCATTGAAATACTGGTCAGTGTATTGATTTAAATTTACTTATTCTTTATTTTAAATATTGTATTTGTTCCCGTTTTGTTTTGTTTTTTTTTTTACTTTAAAATAAGATATGTGCAGTGTGCCTAGGGATTTGTTCCTAGTTTTTTTTTATAGTCTAGCCCTCCAACGGTCTGAGGGACAGTGAACTGGCCCGCTGTGTAAAAAGTTTGGGGACCCCTGACCTAGAGGTTCAATCTGCCTCCTGACACCCACTGTCAGGCCGTTTCTCACGGGGTCTCCCTGACGCTTTCCTCTTCATTAACATGTTAAAGATGGAAAAGGGGCTAACACCACAGGCATCTGAGGTACACGCCACAGAGGGCACACTTCCAGGCTCTCGTCTGTGACGCAATCATGCTATACCTTTTGCTTTATTCTTTCTTTCCTTTATATAAAGACGTATATGCAAATGTATGTCAGTTATTAGAAATAAGACGTGCGTGGTCAATAATAAGGTTTCTTAATCCCATATTTGAATCCTGAGAGACAACGATTACTAGGATATCCTTGAGTACTTAAATTTATTTTGTTGACGCCTGTGGATTGCTCCCTAAAATTATGCTTAACGAATGTTTTTATTTGTGGAATAATTACATAATTCTCAAAATGCCTTTTATCCTTGCTTGGAAAAAAATTTTGTATCATGAGATTTCTGAAACCTTTTTTAAAAATGATTTTATGTATTGATTGTACAGAGAGAAGAGAGAGAGAGGGATAGGAGTGAGAAGTATCAATTCATACTTGCTTCACTGTAGCTACTCATTAGTTGCTTGTCTGTCATGTGCCTTGACCCAGCAAGCCCAGGGTTTTGAACCAGCAACCTCAGCAATTCTGTTTGTTTTTATATCTTTGTTCATAAAGATTTCCCCACATCAAGTTTTATTATTAAGTTTACATGAGGCTTATAAAGTGATTTGGAGCATTCTTTCTGTTTGCTATAAAACTTATTGTAGGAATTACCTCTTTGTTTTTTTGGTTTTTTTTTTTTAGCTTTGATAAAAACTCACCCACTAGCCTGGCCTGTGGTGGCGCAGTGGATAAAGCGTCGACCTGGGAACACTGAGGTCGCCAGTTCAAAACCCTGCACTGGTCTGGTCAAGGCACATATGGGAGTTGATGCTTCCAGCTCCTCCCCCTTTCTCCCTCTCTCTCTCTCACTCTGTGTCTCCTCTCTAAAATGAATAAAATAAAAATAAAATAAAATGAATTAAAAAATATTTAAAAAAAAAAAACTCACCCACTAAAAACCAAGTGGGAAACCAAGTGTGCCTGACCAGGCGGTGGCGCAGTGGATAGAGCATCAGACTGGGATGCGGAAAACCCAGGTTCGAGACCCCGAGCTCGCCAGCTTGAGCGCAGGCCCATCTGGCTTGAGCAAAAGCTCACCAGCTTGGACCCAAGGTCGCTGGTTCCAGCAAGGGGTGGCTCGGTCTGCTGAAGGCCCGCGGTCAAGGCACATGTGAGAAAGCAATCAATGAACAACTAAGGTGTCGCGACTGCAATTAAAAACTAATGATTGATGCTTCTCACCTCTCTCTGTTCCTGTCTGTCTGTCCCTATCTATCCTCTCTCTGACTCTCTCTCTCTGTCCCTGTAAAGAAAACCAAAAACCAAGTGGACCTAGTATTCTTGTTGTTGTTGGTAAGGTGGAGGAGGAAGGCTCAAAATTGCAATATCTAATTTGATTTAATGATTATAGATTTATTAGGTTTTTCCAGTCATACGTTTTATATAAAATTGTCCACTTTATGTCTCTGTTTTTAAACTTTTTTAAAATTAATTTTTAGAGAGAGAGAAGGAATGGGAAACATCAACTTGGAGTAGTTGCTTCCCATATGTGCCTTGACCAGGCAAGCCCAGGGTTTTGAACCAGCGACCTCAGTGTTCCCAGGTCAACGCTTGATCCACTGCACCACCACAGGTCAGGCTTGTTTTCAAGCTTATTGACATATAGTGATTCACAATTCTACACACTTGTCCTGTTTTCTATTTATAATATTATTTGTAATTTTCCTAATTGTTGATTTTAGAGAAAGGAGAGAGGGAGGTGGGAGTGGACGTTAAGAGCGGGAAGCATCAACTCATAGTAGGTGCTTCTCATAGGTGCCTTGACCAATCAATCCTGGGGTTTTGCTTCGGGGACCTCAGTGTTCCGGGTCCACGCTTTGTCCACTGCACCCACAGGTCAGGCTATAATTTTTCTCTTTCTTGATTAATTTTGCTGAAGATGTGTTATTTTAGTAGCCTTTTCAAAGAATAAGTTTCCAGCGTTGATGAACATCATTTTCTATTTCATTTTTCCTCTTCCTTTCTTTAGGCTTACTCTGTTTTTTGTTTTTGTTTTACTCATTGAGTTAGGCATTTAGTTTAGCTCAATGAATTAGATACTTAGTTTCATCTCACTATTTTTTTTTCTTGAATATATGCATCAAGGCTATATACATTTCTGTGTAAGTAATACTTCGGTAGACTTAAAATTACAGTCACAAAATTCTTTGGTGCTCTGCCCTTCAAGAGGTAGAGCTTCATTCCTGTCCCCTTGAGTGTGGGCTGGACTTAGGGTGTCACCGTGAACAAATGGTGCACCGTGGAGTTGATGGCATGTGAACGTGGAGTCAGGTGGCTCAGCTGGATACACTGAGGCTAGACCTAGTGAAGGAACCTGAGCGGGAGCGGCCAGCTCAGCTGCCCCCAGAATCCTGCCCTGCAGAATCTGTGAGGTCATAAACATTTGCTGTCATAAGCTAAACTTGAGGGGTACTTCGTCATTATGTAGCAATAGCTAACACACTACTGCAGCTTTATCAGCAATTGATGTTTTTTCACTGTCTTTCAGGTTTTTTTGTTTGTTTGTTTTGTATTTTTCTGAAGTGAGAAGCCGGGAGGCAGAGAGACAGACTCCCACATGCGCCCGACCGGGATCCACCCGGCATGCCCACCAGGGGGCGATGTTCTGCCCATCTGGGGTGTTGCTCCATTGCAACCAGAGCCATTCTAGCATCTGAGGCTGAGGCCATGGAGCCGTCCTCAGTGTCCAGGACAACTTTCCTCCAATGGTACCTTGGCTGTGGGAGGGGAAGAGAGAGACCGAGAGAAAGGAGAGAGAGAAGGGTGGAGAAGCAGATGGGCGCTTCTCCTGTGTGCCCTGGCCGGGATCGAACCCAGGACTTTCAAATGCCCTGGGCCAATGCTCTACCACTGAACCAACCAGCCAGGGCTTTATTATTTTATTTTTATTTATTTAAAAAGTTTTCTTTACTGATTTTAGAAAGCGAGGAAGGGAGAGAAAGAGACAGAAACATCAATCTGTTTCTGTATGTGCCCTGACCAGGGATTGAACCAGCAACCTTTGTGTGTTGGGAAGTTTCTCTAACCAACTGAGCTATCTGGCCAGGGTGATTATGATTTTAAAAAGAGTAGAGGGAGAGAGAGAGAGAGGGAGAAAGAAAGACATTAATTTGTTGTTCCACTTATTTATGCATCACTGGTTGATTCTCACATGTGTACTGACTGGGGATTGAACCTGCAACCTTGGTGTATCAGGACAATGCTCTAACCAACTGAGCTACCTGGCAGGGCAGGGCTCAGTTTCAATAATTTAAGATTTTTATTATGATTTCAGCTTTGGTTTATGAATAATTTAAAAGTGTTTTATAAATGTGTCGGCTTAGAAAATTACCTTTTCAAATTTTTGAATTTATTACACTGTGGTCAGTGATTTTCATCTGCGTGTTTGACAAATGAAAGTCACTCAGACAGCCTGACCTGTGGTGGCGCAGTGGATAAAGCGTCGACCTGGGAACACTGAGGTCACCAGTTCAAAACCCTGCACTGGTTCGGTCAAGGCACATATGGGAGTTGATGCTTCCAGCTCCTCCCCCCCTTTCTCTCTTTCTCTCTCTCTCTCTCTCACTCTGTGTCCTCTCTCTAAAATGAATAAAATAAAAATAAAAAAAAAAGAAAGTCACTCAGACATATTGTTTTGAGAAAAGGGCTCTGTCAATCATGACTTGATTATGTCGTTGTGCATGAAGGGAGACAGGTAGCTTTCAATGCATTTCTTATCGGTAAATCAATTTTGCAAGCATTTATCCCTTTAGAAATCACCTTTATTCAAGTATTATTGCCAGAGCAACTATTCTCGCGCAAGAAGATCACTTAATAAAATGGACAATGTAGAGACTGAAGTTTTGGATTCTGCAGAGCATGGTCATAGTATCCATAGTTCAGGAACCTTGAAGGAATCGTTTGTTACAAATAACATTTGCAAGAACAGTTTTATATGACAGATAACTGAACACGAATTCCCACAAAACTGCCCAGAACTGTGACGTTCCTGTCTATGCCCTTGGCAGACACCTTATCAGAAGCAGCAGAGGAGAGCGCTCCTCCTGTGTCTGCCTGATAACCTTTTTGCAGCAGATGGCTGTAGTTCAGGAGAGCCGGCATCCAACATTGTCCCCAGGGCTAAGCAGGAGATGACAGGACAGCAGACTGAGAAACTTTTAAAAACTTACACACGGAAGAAGAAAACAGAAGAACATTTTAAACAAATAGAGTAGGGGACGTGCAATGTTTTCTTTTCAGAGTACGTTTATTAAAGCTGGGGACAGTGACACAAGAAAGGGCTTAGGACAGAAGAAGCCACAGGAGGAGGCTGGGCAGGGCTGCGTGGACTCACAGAGAAGTAGAAGTCACAGTGACAGAAGTGAGCCACTCACTGAGTAGTCAGAGAAAAGGAGGGCTTGGGGACAGGTTCAGGGGGTGAGCCCGGGGCAAGCTGCCACCACCCACGGCTCTCCTGGCTGCAAGTCTCTGAGGTCGCTTAGAATTGAGGAGACACATGCCTGGGTGAGAAGAAAAGCGTGGATGTGCCCCTAGGAGGAAGAGTGCTGAGGACATGTAATGCTTTGCTTTGACAGTAATCTGGGTTGTTTTTTATTTTTTCTATGACAGTAATCTGGGTTGTTTTTTATTTTTTCTATGACAGTAATCTTGGTTGGTTTTTTTTTCTATGACAGTAATCTTGGTTGGTTTTTTTTCTAAGTGTTCCACGAGTGCTCAAAAAGACTGTATTTTTACTAAGGATTCTACGTATACCCATTAGATGGATTTTATTTTGTTATTCAAATATGCTAATGCCTGTGTTAGAAGAATCATACTTTGTGGTTCAGATAGGCTATATTTTCCCAAATAGTTTGTCTTTAAGTATCCTTCACAGAGAGGAATTCTGCTGCTGTGACACTTAGTTTATCAAGGTCACTGACAATGAATTGTTCCACGGGCTGCAGCTTAGACTTGTTGCGGTTTCTGATAAATTGTCCCTTGTAGCGCCCGTGTGTTCCTTCTCCAGCTAAATGATACTTCATGCATTAAAGTGTATTTTCTGTGATATTGATACAGTTGCATCAGCTTTCCCTCCTTACCAGCCCCTGGTATATTATTTTTAATCTCTCTCTTTTTTAAAAATTATTTTGTAAACAATATAGCTAGATCCACCCCCCACCCCCCAGTCTACAAGCCTACGTTTTGGTAAATATGAGTTATTCTGCTTACATTTACTGTGATTACTGATAGATCGATACCTTTCTACCGTATTATTTTATCATATCTATTTTCTGTTCTTTTTCTATGCTCCTTTTCTTTTATTTTCTCAGCTTTGTTGAATTAAGCGTTCTCTGTTCCATTGTTTCTCCTCTCCGGCTGGGAAGTTACCTGTGTCCTCTTTCTGTTTACCCATAAAATGTTACCTGCGTGCTTGAATTAACGAAAGATGAAGTTTATCAGTGTCCCTCTGTCTTTCCAAACGATACAAGCCTGGGGAATGCTCTGACCGCAGCAGACACCTAGGCTCGCATCATGCCCGCGAGCGGCTTCTCCAGCGTGTGCACGGGGCGAGCCTGTGCGCTGCGGGGTGGCCTGTGCGCTGTGGGATGGTCTGTGCGCTGCGGGGTGGCCTGTGCGCTGTGGGATGGCCTGTGCGCTGTAGTGTGAGCCTGTGCGCTGTGGGGTGGCGTGTGCACGGGGGCGAGCCTGTGCGCTGCGGGGTGGCGCGTGCACGGGGGCGAGCCTGTGCGCTGCGGGGTGGCGCGTGCACGGGGGCGAGCCTGTGCGCTGCGGGGTGGCGCGTGCACGGGGGCGAGCCTGTGCGCTGCGGGGTGGCATGCGTGCAGCTTTACCGGGTAATGCCAAACTGGTTTTGAAAGGGGTCGTTCCAGGACCCTCTCCCACTTCGGGGTCGGGGGTATGAACTTTCCTCTTGCAGTTTATTTTAAGTAGCATCAGTCTGGGTGGCAGCGAATGGAATCTCACTGTGCTTATAACTGCATTTTTCTGGTTGCTGAGGAAGGTTTGGCTATCTATATATTTTTTTCTTTTTTCTTTTTCTAAAGTGAGAAGCGGGAAGGCAGACAGACAGACTCCCGCATGTGCCCGACCAGGATCCACCCGGCATGCCCACCAGGGGGCGATGCTCTGCCCATCTGGGGCGTTGCTCTGTTGCAACCGGAGCCATTCTAGCGCCTGAGGTGGAGGCCATGGAGCCATCCTCAGTGCCCGGGGCCAACTTTGCTCCCATGGAGCCTTGGCTGCGGGAGGGGAAGAGAGAGATAGAGAGAAAGGAGAGGGGGAAGGGTGGAGAAGCAGATGGGCGCTTATCCTGTGTGCCCTGGCTGAGAATTGAACCCAGGACATCCACACTCCGGGCCGACGCTCTACTGCTGAGCCAACCGGCCAGGGCTTGGCCACCTTCACATGGGGTAATATTGGGTTTCCTTTCTTGGTTCTGTCTGCTAACTTTTGTTCGTGTTTCTCTCTGGTTGCCTTTTACATTTTTTTTAAAACATATTTTTTAATTTATTTGTTTAGAGAGAGCGATAAGAGGGGGGATGAACAGGAAGCATCAACTCCCGTATGTGCCTCAATCAGGCAAGCCCAGGGTTTCGAACCGGCGACCTCAGTGTTCTAGGTCGATGCTTTATCCACTGCGCCACCACAGGTCAGGCACCAGGCTGACTCTCTATCCACTGCACCAGCACCTGGGCAGGCTGATGGGATCTCTTTTTGCCTCCTGCCCAACAGTGGACAGAGCTCAGGACTCTCAGGGTAGTAGAAATCAGCAGTGCTCACAAAGCACGGAGAAAAGCTAGTGACGGTGTCACACGACTCTCCTGTAGGGACACCAGATGGATACTACCTTCTGCTTTGCCCCAGGCAGCTCCCAGTCCTCATCCTTGGGTCTTGACTACATCTAACCCTTCCCCTTGGCATCTTGATTCTCTCTCTCTCTCTCTTTTCTTATTCTTATGCAGGGCAATTTAATTTTGACCCAGAGCTTCCAAGGGTCCATATCTACACCCCTAAGTCACCTGGACCTCTGAGAAATAAGAAAGCACGAGGGACTTTCTTATTTGGAAATCACAGTGTGTGTTCTTCACTTGTTTTTTGTTTTTTCTTTCAATTTCATACTCAACCAGAAAAACCTGGCCTGTCTGGAACACTCGTTCACGGCAGAGAGGAAGTGAGACAGAGGTCTGAGTAAAAGAAGGGCCAGGACTGTGTCCTGGTCACAGAGGGTCCGCTGGGCTTCAGCCTTTTTCTTCAGCCCACACACTCTGCTTAGACATGGGAAAGCAGAGGTCTGGGTGGTGGAGGGTGGGGGGTCTTTATCGGGACAATCCCTCCAGGAAGGAGAAACGACCCAAACGATGTGAGAGAAAAAGGGGGACCCGGACGCTGGAGTGTCTCCAAGTCCTGCAAGGGCAGACACAGCTCCCCGCGTGTGTCCAAAGGAAAAGTCAAGTGCAAGCCCAACACACGTCTGGTGTTTCCCCCGATGATGATTTTGAATTTTAAAATGTTCCTTTAGATTTTTTTTTTTTCTCCAAAACCTCGTTGGCTCCCAGCATTGCTGGTGTCCACAGCCTGCCTGGGAGCAGACACGGGCATCAGTGAGTGTGTGTGGGGTGGGTCGGGGTGGACAGGGCGCCCGGCTTCTCCAAGTCTCAGTGTCCCCTCGTGGTCCACGGGGACAGAGGAGGATGGCTTCTCTCCCTGACCCTCAAGGTGTGCTGCACTGGAAGCTTTCCTGCTCCAAGTTCAAGTCCACGGACCAAGGTACCCACTTCAAGGCCTGGGAGCTTGTTGGAGACGCCGACTCTGAGCCCCATCCCAGACCGGCTGGGTCAGGATCTGGGTTTTTAAAAAGACCCTCAGGCTGCCTGGCCTGTGGTGGTGCAGTGGATAAAGCGTCGACCTGGGAACACTGAGGTCGCCAGTTCAAAACCCTGCACTGGTCAAGGCACATATGGGAGTTGATGCTTCCAGCTCCTCCCCCCCCCTTCTCTCTTTCTCTCTCTCACTCTGTGTCTCCTCTCTAAAATGAAAAAAAAAAAAAAAATTTAAAAAAAGATCCTCAGGCTGAGTTTCCCCGCACTTAAATTTCAGAAGCAGAATGAGGCGATGTTTGTGGAAATGGTTTCTGAAATAAGTAACAATTTTAAAGTAAGTGCTATTTTTTTTTAATTATACAAGATTTGTTCAAGTCCATAAGAATGTAGCAAAATGCTGGGGGAGGAGAAGAAACAGGGACTTGAACAGTATTTTTGAATAAAAATAATACCTGCACGGGAAACGAATGTCCATCGAGCACTTACGATGGGTCAGGTCCTGTATGAAGCTTTTTGCAAATATTAATGCCTGTACCTCCCTCCCAGCGACTTGTGGGGTCGGTACTATCCCCGTCTCCACTTTACAGATGAAGAAACTGGGGGATGGGAGAGGCTTATGGACTTGCTGGGTGTCTTACAACAAGCAAGAGCTAGACCTCGGAAACAGAGCAAGCAGGCTCCAGAATTTATTATCTATTGCATGGCTGTTGGCTGCCTGGGGTCGATGGACGAATTCTCCTACGGCTGAATCAGTAGGAAACAGCTCCCGAAACCCCCGGCTGTTCACCAGAATCTGTTTTCAGGTGGCGCACCAAGTTTTCTGCGGGAAGCAGAAACAGAAAGAGCGTGTGTGTGTGTGTGTGTGTGTGTGTGTGTGTGTGTGTGTGTGTGTGACTTGTGTCCTCATGGGTCCCTCCCAAGGGCAGTGTGTCCTGGGAACAATGAGGACACACGGACAGTCTGATGAAAGAGAAGCCGCCCTCCCCTCCCTGGGCTCATCAGGGGAGAGGAGGTGACCACCGGGAATGGTTCCCCTGGACGGAGAGGGGTCACCCAGGGAATGCGTGTGTGGGGGAGGGGGGAGAGTTTCAAAGGTGAGGAAAGATGGAGTCAGAAAGGGCAGCCGCTGGGAAGGAGGGAAGTTGCTGCCCCTCCCCCTACCTGAGAAGGTTCTCATCATCTCTGGGAGGGTGAGTATTTTTCTGTGCAGATCACGGATCTTCCTGACGAGGTCAGGAGAGATGGGCTCTGGACTCACGAAGCTCTTCGTCTCACACCTGCAGACAGGTTGGTAATGAGGTCCAACTTCCAAAACTAATTTTGGGAGACAGACAGCAGGTGAGGTTGAAATTGGACTAAAGACTCCCGGTGTCTGCAGTGAATCAGTCCATTGAATGTCATCTCTTCATCCTTGCTAGAAACGTACGGCTCCCGCCTGGCTGGTGCTGGCACAGTGGATAGAGCATTGACCCGGGATGCCGAGGTCCCAGGTTCGAAACTCCACAGCTTGAGCACAGGCTCATCTGGCTTGTGCGTGGACTCACCTAGCTTGAGTGCCGGGTGGCCGGCTTGAGCGTGGGATCACAGACATGGTCCCATGGTCTCTGGCTTGGAACTCAAGGTCACTGGCTTGAATCCCAAGGTTGCTGGGCCACTGGCTCGGCTGGAGCCCCCAGGTCAAAGCACATATAAGCAATCAATCAATGAAAAACTACAAGTTAATGCTTCTCATCTCTCTCCTTTCCTGTCTGTCTCTCTCTCTCTCTTTCTCTCTCAGTCTCTCGCTCTTGCTTAAAAGGAAGAAATGTATAGCTACAAAAGCAAGAGGCATTTCAGTTTGGCCTAAGAAGAACTAATAGTATCCACTCAGGAATTACAAGTAGGTCCTCTAAGAGAGTGTTTGGATGTGTGGGGGACAGAAACAAGAGAGTGTTACCCCGATGAGCCTTTAGAGATTGGTGCTGAGGGAAAACCAGTCGTAAACTATGTCTCGTGTGTGTGCAGCTCATGGCAGGGGAAGGGGTGGGGGGAGGGGTGGGACAGAAAACAAGCCCCACGATGGGAAAGCCCGGTTCAGCGCAGTCCCTACTCGTCACGGGCTGTGTGACCTTGCACGAGCGAGAACCTCCAGGTCTCCGCGTCTTCACCAGCCGGGAAGACCTCTGAGGCTCCCCGAGACCTCATCGTCTGTGAAGAGTGTGTTTAGTGACGCGTCCTGCTTCACAGACACCTGGGCTCAGCCCCCTCCATATGCAGGGGACACAGCTTATGACGAGTGTTCCCTAGTCATCCCTGTCTCTGCTCTCTCCCCGGGGGGCGGACTGACTGCTCCTGCTCAGAGCACATTTATAAATGCTCCTGGCTCCTGGTTCCTGTCCTGTGAGAGTAACCCTTGGCATTCTGAAGAAATGGAGCCTGACCAGGCGGTGGCACAGTGGGTAGAGCGTTGGACTGGGATGCGGAAGACCCAGGTTCGAGACCCCGAGCTCGCCAGCTTGAGCGCAGGCCCATCTGGCTTGAGCAAAAGCTCGTCAGCTTGTACCCAAGGTCGCTGGCTCCAGCAAGGGGTGGCTCGGTCTGCTGAAGGCCCGTGGTCAAGGCACGTGTGAGAAAGCAATCAATGAACAACTATGGTGTCGCAACGGCAACGAAACACTAATGATTGATGCTTCTCACCTCTCTCCATTCCTGTCTGTCTGTCCCTATCTGTCCCTTTCTCTGTCTCTGAAAAAAATAAAATAAAATAATTTTTAAAAAAATTAAAAAAAAAATGAAGAGGTTGAATGGGGAAACTGATTGAGAGAAGTCTATCATGGTCTATATAAAATATTTCCCTTTAGGAATGTTTTCTTTTCTGTTTTTTTTTAGCTTAACTAAATTTTTTAAATTCATTTTAGAGAGGAGAGAGAGAAAGAGAGAGAAAGAGAGGGAGAGAGAGAAAGAGAGAGAAGGAGAGAGAGAGAGAAAGGGGGGAGGAGCTGGAAGCATCAACTCCCATATGTGCCTTGACCAGGCAAGCCCAGGGTTTCGAACTGGCGACCTCAGCGTTCCAGGTCGATGCTTTATCCACTGTGCCACCACAGGTCAGGCTTGACTAAATTTATTTTTAATTTTATTTTTTTAGAGAAAGAGAAAAGAAGGTGGGGGAGGAGAAAGATCAGAAGCATTAACTCATAGTTGCGGCACCTGAGTTGTTCATGGACTGCTTTCTCATATGGGCCTTAACCCCGGGGAGCTACAGCTGAGCCAGTGACCCCTTGCTCAAGCCAGCGACCTTGGGCTTCAAATCAGTGACCTTGGGATCATGTCTCTGATCCCACGCTGAAGCTAGTGACTCCGCTCTCAAGCCAGCAACCTCAGGGTTTCAAACTGGGGCCCTCAGTGTCCTGGGCCCACGCTCAATCCACGGCGCCACCCCTGGTCGGGCAGGATTATATTTTAAATAGTGTTAAATACTGATTCAAGCGCTAAATAATTTAAGGGATTCTACAGAAGTCCCCAGAGCAAGCCTTACAGTGTGATTACTAGTGATAACTTCACTTCTGGGGGAAAGAAGGAAACGTGACCCCTGATCCCAAGCAGTTTAAAACTGACACCTTGGAGTCGGGCTGTCTTATGTGTGATTGAACGGGGACACGGCACTGGGGGCTGTGGCTTTCGTGTGCCCCTTCCCCTCCAGTCTCCAAGTTCAGTCCAAAGGAGAGGTGACAGGGAGTGGGCCCTACCTGTTCCGGCTGACGGTGACGTCCTGTGAAAGAGAAAGAACACACACTTGGTTCTCGTACGCCCTTCGCCTCAGAGATCCTGTCACCGTTTCTCTTCCTGAGCCTATCGGCTCGAAACTCTCCTCCTCCAGAGAGTTGTATCTGTTTAAATCACCTGCTGTGAGGCTGCTCTTGTACGTCATGCTTTGAATTGAACTGGCCTCTGGGTCTCAGCCTTTATCCCGGGGTTGGGGGAGGACCGTTCTGCACGGATTAGGTCTTATCTCTGCAGCCCCCGCGTGAAGGAAGGTGCTGTTATTTATTATTACCTCCACGTTGACAGAGGTCACAAGGCTTGCTAAGGTGGAGGAGCCGGACACAGAAACCCAAGACCTTGTGACTCCCTGGGACACCCTGGGACATGAGCACGGTGCACGAACAGGGTGTCCGGCCTCTTAGGGGACCTGTGTCTCGGTGACCTCTCTGGCAGAAGAGAACCCAGTGACAGTCAGTCAGTCCCTCCCATTAGACATCATCTCAGCTTCCCTTTCCTGCCTCTGTTCTAGCACCTTCCAGCCCGCAGCACAGCGGCCCTGTCCTGTGGGTCCCTCTCGTGTTGTGTCCCATGATGTGACGGGGAGTCTCTCACTTGTAGGAGCTCACTTGCCGGCCGCTGACATTTCTCCTCCAGCTCCTGGACCTGGGCTCCCAGCCGGATGACCTGTTCCATGACGGTTAAGATGTAGTCATCTCTCTCCTTCCAGATTTGCTGCGTCAGCTGGCTCAGCCTGGCCAGCAGGAGGTGCTGCTGCTCCCCCAGCTCCCGCTGCAGCCTGGCGAAGGCGCCTTCCACTTGCTGCTCTTTGCTCTCCATCTGCGCCTGCCAGGGGCAGAGACACGCGTGATTAGAGAGAGGCTCATGGAACTGGCGGCCAGGACAATCATCTACGTGCTTGCTATGGATTAAGAGGGTTAGATAGCCTGATCAGGCGGCGGCGCAGTGGATAGAGCATCGGACTGGGATGCCGAGGACCCAGGTTCAAGACCCTGAGGTCGCCAGCTTGAGCGCGGGCCCATCTGGTTTGAGCAAGGCTCATCAGTTTGAGCCCAAGGTTGCTGACTTGAGCAAGGGGTCCCTCGCTCTGCAGTAGCCCAGGTCAAGGCACATATGAGAAAGCAATCAATGAACAACTAAGGAGCCACAATGAAGAATTGATGCTTCTCATCTCTCTCCCTTCAGGTCTGTCTGTCCCTATGTCTGTCTCTGTCACACACACACACACACACACACACACACACACACACACACAAAGAGGGCCAGAGAATAACTAGTCCCAAGACACTCTCCCAATAATACCAATAACCACCATGGTAGAAGTAAGTAGTTGCCAGGATAAACTTACTAATAACAAGGGCTGTACTCTTGTTTTACCCTGATATCTAATCATGATGCCACAGAATGCTCTCAAAGCCATGCTGAGTGTTTCAAATGCCCTTGCTCTTCTGTGATACCGTCTGACCCAGCCATGCATCCCTAGAGGCAGGTGGAGATGCCTACAGTCATTTTTTTTTTAAGAGAGCAACTGAAGCGAGAGGAAGTTGTAATTAGAGTCAACAGAACTTATCAGAAGAGTGGGTGGGTGGCATTGGTCTTGGCCACTGAGGTCACCCTCTATAGGGAATACTTTGATGATGGGAGTTAAAGGGTTCTGGAAAGACCTTTCTGTCCTAAAATTTTGTGTCTTTGGTGAAGATACCAGAAATTCTCACACTGCAGCTTTCCTCACAGATAATTGTGGCCCACGGAAAGGTGTAGGGAAGAGCCAGAGATAGCCACACCACTGCCCACCGTCCTCGGGCCAGCCTTGTGGTCAGGACTAGAATGTGGGCACAACTACACACCTTCAGGCCACAAACATCCCATTGGAAGGCAGTGCGTGACAGGCAGACGAACAGATTGCAAAGGGAAGAGAAACAGACTTGGAGTCAAGAGACCCAGGTTGTAGCCATTTTATCCTAAACCTGGGCTTTGCCACGTGACTTGGGAGAATCACTTTCCTGGCGTTCAATGTTTTCTGCTCGTGAAAGCACAACTGATAAGACACGCCTTGGACTAGATGTCCAAACCACTCCTGGCCCTGGCCAGTTGGCTCAGAGTGTCGGCCCGGCGTGTGGAAGTCCTGGGTTTGATTCCCAGCCAGGGCACACAGGAGAAGCACCCATCTGCTTCTCCACCCTTCCCCCTCTCTTTTCTCTCTGTCTCTCTCTTCCCCTCCCACAGCCAAGGCTCCATTGGAGCAAAGTTGGCCCGGGCACTGAGGTCGGCTCCATGGCCTCTGCCTCAGGTGCTAGAATGGCTCTGGTTACAATGGAGCAACACCCCAGATGGGCAGAGCATCGCCCCCTGGTGGGCATGCCGGGTGGATCCCCGTCGGGTGCATGCGGGAGTCTGTCTGCCTCCCCACTTCTCACTACGGAAAAATACAAACAAACAAACAAAAAGAACCAAACCACTCCCGGCTCTGCTGTTCTGTGGTTCCCACACTCTTGACCCCCCGACCCCCGATGCCCTTTACCAGCAGTGCCTGGAGCTTCCGGTCTTCCTGACCCATGACATTCTCAGTCTCATCTCTCTCCGCACTCAGAGCCTCCAGCTGCCTCCGGAGACGGTCCTGTGTGTGGGGGGGGAGAATTGGGGAGAAAGAGGGGGCTTCATTCATCATGAACTCACAGATATTCCGTGTCTACCATGTTCTTGGCAGACCGTTGAGTGCAAAGAATCCAAAGGTGAGAAAAGACACGGTCCTGGTCCCTAAAGAGATCGCCGTCTAGGGAACAGGTCTGTCACCAGCGGTCACCATACATACAGCCTCAGGCAGTGGTTGATGGGAACACAGAGGAAAGGACAGTTCTGCCCTCCAGGGGTGAGAGAAGGGTTTCAGGAAGAGAAACACATTCACCGTGGGCCTGGAAGGATAAGTTATCCAGTTGGATAAAACCAAGGGAGGAGAGGATTTAATGCCTCTGAACTTAAAATTGGTAGACTAGCCGCCTGACCAGGCAGGCGGTGGCACAGTGGATAAAGCATTGGACTGGGATGCTAAGGACCCAGGTTTGAAACCTCGAGGCTGCCAGCTTGAGCGCAGGCTCATCCGGCTTGAGCAAGGGGTCACTGGCTCGACTGGAACTCACCCCATCCCTCCCCCCACCCCATCAAGGCACGTATGAGAAAGCAATCAATGAGCAACTAAAGTGCCTGAGAAACGCTTTCATTCCTGTGACAGATGACCGGAACGGGTCATGTCCCTAAGACCAGATGGGTTACTGCCACACGGCCTTTCTCAATAAGAGGAGCAGTGTTTGCAGGGTGCCCTCTGGCCCCTCTCTTTCCTTCTGGCTCCCCACCTGACCCCACCTCCGTGGTCAGGGCCTCGGTAAATCAATCCATGGTTAGTCTGGACCCAGGGCAGTAGCCCGCAGGAGATCCTGCCCGGCACGCAGAGGCTCTCCTTCCTTCCATGGCGACGAAGCCATAGCTACAATCGCCGCGGGGTCCCCTGAGGGCTGGCACTGAAGTCCCCACCACCGTGAATGACCACACATCCACCGGAACCACGTGCCCCAGTCTGGGAGTGCTGCAGCCTCCCATCAGCGTTGGGGTCCCCTGACGGGTGGCCATGGCCCTTCATCATGATCCCCCCATTCCCTCCGCCACGACACTACACCGCCTCGTCCCCACGGGTCCGTGCTCAGCCACACTCCTTACCCGGTAGGGCCGGATAGCATCTTCCAGGAGGCCCACCGTGTGGGCCTGGTGGGAGGGGCCTTCACGGCACAACACGCAGAGGAACTCAGCGTCCTTCTCGCAGAAGAAATAAATCTTCTCCCCGTGCTCCCCACAGTAGGTCTCCCCCAGGGGCCCCAGGGGCACAGGGACCATGCGGGTCTCTGTCTTCTCTGTCTCCTTACAGAAGGGACAGAGCAGGACCCCTCTGGAGGGCTGGGCCCCCATGTGAGAGGTCAGGGGGCTGCACCACGGGCAGAAGGTGTGTCCACAGGAGCCGGTCACTGCATCCTCCAGGGACTCCCGGCAGACGGGACAGGTGGCCTCCTTATGGGAGGAGGTCGAGAGCATCATGGTGCCTTCCCCAGACCGTCCACTCAGGGCTCTGCCTCAGGCCGCACACCCCCTTTCCCTGACACGGTGTCTCTTTTCCATGAGTCACAGAGAGAAAGGGACAGGAAGGCAGGGTGTCTGTCCTCTGAGCAGGGAAGCCACCAGACTCCACCTCTTGGGCTTCCCACAGCGGGAACACCACCCCTCAGCCAAGTGGGTTCAAACTCCAAGACGCCTTGGATCACACATCATTTCCCCCGCAGTGTGGCCTGACCAGCCTGTTCTCCACGCCTCCTGGCCCTTCCGGTCCTTGGAACGCGGCCCGTGTGTCATGAGGTCACAGCGAGATAGGTTTCCCGGAATCCCTCCTTGGCCACGGTGGGGTGTGGAGAATTGGGGAGGAGACGCTGCATCCTGCCGGGTGGCCCAGTTGGGTGCCATAAACTCAGACTTGCCCTCAGTGTGCAAAGTCCAGACGGAGTGGAAGTGACAGACTACAGACCTCGCCCTGTTCAAGCGCCCAGGTTGTCTCCCCTGCCCCCCCCTTTCCTTGCTGCACCTCACCTGGCCGGACTGGTCTCCCCTAAAGTCCTCACGCTGCCCCACTCAGCCCCGTCCCGCCCCCAGCGCCAGCGTCCCCGGGAGTCCCGGCAACATGGTCCTTCAGCTTTTAGTATCTGGCTGCAGTGGGAGAAGGCAGGAGATCGTGTAACAGACGACTCGGGTGGGTCAAATCTAAAAAACTCAGTTCCATCGTTCATGAGGTAACCCTAAGTGACCACGCTTCTCTGTCAGCAACAGTTTCATATTACTTTATCCCCTCTGATGACAACCCTTGGGGGGAAGGTGAGATTACCTCCATCTTGCAGAGAAGGAGATGTACAGGGAAAGCACCTTCCCCCCACGCTGGCCCCCCCCGCCCCCCCCCCCGTCCCCTGCCGTGGAGGTGGGACCACCCGAGCCTTCTAGCGGGTTCCCAGCCTGTGCTCCTCCGCGACTCCGACTCCTCGCACCTCCGCGGATGATTCATCCGCACACCTGCACCTTTCAGCAAACCAAGGAAAAGCTTCTGTTCTCCCATCGACCGGCCCCACCCTGCATCACTCCCTCGTGGGTCAGCTGCCCTCCTTCCAGCCTGCCTGCCTGCCTTCCCCAGAGCACGAGCGGTCCCCCGGGGGCTGTGCTGTCTGTCTGTCCCACACCACCCGGCCCACACACAGGTGGCTGCTGACAGTGAGGCGTGGCCATCCCGTGAACATACGCCCCAGATTTCAAAGACAGCACCAACGGATGAAATAGTTCATTACTAATATATATATATACCGAGACAGAGAGTCAGAGAGAGGGATAGATAGGGACAGATAGACAGATAGACAGGAACAGAGAGAGATGAGAAGCGTCAATCATCAGTTTTTCGTTGGGACACCTTAGTTCATGGACTGCTTTCTCATATGTGCCTTGACCGCAGGCGGGGCTTCAGCAGACCAAGTAACCCCTTGCTGGAGCCAGCGGCCTTGGGTCCAAGCTGGCTAGCTTTTGCTCAAACCAGATGAGCCCGCGCTCAAACTGGCGACCTTGGGGTCTCGAACCTGGGTCCTCTGCATTCCAGTCCGACACTCTATCCACTGCACCACCGCCTGGTCAGGCACTAATATATATATATATATATATATATATATATATATATATATATTTGATGCAGCACGTTAGTTGTTCTTAGTTGTTCATTGATTCCTGTCTCATATGTACCTTGACCAGGGGGCTCCAGCTGAGCCAGTGACCCCTTGCTCAAGCCAGTGACCCCTTGCTCAAGCCAGCTACCATGGGATTGTGTCTATGATCCCACGGTCAATTCGGCGACCTCAGGGCTTCAAACCTGGGTCCTCAGCATCCCAGGCGGACACTCTATCCACTGCACCACCGCCCAGTCAGGCTGATTACTAATTTTTATACTGATTACATATTAAAATGATAACACTTGAGGCTAAATAACACATTTAAAATTATTTTTATTCTTTATGTTTTATATTATGGCTATGAGAAAAGTTTAGATGGCATACGTGGCTCACCTTGTATTTTTACTGGCCAGCACGACTCTAAGACACACAGACCTGAATCCAAAGGATGGCTACCTACTTTAAAAAAAAAAAGTTTTTTAATTGATTGATTTTAGAGAGGGAGGAGAAGAGAAAGAGAGAAAGACATCGATTTATTGTTCCACTTATTTGTGCACTTATCGGTCGATCCTTGTATGTGCCCTGACCCACAACTTTGGGTGGCTTTAACCAACTGAACTACCCAGCCAGGGCCTGACCACCCACTTTTCTACTTGTGTATCTTGGGCAAAAATAAATAAATAAACCGGTAGAGCCGAGCTAATACCCTAATAGCAGGGACGTCGCAGAGCAGACGGAGTTGAAAGGGAGATGCTCTGTTTCAGGGCGAGGGGTGGGGGCAGTCACCCTAATAAAGGCTGCCCGTCGCTGTGTTGTTTCTGCTCCCCCACACAGATGGCTGTCTGGAAGCCTGCGGCAGGCCCGCTGGGCGTCCCTGGCCAAGTAGCCTGTGCGTGTTCTCAGGCGCAGCCACCTTATCTGGGTCCCCACACTCCCCTGGGCAGGCTGATACCGCCCATCTCCGTGGAGACAGCTGGTCACAGGCAGGGAGGCTGCTGGGTGGCAGCACGGGCTCTCCCTCCTGCCCCCACGAGAAGAACGATCCCTTTCCACTGTGGACTGGTGAGGTACCACCGCTTGCTTTCTGCCGGGAATGCCTCCGCGTGGACCGAAGGCACCCCGAGTCCTGGGTCATGGGCGCCCGTCCAGAGAGAACGGAGGTCATCTCTAGAATGCTGTGACCCTCCTCTCCCTCCCCCACCTCTGCTATTCCCCCCAGTCCGCGGTTGGAGGCTGTGAGTTTGTCATTGGCGAGGAGGACAGCAGATGCACGTGGTTGGGCGCCTTGCCCTTGTGTGCGTATTGCCGACCATGAGGGTGCCAGTGGGTGTTTAACACGCGCCTGCTGTGTGCACAGGTTTGTGTGTGAGTGCGGGTCCTCCCTGCCCTCCCAGCCAAGCAGAGAGGGTGACCTCCAGGAGGCCCCCCCCACAGGGTGGCCGCACCATGGCCTCAGCCCCTTCAGTGACCAGCCTCCAAGACGAGGTGAACTGCCCCATCTGTCAGGGCTCCCTGAGGGAGCCGGTCACCATCGACTGCGGCCACAACTTCTGCCGCAGCTGCCTGGCTCGTTACTGCGAGATCCCGGGCCCGGATCCCGAGGAACCCGTCACCTGCCCGCTCTGCAAGGAGCCTTTCCGCCCGGGGACCTCCCGGCCCAACTGGCAGCTGGCCAGCGTGGTCGAGAGCATTGAGCGCCTGAAGCTGGCCCCTGGGCCGGGCGCGGAGGAGGACGTCTGCCCGGAGCACGGGGAGAAGGTCTACTTCTTCTGCGAGGACGACGAGAGGCAGCTGTGCGTGGTGTGCCGGGAGGAGGCCGGGGAGCACCGCGCCCACACTGTGCGCTTCCTGCAGGACGCGGCGGGACCCTACAGGGTAGGAGACAGCGCGCGCGCGGGTAGGGGGTCCCGGGGTGGGTCGGGACCTGTCCAAATGGTATACATCATTTGGGCCACCATGGAACCAAATTCTATCTTCTGACTTCTGTGGTTACTGGGGCCACAGGGCGAGACGTGGAAGGTTGTGCGTGACTGTGTCTGAGGCGGTCTGCGCGGTTCACTGGCGGCC
Organism: Rhynchonycteris naso; assembly: GCA_037038555.1. Lineage (NCBI taxonomy): Eukaryota > Metazoa > Chordata > Mammalia > Chiroptera > Emballonuridae > Rhynchonycteris > Rhynchonycteris naso. Next base: position 561,980 of record CM073000.1, on the reverse strand, counting down.
AGCGCAGGAGGTGCGCTCAGTCCACACCTGTTGAATGGATGCATGATCAAAATGTGAGTGTGTGTGTGTGTATGTGTGTTCGAGGGAATGACGGCCCAGATGGTGTGAGGGGCACCCATGTCGGCGTGTTTACCAGCGTGTGCACTGTGCTTGGGAGAGGTCCCGCTGTTTGAGTGTGTAAACATCACTGGGTGCTCGTGTGTTTGTGAATGAATTGGCATTTCTGTATAAACACATGTGCGGTTGAAGTAAATACAAGGGGTGCGTGATTTTATCTGTCATTAAATGAGCGTGGGCTGGTTTTCGTCGTCTGGGTATTGTGTTTTTAGTAGAAGTGGGTGCATGTGTTAATTAATTCGTATTTGATGGTGAGGGTTCTAGCTGTTTCTGAATTTACCTTTATGAACATTTAATGTGTGTGTAGCTGTTCCTAACGCTATTCTTGAGCAAACAAGTTTTAAAACAGCGGACTGATGATTTTTGCATGATTCAAGTTTCTTCTCCCCTTTGAATCGTGCACAGAAAATGTATTGCTTTTTAACAAGAGAAGGTTCTCTGGGTGTGTTCCCCTTGGGGGCATGTGAGAAAGTTGGAATCATTTCAAAGATGGGCAGCTGAGGACAGATGCCAGGTTCTACTTCCCAGAGGTGAAGGGAGCCAGGGCATCCCACCTGAAGAAGGAGAAGCCAGCCACAGCCTGTTTTGCCACAGGGTCAAGGGGCAGAGCCCCACCAGACCAGGCAGTAGCGCAGTGGGTAGAGCATCGGACTGGGACGCAGAGGACCCAGGTTCGAGACCCCGAGGTCGCCGGCTTGAGCGCGGGCTCATAGACATGACCCCATGGTCGCTGTCTTGAGCCCAAAGGTCACTGGCTTGAGCAAGGGGTCACTCGCTCTGCTATAGCCCCCGGTGAAGGCATATATGAGGAAGCAATCAGTGAACAACTAAGGAGCTGCAACGAATAACTGATGTTTCTCATGTCTCTACCTTTCAGCCAGTCTGTCCCTATCTGTCCCTCTGTCCCTCTCTCTGACTCTCTCTCTGTCTCTGTCAAATAAAACAGGGGTGTGTGTGGGGGGAGACAGAGCCCCAATCAAAGCTCTTGGAGGTCAAAGCCAGAGGAAAGGGGCCCAAAGAGCATGACCTGTGAAGGACAAGGACGGCCCAGGCACTGTCACCTCAGGGACTGACTCCTGCCCCTGGGTCCGTTCCGTCGGGGAGGCAGAGAGTTGGATGAGGTGACAGCCCTTTGCAAACCATTGTTTCCATCTTGACTATTTCATGCTCCTTCTCCCCAGGAGCAGATACAGAAGTGTCTGGAGTGTCTAAGAAAAGAGAGAGAGGAGATTCTAGAAGTCCAGGCAAGAGAAAATCAAAGGATACAAGTCCTCCTGGTAGGACATCACCCCTGCCGGCCTCCCTGTCCTCGGGGGCCACCGCCTCTCTGAGACACTAGTCTGCGACGTTATTCTCGGTTTGAATCCAACTCCGACGCTAACTAGCAACTCTCTCTCCCATTTACTTTTTTTCTGCGAAGTAGAGATTAAAATTTCTTTCACTACCTCGTGGCGTTTCTGTAAGGACTGAAATGAGATTGCACTTGTAACGCAACTCAGGGCTGCACACGAGGTCTGCACACCTTTGCAAAAGGCAGGGAGGGGCTCAGGAGTCCCCAGAGCCTCGCCTCTGCCTTCTCTGAGGCTCTGGACAGTCAGCTCCCCGAGGTCACTGCTGCATAGCAGGTGGACAGGAAGCTGCTGCCTTTCCAAGCGCATCTGGGGACCTGGCTTGTGTGGGGTTTGCGGGGGCTCTGGTTTCACCACCGCACCTTGGAGGATGTGGATGTGGGTCAGGAGGGAGATGGGAACTAAAGGAAAAAAAAAAAGGAGAAAATGGAAGGAGAGGAAGAGGAACAGGAAGAGGAGGAATACTAACTTCCTGCCGGCCTTCCCTCTGGTCCTTGCAGGCTCAGGTGGCCACCAAGAGGCAGCGGGTGATCTCCGAGTTTGCCTATCTGAGCCAGTTCCTGGAGGAGCAGTGCAGCGTACTCCTGGCCCAGCTGCAGAGGCTGGACGGGGACATCCTGCAGCAGAGGGACGAGTTCGACGTCCTGGTCCACGAGGAGCAGGGCCGGTTCAGCACCCTGATTGCAGAACTGGAGGAGAAGAAGGAGAAGCCAGCCCGGGAGCTCCTGACGGTGAGACCTGACAGCTGGGCTCCCTGGCATCTCCAGCGTCTTCACTTTGCCTGAACCACATGACCTTCACTTGTACATGTCTGCCTCCCCAGGGGAAGCCGGGTCGCAGGACCAGAAGTCCTCACCCCTGCTGCCCAGGTCTGGGTCTCTCCCTGCTGCCCAGGTCTGGGTCTCTCCCTGCTCCCATCTGTCAAACAGGGAAGACACTTTCCTTACCCACCTTGCAGGGGTTTGTTGTGCGAGCACCCCACAGAAAGTACAAGTGAAAGTAGCAGGGGGAGCCCTGGCCGGTTGGCTCAGTGGTAGAGCGTCAGCCCAGCATGTGGAAGTCCTGGGTTCGATTCTCAGCCAGGGCACACAGGAGAAGCGCCCATCTGTTTCTCTACCCTTCCCCCTCTCCTTTCTCTCTCTCTCTTCCCCTCCTGCAGCCAAGGCTCCATTGGAGCAAAGTTGTCCCGGGCACTGAGGACGGCTCCATGGCCTCCACCTCAGGCACTAGAATGGCTCCGGTTGCAACAGAGCAGCACCCCAGATGGGCAGAGCATCGCCCCCTGGTGGGCATGCCGGGTGGGTCCCGGTGGGGCGCACGTGGGAGTCTCTCTGCCTCCCTACTTCTCACTTCGGAAAAATACAAAATAATAATAATAATAATAATAATAATAATAATAAAAGGAAGTAGCAGGTGGAAAAGCATCAGGTCCTATATGAACAAATGTCAGCTGCTACCACCAGGGCAGACTCGTCTCTGCTCCCCTGCCCGCCAGCCAGGAAGCTCTTCCCGGTCTAGTTTACTTCCTCACGCTGGAGGAGAAAGTGGGTATCGGGGTCCCAACAAGGCATCAGGAAGGCAGCGTGATGTAGGGGGACACACTCGGGACCGAGAAGCAGGAGACCTTGGGCGGGTGGGTGGGACTTGCCTTTGCCTCTGACAGCGGGGGGGCAGGCCACTTCATCTGGATCTACAAGGTCAAGGAGGTGGGGGTCGGTGATCCCGGACGCCCTGTAAATACCTAAAAATGCGGTGACTCTATGGCTCTAAGAATATGTATGGTATTTTGTCTGTTTTAGCTATAAGAAAAGTGGGAGAAGGAGGGTGAAACTGAATCCTTGCTTTCTCTCTCTCTCTCTCTCTCTCTCTCTGCCCCCTCCCAGAATATCCGAAGCACTCTAATAAGGTAAGTGATACAGTTCTCCTTTTCCCAAATACATGCACATGCAGCACCGTTAGTTAGTGCCGCACGAATTCACAACATTCTCCCACGAAGGATAAAATCCACAGGTACGGATACTCAGATGCACTTCCCCACGCGGCGGCCGCAGATTCGCCCGCCTGCAAAGCGCGGCCCAAACCTGGGCAGCGGGCCGTCTCGTCTGGTGGACACTGGCACTGTCACCTGCACACGCCCGCCATTAGAAGAAGGTGGCTTGGCTGGCTCCGGAGATCCCGCAAAGGAGAATCCTCAGCTCCTCGATTCTGTGTCCCCAGGTGTGAAACCAGGAAGTGCCGGAAACCAGAGGCTGTGTCCCCTGAGCTGGGCCAGAGGATCCGGGACTTCCCACAGCAGGCGCTCCTGCTGCGGAGGGAGGTGACGACGTTTCTGGGTGAGTGCTTCCCGGACCCCACAGGACACAGGGGGTGGGAACCCTGGCTCTAGGCACGCCCCCCCCATGCTGCCTCACACTGGGAAGGTTTGTGGCCCCCCCCCATCCAATGCCTTCTCTTACTCATTGCAGAACTTATAAAATCTGCTGATTGGGGGGATGTGATGATAAGAAGGAATTATAAAGATGCAGGTTTCTGGAAAACTTTTAACTGACTTGAAAAAAAAAACGCTCATCTGCTTGGCCGGTGGTGGCACAGTGGATAAAGCATCAACCCAGAACGTTGAGGGCGTCCCTGGTGTGAAATCACAAGGTCACCAGCTTGAGCACGGGGTCGTCAGCATGATACCACAGTTGCTGGCTTGGCTTGACCGCCCCCCTCCCCCACCCTGTCAAGTCAGTGCAAGAAGCAGTCAGTCAGCGCACAGCTAAGGTGAAGCAACTACCGGTTGATGCTTCTTTATCTCTCTCTTACTCTCTCTCTCTAAAGTCAGTTAAGGAACCAAAAATTTTCTCAAATTGGCACTAGCAGTAAGAAAGATAACAATAAAATCTATCGTTCTCAATAATTTAAACAAGCCACAAGCATTTGTAGTACATGATAAGCTTTCTTTTTTTTTTTGTATTTTTCCAAAGTGAGAAGTGGTGGGGAGGCAGACAGACTCCAGCATGCTCCTGACTGAGATCCACCCGGCATGCCCACCAGGGGGTGATGCTCTGCCCATCTGGGGCTGTTGCTCTGCTACAACCAGAGCCATTCTAGCACCTGAGGCGGAGGCCATGGAGCCGTCCTCAGTGCCCGGGACCAACTTTGCTCCAATGGAGCCTTGGCTGCGGGAGGGGAAGAGAGAGACAGAGAGAAAGGAGAGGGGGAAGGGTGGTGAAATAGATGGGTGCTTCTCCTGTGTGCCCTGGCTGGAAATCAAACCTGGGACTTCCATGTGCCAGGCCGACACTACCGCTGAGCCAACTGGTCAAGGTCATGATAAGCTTTTGATGACGAACACTGTTCACTACTCACCAGCAGCACTGTCTCTGTTTACCCTGTGGTGGCGGACTCCCCACCCTCCTCCTTCTCTCCCTTCCTTGTTTAGGCTGTTCTCAGAGTCACACTGCCCCTGTGGGAATGTGCCCCATTTCCCAGAAGAGGGTGTGGAGGATTTGATAGGAAAGTCAGGAAGGAATGTGGCTCTGTGCCAACACCTACCCCCACCCACTCACACACATGACATCCTGAATGATGTCACCCGTTTTCAAATGACCCACCCATAAAGGTGTCACCCTAGAAGAGCATTCCCCACGAGTTCACTTCCTGTAACTATGTTCAGGGCTCCTGGCAGTGGAAGAAATTTTACTCTGATAAAAAGACTGACGTGTGACCATCCCCCAAATTTCCAAACTTATCCCCCATTTATCCATTCATTAAGTAGATTTTTAATGAGAGAGACAGGAAGGGAGAGAGAGGAAAAGCATCAATTCTTTTTTTATTTTTCTTTATTTTTTTACAGGGACAGAGAGAGAGTCAGTGAGAGGGATAGATAGGGACAGACAGACAGGAACGAAGAGAGGTGAGAAGCATCAATCATTAGTTTTTTGTTGCGACCCCTTAGTTGTTCATTGATTGCTTTCTCACATATGCCTTGACCGGGGGCCTTCAGCAGACCAAGCAACCCCTTGCTGGAGCCAGCGACCTTGGGTCCAAGCTGGCGAGCTTTTTGCTCAAGCCAGATGGGCCCGGGCTCAAGCTGGCGACCTCGAGGTCTCGAACCGGGGTCTTCCACATCCCAGTCCGACGCTCTATCCACTGCGCCACCTCCTGGTCAGGCGAAAAGCATCCATTCTTAATTGCAGTCCTTTAATTGTTCCTGGATTGCTTTCTCGTATGTGCCTTGACTGAGGGGGTGCTCCAACTGAGCCAGTGACCCCTTGCTCAAGCCAGCGACCTTTGGGCTCAAGCCAGTGACCTTGAAGTTTAGAAATTGGATCTTTAGCATCCCAGGCTGACAATTTATCCATTGCTCCACCGCCTGGTCACACAAGTAGATCTTTTTTTAGCATTCACTATGTCCTCGGCTCTGTACAAAGAACTGACGTGAGCAAGACAGACAGCGCCCTTGCCTGCTCAGCACTAGGGGAGACGGTCTGCAGGTGGGCTCCCGGTCAGCAGCAGCAGCCCCTGTGAACTGGTTAGATGTGCAAATTCTCAGTTTGACTTGGGGTCAACTGAGTCAGAAACCGGTGTATCCCCGCGAGTGCCCCTAGGGGGCGCCGATGAAGCTCAAATTCAGGACACTGGTCTGGAGGGTCCTCGTTCCTGTTCTTCAGGTCACCTTCCCTTCCCTGGGCCTCAGTTTCGCCGTCATTAACTGCCCTGTGGTTTTCTGAGACGAATGAAATCGCATCTTGCTTTATTCCCTCTTTACAGAAAAACTGTGCTTTGAGTTGGACTATGAACCAGGTAAGAAGCCTACGTCAGGATGGGAGAGAGAGAGGAATCTAAAACTGAAAAGGAAATACAGTAGATAGGTATGCACACACACATAAACACACACACATAAATACACACACACACACACATCACCTGTGCAGGGCTGCCAGGGGACAAAGGACAGGTGCACACGCACACCACGTACATACCTGGCATCAGCTCCCGTTCTGCGATCTACACATGGTGATGGGGCAGAAAGATTCAAGCAAAATGGGACAAGGTGTATCAGGGAAGGCTTCCTGGAAGAGGGGTGCTTTGATCGGATGGAGAGTCACACACCCTGAGAGCTATGGTCGGCGAGCCGGCTCAAGGCTGTTGTTCCCTCTCTATCAGCATCTGTGACCCTGACATGCCACAGAGCTGTTGGGAAGGGACTCCCTCACCCTGCGCCCACATCTGAATGGACCCCTTTGTCTCAACGTATGAGTTCTAAGAGTCTGCAGAAGCTTGTGTCGTTAAAAAGTGGCACTTGGACCCCGGCTGTTTTAGATTTCCTGATGCAGAAAGGGGCAGAGCCTGGGTGGCCACAGGTGGAGACGGGGAGGGGAGCATCTGTGCCCTCTGAGTCCCAGGTACAAGACGGACAGGGGATGGACAGGGACGGACGTGTCCCAGTAGGCAGCTCCCGCTGTGGGTGACAGTCAACCAGCCTCCAGAGGACTGACAGACAGAAGACAGGGACAGGACGTGTCCTGTGGGACAGACTTCCTCGGCTTTCACGTGCCTGCGACCACCTTGGGGGGCCCTGTTAAAAAGCACAGCTCCCCGGGTGCTCTGGGGGCGGGGCCTGAGAGCCTATTTGTCCGCGGAGACGCTGCACACGCTGTTGGTAATAATAGCTCTCACAGGTGGATGCCAGGGCGGCTTTTTAGGCCTTTCTTGAAGGAGATAACGTGCCTGCTGACCAGCGTGTGTCCCTCTTGGTCTTCCCTACAGCTCGTGTCTCGCTGGACCCGCAGACCTCCCACCCCAAGCTCCTCTTGTCTGAGGACCACCAGCGGGCTCGGTTCTCCTACAAGTGGCAGAACTCGCCGGACAATCCCCAGCGTTTCGACCGGGCCACCTGTGTCCTGGCCCACGGTGGCTTCACAGCGGGAAGGCACAGCTGGGTGGTGAATGTAGACTTGGCCCAGGGAGGCAGCTGCACCGTGGGCGTGGTCAGCGAGGACGTGAAGCGGAAAGGGGAGCTTCGACTGCGGCCGGAGGAGGGGGTGTGGGCCCTGAGGCTGGCGTGGGGCTTCGTCTCGGCCCTGGGCTCCTTCCCCACACGGGTCATCCTGAAGGAGCAGCCCCGGCAGGTGCGGGTATCGCTGGACTACGAGGTGGGTTGGGTGACCTTTGCCAACGCGGTCACCCAGGAACCCATCTACACCTTCACTGCCTCCTTCGCCCAGAAGGTGTTCCCCTTCTTTGGGCTCTGGGGCCGAGGGTCCAGTTTCTCCCTGAGCTCCTGAGAGGGTGACAGTTATGTTCCTCTGGGGACAAGGCTCAAAGGGAGGAGCGGATGGATTTGAGCCCCGGCTGGGTGGCCTGGAAGACTTGAAACAGAACCCGCGGCTTCGGAAGACGTCATGGAGTCAGGACTGGGGCGAGGACAAGGTGGGGAGACCTTCCATCTGCGGATCAAGCCCTTGGCCCCATGCGCAGTAAGGTGGTCAAGGTGTCTGGAGACTTGGGCGACGGCCATCTGTCCTCACCACCATTCCCCCACCCAGGGCAGAAGTAGCTGTGCAGAGGGAGGAATACGAATGTGTAACCAGAAGACCTGGAAGCCAATCCCAGCCTTGTGACCAACCAACTGATTGTGCCATGGGAAGCGGGACACCTCATTTCTCGCCATCTTGGTTTTTTTCTCAAAATATTGAGGTGCAGCTACTCCTACCCTCAAGAAACACTTATTGTGCACTCATGATGAATCAAGCAGTCTGGTAGCCATTGGAGATATGAAAAGTTTAAAACATAAATAAGAACTTGTCCCTCGTCTGAAGGAGCTCGTGGGAAGAGACAGGCAGGAACAGGAAATTGCGGCATCAGGCGATGGGTGCTGGGATGGGGTGGGGGCGGGGGTGCCCTGGGTGTGAGAGAAGTTCAGAGGAGGGGCACAACCCATCCTGGAGAACAGGACATGATGGGTTGGATATGGCTTTCTGGAAAGGGTGAGTCTCAGTGATGAGTGTGGAGAATGAGAAAGAGGGGAAGCATCGCGAACCAGCTGCGACGAGTCTACTCCAGGGTCCTGAGCGGGAAAAGGTATGAAATTGAATTAAAGATAGACAGAGACTTACAGATACATACATACAGCTGGGTTCAGGAGGACGCCATGGCCAACAGTCACTACTGTTCTTGAGCCGCAACATGGCTCCCCCAGAAAGACATCCGTCTTTATTTCTTGCTAAACATGGGCAATTAACAATTCAATTAAGTTTCTAAGGCAACTCAAAGACAACCCCCACCATACTAGTCACACCAAACTTTACACCAATAAGCAACTAGCTTTCAGCCCTTCCGGGGGGGGGGGGGGGGGTATGGGCCGGATGAGTGAGAATCAAGCACAGCCTCCTGCAACTCAATCAGGCAGGTGAGGTGGGGGGTTGGGCCCAACAATTCTGCCCCTAGACAGCCAGACTGCAAAATACCCTGTTTATATTTCGGTCCCCAACGGGGAAGCATCTTCAGAACGAGGGACAGTAGAACTAACTGGCAGGATGATCTGTAGCCCACGGAAGGTTGGGTCATCTCCATTGTCCTTGCAAGCTGCTGTCACACCCCTGACACCACTCAACACCTCCCTCCTCCTGGGGATGCCACCTCTGGCTGAGATGAAGACACAGGACCTCCGTGGGAGGGGGACAAGGGAGACATGGCCACGGATCATGACCCAAGAACCACACTCAACCCCCTGAGGGAAATCCTTTTCCTGATCCGTGGATCACCACCGCAGAGAAATGAGGTGAAGAAGAGAGTCTCAAATAGCCCAGCTGTGGGAGAGGAAATGAGACCACCCCCATTAACCCTTGTGTTGGGTAAAGAAACCCAGGCGGAGGCAGGGGGATGAGTTCGAGCTGTGACATTGAACCCAAAGAATGAAGGGTGCCGTAGGGTGGGACAGGAAGTGACATCGGAGGGACAGTGGGAGAAAGAAGAGAATTGAGGGTTTGGAGATGTGTGCCTCTGGGTGGGGAACTCTGGGAGAGGTAGAAGCCAGGTGGTGGAGGGAGAGGCTGCAGCCAGGGGAGGTGTGAAGAGGCTGAGACTCCAGAGACCCCCGTCTGGCACCAGCACTAATACGTGGCTGTCCAGAATCTGGAAGATCATTTCAGTTGTTCCAAGGTGGAATGTTAAGTCTTTTGCACAATAAAAATATTGCCATAATCCGTTTTGTTTTCTAATTATTTTGGTGTTGTCTTTCATTCCGCTGAAACACCTTCACTGACCGTCTCGTCAACATTATCTTTTTTATTTCTGATCAGACATAAACTAAAGTGTTCTATTATCTCCTCACTACAGCCCCTGGGAGGAGTGAGCCACCCAGGGTACAACCTCAGAGGAAAAGGGCACGGTGTTCTGTGGCCCAGGCTTAGAAGTCACCCAGGAAGCTCTATTCTTTCTGTTTCTTTCTCTCTTTTCTCTTTTCTTCTTTTCCAAGTGAGAGGAGGGAGACATAGAGACAGACTCCCACATGCCCCAACCAGGATCCACCCAGCAACCCCTGTCTGGGGGTGGATGCTCTGCCCATTTGGGGCCATGCTCACAACTGAGCTATTTTTAGCACCTGAGGCAGAAGCTTCATGTAGACATCCTCAGCAACCTGGGCCGACATACTGGAACCAATCGAGCCATGGCTGCAGAAGGGGAAGAGTGAGATGGAGAGAGAGAAGCAAGGGAGAAGCAGGTGGTCACTTCTCCTCTGTGCCCTGACAGGGAATTGAACCCAGGACATTGACACACCGGGTTGACACTCTCTACCACTGAGCCAACCAGCCAGGGCCTATATTTTCTATTACTTCACTCATGCATCCACTTTAATAAATTTCACTGGGAATGTACTTTGAGCCGGGCACAGTCTTTGGCACTGGGGACACACAGACAGAATTCTGTTCTTACACACTCAAAGAAATGATACACACATAATTAATGCAAAAATGCATTCATTATTTATTGCTTTGTAAAAAAATGACCACAATTTGAGTGTCTCAAAACAACATATATTTATTCTGTCACAGTTTGTGTGGCATTTATTATTTCACAGTTTCTGTATTTCATAAATTTGGATCCTCTGTTTAGGGTCTCACTAGGCTGCAGTCAAGGTGTCAGCTGGAGGCTGACAAGGTTCACATCGGGGAGGCTCCTCTGGGGGAAAATTCACTTCCAAGTTCACTTAGATCATTAGCAGAATTCATTTTCTTGCAGCCCCAAGATGAAGGCCCTCGCTTCCTGTTAGCTAACGGTTCTCAGCTCCTAGAGACTGCCCGCTGGCCACAGGGCCGCTCACTGAATCAGTCCCACCAGGAGAGGGACATCCTGTCCCGTTTCCATATGCCACTGATGAGAAGCAACACACAGGCCGTGCTCTCACCCAAGGAGACGAGGTCATTCCAGGGGGGTGAGCCCCAAGAGGGGAGGATTGTGGAGGCCACCCTGGAGTCTGTCCACCACAGAGAAACAGTCAGTGCCAGGTGAGTGGCACAGGGAACAGGTGCTGCAGGAACTCAGAGGGAATGTTTCTCCCGACAGACCGGCCAGCGCCCTGTGCAGACGTGGCCTCACCACGTGTGAGCGTGTGCCACCCCCTCTCCTCAGGTGTCAGGATTCTCCTATTTTAATAGGAGAGCATGACAGGAGGGCACCACTGTCAGCCCACAGGCAATGTGAAAAGGCTTCGTCCTGACCTCTGCGGTGGGAGCCACAAGCACGAGGGACCTCTGTGACAATCGTCCAAGCGTCCGAGGGTCAGGCATCGGGTCACGACTGTGGGGATGGAGAAAAGGGAGCCACACTGAGCAGATGACAGGCCTGAGGATGCCCTGGGCAGACCTCACGGGTGGCCGGACAGGTTGGAAGAAGGAGAGCGAGAGGGATGAGGGGAGTCTGAGGTGAGGTGGCCCAGGGATGAACGGGTCGGGGTTGCTGAGGACGGCTGAGGAAGCGGGTCGTTGACTCTTTTCTGTATCTTGGGATGAATAGCTTCTGATGTTTGTGGATCGCTCCTGGAAACAAAGACACCTTCAGTCCATGCTGTGGGATCTTCCACTGGTCCCGTAGCACGAAGACACAACACTAATGGCCTGGTGGGTATCTCTGACTTGGGTAAAGCCACGTGTAAATGTGTGCTTGTGTGGATTTGCATGGGTAAGCATGTGGGGGGTGGGGCAAGGGGACAGCTCATACCTGGCCAGTAAGTCCCTGGCATCCTAGAAGAGAGACAAAGAGAGTGAGGGTCACATCCGGTTCTCAGGTTCCTGTCATCTCCCAATTCCCTCCCCAACCTGCTATTGGATTCCACCCTGGGAACTGGAGGGGGCCCTGGCTGGTTGGCTCAGTGGTAGAGTGTCAGCCCATGAATAGATATCCTGGTTGGATTCCCAGTCAGGGCACACAGGAGAAGCACCTATCTGCTTCTTCACCCTGCCCCTTCTTTCTCTCTCTCTCTCTCTCTCTCTCTTCTTTTCCTACAGCCATGGCTCCACTGGAGCAAGCTGGCCCCAGGTGCTGAGAATGGCTCCATGGTCTTTGCCTCAGGTGCTAAGAAGAGCTTGGTTGCTGAACAACAGAGCAATGCCCCCAGATGGACAGAACATCGTCCCCTAGTGGGTTTTTCGGGTGGATCCTGGTCGGGGTGCATGTGAAAGTCTGTCTCTCTGTCTCCCCAATTCTCACTTAAATAAAAAGAGAGAGAACCAGAGGGAATGGTATCTCCCCCCTGTACCCCATTCTGTTGTCACAACGTTGTGCAGCCACTGCATGTCCCAGAGAGAAGCCTCTCCCCTGTGGACGATCCCGTCTTCCGGGCGGTGCCTTGGGTACCGCACCTTCAGCGTGCTGGCGTCCAGCGTCTTGGCCATCCTCTCCAGATCAGTGACCAGGCTGCAGAGCTGCGTTAACGTGCTGAGCACCTCCGCGGGCGTGTCCTCTGGGTGGCCTGGCCGCCGCTGCTGACCGAGGGCAGCCAGCTGTTTCTCCGTTTGGTGCTGGCCTCCCTGCTGTGCCTCCAGCCTGCTGGACCCTCTGTCTACCTGCAACTACAGAGACAGACTCCCTCAGATTCGCCGTCAGAGACAGGACCCAAGGCCGACATCTTGCGTCATGATTTTCTGTTGAGGTGCTGCTGGTCTCTGTGGGGTCCTCGCCCTGAGCCAGGCTAATCAGGCTTGGCTTTCATCTACTATCACGAACCCCACGATGAAGATCAGAGGACCCGAGTGCCCCAAGTCACTCCACCTGCAAACCCTGAGGTCCACACCCAGGTTTCCAACCCCCATCCTTCCCCCACATCAGACCAGAGACAGACTGGTGGCCAGGACAGAGATTATGGTATCCTGGTGACACTCAAGAGGTGGTCCTTCCCGGGTCTCTGCGACCCCCCACCTGCACAGCCTCCTGAGCGGTGAGCCGCTGAAGTTCCCCGATGTCCTTTCTGAGCTTCCTGCTCCTGCGGTTGAGTCGTTCCTAGGGGAGACAGACACCCCTGCGCGTCAGGCCCAGGGTGGGGGCGGTGCTCCCTGGAGCACGGTTGACATCCTGGCCCGAGGAAGAGGGTAAAGTAAAATTCTGCCTAAAATGGGCGCCCTGGAGGTGTCCTGCTTGGGGTAGGAGCATGAGTATATTTAATGGATAATGAGAAGAAAAAGCAATGGGTAATTTATATTTTGTGTGTGACAGAAACAGAGAGAGGGACAGATAGGGACAGACAGGAAGAGAGAGAGAGAGATGAGAAGCATCAATTCTTCATTGCATCACCTTAGTTGTTCACTGATTGCTTTCTCACATGTGCCTTGACCAGGGGGCCCCAGCTGAGTCAGTGACCCCTTGCTCAAGCCAGGGACCTTGGGCTCAAGCTGGTGAGCCTTGCCCAAACCAGATGAGCCCGCGCTCAAGCCTGCAACCTCAGGGTTTCAAGCGTGGGTCCTCCCCATCCCTGGCCAATGCTCTATCCCAGGGGTCCCCAAACTACGGCCTGCCTGCGGGCCTGCATGCGGCCCCCTGAGGCCATTTATCCGCCCCCCCCCCCCCGCCGCACTTCCGGAAGGGGCACCTCTTTCATTGGTGCTCAGTGAGAGCGAGGCGTGGCTCACTACAGTACTACTTCCGGTGACGCGAGACGCACGCGTCACGGTTCCGGAAGCGCATCATAGACGCATACGGGGTCTGCGGCTGCGCGCCTCACGTCACCGGAAGCAGTGTGAAATAACAGCAGACGTAGGAAGGCAGGCAAAGCGCTGTAACCACTACTACACAGTACAATGGCCCCCATACTCCCCCAAAGGTACAACAACATAATGGCCCCTATAACCTCCCCTTTGCCCAAAAGTCTACCCCCACATTACTACACACCGTGTTTCCCCTAGTATAAGACCCTGTCTTGTATTCATTTTACCCCCGAAAGACGGGGGCTGTCTTTATTTTTAGGAGGTGTCTTACACTAGAGGAAACATGGAGCAGTGGGCTTCCCACAGAAGAGGCCCACCGCCGCTGCTGCTGCAGATGTGCAGGACGCTGTATATACACAGTGTCACGGGCAGGTCACCGCCATCCCTGTGGACAGCCCTGGCGGGGGGTGCTGGGCCTGAGACGCTGTGTACCGCCCTCTGGGATAGCGGAGGCCGCAGCGCTGGCTGGGAAGGGTGCCACACCTTGCACAGGCCCATCACCGCCACCACTATACCGGGCAGCAGTATATATACCCCGTGCGGAGTCCCCTCCCCCAGATCGCCGCTCACCATGCTGACGTCTTCCATCGTGCAGCCGCATAATCCTTTGCGAGGCCCATTATAGGGGCCATTATGTTGTGCGTCTGGGGGAGAATGGGGGTCATTGTGCTGTGTAGTAATGTGGGGAGAGACTTTTGGGCAAAGGGAGGTTATAGGGGCCATTATGTTGTGCATCTGGGGGCCATTGTATTATGTGGGGGAGGTGAGGCATGTGTTTTTCGCATTACGGTCTGTAATTACAGATCCCTAAGTACGGACCGCAAGAGGACACACACACTAGTGTCGTGCCTTCTTTTTTCCTGCCGTGGAATCTGAATGCACGGGACTTCTCACCCACGCGATCAGATTCCTGTGTGAGTTCACAGATCGCACTGCGGTTTGCACAAGGTAGTGTGAACTTGAAAGGTGAGGAACCGGCTCTGTAATCGAGCCAGTTCCCGCACCGCACCAGTGTGAGCCTGAGGTAAAAGTGGAGTTCCACCAATATGGCCACTGGTGAGGCTGAAATGATGTGGACTGGGAAGGCTGGGAAGGCTGCATTGATGGGCACAGATCAGACTGCATTGATGGGCAGTGCAGTCTGTATGCCTCTGTGTGGGCAAAATTATTGTTGGTATATTGTTTTTGTAGGGCTGTGTGTGTGTGTGTGTGTGTGTGTGTATATATATATATATATATATATGTATGTATGTATTTTACTAATAGCAATTTGGAATCCCTAGGAAACAGTGATGTCAAGAAAGAGAAAAATTGACTCAGAGTGTAGAATATTCAAAGAACAGTGAACTTATGATTACTTTTTCATGCAGCACAAGGGAAGAGCTGTGTGTCTGATATGCCGGAAATAGTGTCTGTGTTCAAAGAATACAACTTGCCTTGACACTATCAAACTCAACATAAAGATAAATATGATTGTTTGGTCGGCGATGTGAGAAAAGATCAAATATTAAAACTTAAAAATACATTGACAACTCAGCAAAATAATTTTGTGAAGCAGAAGCAGCTAAATATTTCATCACCGCGAGCAAGTTTTCAAGTTGCCAAGCTAACAGCGCGCGCTGGCAGACCTTTCGTGGAGGGAGAATTTGTTAAAGAGTGCCTTCTTTCTGTTGCCAAAGAGATGTGTCCAGAAAAGGCAGACTTATATAGTACAGTTAGTCCTTTAGGATCTACAATTGCACGAAGGGTTGAAGAAATGGGAGACAATGTGCATCAGCATTTGCAAAACTCTGTAAGAAAACTTTCCTGTTTTTCCTTGTCACTCGGCAAGAGCAGTGACCTTTGTGATTCTGCACAACTTCTAATTTTTATTCGTGGGACGAAGGACAATTTCGAAGCCACAGAAGAGCTTGCTGCACTGCAAAGCATCAAAGGAACTCCTACAGAAGAAGATATCTATAAAAAGGTTTCCCAAACTGTGAAGGATTTGGAGCTGGACGGGGCTAAACTAGCCAGTGTGACAACTGATGGTGCTCCTAGCATGGTGGGGTCTAAGAAAGAAGTAATTGCTCGCATTAACCAAGAGATGGACAAACGTAACCATTCTCATCCAATAGTCATACACTGCCTCGTCCTCCAACAAGCGCTATGTTATGAAAATTGTGGTACCTTGTGTTAACTTCATTAGAGCTAATGCTCTAAACCACAAACAATTTCAGGAACTTCTGTCTGAGCTAAATGTTGCCTATGAAGATGTTCTGTACCACACAGAAGTCCGTTGGCTGAGTCGAGGGAGAGTTTTTTGTTTTTTGGTTTTTTTACAGGGACAGAGAGAGAGTCAGAGAGAGGGATAGATAGGGACAGACAGACAGGAACGAAGAGAGGTGAGAAGCATCAATCATTAGTTTTTTGTTGCGACCCCTTAGTTGTTCATTGATTGCTTTCTCACATGTGCCTTGACCGCGGGCCTTCAGCAGACCAATCAACCCCTTGCTGGAGCCAGCGACCTTGGGTCCAAGCTGACGAGCTTTTGCTCAAGCCAGATGGGCCCGCACTCAAGCTGGCGAGCTCGGGGTCTCGAACCTGGGTCTTCCGCATCCCAGTCCGATGCTCTATCCACTGCGCCACCACCTGGTCAGGCAGAGTCGAGGGAGAGTTTTGATACATTTCTATGACTTACTTCCACAGATTACAGCTTTTATGCTTTCAAAAAACAAAGAAGTACCAGAGCTCAATGATGCAGAATGGAAATGGCACCTCGCCTTTCTGACAGATGTAACAGAGCTACTCAACAGTTTCAATGTGCAACTCCAAGGAAAAGGGAAGCTCATCTGTGACATGCAATCACATGTGAAAGCATTTGAAGTAAAATTAGGCCTCCTTATCAAACAAGTAAAGGAGGAAAATTTCTGCCTTCTCCCCTTAACTCAAAATCTGTTAGTGGAAAAACCCTTGATTGCATTCCCAAAAGAAACGTGTGTGGATTCGCTGGAAAAGTTGCAAAAGGAGTTCTGATTCAGATGAAGAGCTTCATCTCCACGAACAGAACATACAGCTTTTCCGTAACCCATTTTCTGTTGACATTGAAAACGTGGATACAATTTACCAAATGGAACTGGCTGAACTGCAGAATTGTGACTCTCTGAAAGACGCGTTCAAGTCAAGCAGCTTCCCTAATTCCTATGCATCTCTCCCCTCCGAGACATATCCCAATCTCAGGAACCACACACTCAAAATGGCAACCATCTTTGGCAGCACTCTTGTCTGTGAACAGACTTTTTCCAGAATGAAACATCTGAAATCTCCAACCAGATCTAGACTAACTGATGCACACTTGCATCACTTGTTACGGCTAGCAGTGACAAACATGGAACTGGACATTGACCATCTCATTAGCCAAAAGCGGGCCCATAGTTCCCATTGAAATACTGGTCGGTTTGTTTATTTAAATTTACTTGTTCTTTATTTTAAGTATTGTATTTGTTCCCATTTTGTTTTGTTGGTTTTTTTTTTTTTACTTTAAAATAAGATATGGCCTGACCTGTGGTGGCGCAGTGGATAAAGCATTGACTTGGGAACATTGAGGTCGCCAGTTCAAAACCCTGCACTGGTCTGGTCAAGGCACATATAGGAGTTGATGCTCCTCCCCCTTTCTTTCTCTCTCTCTCTCTGTCTCACTTTATGTCTCCTCTCTAAAAAAATTAATAAAATAAAAATAAATAAATAAAATAAGATATGTGCAGTGTACATAAGGATTTGTTCCTAGGGTTTTTTTTTTTATAGTCTGGCCCTCCAACCGTCTGAGGGACAGTGAACTGACCCCCTGTGTAGAACGTTTGGGGACCCCTGCTCTATCCACTGCACCACCGCCTGGTCAGCCGCTTATAAACTCTTACAAAGATACCACCTCAGGAAAAGCAGAGCCCTCATCACTGGAAATGTACAGGTGGAGGCTGGGCTTGGAGAAGATGACTTTCAAGGTTCTGACCCCTAAGATTCTGTGGATAACGGCAAGAACAGTCAGGCAAATCTGTCACATCACAGGGTGTAACCTGCAGGCATTTCCCAGCAGAAGAACAAGGTACTCCTGGAGGGTGGGGGCAGTCTGTGGGTGGTGCCCTGCTCACAGGTCTCCAGGGGGTGGTGGAGACTGAGGCTGGGGTGGGCGGGGAATCACTGTGCAGCCCAGAAGTAGAAGTGTCACAAAGCTCACACAGGTCTTCACTGTGCCACCTCATCCCTTCTCTGCTCCCTCCCATCCTCAAGAAAGAACTGGGTGATTAGTGGTCCTTGCTCACTGTTGTGGTCAACTGTCATCATGTCCTCAAGGACCCTCGCTTCTCAGCTGTGTGTTATGATTCTCAGCAGTCTTTTTGTTTTTACTGAGACAGAGAGAGTCAGAGAGAGGGATAGACAGACAGGAAGGGAGAGAGATGAGAAGTATCGATTCTTCGTTGCTGCACCTTATTTCTTCATTGATTGCTTTCTCATATGTGCCTTGACCAGGGGGCTACAGCAAAGTGAGTGACCCCTTGCTGAAGCCAGCGACCTTGGGCTTACGTCAGTGACCCTGGGCTTCAAGCCAGCGACCATGGGGTCATGTCTATGATCCTACACTCAAGCCAGCAACCCCGCCCTCAAGCCTTCGTGTGACCTCGGGATTTTGAACCTGGGTCAGTCGCGTCCCAGTCCAATGCTCTATCCACTGCGCCACCGCCTGGTCAGGCTGATTCTCAGCAGCCTTTTGAAACCTCTCTCTCCAGCATCACCAGTGATCTCCAGTAATAAACCCCAGAGGTGCCTTCTGCTCAGGCTTCCCCTCCATGGATGTAGTTCTCCCCTGAGTCCCACCCCACGCTCCCCTCAACCCCCTGTCCTTCCTTGACCTTCCTGAGGTTGTTTTCTGTGTCCTTTTCTAATCTTTGAACCATGTCTTTACCTGTCCATTCGGGAGGCTTCAGATCTTACCCTCCTTCCAACACCACATCTTTATCCTAATGGTCAACCTCCTGTTTCCAGCTCAGAGTGAAGACTCTCCTCTCACGGGGCTATTAGCATCTCAGAATCAGTCTGAAGGAATCAAACTCACCATGCCCTTCACCACCCTCCTCTGCAATCCATTCCTCTTGGCCGCCATATTTCTGTCCTTGGACCCCCCGCCTACCCCCCCCCCCGTTGTCTGTCCTCCGGCTTAAAAATCTCCATCATGACCCTGGCCAGTTGGCTCAGTGATAGAGTGTCAACCCGGCGTATGGAAGTCCTGGGTTCGATTCCCGGCCAGGGCACACAGGAGAAGTGCGCATCTGCTTCTCCACCCTTCCCCCTCTCCTTTCTCTCTGTCTCTCTCTTCCCCTCCTGCAGCCAAGGCTCCATTGGAGCAAAGTTGGCCCGGGCACTGAGGATGGCTCCATGGCCTCCACCTCAGGCGCTAGAATGGCTCCAGTTGCAGCAGAGCAACGTCCCAGATGGGCAGAGCATCGCCCCCTGGTGGGCATGCCGGGTGGATCCTGGTCGGGCGCATGTGGGAGTCTGTCTCTCTGCCTCCCCGCTTCTCACTACGGAAAAATACAAAAATAAATAAATCTCCATCATTGTTTTACCTTTCCCCTGCATTACCTCTCTCTTCACAATGACTTCTCATCACCAAGGATACTATAAGCCCAAACTCGTGAACCCAGTCACCCAGGCTGTCCGTGACCTAACCCCGATGTCCCTGTCCTCTGGTACCTCTCCCTACTGTCACACGCGCCAAAAAGAATTGCTTGCGATTTCCTGAACACACCCCGTGTGGCCACTCCTCCTCAGGGCTTATGTTTTACTCCCCTCTGCCAGACACACTATCCACGTCCATCTGTCAAAATCAGAACTGTTCCTAAGAGCCAGTCCCAAAAGCCCACAGTCCTGTCATCTGGTGGACTTCAGCGAGTTTCAACCTTTTTCCACTCACGGCACTAATTACTAAAATTCGGTGGCACACCAAAGAAATAGATTACAGTTTTTGCTGATCTGACAAAAAGGAAATAGGTAAAACGTTGATTCATTCACATCAGATGGCTATTGTTGTGTTGGCTGTCGTCGGTGTTTTTATTTGACAAGCTAAGGGAAAAGAGGTCAGTGCCCCTGATGAAATAGTCAGGTAGTGCGTGATCTAAAATTTCTTGTGGCACACCGGTTGAAAATTGCTGGTGTAGTTTGAAACTTAATAAAGAGTTTAAAGTCAACCTTAAACATTGTGTAAATTAAAAAAAGGAGGCAAATTTGATAAAGATAAATGAATGAGATAATCAAGGAATAAGGTAAAGTTCTCTCTTTTTTTTTTAATTTCTTTTTATTTTATTCATTTTAGAGAGGAGACACAGAGTGAGAGAGAGAAACAGAGAAACAGGGGAGGAGCTGGAAGCATCAACTCCCATATGTGCCTTGACCAGACCAGTGCAGGGTTTTGAACTGGCGACCTCAGTGTTCCCAGGTCGACGCTTTATCCACTGCACCACCGCAGGTCAGGCCGGTAAAGTTCTCTTTTAAAATATTTATGCATGCACCTGACCAGGCGGTGGTGCAGTGGATAGAGCGTCGGACTGGGATGCGGAAGACCCAGGTTTGAGACCCCGAGCTCACCAGCTTGAGCGCGGGGCCCATCTGACTTGAGCAAAAGCTCGCCAGCTTGGACCCAAGGTCGCTGGCCCCAGCAAGGGGTTGCTCGGTCTGCTGAAGGCCTGCGGTCAAGGCACATGTGAGAAAGCAATCAATGAACAACTATGGTGTCGCAATGGCAACGAAAAACTGATAATTGATGCTTCTCATCTCTCTCCGTTCCTGTCTGTCTGTCCCTATCTATCCCTCTCTCTGACTCTCTCTCTGTCCCTGTAAAAAAAAGAAAAAGAAAATATTTATGCATGCATTTTTGCAATAAAATAATATTTAGTGGGTACATGTCATGTGACTAAGACACTTATTAGAATTAAAATACAAAATTTTACAAACTTATTTTTCTAAAATATTCCTCGGGGCGGGGGGTGAGGGACAAAATGAAACGAAATAGTGTAGAATTTGTTTTGTCTTAATAAATAAATGTTAAAGTTTCTGTTCCTATCAAAGATCAGATAAAATGTGATTTCACAGTGAAAAAATTTTGGCTTGAGAGGGTATTCAATACTAGTAAAACCTGAGAACCTAATAACATCGAAATTCTTCCTCAAATGGCTTACTAACAAAATGCATAAAAGAAAAACTGAACCCTGGCCAGTTGGTCCAGCAGTAGAGCATCAGCCGAGTGAGTGGACGTCCCAAGTTCAATTCCCAGTCAGGGCACACAGAAGACATGACCATCTGCTTCTCCACCGCTCCTCCTCTCCCTTCTCTCTCTCTCTCTCTCTCTGTCTCTCTCTCTCTCTCTCTTTCTCTCTCTCTCTCTCTTTCCATCCCTCAACCATGGCTCTATTGATTCAAGCGCATTGGCTCTGGGTGCTGAGGATGACTCCGTGGAGCCTCTGTCTCAGGTACCAAAAATAGCTCAGTTATGAGCATGGCCGCAGATGGGCAGAGCACTGGTCCCAGACGGGGGTTGCCGAGTAGATCCCTGTCGGGGCGCACGCAGGAATCTATCTCTGTATCTCCCCTCCTCTCACTTGCATGCGCCAGTGAACAACAGGCAAAAAGTACCTTTCCCTGATACAATCACCAAAAAAGGATTTACCAACTTCCAAAAAGATGCTCCTTACAGAACCAAAAGTGTCCCCAGATACGGATTAAGATGCTATTTTCTTGCCTGACCAGGTGGTGGCGCAGTGGATAGAGCATCGGACTGGGATGCAGAAGACCCAGGTTCGAGACCCCGAGCTCGCCAGCTTGAGCGCGGGTCCATCTGGCTTGAGCGAAGGCTTGCCAGCTTGGACCCAAGGTCGCTGGCTCCAGCAAGGGGTTGCTCGGTCTGCTGAAGGCCTGCGGTCAGGGCACATGTGAGAAAGCAATCAATGAACAACTAAGGTGTCGCAATGGCAACGAAAAACTAATGATTGATGCTTCTCATTTCTCTCCATCCCTGTCTGTCTGACCCTATCTATCCCTTTCTCTGACTCTCTCTCCGTCCCTGTAAAAGAAAAGAAAAAAAAGATGCTATTTTCTTACACGTTATGAAGAAAAATGATGTGGTGGTGACCTAACCTGACAATGTCTATGTGATCGTGCGTCTAGAAAATGTCAGGAAACCTACATACAGGATATGTAAACTCAGCTGAAGCTCTCATTCGAATCTACGCGTACCAATTTACCAAAAAACGAACCTTATGAACCATAGCTATACCCTCGGTATGAGGTTTAAATAAAGACAATTCGACATCTGATTCAGAAAGATAAAGGAAAGACAGTTAGCGACATCCTCTATTGATCAAGAAGACTAAGAAAGCCCCTAAAATTACAACTTTTAATGTAATCAGTATGTTTAATGTGATGTCATTCAACATTTAAGGGAATTCTCTATAAAACTTGAAAGCATTGCATAAGAAAATTCCTCTGGCAGATAATTAGCGAGAAAAACAAGTTTTAAAAAATATATTATATGGCAAAGAACCTGGTAGATATTTTAAAAACATAAAGCAACAGTATACAAACTATATAACAACTTTAGAATAAAATATATATATAATCAATGGCTGGAAGAAAAAAGAAATCTGCTGTTATAAAAATTTAGTTAAATGTCAAACCAGAAATGATGCATTGATGTGGAAAAGACTCCCAGAAATTTTGAGGGACGACTGGATACAAAATAAAGAAAAATTAACAAGGAATAATCCTTCATACAACACAGTATATTAAATTCCAAATAAGCTAAGAATTAATTAATTCTTTTTTTAATTTAGTGAGCTGAGGGGAGGCAAAGACAGACTCCAGCATGTGCCACAACTGGGATCCACCCAGCAAGCCCACTAGAGGGCAATGCTCTGCCCATCAGGTGCCATTGCTCTGTTGCTCAGCAACTGAGCTATTTTAGCTCCTGTGGCGGAGGCCATAGAGCCATCCTCAGTGCCCAGGGCCAACTCACTCCAGTGGAGCCATGGCTGTGGGAGGGGAAGAGAGAGAAAAGAGGAGAGAAAGAGAGGGAGAGAGAGAAGTGAGAGGGAGAGGAAGAGGGGTGGAGAAGCAGATGGCTGCATCTCCTGTGTGCCCTGACTAGGAATCAAACTTGGGGACATCCATACACCAGGCTGACGCTCTACCAATGAGCCAACCGGCCAGGGCCTAATTAATTTTTAAAATAAAACAGAACAGCATAATCATTTAGATGAATTTCTGATTAAGAAATAGAAATGATCTAAATATAAATCTCTAAGAATTTCCACCAATAACACAATAAAAAAGAAAAGAAATAGCAAGATAAGGAAAATAGTGGTTACATATAACTAATACACCTGATTATCCAAAAGATAACTGATTTGATGCCATCAGGGAGAATGTATGCTCCAATTCTGGGGACGTGTCCATAGTGAGCCTTCCTAGGGATAATACCTCCTCACCAACACCCAGAATCAAGCAAAGTAGAGCATCTTCAGCCACAGTCACACCCCGAGGAACCAGAAATTGTAGTGATCGACACCAGCATGGGCTGGGGGGTAGGGGGGGTGGAGAAACAGGTGTGCTTGGAGAGGATTGCAAACTTTTCAACTTTTCCAGAGTGTAGTCAGAGGTAAAGCCATTCCTTTTAAGATCTTTTTTTTTAATTTATTTTTTTATTTTTAAATTTCTTTTTATTTATTTATTTTAGAGAGGAGACACAGAGTGAGAGAGAGAGAGAATGAAAGAGAGGAAGGGGGAAGGAGCTAGAAGCATCAACTCCCATATGTGCCTTGACCAGACCAGTGCCGGGTTTTGAACTGGCGACCTCAGTGTTTCCAGGTCGACGCTTTATCCACTGCACCACTACAGGTCAGGCAAAGCCATGACCTTCCTTCTTTTAAAAGGAACTGTTCCCAATACTTAATTTACAATGTTTAACTCAAAGAAATAGAGATCTGGTGAGAAATCATAAGAAATCTTTATTTTAAAATGATGTCATCAAGATGTACAAGCACACCTGACCAGGCAGTAGTGCCGTGGATAGAGCGTCCGACTGTGACTCAGAGCACCCAGGTTAGAATTCCTGAGGTTGCCAGCTTGAGTGCGGGCTCATCAAGAGTGAGCGCGGGGTTGCTGGCTTGAGCCTAAAGGTCACTGGCTTGAGCCCAAGGCCACTGGTTTGAGCAATGGGTCCCTGGCTTGGGTAGAGCCCCTTGGTCAAGGCACATATGAGAAAGCAACCAGTGAACAACTAAGGAGCCGCAATGAAGAACTGATGCTTCTCCTCTCTATCCCTTCCTGTCTGCCTGTCTCTCCCTCTCTCTATCGCTAATCATCATCATCATCATCATCTTTTCCTATGCTGTCTTCCAGCGGCCTCGTGAAACACATTCAATCCCTACTTTCAAAACTCAACATTGGGGCTCCACCCTTCCAGCCAATCTCACTCATCTTCCCTCACAGATTCACTCCCCCAAACCTCCCACACCCCTAGACCTACCCACGATGTTCATGCTCTCCCCGCACCCAAGCCATCTCCCACACTGCAGCACTGCTTCCACTTGCAGATCCGGGTTTTGGCTCCTTATGGTCACCATGGAAGAAGTGCACGTCCTCCCAACCCAGCATCCACCCCACCCACACACACCCCTCCTCTATCTGGTGAACTGCTGAATGTGCTCCACCCTCATCTCTTAACAAACTCCTCTCCCTTAGCGTCCTCGGGGTACCTCTCCCCTTGCTGTCCTCCTTGCCTGGCTAGTCTTGTTGTCCGGGTCTTTCTCCGCTCCCCCACATCTGCACGGTGGCCATTCCAGGACTCTCTCTCCCCAGACTCTCTTCTGAGGATATCGGGTCCTTGACACCCTTGGGTGTAAGCCTCATCTTTATCCTGAGGGACCCCTGTAAAGCCAGTAGTCGCGACCATTATCACAGCCGCCTGACCCGTGCAGGTTCGCATTAGATTCTAACAGACAGTAATGAAACAACGGAGCCAAGAACTGGTGAGCCATCAGCTTTAATTCTAGCTTGCACCTGGAGGGCAAGCAAAAACACACACTGGGCTCCAAAACCCACTCATTCAGTGCTCACAAAGCTACTAACTTATCCGAGTTTCCTAGCATCAAAGGTTTCTAGCTCACCAGACTTATTCACCTCTGTTCCCCATCTCCTTCTCTCCGCACAAACTCTGCACAAACTGGCTTCTCCCTCAGCACTCCACCATCTTGGCTGCTTCTCCTCTCCTCCACGTGGCCTTTCTCTGCTCTCCTCTCTAATGCTAATCTCAGGAACTGAGAGAGAGCAAGCTCCTGGTCTGCCCCACTTTATAGTGTAGAATCAAAACCCTTAATCCAATCTACAAACAAGAAAGCCTCTGATACAAAGTCACCCATCTGAGGAATAATGGGATTCCTCAGGAGCGCACCACCCCACATCATCCAATCAGTCAAGGGTGTGGGGAAAAGCTTACTCTTAAAACTAAGCTTTAGGCTATAATGACCTGGCCTGCCCACAGCCTGTTCCCCATTACACATCAACAAACTTCCATGTGGGCAGCGCCATCTTTAACAAAGTGAGCATAATATATTTTATCTGCCCAACAGACCCCTTGTCCTGTTTCAGCCTCTGGAAATAACTACCCCACACTCTCCTCAGAGATGCATCTTTCCTGTCCAGCTGCACATCTACGACTGTTCGGATGTGTCTCCACTTGGACTCGGCTCGCTTCTCAGTGAAACGTGGTGTTCTCTTTCAACCTGTTTCCCCTACCCTTATCTTTCCATCACCCGTCCCGTCCTCAAGCCAGAAACTCACACACTCGTCTTCCATCTCTTCCTTTCCCCCTGGCCCCATTTCTAATCTCTCAGGATCTGTCCTTTCAAACTCTAAGGATAGACTCTTCAAATATAACAGGACCTTACCGGACGGACGTGAGTCTCTGCGTGTTCTCCCTTCTTCCTGGTCTTTACATGGATGGACTTCCCTTTTTTTCTTTTTTCTAGGTCTCAGCTTTGCTGTCACCTCTTCCAGGAGCCCCACCCCCCACCCCCGACCACACTAACATGGTCCCCCATAGACTGCATCTCAGAAGCATGCTTGTTTTTTTCCTAACTCATAAAAAACCACAAAAACTTATAGTTTATTTGCTTTCTTGTCTGTCTCGCTTACTTAAACTGTAAACTTCCTGCCAGCAGGGGTGCATGCGCCTTGTTCATCGCTGTGTTCCTGGGACGCATGGTACAGTCCTAACACGGCGGGATCTTGTTCAAGTCTTTCTTAAGTGAACAAATATTGTTATTTATCTCTTCTGGGCTTCCTGTCATAATTTAAAGGTTAGACTGGAGGACGGGTATGATGAATCATCTTTCTGCTTCTCACAACACCTAGCACAGCGTTTGTTGGGCAGATAAAATATATTATGCTCACTTTGTTAAAGATGGCGCTGCCCACATGGAAGTTCGTTGATATTAATGTGTGTTCTGGAACAGGCTGTGAGCAGGCCAGGTTGTTATAGCCTAAGGCTTAGTTTAAGGGTAAGCTCTTCCCCACACCCTTGACTGATTGGATGGTGTGGGGTGGTGCACTCTCCTGAGGAATCCCATTATACAGAGGCTTCCTTGTTTGTATAATTGGATTAAAGGTTTTGAGTCTATGCTATAAAGTGGGAGAGACCAGTAGCTTGATCTCTCTCTTGGTTCCTGAGTTCCTGAGGTTGGTATTAGAGAGGAGAGCAGATTAAGGCCATGTAGAGGAGAAGTAGCCAGGATGGCAGAGTGCTGAGGAAGAAGCCAGTTTGTTAAGAGTTTGTGCAGGAGGAGATGGGGAACAGAGGTGAATAAGTCTGGTGAGCTAGAAACCTTTGATTCTAGGAAACTCGGATAAGTCAGTAGCTTTGTGAGCACTGAATGTGTGGGTTTTGGAGCCCAGTGTGTGTTTTTGCTTGCCCGCCGGGTGCAAGCTAGAATTAAAGCTGATGGCTCACCAGTTTGTGGCTCCTGTGTTTCATTACCTACTGTTCGAATCCAATGTGAACCTGCACGGGTCAGGCGGCTGTGATCCTGACCGCGACTACTGGCTTTACAGCATTCTACAGAAAGCATAAACCTGCATATTCACGGAGTTTTTGCCTCAAATCTGGCTCATTAGATCATAGGGGTCCGGTCCCTCTGGGCAGCACACCTAGAGGACACGAGGTTGGAACTGGTTGGAATTGGAAAACTCGACCTCTTTGGATTCTGAATTATTTCTCTACCCCCGACCCTGGACGCCACACTTTCTCACCCTGTATCATAACACATTCTCAAAAAAAAGTCAAGTATTTAAAAAGGAAGACTTTAGAAATTTATCCTTCATTGTTGGATAGAAAGACATCGTAGTGAAAATCCGTCCTTTCCAGTCAGTCAGCTTCTAACTGGACTGAGGTTGTTGGGGAAAGGTTGGTAAAAATAACGCTAAGGTGTGTTGGCAAAATAAATGTATGAAAACCCACAAAAATTCTGAAAAAAAAATGTATTGTGGGGGTTCTAAGACACATTGCAGAGGTACCGTGTTTAAAATGGTTTGACAAACAGGCAAAAATAGACAAGAACAGGACAAATATAAAGTCAAAAACAGGCAAGGACGTGGGATACTATGAAGTTGGCATTCAAATCACTGGGGAAACCGTGGATTATTCAATAAACAATAAAGAAATTGATTATGACTTGAAAGCTACTTTTTCACCAAAATATAACTTGAATATTCTCAGGTCTCCAAAATATTTTCTGGAAGGATGGGATACAAAAATCTAAACAGCGGCCACCTCGGAGGAATGAGAACGGAGGAACAGCAAAACGGAAGATGTTCAGCCTGACCAGGCGGTGGCGCAGTGGATAGAGCGTCGGACTGGGATGCAGAAGACCCAGGTTCGAGACCCCGAGATCGCCAGCTTGAGCGCGGGCCCATCTGGCTTGAGCAAAAGCTCGCCAGCTTGGACCCAAGGTCACTGGCTCCAGCAAGGGGTTGCTCGGTCTGCTGAAGGCCCGCGGTCAAGGCACATGTGAGAAAGCAATCAATGAACAACTATGGTGTCGCAACGACAACGAAAAACTAATGATTGATGCTTCTCACCTCTCTCCGTTCCTGTCTGTCTGTCCCTATCTATCCCTCTCTCTGACTCTCTCTCTGTCCCTGTAAAAAAAAACAAACAGAAGATGTTCAGTTCTGACTTCACACCTTACTGCATTGTCTCAGTGTATTACCGAGAGCCTGTAACTTTTATGATAAAAAAAAAAAAAATTAAATTAAATAGAACATAAAATAATCACTACGGGAAGGAAAGAAAAATAAAAAGACAAAGTGAGAGGAGAGTCAGAGAGAGAATCCTGCCCTAATTCCAGGTTGCAATGTATTTGCAGGATAATTATTGGCGTTAATGATTAGGTGATGATGACATTTCCAGTCAAATTTCTAGTGCAATCAAGCTACCTGGTCTGAGTCCTGGGAGAGGTTTGAATGATCAGATCCAACTCCCCCTCTACAGATGAGCGAAAGGAGAGAGCAGCTGGTGCCTCCTGGAATCGGTCAACACAGCGACAGTGTCCTTTTTTATTTATTTATTTATTTTTGCAAGACAGAAAGAGAGAGACAGGAAGGGAGAGAGGGTGAGAAGCATCAACTTGTAATTGTTTTCTCTTAAGCTGTAGTTTGAGCTTCCGGTTGTGCCAGTGACCCCTTGCTCAAGCCAGCGACCTTGGGCTTTTCATGCCAGCGACCTTTGGGCTCAAGCTGGTGAGCTTTTGGGATTGTGTGGATGGTCCTCTCCCATACACACACACTCAGGCCATCGATCCCACACTAAGGCACCCACGCTCAGAGCCAGCGACCTCAGGGTTTCGAACCAGTGATCTCAGCATTTTGGATTGATGCTTTTATCCACTGCGCCACCACCGGTCAGGCATATACATTGACACTTTAACATCAGTGGGGAAATATACACGGAAAAACAAAGA
This sequence comes from Rhynchonycteris naso, assembly GCA_037038555.1. NCBI lineage: Eukaryota > Metazoa > Chordata > Mammalia > Chiroptera > Emballonuridae > Rhynchonycteris > Rhynchonycteris naso. The sequence goes on along the minus strand of CM073000.1, from coordinate 533,285 downwards.
CAATGGTCCAAAATAGGATGGAGCAGAAGAAACCAAGGAGAGTGTGGATTATTGAGCCTCTAGGAAGTGCCAGGCATCACGGACCGAGGGAAGAAAGGAGGGACTCAGGGAAGGGGTGGCCCAGCCTCACCTTGTAGTGACTGATGGCATCTTCAATGGTCAGTTCACGGTGGGACTTGTGTTCGGGGGACGCCAGGCATTCCATACACAAAAGAAGTCTGTTCTCCTCACAGAACCAGCACAGCTTCTTCTCGTGGCTGCGGCAGACGTGGCCCGTCCCCAGGACCCCCTCCGAGCAGGGCTTCCGGCAGAGGGGACAGCAGAAGACTCCAGAGGCTGAAGCCTTCTCCACGTGCTGGGCCAGACACAGTTGACAGAAGAGGTGTCCACAGTCAGTGCTCACTGCCTCCCTGGGACTCATCTGGCAGATGGGACAGACACCCTCTTCCTGGCTGTTCTCCTCCAGAGAGACCATGGTCTCCACCCCACACTGCCAGCCTCAGCCGTCAGACAGAATCTGGCAGGAGTGTTGAGTGTCCCCTCCCAGATGGGGTTTTAGTAGAGGGCTTGTGGTCACACTCAAAGAACCTGACCACTGCCGTCCGTCACGACCACCGACCATTTGAATCGGCACCTCTGTCTGCTGGTCATTCCTTCAACCGGCATCCTTTCCAGGATCCTGTGGATTCTGCAAAGGAAGAGAAGAGAACAGGACGTAGAGCAAGCCAGACACACCTGCATAATGCTTGAAGGCACCTTGTCCTTCCTTTCAAACCATCTCCAGAGATGATCCCAAGAAGGAGGAACTGCCCCATCACCACTTCCTTCCCTTAAACACGGGGCACGCTCTCTCCCATTCCCTCCCCCCAGCCCTCCTGCTGGGAGGTCTTCTTAGTTACCCCACCTCAGTTTCTCCTGTTACAGCGTCAGGTCATTTTCTCAGGCTCCAGATCTGAAGAGATGGCTAGCAGCTGAATGGTTCTCCCACCCATGTCAATTATATACGCTCGGTGCGCGCTTCGGCAACGCAGATACTAAATTTATATATGCTCGTGAGTCAGTAAAACTGGAGGAGAAGTGAAGGGGACCGTCCTCTCCCGGAAACACCGAAATTACCAGGAAAATGAAACTCCACAAGGCTGGGTGACTGACCCAGGATAGCTGAAAGGTACGATGGACTTTGGCTGGTGCAAGGTGTGGCTTGTTTGCTCACAGGGAAGAGGGAAGTCTTGGGGTTTTCAACGTCATGATGCAAACTATAGCCTCACGCAGAATGACTGTCCGTTCCCAAAACCCCAGCACCCGGTGTCTCCGGAATCCAGTGTCATACACAGAATGACTGCCTGTTCCCAGAAAGAACCCCAGCACCTGGTGTCTCGGGAACACGGTGTCACACAGCCACAGCATTTACTCACGATACTGGTCACCTCCCAGTCTTCTGGCTTCCATCCCTTGTTCTCAAACCCTGACACTGAGGTAGTCTGCAGGAGTTTTATTAATCAAGGCTGCTAGCTGAGGCTTTTAAAGGTCTGAGATTCTTGCCGGACCAGGCGGTGGCACAGTGGGTAGAGCATTGGCCTGGGGCGCTGAGGACCCAGGTTCAAATCCCCGAAGTCTCCAGCTTGAGCGCGGGCTCATCCACCTTGAGTGTGGGGTTGCCGGCTTGAGCGAGGAATCATAGACGCGACCCCATGATCGCTGGCTTGAGCATAAAGGTTGCTGGCTTGAAGTTCAAGGTTGCAGGCTTGAGCAAGGGGCCACTGGCTTGGCAGGAGCCCCCCTAGTCAAGGCACTTATGAGAAGGCAATCAATAAATGACTAAGGTGCTGCAACTATGAGTTGATGCTTCTCATCTCTCTCCCTTCCTGTCTGTTCCTGTTCTCCCTCCCCCTTTAAAATAAGTAAGTAAGTAAAGAAATAAATAAGTAAATAAATGCCTGACCAGGCAGTGGCACCATGGACGCAGAGGATCCAAACCCCGAGGTCACCAGCTTGAGCGTGGGGTCGCTGGTTTGAGCAAGGGGTCACTCTGTCTGCTGTAGTCCCGCGGTCAAGGGACATATGAGAAAGCAATCAATGAACAACTAAGGAGCTGCAATGAAGAATTACTGCTTTTCATCTCTCTCCCTTCCTGTCTGTCTGTCCCTATCTGTCCCTCTCTCTGTATCTCTCTGTCTCTGTCACACACAAAAAAATCTCAGGGTCATGGGTGAGGTGGGCATCTCCCTCACCTCATACCCGCACCTCCAGAGCCACAAATAACCCGCTTGTAGAGCCATGGCTGTCCACACTCCTCCTTGCTTCCCTGCCCTCCACGGAGCCATGCCCTGATCATTGAAGATTAGTGTGCAAGGCCCACAGGCTTGTCCTTACCCTGCATCCTGCTGTCATCCTGGGTGATTCCAAGGACTATGTAGGTGACCACCTAACACAAAAGCCCCTTGGCTTCTTGACTGGTTCAAGCCACTGACCTTTATTATTGCCACCACCCTGGTGAAGTCAGGTCTCACCACCTGACGTCACAAATCCAAGTCCTGGACCTGCCTTACAGCTCCCTCCCCTAGGGACACACTGCCACCTCCACTCTTCAACCTCTAGTCCTTGACCCTGCCACACTGGTCATGGGAGACTACAAGAAACAAAAATGTAGAGCCTGACCAGGCAGTGGTGCAGTGGATAGAGCATTGGACTGGGATGCAGAAGACCCAGGTTCGAGACCCCGAGGTCGCCAGCTTGAGCGCGGGCCCATCTGGCTTGAGCAAAAGCTCATCAGCTTGGACCCAAGGTCGCTGGCTCCAGCAAGGGGTTGCTCCGTCTGCTGAAGGCCCGCGGTCAAGGCACATGTGAGAAAACAATCAATGAACAACTAAGGTGTCACAATGCACTATCTGTCCCTTTCTCTGTCTCTGTCACACAAAAAGATTTTAAAAAAACAAAAATAAATTTTAAAAAATGTAGAGAAATGAAACGACCTACCCAAGGTCACAGGGGGTGAACAGAGAGCCGGAACTCAGGCCCGGCTGTCTGCCGTCCTGGCCCCCACCTCCAAAGAGTGCCGTCTGTCTCTTTAGAAAGAGGTCAGGAAAGCTTTGATAAATGGATGGGTGCATGCATCAGTTATTGGATTCTGGACAGACAGACGAAGAAACCACACTTTGTATCACCTTAAAGTGCCGACCACATGGTACATACTACAGTTATTTTAGGCATTTTTCTTGATTTTCTTAATGGCTTATTCAAGCAACTTGAAGCCAGGGATCCACAGTGTTTAATTTAACACTATTTTCTTTTCTTTTCTTTTCCAAGTGATAGTAGGGGAAATAGACAGACTTCCTCATGAGCCTCAACCAGCATTCACCCAGCTACCCATGTCTGGGGCCAAGCTTTGCCCATCTGGGGCCATGCTCGCAACAGAGCTATTTTTAGTGCCTGAGGCAGAGGCTCCACAGAGCCATCCTCAGCACCCGGGGCCAATCGAGCCATGGCTGAGGGAGGGAAAGAGAGAGAGAGAGAGAGAGAAATGGGGGAGGGGGGGAGAGGAAAGTGGGGGGAGGGGTGGAGAAGCAGATAGTCACTTCTCCTGTGTGCCCTGGCCAGGAATTGAACCCAGGACTTCCACATGCCAGTGTGATGGTCATAACTGAGCCAACTGACCTGGGCCTAAGCCACTCTTTCAAAAGTCTCCCACTACATCCTCAGCTCAAACCCTACCCATGGTTTCTCAGCTGACATGCACACCGGTAACGCCAGAATGTTCGACCTTCAGTCATCCCTTCTCTGAAATTCTCTTCTCCAGTAGCTGCTGGGTTCTTTCTCCTCTCTGACCACCCATGAAAGATAATCCACCCCCTCCCCCATGCAAAGACGTGGATGTATGTGGACTTCCAAGGCAGACAGGACAGACCCAGATCTCCACTCTGCCACTTGGTGGTCAACCTCATGCAGGTCTCCGAGCTGCCCTGAGCCACCCAGTGCCACCCAGATTCTTATCCCTGGTCTTGATCTCCTCACAAAGTTCAAAGTCCTCTGTCACCTCCTCAGATTCAATGTATCTTCTACAGTTATTCTTACCTGAATTAACCTGCCACCGTGCCCCAGAACCAGCTGTGGAAAGGGCCCTTCAGGGGTGCATTTGGCAGCTGTCTCTCCACAGCCAGTAGGTGGCGCTGTTCTCTTCGCCTTTCTGGAAGGAGGAATGCGGCCCTGGCCCCAGGGCATTGGGACATAGCATGGAAAAATGCTATCTTTAAAAATAGCAATGTAGTGCTGCTCCCTTACGCAGCACATATGCAGAAAACAGCCTTGTAATTCCTCAGCGCCAAGACATATCTGGCTGTGGAAAGTTAGTAAAGAAATGTTTAGGTTTGGGAGCAGGGGAGGGGAGAAGGAGAGGATAAAACTGTGTTAAAATAAAGTGACCAACTTTTTTTACAATGAAAAGAAGGACAAAAATAAATTGAAGAAAACAATATCGTAAATAAAAGAAACATTGTATTCATTGCAACAATAATAATACACTGTACTATGATAAATGCATAATAAGAACATTTGTAATATTTTATATTGTGATTATGCTACTAATTTTTAATAATAATTGTGAGAAAAAAGCACTCATTCAGATACAAATACGCCACATCACACGCGATGGATCGGCTCTACATCGATCGAATACGGACATTGACAGATCAGTCTTCCAATATCAAAAGGAGGACATGTAGGAGGACACTTTTCAAGGGAGGATGAAACTTACAAAAGAAGGACTGTCCTCCCTGAAGGAGGACGATTGGTCACCTCAGTTAAGAGGAAGAGAGAATAGCCCAGGAGAGACAGGGTCAAGGGTGAGATTCCAATAACTTAACTGGTTCTCTGCCCTAACGGCCGGTTGTGTTTGTTTTTTTTGTGACAGAGACAGAGAGAATGACAGATAGGGACAGACAGACAGGAAGGGAGAGAGAGGAGAAGCATCAGTTCTTCGTTGCAGCTCCTTAGCTGTTCATTGATTGCTTTCTCTTATGTTCCTTGACTGGGGGGCTACAGCAGAACGAGTGACCCCTTGATCAAGCCAGCGACCTTGGGCTCAAGCTGGTGAGCTTTGGCTCAAACCAGATGAGCCCGCGCTCAAGTCAGCGACCTCCAGGTCTCGAACCTGGGTCTTCCGCGTCCCAGTTCCACGCTCTATCCACTGCTCCACCGCCTGGTCAGGCGAGTTGTAAAATATTAATGAAAAAAATATTAAATAATACCTGACCAAAAGAAACAATAAAACTGTCCTTTAAGATATTTCCATATTGTTTTTAGATTGGTGCCCTCGCTTGCAAATTTCTTCAGCTATGGACACAATGAACATGACTACGGGTGCTTAGAACAGGCTGCTGCGCAGATAAACGTTAAATAAAGAGTCAGGCCTGACCTGTGGTGGCGCAGTGGATAAAGCGTCGACCTGGGAACACTGAGGTCGCCAGTTCAAAACCCTGCACTGGTCTGGTCAAGGCACATATGGGAGTTGATGCTTCCAGCTCCTCCCCCCTTTCTCTCTCTCTCTCTCTCACTCTGTGTCTCCTCTCTAAAATGAATAAAATAAAAAAAATAAATTAAATTAAATTTTAAAAAAAGAGTCAGGAATGTTCATTTGTGATTGTCACATGGGGCGGCTGCCCAGGCGCCTGCCTTAGAGAGAGCCCTGATGACGGGTGCCATTTTAACAACCCGTTCACCGAAATTAAACAAAAAATTAGGTATCAGTTCTGCAGAACCGGTGCAAACCGGCTGAATGCCACCCCAGGACAGGGCCTGCGGAGCAGCAGAAAGCAGCGGGGTGGTGGGTGCAAGGAAGGAAGTTTGCGGGTGAAAACTGTCCTGCGACACTTTCAAGGGCCGACTGTCCAGTATGGAACCTTCAGTTATCGCTCTGGGACTGGACTGTGCGCGCGATGAGATCCATTCTCTGCTCTGACCCGGCGCTGACCGTGGTCCCCCAAGCTGCCCCTTTGGGCTCAGATTACGAAATCACATCCTAACGAAATCACAGGAGCCTAACTAACCCCAAGCCCCTTTCAGCACGGTTGTAAACATCACGAAGCACATGCATCGTGGCGGTTTCTGTAAGTTCTAACCGCCAGCTGAAAGGAATCTTCCATCCCCCAGGGCACAAAGGAACCGCCTTGAGCACGTCCACCGGACCGATGGACAGGCCTAACCAGATGCCAGCAGCCTGCTCAGGGAGGTGGTTGTCCTTGAGATGAAGGCGACCAATCGTCCTCTTTAGGGGGGCGACAGTCCTTCTTTTGTAAGTTCCGTCCTCCCTTGAAAACTGTTCCCTTACATGTCCTCCTTTTTGATACTGGAAGACTCATCTGTCAATGTCCGTATTCCGTCCATACAGAGTCGATCCATTGCGTGGGATAGGACGTATTTGTATTTGACTTGACGATTTGTCAAGGATCAGTATCTAAACAAGTACTTTTTTTTCCTTACAACTATTATTAAGCATGAATAGGCATGTAAGCATAAGTACAATATAAAATATTGCAAATGTTCTAAGCATTTATCATATTGTAGTGCATTATTGTTGCAATGAATAAAATGTTTCCTTTACTGATGATATTGGTATCTTCAGTTTATTTTTGTTCTCCTTTTCGTTGTAAAAAAAGTTGGTCACCTTATTAAGATACAACCTCCTGCAGCTCACACCCGCCTCAAATAAATATTCTTTTTGATGAATGTTGATCCCCCGCGACTTCTTTCCCGCCGTGCCTAGCAAACACTATCTATCCTGCGCCTTCCAGAGGCAGTTGGGCAACAGCGTATTATGTACAACTACTCGTGGAAGAGTTTCTCAAGAAATCACAGGAGCCTGACCAGACGGTGGCGCAGTGGATAGAGTGTCGGACTGGGATGCGGAAGACCCAGGTTCGAGACCCTGAGCTCGCCAGCTTGAGCGCGGGCCCATCTGGCTTGAGCAAAAGCTCGCCAGCTTGGACCCAAGGTCGCTGGCTCCAGTAAGGGGTGGCTCGGTCTGCTGAAGGCCCACAGTCAAGGCAAATGTGAGAAAGCAATCAATGAACAACTAAGGTGTTGCAACGAAAAACTGATAATTGATGCTTCTCACCTCTCTTCGTTCCCGTCTGTCTGTCCCTATCTATCCTTCTCTCTGACTCTCTCTCTGTACCTGTAAAAAAAAAAAGAAAGAAAGAAAAGAAATCACAGGAGAGGTGCTATGCTCTATGTCTGGTGACGCAGTTCACAGAGAAACAAAGTCAGGAGAGCAGGGACCCATGGTCTGAGACTTGGGAGACGTGGAGAACTCAGCAGAGCTCCAAGGCAAGCAACACGAGCAAGTTCCTGGTGGGACACCCCAGGATTCCACCCAAAGGCGTGGAGGAAACAGCGTGAAATGTACAGAGGCTGCCGGCCGTTCACCAGGTGGATGGAGATCCTTGCTTTGAGCCCCAACAGAAGAGCTGCCCCTGAGAAGCCCTACCGGATGGACCTGTGTGGGCACGCTGGTTGTCGGGGTGTGGGAAGGGCTGAGTCCTCCCTGAATGCAATGTGTATGGGTGGCTGACTCTCTGTCAGTTACTTGGTTGGACACACCTGTTGGAACAAAAGGTTAGGGCTACACAGAATTAGCCACTTCCTTGTAAACAGGGGAGTCTGTGAACTTAAAACTCCACACTCACTGAGGTGAGGAGAAAATTAAAGAAAAAATAAACACAGCAAGTGCAGAGAGGGGTGTCAGGTGAGGTAGAGAGTGAGGGCAAGTAGGAAGGGCACCCTAGTTGAGAGAAGACGTCGGAGACCACCTTGCTGCCGAAGTGGGGCGTACAAAGAAAGGTTGACCGTGCAGCTCCTCATTTGCACTGATCCCCTCCAAGGCTTTAGGATGGGCCCGAGCTGTGTGTTCACATGGTCATACTCTTTCGTAAAATATACAGAAGTGATAGGTGGTGGGTTTTTTTTTTAACTTTTATGAGTCTGTCTGAAACAAACGAACAAATATTGCGAGAGCAAGATTTCAACTGCTCTCCAAAAGATGACTGTCTCTTCCCAATCATCCCTGATTGCTGACAACGTCCTTCTCTGTCACACTTTTTCTTGCATCAGGTGGCATTTTGGGAAGAGATCTAGCTAAGAAGAAATTTCTTTCGCCTGACCAGGCGGTGGTGCAGTGGATAGAGTGTCAGACTGGGACACGGAGGACGCAGGCTCAAAATCCCGAGGTCACTGGCTTGAGCGCGGGGTTGCTGGCTTGAGTGTGGGATCATAGACATGACCCCATGGTCGCTGGCTTGAGCAAGGGGTCACTCGCTCTGCTCTAGCACTCTGGTCAGGGCACATATGAGGAAGCAGTCAATAAACAACTAAGGAGCATGTTGGGCAGATAAAATATATTATGCTCACTTCGTTAAAGATGGCGCTGCCCATGTTCAAGTCCGTTGATATTAATGTGTGTTGGGGGACAGGTTGTGGGCAGGCTGGGTCGGTATAGCCTAAAGCTTAGTTTTAAGAGTAAGCTTTTCCCCACACCCTTGACTGATTGGATGATGTAGGGTGGTGCACTCTCATGAGGAATCCTCCCATTATGCCTCAGATAAGTGACTTTATATCAGAGACTTCCTTGTTTGTAGATTGGATTAAAGGTTTGGATTTCTACAGTATAAAGTGGGGCAGACCAAGAGCTTGCTCTCTCTCTATTCCTGAGGTTAGCATTAAAGAGGAGAGCAGATTAAGGCCACATGGAGGAGGCCAGGAGAAGCAGCCAAGATGGCGGAGTGCTGAGGAGGAAGCCAGTTTGTGCAGTTTGTGTAGCGAGAAGGAGATGGGGAACAGAGGTGAATAAGTCTGGTGAACTAGAAACCTTTGATGCTAGGAAACTCGGATAAGTCAGTAGCTTTGTGAGCACTGAATGAGTGGGTTTTGGAGCCCAGTGTGTGTTTTTACTTGCCCGCCGGGTGCAAGCTAGAATTAAAGCTGATGGCTCACCAGTTCTTGGCTCCGTTGTTTCATTACCGACTGTCTGAATCTAATGTGAACCTGCACTGGCCAGGCGGCTGTGATGGTGGCCTTGGCCACTGGCTTTACAGAGCATCAATGGAGAATTGGTGCTTCTCATCTCTCTCCCTTCCTGTCTGTCTGTCTGTCCCTATCTATCCCTCTCTCTGTCTGTCACAAAAATAGAAGATTTTGTTTTGTTTTGTTTTGTTTTTTTTGCGTCCCAGTCCGACACTCTATCCACTGCGCCACTGCCTGGTCAAGCAGAAGGAATTAAGCTTGGCTTACATTGTTTGGATTTTCTAGAATATGAGTTCACAGTTATTGCTAGGCGTCCGGGTATAGAAATGTTTTTCAACACCACTCTATCACCCATTGAAACAACCCTCCTGACATCAGAAATTAAATGCAGGGTCAGAGGACACGTCCATGTGACATGAAGCACCAGAAGTCTGAGGCCGATGGAGCCAATAAATCCTCTCAACCGCCATATGTAGAAAATTCTGTGGTGTGGGATTCCGTCTCATCAATCTCTAGTCAAAATGGAAGTTCTCACCTGCAGAAATACATTTAACATTGTAACATATAAATTTACTCTACATCATAAAGCAATTTACACTTTTTTCTATACAAAATTGAAAAGTAAATTGGAGGAAAAAAAATTTCAGAGTGTGGACGAAAAAGGGGTCACATGCTGAACCTGACAAGCTCAGGGAAAGCCTGCCTGGTGTCCTTACAGACTCAAGGCCCTAAAGAAACCACACAGGATGGTCTGAAATGGAAACTTTCTAGCTGAAAGCAGGTCTTGGCGGTAGGCAGTCATGCCCCAGGGAGGTATTTTTCTCGTAACAAAGGCCAATGCTGCCTTTAATCTGAGCCTGCCTGTTGTCTTTTGCATCGACAATCATGTACCTGATAACATGCCTTTGAAATGTAAGGGTCATCTTTCTTCCCTGCGGCCTCAGAGCAGGCTTCCCAGCAGGGCAGGAAACAACCAACTCCCTAATTGTTATTATCCTATCAATGGCTGCCTGTTAACTATCTTATTTCTGCCTATATAAAAGAAGTTTGAGTAAACACATTTTTACTTTTTCTCCAATCCCAGAGATTTCCCCCCTTCCCATTTTGCTTTCTCCCACCTCCCTGATCTATATCACCAGTGGATTTCATGTGTAAAGCCAGTAGTCAGGGCCACCATCAAAACCGCCTGGCCCATGCAGGTTCGCATTAGATTCTAACAGACGGTAATGAAACAACGGAGCCAAGAACTGGTGAGCCATCAGCTTTAATTCTAGCTTGCACCCGGCGGGCAAGTAAAAACACACACTGGGTTCCAAAACCCACTCATTCAGTGCTCACAAAGCTACTGACTTATCCGAGTTTCCTAGAATCAAGGGTTTCTAGCTCACCAGACTTATACACCTCTGTTCCCCATCTCCTTCTCTCCACACAAACTCTGCACAAACTGGCTTCTTCCTCAGCACTCTGCCATCTTGGCTGCTTCTCCTCTCCTCCACGTGGCCTTACTCTGATCTACTCTCTAATACTAATCTCAGGAAGAGAGAGAGAGAGAGAGAGAGAGAACGCTCCAGCCTGCCCCACTTTATAGTGTAGAATCAAAACTTTTAATCCAATTATACAAACAAGGAAGTCTCTGATACAAAGTCACCCAGCTGAGACATACTGGGAGGATTCCTCATGAGAGTGCACCACCCCACATCATCCAATCAGTCAAGGGTGTCCGGAAAAGCTTACTCTTAAAACTTGCACGTGGGCAGTGCCATCTTTAACAAAGTGAGCATAATATGCCTCATTTGCCCAACAGAGGTGAATAATTCTGTATGCTTTTTCTTGAAGACGGCACAACATGGTGAGCTTCAGTCCTCAGGACCCTCGCAGACCCGCCCAGGAGAGCTCGGGGCGGTGAGGGTGCCCCGCAGGTGCGATGCAGGTGGGCCTCAGGTGAGCAGCAGGGGCCGCTTTCCATCGGGAAGCCCCAGAGAGGAGAGAACAGGAGAAGAGGTGTTTGGGCACATCTGCTGGTGAGGGACCACCAGGGACCAACAGGTGGAGAGCAGAGTTGGGGCCTGGAGTCCCGCGCTCCGGCTGTTCCCCGCCTGTCGTGGCCGTGGTTCCCCACGTGCAGAGCACCTGGGCTCATCAATATGGTGTTTCCCTCACCAATACGGCGTTTCCCGCCCCGTGTCCACAGCCTTTCTGTGGCGTTCCTGGTAGAATAGGTGCTATGAAACACACATACAACAAAACAGAAAATACCACGTCAGCTGAAGGTGGAGCAATATCACAAGATACCGCAATTGGTATTTTGGGGTTTTGTTTGTTAATTTGTTTGTTTTTTAGCGAGAAACAGAGACAGACAGAAAGGGAGAGAGAGAGGAGAAACATCAACCTGTAGTTGTGTTGCTTTAGGTGTTCATTGATTGCTTCTCATATGTGCCTTGCCCCAGGGACTCCAGCTGAGTCAGTGACCCCTTGCTCAAGGCAGCGACCTTGAGCTCAAGCCAGAGACCATGGGGTCATGTCTGATACCACACCATCCGGCACTCAAGCGGACGAGCCTGCGCTCAAGCCAACAACCTCAGGGGTTTTGAAACTAAGTCCTCAGCGTCCCCGGTCCACACTCTATCCACTGCGCCACCGCCTGGTCAGACTGTCTTCTCTTTTTCGTGGTGTCTTGTCAAATTATGCCCAAATATTATTAGTATGAGTAATTACTACTAATATTTCCAAGAACAAGATTTTGGCATTATTGATCATTTCTATTGTATGTGTGTTTTTTTAAAGTTTTATTTATTCAGTTGAGAGAGAGAGAAGGGGGGAGGAGCAGGAAGCATCAACTCCCATATGTGCCTTGACCAGGCAAGCCCAGAGTTTTGAACCAGTGACCTCAGCGTTCCAGGTCAAGGCTTTATCCACTGCACCACCACAGGTCAGGCTATTTATTCATTTTAGAAAGAATAGAGAGAGAGAGTGAGAAAGATGAGGTGGGGAAGAATCAGAAACATCAATTCATAGTTACTTCTCTTACGTGCCTTGACTTGGCAAGCCCCGAGACGTGAACTGGGGACTTCAGTATTCCAGGCCGACACTTTATCCACTGCGCCACCACAGATCAGGCTATATTGTGTTTTTTAAAACTTTACTAATTTCTACTCTTATTTTTGTTTTTCTTCTCTTTTAGTTTCTAAGAGTTTACCTTTTTCTGTTTTCTTGCTTCTTATTTTGAAGTCCTAGCTTATTTATATTCAGTACTTTTTGTTTTTTAGTAACAACATAGTAAACTATAAACTTGTATCTCAGTATCACTTTAGTGAATTCCACAAGTTTTAATAAATGGAGTATTACTTTTCTCAGTCACTTCTGAATATTTCACAATTTACACACGTTATTTAAGATCACGTTTTAGTTTCTAAACACAAGTTTCAGTTTTTGTATTATCTCTCTCTCTCTCTCTTTGCTGTTGTTGCTAATTTTTATTTAAATTATAGTCAGAAAATGTGATCTACTTAATAAAAGTACTTTGAAATTTGATGAGACCTATTTAATACTCTAGTATGTATTGAGTTTTTGTGAATGATCAGTTCACAAAATGAACGTTAGGTGTAGAATTCATGTAAAAGTTATCAAGTTGGTTATATTGTTCAAATCTTCTATTCGTTAAGAATTCCAGCCTGACTGATGGTGGCACCATGGATAGAGCACCTAGGTGGCATGCTGAGGACCCAGGTTCGAAATCCAGAGGTGACCAGCTTGCGTGCAGGCTCACCAGCTTGAGTGTGGGGTTGCAGGCTTGAGCATGGGATTAGAGACATGACCCCATGGTCACTGGCTTGAGCCCAAGGTCACTGGCTTGAGCAAGGGGTCACTGGCTCATCTGGAGATTCCAGGTCAAGGCACGTATGAGAAAGCAATCAATGAACAACTAAGATGCCACAACTATGAGTTGATGCTTCTCATCTCTCTCCCTTCCTGTCTGTCCCCTCCCCTCTCTCTTTTTTTTTAAAATATATTTTATTTATTCATTTTTCAGAGAGAGAGAGAGAGAGAAGGGGAGAGGAACAGGAAGGATCAACCCCCATACGTGCCTTGACCAGGCAAGCCCAGGGTTTTGAACTGGCAACCTCAGCATTCTAGGTCAGTGCTTTATCCACTGCGCCACCACAGGTCAGGCTTTTTTTTTTTTTTTTTAATTTTTTTCCAGAGACAGAGAGTCAGAGAGAGGGATAGATAGGGACAGACAGACAGGAACAGAGAGAGGTGAGAAGCATCAATCATTAGTTTTTCGTTGCCGTTGTGACACCGTAGTTGTTCATTGATTGCTTTCTCACATGTGCCCTGACCGGGGGCCTTCAGCAGACCGAGCCACCCCTTGCTGGAGCCAGCGATCTTGGATCCAAGCTGGCGAGCTTTTGATTAAAACAGATGGACCTGCGCTCAAGCTGGCAACCTCGGGGTCTCGAACCTGGGTCTTTCACATCCCAGTCCGATGCTCTATCCACTGCGCCACTGCCTGGTCTGGCCCCTCCCCCTCTCTCTTGCATGCACGTACCTTGAGTAAAAGAAAAAGAAAAGAAAGACTCCTCAAGGCAGCTAGGGGAATACATGGTGCTGGGAAAATTGGAAAGACACATGTAAAAGAATGAAACTCAGCTTCAGTTGTCCCCTTGCGCAAAAATTAATTTTCAGTGGATCAAAGACCTAAATATAAGATCTGAAACAATAAATTATGTAGAAGAAGACATAGGTACTTTATGAATTTGATCCAAAAGACAAGAGAAATAAAGGCAAAAATAAATGAATGGGACTAAGCAAAAGAAAACAAAACAAAAAGGCAGCCAACAAAATGGGAATTGATATTTATGCACAACAGCTCTGACAAGGGACTAATATCCAAAATATATAAAGAACTCACAAAGTTCAGCAACAAACGAGCAAACAATCCAATTTAAAAATGGGGAGAGGCCTGACCAGGCGGTGGCGCAGTGGATAGAGCGTCGGACTGGGATGCGGAAGACCCAGGTTCGAGACCCCGAGGTCACCAGCTTGAGCAAAAAGCTCACCAGCTTGGACCCAAGGTCGCTGGCTCCAGCAAGGGGTTGCTCGGTCTGCTGAAGGCCCGCGGTCAAGGCACGTGTGAGAAAGCAATCAATGAACAACTATGGTGTCGCAACAGCAAAGAAAAACTAATGATTGCTGCTTCTCATCTCTCTCCGTTCCTGTCTGTCTGTCCCTATCTATCCCTCTCTCTGACTCTCTCTCTGTCCCTGTAAAAAAAAAAAAAAAAAAATGGAGAGAGGACCTGAACAGACACTTCTCCCAAGAGGACATACAAATGGTCAACAGATATATAAAAAGATGCTCATCGAGCCTGACCTGTGGTGGTGCAGTGGATAAAGCGTCGACCTGGGAACACTGAGGTCGCCAGTTCAAAACCCTGCACGGGTCTGGTCAAGGCACATATGGGAGTTGATGCTTCCAGCTCCTCCCCCCTTTCTCTCTCTCTCTCTCTCTCTCTCTCTCTGTGTCTCCTCTCTAAAATGAATTTTTAAAAAAAGTTAAAAAAAAAAAAAGATGCTCATCTTCACTAGCTATTAGGGAAATGCAAATCAAAAGTACAATGAGATACCACCTCACACCTGTTAGATTGGCTGTTATCAATAAGTCAGTTAATAATAAGTGTTGAAGAGTTGGAGAGGCTGTGGAGAAAAAGGAACCCTCATTCACTGCTGGTGGGAATGTAAACTGGTACAGCCACTATGGAAGATAGCATAGTGGTTCACAAAAAGCTAAGAATAGAAGAACTACCATATGACCCGGCAATCCCTATACTCAAAAAACTTGACAATATTGATACACAAAGACACATGCACCCCCATGTTCATCGCAGCATTATTCACAGTAGCCAAGGCATGGAAACAACCAAAGTGTCCTTCAATAGAGGACTGGATAAAGAAGATGTGGTCCATATATACACTGGAATACCACTCAGCATAAGTGATGACATAGTGACATTTATGAAAACATGGATGGTCCTTGAGAATGTTATTCTAAATGAAGTAAGTAAATCAGAAAAAGCTAGGAATTATATGACTTCACACACAGGTGGGACATAAAACTGAGACCCGTGGACATAGATTAAGTGCAGTGGTTACCAGAGGGAAGGGGTTTGGCGGGGGAGGGGAGTAAAGGGGGACAATTATATGGCGACTGAAAATGATGTGACTTTGGGTGATGGGTACACAACACTATCAACAGTTCAAATGCTATAGAAATGTTTACATGAAGCCTGTGTACTCTTATTGATCAATGTCACACCATTACATTTAATTTCTAAATAAAAATTTTAAAAATAAATAAAAGTTCAGTAGCCACGTGTGGCTGGTAGCTACCATATTAGACCGTGCCGATCTAGCTGATGAGCATAATAAACTGAGATCCGTTCCAAATTTATCTCCCATTCTCACCAGCCCAAGAATCCATTTCCTCCTTTCAAGAAAGACCTTGCAAATCCATTATTCCACCCCCTCTCCTGTCCCTGAGACAAAATTTATCGCCAGCAGGGTGCGCTCTTCCTCACTGGTTCCCATCAATCATCCAAATGCTGGGTTCCAGCTGTTTCTCTTTCTCTTCTGGGACATCCCCATTGTCTTGTGCAGATATAATGGGCCATCCCAAGTGCACTTTGCCTACTGATTCATTCATCCTACAGTGCTCAGTATACACACACCCAGCTTTCCTCCCTCCAAATTCCCGTACACTCTATGTACCTTTGTGGTCAGATCCTTAGGCTGCAGCCAGGAAAGGGCTAAACTGAGCCTATTAACAGGTAGATTGGTGGCCACACAGAACTGTTTTCATCAGGTTCCTGTTTTTTTAGGGGTGAAGACTTGGAGAAGGTACGCCCATGTGTTCTTGAGCCAAAGAAGGAAAAGACAACCTGGGGCGTTGTAAAGCCAGTAGCTGCGGTGACAATCACAGCCGCCTGGCCCGTGCAGGTTCACATTGATTCAGACAGACGGTAATGAAACAACAGAGCCAAGAACTGGTGGGCCATTACCTTTAATCCTGGCTTGCACCTGGCGGGTGAGAAATACACACAGTGGGAAAACACTTCCGTTTCCATTCGGCTCCCAAAGCCACTGACTCATCCGAGTTTCCTAGAATTAAAGGTTTCTAGCTCACCAGCCTTATTCACCTCTGTTCCCCGTCTCCTTCTCTCTGCACAAACTGGCTTCTCCTTCAGCATTCCGCCATCTTGGCTGCTTCTCCTCTCCTCCACGTGGCCTTTCTCTGTTCTCCTCTCTAATGCTAATCTCAGGTACCAAGAGAGAGCAAGCTCCCGGTCTGCCCCATTTTATAGTTTAGAAATCCAAACCTTTAATCCAGTCTACAAACAAGGAAGTCTCTGCACCACCCCACGTCATGCAATAGTCAAGGGTGTGGGGAAAAGCTTAGTCTTAAAACTAAGCCTTAGGCTATAACAACCCTGCCTGCTTTCAGCCTGTCTCCCACACCCAATGCAAACTATAAGTGAGCAAACATATACATCATATTTACAAACTTATTTGACCCACACTATCTCTCTCTCTCCCTCTGTCTATCTAAAAAGAAATTATTTTTAACAGAGACAGAGAGAGAGAGAGAGAGTCGGATAGATAGCGAGACAGACAGGAACAGAGAGAGGTGAGAAGCATCAATCATTAGTTTTTCATTGCCGTTGCGACACCATAGTTGTTCATTGATTGCTTTCTCATATGTGCCCTGACCGTAGGCCTTCAGCAGACTGAGCCACCCCTTGCTGGAGCCAGCGACCTCGGGTCCAAGCTGGCAAGCTTTTGCTCAAGCCAGATGGGCCCGCGCTCAAGCTGGCAAGCTCGGGGTCTCGAACCTGGGTCTTCCGCATCCAGTCCAACGCTCTATCCACTGCGCCACCACCTGGTCAGGCTAGGAACAGCTCTTTATTACTAACTCCAGCTCATAAGTGAAGCAAGGTTGAATATATATATAAATACCTAATGAAATAATGGGCCTCAGCAATAATCATCAGAAACTGCTAGAAACATGTGGCATGCTGATGGAGAATCTTGTAGTGTTGGGTCAAACTGACAACACCTGAACACTAGTCAATCCTAGCATCGCAGCAAGAGAGACATCCAACATTATGTGCCTCCCAACGCAATACAACAGGAAGTATGACTTGATGAATACTTGCCAAACACACACACACACACACACACACACACACACACACACACACACTGAACCTAAAACCCATCAGGGTTCTTGATCAATCAGAATCATTTTAACACGACTGCGGACTCACTGTAAGCAAATCCCAGTTTCGGAATATTCACAGGACAAAGGGCCAGTTTTCTTCACCGAATAAATTGCCAGAATAAAAATAGTGGTGGGGGAGAAAGGGAACCTATTGATTAAAAGAGATTTACAGTTGGCTCAGTGGTAGAGCGTCGGCCTGGCGTGTGGAAGTCCTGGGTTTGATTCCCGGCCAGGACACACAGGAGAAGTGCCCATCTGTTTCTCCACCTTCCCCCCTCTCCTTTCTCTCTGTCTCTCTCTTCCCCTCCTGCAGCCAAGGCTCCACTGGAGCAAAGTTGGCCCGGGCACTGAGGACGCTCCATGGCCTCTGCCTCAGGAGCTAGAATGGCTCTGGTTGCAACTGAGCAACGCCCCAGATGGGCAGAGCATCACCCCCTGGTGGACATGCCGGGTGGATCCCCGTCGGGCGCATGTGGGAGTCTGTCTCTCTGCCTCCCCGCTTCTCACTTCAGAAAAATACAAAAGAGAGAGAGAGAGAGATTTAAAGGACTTATCAACCAAATGCAGTGATGGATTTGTTTGAAACGTGGTTTGAACAAATCAATTGTAATCTAATTTATTTTAAAAATATGAAACATAAATTTGAACATTGTACATTTATATAAAAGAATGGTGCCTTTTGCCGTATCCTGGTATCTCTGTTGGTTAGAGCATCGTCTTCATAGATAACTTGTGAGTTCAATCTGGTCAGGGCACATACAAGAATCAATGAATGAATAAACAAGTGGAACAATAAATTGACATTTCTCTCTTTTCCTTACTCTCTCTAAAGTCAACGAATTAAAGAAGAATTGTGCGTTAAAGATGTGATAATTGTACTTTTTTAAAAAGTATTTATTAATCCCCTCTTTAATTTCAAATGCATAAAGGAAATTGCAAAAAAACAAAACAGTTATTATTCTCTGGAGTGTCTTGCTTCCTGACTGTATGTTGTCAGTTTGGCTCAAATAAACTTTTAAAATTTCTCCAAAAAAAAATTTTTTTTTTTACATACTGATGTTTTCATCAATGAAATACGGTGTCTTGGATTTGCTTTAAAAATAACTGGGAAATGGAGGAGGATGAGTGGATAAAACAAAATAGGTCATGAATTGATCCCTGTTAAAGGAGATAGTGGGTGCACAAGATTTGTATGTTTGAAATTTTCCATAATAAAAAAAAATTGACCTGACCTGTGGTGGTGCAGTGGATAAAGCGTCGACCTGGGAACACTGAGGTCACCAGTTCAAAACCCTGCACTGGTCTGGTCAAGGCACATATGGGAGTTGATGCTTCCAGCTCCTCCCCACTTTCTCTCTTTCTCCCTCTCTCTCTCTCTCTCTCTGTCTCCTCTCTAAAATGAATAAAATAAAAAAAAAAATAAATAAATAAAAATTGGCACTTGAAAAAAATAATTTACCCGTCTGTCTGCCTTTTCTATTTCCTCATCCTCAGAAAACCGTCTCAGGACCAGAGGCACCCTCCC
Source organism: Rhynchonycteris naso (assembly GCA_037038555.1). Lineage (NCBI taxonomy): Eukaryota > Metazoa > Chordata > Mammalia > Chiroptera > Emballonuridae > Rhynchonycteris > Rhynchonycteris naso. The sequence continues at coordinate 514,471 of CM073000.1, read as the reverse complement.
CCTCTCGCATCTTCACCGTCACCCCACTTGCAACACTAGTGGCGAGAAGGCGGGATTGCAGGGGGGCGTGTGGGGAGTCGCCCCCCGAGGGCGACCACGGCTGCGGCTGCGGCGCGCGTCTCGCGGCGGGAAGGCGGGCGCAGGTGCGGAGCGGAGCCGGAGCGGGCAGTCGGCCCTGGGCCGGGCTCCCCCGTCCAGTTTCCCCGGGCGCCCGCGAGACGCCGCCGATTACATCAAGCAGCCCTCACCCGTCCGTCCGGTGCCAGCCACGGCCCGGGGGACACGCGGGCCAGGACCTGCAAGATACCCACCCAACCTTACCCAACCTTACTAGAAAGAAAGGGGGGAGGGTCCTCCTCCCTCGCTGAATGAGGTCGATTTCTTTCTTTCTTTTTAATTTTTATTGATTTATTTTATTTTATTTTAGAGAATGGAAAGGAGTGAGGGAGACAGAAACACCCATTTGTTCCTGTCTGTGCCCTGACCGGGGATCGAACTGGCAACCTCTGTGCTTCAGGACGATGCTCTAACCAACTGAGCCACCCAGCCAGGGCAGAGGTCGATTTCATTCATGCTTGCTTTCTTCCTCTCCTAGCCCCTGACCCTGAGCACGGAGCTGAGAATGGAGGGCAGTGGATTAATAAATGTTTACTAAGTTGAAACCGTCCCCTCCTACCTCTTTCTCAGATCTCTCTCTCCACTTTGGTAGACCAAGCTTCACCTCACCTCACCTCCCCCAGGACGCCTTCCCCAGCCGAGATTGCAGCTCCTCCCGCAGGAAGTGTGCGCGCTCCCAGGGTCCCTGAGCCCCGCGCAGCCCTGACCGCAGGACTGCGAAGTCCTTGAGGGCTGAAGCAGCTTCTTACTCACCTCGGTTTCACTCTCCCACCCTTTTCGCAGTTCTTAGCCAAGGGAGGAAGGGTTACTTTGTGGCAAAGTGTCTGGGGACGTCTTTCCACCGGGTCCTTAACTTTTTGAACTGTGACCGCTCCCGCTTCTGTCCCTGGGGGGCGCACTGTTGAACTTTTCAGAGAAGCTGATGAACCAGAAGACAGGTGTTGGCCATTCCGGCGGTGATATGACAGGGAAATCAAGTTACTACTGCCCAAGGCCGAGATTTTCCACACTCTAGTCCCGGCTTCCTGCTCCTCCACAGGGTTACGACAGTACTAATAACAACTTGTTCACGAAATAATTTTATAGGCATTGTTTCAATTACTCCTTGCCACCTCTTGCATTAGGGTATCATTACATCGCCACGTTCCAGATAGGAACAAGGATGCTCAAACTCAGGGTTTGGTTTTGTTTTTAACGCAAAGAACGTATGAAGTCATCCTGAAAATATAAAATCCCATAAAATATACCACAGTGTGGTTATAATAAATAAGAACCCTAAGGACTGCATCAAAAAACTTTTAGAGTTGATAACTGAATTCAGAAAAGTAGCAGGATGGCCTGACCTGTGGTGGCACAGTGGATCAAGCCAGCGTCAACCTGGAAATGCTGAGGTCGCCAGTTCAAAACCCTGGGCTACCAGGTCAAGGCACATATGGGAGTTGATGCTTCCTGCTCCTCCCCCCTTCTCTCTTTCTATCTCTCTCTCTCCTCTCTAAAATTAATAAATAAAAATATTTTTTTAAAAAGAAAGAAAGAAATGTAGTAGGATGTAAAATAAATATCCAGAAACACGTTGCATTTTTATACATCAGTAATGAGCTATCAGAAATGGAAACTTTTAAAACAATCTCATTAACAATTGCATAAAAAATAAAATATCTAGCAATAAATTTCAACAAGAATATAAAAGAACTATATTCTAATAATTATTCAATAGACACTGAAGAAAGAAATTTTAAAAGATACAAATAAATGGAAGCTTATCCCAAATATGAAGAATTAACACCATTAAAATAGCCATACTACCCAAAGCAATCTATAGATACAATGCAATTCCTATCAAAAAACCAATGGCGCCCGCCTGACCAGGTGGTGGCACAGTGGGTAGAGCATCGAACTGGGATGCAAGGACCCAGGTTCGAGACCCCGAGGTCGCCAGCTTGAGCATGGGCTCATCTGGCTTGAGCAAAGCTCTTGAGCAAGGGGTGGCTCGGTCTGCTGAAGGCCCGCGGTCAATCAAGGCACATGTGAGAAAGCAATCAATGAACAACTAAGATGTCGCAAAGAAAAACTTATGATTGATGCTTCTCACCTCTCTCCGTTCCTGTCTGTCAGTCCCTATCTACCCCTCCCTCTGACTCTCTCCCTGTTCCTGAAAAATATATAAATAAATAAGTAAAACAATGGTGCCCTGGTGGGTTGGCTCAGTGGTAGAGCGTCGGCCTGGCATGTGGAAGTCCTGGGTTTGATTTCCGGCCAGGACACACAGGAGAAGCGCCCATCTGCTTCTCCACCCTTCCTCCTCTCCTTTCTCTCTGTCTCTCTCTTCCCCTCCCACAGCCAAGGCTCCACTGGAGCAAAGTTGGCCCAGGCGCTGAGGACGGCTCCATGGCCTCTGCCTCAGGTGCTAGAATGGCTCTGGTTGCAATAGAGCAACGTCCCAGATGGGCAGAGCATCGCCCCCTGGTGGGCATGCCGGGTGGATCCCGGACAGGCGCATGCGAGAGTCTGACTGCCTCCCCGCTTCTAACTTAGGAAAAATCCAAAAAAGAAGCATTTTTCACAGAACTAAATAAAACAAATTGAGCCACAAAACCCCCAAACAGCCACAGCAATCTTGAGAAAAAAACAAAGTAGGGTCTATCACACTACCTGATGTCAAACTATGTATTACAAGGCTATAGTATCAAAACAGCCTGATATCAACATAAAAACTTTATATAGTTTTTTTTTAATTTTATATATGACAAAAATATTTATATAGATCAATGGAATAGAATAGAGGGTCCCCCCCAAAACGTAAACCTATATGGACAAAGGAGTCAGGAGCATATAATGGGGTAAAGACAGTTTATTCAATAAATGGTGCTGAAAAACTGGACAGATACACGAAAAAAAAAAATGAAACTAGGCCACCTTTTTTTTTTAAGTGAGAGGTGGGGAGGCAGGGCGGCACAGAGACAGATTCTCACATGTGCTCCCACCGGGATCCACCTGGCAAGTCCCAACTGGGGCCAATGCTCTGTCCATCTGAACCCGCTGCTCCGTTGCTTGGTAACCAAGCTATTTCAGTGCCTGAGGCGAGGCTATGGAGTCATCTTCAGCTCCTGGGGCCAACTTGTTGGAACCATTCGAGTCATGGCTATGGGAGGAGAAGACAGAGAGAGAGAAGGGAGAGGGGGAGGGGTGGAGAAGCAGATGGTTGCTTCTCTTGTGTGCCCTGACTGGAATTGAACCTGGGACTTCCACACACCGGATGACACTCTACCGCTGAGCCAATCGGCCCAGATCCTCCTTACACCTTATACAAGAATAAACTCAAAATAGATTAAATACTTAAATATTAAATATAAAACTCGAAACCAAAAGTATTAAAGAAGAAAACTTAGGAAGAAAAATCCAACATTTCTTTTAGGAATATATTTTTTTCCTGATATATTTCCTGGTGCAAGGAAAACAAATGAAAAATATGTACAAATAGGAAGACATCAAACTAAAACGTTTTCACACAGCAAAGAAAACCATCAAAACGTGTAAGATGCCCTGGTCAGATGGCTCAGTTGGTTAGAGGATCATCCAGAAGCACAGAGGTTGCTGCTTCAATTCCCGGTCACGGCACACACAGGAACATCTCTCTCTCTCTCTCTCTCTCTCTCTCTCTCTCTCTTTCTCACCTTTCCTCTCTCTCTGTCAAATAAATAAATAAATAATATTTTTCATGTAAGACAACCTACTGAATGGGAGAACATGTTCTCTGATGATATATCAATAAGGGGTTAATATCCAAAATTTATAAAGAACTCATACTGCCTGACCAGATGGTGGCGCAGTGGATAGAGCGTTAGACTGGGATGCGGAAGACCCAGGTTCGAGACCACGAGCTCGCCAGCTTGAACGCGGGGCCCATCTGGCTTGAGCAAAAAAGCTCGCCAGCTTGGACCCAAGGTCGCTGGCTCCAGCAAGGGGTTACTCGGTCTGCTGAAGGCCCGCGGTCAAGGCACATGTGAGAAAGCAATCAATGAACAACTAAGGTGTCATAATGGCAACGAAAAACTAATGATTGATGCTCCTTATCTCTCTCCGTCCCTGTCTATCCCTCTTTCTGACTCTCTCTCTCTGTCCCTGTAAAAAATAAATAAAACATTTTTTAAAAAAAGTTAAAATGCAATATAATCAAGTCAGGATTTACTGAACTTTTTTTTTTTTTTTTTTTTTTTTTTAGTGAGAGACAGATAGACAGGAAGGGAGAGAGATGAGAAGCATTAATTCCTTGTTGCAGCACCTTAGTTGTTCATTGATTGCTTTCTCATATGTGCCTTGACTGGGGGGCTCCAGCAGAGCAAGTGACCCCTTGCTGAAGCCAGCGACCTTGGGGTCAAGCCAGCACACCATGAGGTCATGCCTATGATCCCAAGCTCAAGCTGGTAAGCCGGCACTCAAGCCTAGTTTCAAACCTGGGTCCTCAGCTTCCCAGGCGAGGCTCTATCCACTGTGCCACCACCTGGTCAGGCAGGACTTACTGAACTTTCAAAAGGCTTATAACGATGACTACTTTCACTAAAGGATAAAGCCCGAACTGTATACCATGATCTGTCAGTGTCTCCAGCCCTCCCCTCCTTTCTAACCTCCTACTTCTTATTCTAATAGGATCAAACGGCATGTAAAATTCTCCACTCCCCATCTCCCTGACCTGTTCTTTTTTATTTTTTTAAACTTTATTTTTCTATGTTTTATTTTATTTTTTACAAGGACAGAGAGAGAGTCAGAGAGAGGGATAGATAGGGACAGACAGACAGGAACAGAGAGAGATGAGAAGCATCAATCATTAGTTTTTCGTTGCTGTTGCAACACCTTAGTTGTTCATTGATTGCTTTCTCACACGTGCCTTGATCGCGGGCCTTCAGCAGACCAAGCCACCCCTTGCTGGAGCCAGTGACCTTGGGTCCAAGCTGGCGAGCTTTTGCTCAAGCCAGATGGGCCCCCCGCGCTCAAGCAGGCAAGCTCAGGGTCTCAAACCTGGGTCTTCCGCATCCCAGTCCGACGCTCTATCCACTGCGCCACCGCCTGGTCAGGCCCTGACCTGCTCTTATTATCCATTCTCATGAGACCTCCTCAACCCTGCAGGGCCCCAAGCAACCCTCTTTCCCAGAAAGCCTTTCTTGATACCTCCCTCCATTACGACACCACACGGGTGTAAGAGGGAACAGTCCCCAGGGCACACCTCAGTCATTGTACTTATCTCTGTGAGTCACGGTGTTCAGGTATCTCACCCACTCCTGCTGCTGACTGGGAGCTTCCCGATAATCATGGGCCCTGCTTTATTTGTCTATTGTCCTTGGTACCTACAACAGTTTGCGGCCCATGTGGGTGGCCCATAAATATTTGTTGACTGAATGCGTGCCTGGCTTTGTCCCTTCTGAGAGCACCTCCCCGCCTTTGTCCCACCTTTTCCCACACAACCTGTTTCCAGACTCTCAGTGTGAATCCCAGAGGATGAGAATCAAACGCAAACAAACAAACAAGCTGGTTTATTACTCTTTGCAACTTGAGAGTTAAGATGCACACTGCAAGGAACTGTGGACCTCTCAGTAAGCTAGAGGGAAAAAAAAACCTATTTTATTATAAGATCGGGGCTTTGGTTTGGTGTTTTGGGGGAGGGGCTAAGAAAATAAGGATTTGCTCTAAACTGGATAATGTCAGAAAGCAGAGAAAATTCTGTGATGGGATATCTTAATTAATCCTATCCATAGGGAGGGGAAAAAATAGAATGGGAATAAAGCTGTAATTGTTCTTTTGGTTTTTTGTTTTTGTTTTAAACTAGCAGCCATCTTTTTGGCTAAGAGAAAAAGATGTTTGATATTCTGTGAGTGGCAGAAGAGTGACCTTTTTTAAAAAAAAATTTAAGTGAGAGGAGGGGAGATAGACAGACTCCCACATGTGCCTTGACTGGGATTCCTCCAGTGACCCCATCTAGGGCCGACGCTCTGCCCATCTGGGGCCATGTTCGCAACCAAACTATTTTCAGCACCTGAGGCGTAGACTCCATGGAGCCATCCTCAGGGCCCACAACTGATGCTGGAACCAACCGAGCCATGGCTGTGGGAGGAGGAGGGGAGGGGAAGCAGATGGTTGCTTCTCCTGTGTGCCCTGACCAGGAATCAAACCTGGGACTTCCACACGCCAGGCCAACGCTCTACCACTGAGCCAACCCGCCAAGACCGGTGTCCTTGTTTTTGTCTGTGTTCACACAGAATTATGAACCAGACTTACTTTGCCTCCTTGTATCATGGCCTCAGAATAAAGTTGTCTGAGGTTGGTGTTCTTCTGTAAGGTAGTTTGAGCCCAGTAGGAAAATGATATGGTTTAGATGTTGAGTGTCAGGTCACACTTCGGAATGTCACAGGCTACTCTTTCTTTCTTTCTTTCTTTCTTCCTTTCTTTTTTTCTTTTTTTTTTTAATTTATTTTATTTTATTCATTTTAGAGAGGAGACACAGAGTGAGTGAGAGAAAGAGAGAAAGGGGGGAGGAGCTGGAAGTATCAACTCCCATATGTGCCTTGACTGGACCAGTGCAGGGTCTTGAACTGGCGACCTCAGTGTTTTATCCACTGCGCCACCACAGGTCAGACGCTTTATCCACTGCGCCACCACAGGTCAGACTCTTTCTTTTTTTCTTTCTTTCTTTCTTTCTTTCTTTCATTCCTCAGTGTTTAAGCGGGGGGTGGGGAAAAGATAAATTGGTTAGGTTGGGGAATATATGTATATCTGTACAGAAATCACTTTTCAAAGAGAGCAAGTCTCGAGTTCATCTCCAGTGTCTAATCCCCAACCTCAGGGCGTAATCCCAAGTTAGAGGGCTGATGCTTTGGGCCCTAATAGTCACCACCCTCGTGGCCACAGGAGGGGACAGGTGCCCTGAGCACTGGTGCAGCTGAGTTGTGATTAGGGAGGAGCCAGCTGTCTTGGGTGGCCTTGGCTGTGACCTCTCCAAGCCTGCTCCTTCCCGGGCATCTCTGTTCTCTCAGGGCAGAGACTGCAGCTTGTTTTCTTGACCGGACTGTTTCTGTGACTCACCCTGCCGGTATCACAACCTCTCAGTGACTCCCATACTTACTCATTTAGGCCCTGAGGAGAACCTGTTAGATATGAATTCTTTGTTCGTTTTTTTTGTGACAGTGGCCTCAGACCAGATGAGTTAAGCCTCCTGGACTTCAAGGGCCTTGTTATCTCTGCTCCCCGCCTTTAAGGGTGGTAATCTCACTCCTGCCATCAGTATCTGGGATGCAGTGACTCTCTGCAGGTGCCTGGCACCTGAGCTCTCTCTGGGATGCTCTCTAAGGACGTGAGGGCATGACCTTTCCTCCTCCGCTCCGGTGCTTTGGACTGTTACTGAGTCCCCTCCTTCCACTGCGCCCTTAAATTTTCTTCAAATCAACAGCTCCAATGGCACTTCCTTCTGCCTTCTTTACCCCTTTCTATCAAAGGTGGCAGCCCTCCCTGTCCGGTTCAAGGCTCCTCATGCCCCCAACCCATCCCCAATGCCTGGCTTTCTTTCTCATTTCCTTCTGTCCTGTCCTTCCTCTTGTCCTTTCTCTCCCTTCAGGTTGCAATCTGGTGTGCATGTGCGTGTGTGTGCGTGTGCGTGTGTGTGCGTGTGCGTGTGTGTGCGTGTGCATGTGTGTGTGCGTGTGCATGTGTGTGTGTGTGTGTGTATGTTTAACCAGCTGTGCTTGTCTGCTGTAAAAAAACAACAACCTTGAACAAACTCCTGAAGTCTCTGGGCTTCCATTTTCCCATCTGTAAACTGTGGAGAATGATACTTACCTTTTGGTATTTTTGTTACTTTGTTTTTTATTACACAACTAATTCATGTAGACATTCATTTGTAAAGAATTTAAACCAGACAAGTAGAGTGCAACTCTCCTTTAGCTAGTGCCTCCCTGAGTCTTAGTTTGATGTGGTTTTCAGGCACACTTTTTCTGTGCATTTAAGTACATATTTATGTACGTAGGGAAATATATATGTAGGGTGTGTGTGTGTGTGTGTGTGTGTGTGTGTATTCATGAAATACCCTTAAAGGGAGGATGGTCAGGAGGGTGAGGCTGTCTATTTGAGGGTAATTTGCTTACATAAAAGCAAACTAGGACACATTGCCCCAAAATTGAAAGAGCATGCAGTACTAATATAATCCTGGTGTTCACAGATAATGGAGACAAACAACAAAAAGCAAGTCAGTGACAAGAGTCAGCATGGTGGAGACGGGGGTGGGGGGGGTGGACCCACTCATGCTTCCCATGGGCTCATCTGACGGTGTGACTTTTCGTAGGCAGGTATCACTTCCATCGCAATCCTGAGAAGTGATCTATGTTCTCTGTTCCCTTTTCCTTCCCCGTCAGCCACGTGGAGATGTGCTACCCACCAACTCCCTGAGCCCCTTCCATACACCCCTTCTCCTCCTCTCATTGCCATGGCCTGGCCCGTGGGTGGCCCCCGGTTCTCCCTGCCCTCAGAGCGTGTTCCTTCCCACTTGAAAACGTTCTGAGACGCACATAGGAGCACAGAGTTGATGATAAGCCCTTGGCATGGCAAGCTCCCTGTCCCTGTCAGCAGCAGCCCAGGCACACGCCAGGGCGCTCAGCAGACAGAACCCTCATCCGGGCTCAGACTCGCCTCACTGTCTCTGGCTCGCCTGGCTCTGGACTCCCTGTTCCCTCCGCCAAGTCCTTCCCTGTCTCTTCTCTCTCTCTCTCTCTCTCTCTCTCTCTCTCTCTCTCTCTCTTAGTGAGAGTGAGAGACAGAGAGAGAGAGAGAGAGATAGCAGAGAGAGACAGACAGGAAGGGAGAAAGATGAGAAGCATCAACTCATAGTTGCAGCAACTTAATTGTTCATTGATCGCTTCTCATAGTAGGGGCCTTGACCCCGGCTGCCGGATGGTTCCGGCTGATGCTGGAACCAATCGAGCCATGGCTGTGGGAGGAGGAGGGGAGGGGAAGCAGATGGTTGCTTCTCCTGTGTGCCCTGACCAGGAATCAAACCGGGAACTTCCACATGCCAGGCCAATGCTCAGCCTGTCTCTTTCTTTCATATGGATTACAGCTTCTAGCACAAAATACTGTGAGCTTACTTTTTCTTTTAACCACTGGTCTTAGAGATCTTTCGTCCGTCCCCTTAGGTCTTCCTCATTCTTTTCAGCTGCTGCCTAAATTGCATCATGCGTATGGGAACCCTTTGCGTGCTCTCGGGCACATGGGAATGCTCAGAGCCTGTTTCTTCACTTCACTGAAGTTCCTATTGGGCCAACGTCAGGGAGAAGAAACACCCTCGTCCTCCTGTAACACCTGGTGGTGAGATCCCGCCTCAACCCGACTACAGCTGGCTGGGCAGTGCTTTTAAACAGGTCACGAATTGTAAGCCACTGCTCTCCATTCATCCTTCACACCCTCTTCTGTCCTCGGAAACACACACACACACACACACACACACACACACACACACGCCGCTCGCTGGACCTGTAAAACGGGGTCAGGATTTCTACTTCAAAGAATGAAATAAATTAAAATAGGAAGATGTTCTCAAATGTAGAAAGTCTGTCCCCTCCCCACGTGGGTCCCTGGTCATTCGTGGTGTTCCGCCCCCTCTTCCTTTTCATCTAAGGCAGTGGGCCCTGCTCTGCCTCCCGCCCCTCCTGCGGCCTTCTCCTTTCTCCTCCCGTGTCCAGCTCGCTCAGAGCCGTGGCCCCAGCCCTCCCTGCCACACCCCCCGGGGGCGCGGCGCCCGCGCGGGCGTGGGCGCCGAGGCCTCCACCAGGCTTTGGTTTCAAGGACGCCCGCAAAGGCGCGCGGAGATGGCAGATAAAAGGGCGCGCGCGGTGCCGGGCCCTGCGCAGGGAGGGGTCTGATGGCGGAACCCGAGACTCGAGACTCGGGGCCAGGGTGTCCTCCCCGAGATGCAGGGCGGGGAGAGACCGGGCTCGGGACGTCCCGGGGAGAGGCTCCCCAACCAACCCGCAGGCTGGAGGCTTGCCGCATGCCAGCGATGCTTTCGGGGACAGGTCACCTGGGGAGAGGAAGGAAGGGAAGTCAGAGTCTGTCCCGTGGGAGAGGCGAGGGCTCCTCTCAGCTGGCTCTCCAGCTCGTTAAGTTTTTCTAGGTCACTCTCTAGAGTGTGTGGCTGTCTCCCCTCGTGGATCCTTCTGCTCCCCTTTCATGTCGCTGACTGGCTTTCTCTGACTCAGAGTCCGTGTCCCCGGTTCTCTTTGTGTCTCCGCGTCCCTGGGAGTCAGGAGCCGGGGTTCTAACAGTTCTTGGAGAAGAAGCGCCCGAGTTCTAGCCCTGACTCTGCCCCTGCGGCCTCTGACCTTGAGCCAGCAAGCGTGGGCCCACTCCCTCCCCTCCCCCAATGATGTGATTATACACTCTCTTGGAGTAGTTAGTGAAATTCTTAAAAATTAAAACACGAGGCTTTGAAGATTGTAAATTGCTATATAACTATTTTTTGTTCTCTTTGTTCCTGCCACACGACTCCTAATGCCACGACGTGCTTACAGAAGGGCTGCACGGGTCACCAAGCTACTGCGTATCTGAGAGGCAGCTCGGCCTCACGTGTCCACCATTTAACTCCTGACCACTCACCTCAGCCGGCCCTCACAGTCCTCCGGGGTGCTTGGGCCACCCCTTGAAGCTCCCTGGCCGCACTCACATTTCACACCCAATCCACCAGCAAGCCCTGCCAGCTCTCTCTCCCTCTCTCTCTCTCTCTCTCTCTCTCTTTCTCTCTCTACTCTCGCCCAGATGCCAGCTCCTTCTTGCTACCTCCACCCCCACCAGGCTCAGGGCACTCAGCATGGAGGAGAGGCCCAACAGGGGTCTCCGGACGCTTCACAGTCAGGCAGCCAGCCTAGCTGTCACCTCTGGCTCCCTACCACTCTGCCCACGGCTCACCCCACCCCACCCCCGCTCCAGCTAGGGGGCGGGGGTGGGGGGCTTCCTGTTAAATCCCACGTGGTAGCAGCTTCTGCCTCAGGGCCTTTGCCTTGTTGTTCCCCCAGACTGGACCACTCTTCCTCCAGATAAGCAATTGGTTCATCCTTCCACCTTTCTTCAAATCCTTGCCCTGGGACCACCTACGGAAGTGAGAGCCCCGCCTCCTCTACCCAGCACCCCTCTCTTCCTTCACACCTTGTGTTGCTCTGTGGAACCCGCCTTACGTCTCCCTCATTTGTGAGTTAGCTGTTCTCCCATCAGAACGCAGTTCCCACGAGGGCAGCTTTCCGGCACTGTATCTGGCACACAGTGGGGGCTCACTAGACGTTTGTCGAGTGAATAAAGAGAAGTTATCTTTGATCCTTAAAACAATCCTTCGACGTAATTATAATTGTTTCCACTGTATAGTCACAAAACGAACAAGAGATGAGCCGAATCTTGAAAGCTGTGCTGTTTTCAAGTGGAATGGGTGTTTCTTCACGCTGTGCAGGTTCTTACCTCGTTTAGTCAGAATGGTTAAGGCCTCAGCTTTCTCAGTTGTAAAATGAGGAGGTTGGGTCCCGTCTGTTAGAGGATGATGTCTCCTCAGCTGCTTCTAAGTTCTTTTTTTTTTTTTTGTATTTTTCTGGAGAAGCGGGGAAACAGAGAGACAGACTCCCGTATGCGTCTGACCAGGATCCACCCGGCATGCCCACCAGAGGGCGATGCTCTGCCCATCGGGGTGCTGCTCCGTTGCTCAGCAACTGAGCTCTTCTTAGCTCCGGAGGCAGAGGCCATGGAGTCATCCTCAGTGCCCGGGCCAACTTTGCTCCAATGGAGCCTTGGCTGCAGGAGGGGAAGAGAGAGAGGAGAAGGGGGGAGGGGTGGAGAAGCGGATGGGCATTTCTCCTGTGTGCCCTGGCTGGAAATCAAACCCGGAACTTTCACATGCCGGGCCAATGCTCTACCACTGAGCCAATTGGCCAGGGCTCTATGTTCTTTTTCTTTTAAGTTTTTAAATTTATTGATTGATTTTAGAGAGAGGAGGGGGAGCAGGGAACATCAACTTGTAGTACCGTGGTTGCTTCTCTCCTATGTGCCCAGGGTCTCGAACCGGCGACCTCAGCACTCCAGGTTGATGCCTTATCTACTGCGCCACCACAGGTCAGGTTTCTTCTAAGTTCTTCTGCCTGCTTCAGGCTTCCCTCCCTGGGTCTGAGGAAGAGAGACAACATGCCTTACTTACCAAGACCGCTGGGAAACTGTGGACCACAGCATTATAGCAAACCTGTCCATTTCCAGCTTTGTATACTCCATCCACCTCATTGGCTGAGCCTCCGATTCTGTTCAGGAAAAAAAATGACCACAAGGCAAAAAAAAAAAAAAAAAAAAAAGGAGGGGACCCTGAAATGCTGAGGTCACCGGTTCTAGACCCCGGGCTTGCCTGGTCAAGGCACATATGGGAGTTGATCCTTCCTGCTCCTCCCCCTTCTCTCTCTCTCTCCCTCCCTCCCTCTCTAAAATAAATAAATAAAATCTTAAAAAAAAAAATAAGAGGGGGATCAGAAAGTGAAAACGAGGGAAGAGAAAGAAGGCCAGGAGGGAGGGAGGGAGGGAGGAGGAGGAGGAGAAGGAGCAGCAGGCAGGTGCACCTCAGGGAACGGTCTGCAGAGAGAGGCCTCAGTTGTGCAGCTGCAACAAGGCACCTCATCACGCGGCCTTTCCCTCCTCTCTTGTGGTCCCGTCTCAACACCCACAGCTCCACAGGAGTTCTACCCGTCGCTGGGATAGTGCTTGCGTCCACCCAGATGTCCACTCCAGGAACCAGAAACTCACCCTTCGTTTTCCTCGCCCCCCTCTTCCTAATGACCACTCCAACACATCCATCCATTCCATCTACTCAGCAGACTTCAGACAGTCCTGCTCACGTCCAGCTTTACTGGCTCCCACCGAACTCAAACCATCGTGATCTCTCTCACCCAAATCCCTGGAATCGTTTTTTCTCTCTTCAGGATGACCCTTATGCACAAATCTGGGGAATGCCATAGTGGCCCTGGGTCTCTCCCACTTTATCCTTGTCTTATTCAACGACTCAAACCCTATGACCCTGCGTGATCTGGGCTCTGCCTAGGTCCTCAGCTGCCTTGTGGCATTTTTACATCCCGCTCACCACACACCAGGTTTGTGCAAATTAGCCCAAATTGCTCTTGCCTCAGTCTTTGCAAAGCTGTTTCCTCTGCCTAGCATACATGCCCTTCCCGCCTCTCTGTACCTGAAGAGCTCATTCATCTCTGAGTTTACCCCCATTTAACTTAGGGCACCCTGCTATTAATTAGTCTCTGTGCCTGATTTTTGTAGGGCTGCCAAATTTAGCAAATAAAAATACAAGACATCTATTTAAATTTGAATTTCAAATAAATAATAATTTTTTTTTTTTTAGTATAAAAATGCTCCATAAGCCTGACCTGTGGTGGCACAGAGGATAAAGTGTCAACCTGGGAACACTGAGGTAGCCAGTTCAAAACCCTGCACTTTTCCGGTCAAGGCACATATGGGAGTTGATGCTTCCAGCTCTTCCCCCCTTTCTCTCTTTCTCTCTCTCTTTCTCACTCTGTGTCTCCTCTCTAAAATGAATAAAATTAAAATTAAATAAATTTTTAAAAAAATTTATTTTAAATGCTCCATACAATTTTGGGGAGATAATTATACTTTTAAAAAAGTGTAGTGTGTGTGTGTGTGTGACAGAGACAGAGTCAGAGAGAGGGACAGATAGGGACAGACAGACAGGAAGGGAGAGAGATGAGAAGCATCAATTCTTCGTTTCAGCTCCTTAGTTGTTCATTGACTGCTTTCTCATACGTGCCTTGACTGGAAGCTCCAGCTGAGCCAGTGACCCCTTGTTCAAGCCAGGACCTTGGGCTCAAGCCGGTGACCTTTAGGCTCAATCCAGTGACCACGGGGTCACATCTATGATCCCACACTCAAGCCAGTGATCCTACGCTCTCAAGCCAGTGATCCCACGCTCAAGCCGGTGACCTCCAGCTTTCGAACCTGGGTCCTCTGTGTCCCCGTCTGATGCTCTATCCACTGCACCACTGCCTGGTCAGGCAAAAGAAGTGTACTGTTTATCTGAAATTCAAATTTAACTGGGCATGTCAACTTTAGATCTATAGATTGACTTCATTCCTCTTCTGTTTTGGAGAAGCTGGAAAGTAAAAAAGAAAATGCTATCTCTCCTAGGAATTTTTGCAGCTGGGTTCTGGACAGAAATTAAGTTCTGCTAATTAGATATATTTGTATGAGATTGTAAAGGCAGACATGAGGTGGAGGCCGCTTTCCTCTCACAGAGGGAGTGGACAGCTCCCCTCGACCCCAGAGGCCCAGGTGAGTGGGCAGTTGGGGAGGGTTAGTAGCCGCTATGCTAGGAGTAGCCACAGCATGTCTGACCAATGACAATCGACCTTGAAGCCAAGAGTCCAGTTAAGAACGGCTTGACTTCTTCCTTTTTTTTAAATATGTCTTTTTACAATTTTATTTATTCATTATAGAGAGGAAAGAGAGAGAAAGGAAGAGATAAGGGGGAGGAGCAGAAAGCATCAACTCCCATATGAGCCTTGACCAGAGAAACCCGGATTTTGAACTGGTGACCTCAGCGTTCCAGGTCAAGCCTTTGTCCGCTCCGCCACCACAGGCCAGGCAAGGACCACTTGACTTCTAATCTTCCAGGCCTTCGAGTGATTTTCTCATTATCTAGTCCTTTTTGCTTAAAATATCTGCTGCCTGCGCGGAGGTCTACCTGACACAGTCCTTGGAGCTCCGTGCTTCCCTCTGGTCACCGCTTGTATACTCGGGGTGGTCGCTCAGGACCTCCCTTGCTTGTCAGTTCTAAGCTGCCTGAGGGCAGCGGCTGTGACGCACACCCACACCCCCCAGTGAGGCTGTGCAGGGACCTAACATTGGTCCTTTTCTTCCTTGTGAAGCTGGGTTCTGATTCTGGACCTGTCATAACTGGCCAGTTCATACTTTGTTTAGACTGATACAAGTGGCCCGAGCCAGTTGGCTCAGTGGTAGAGCATTGGCCCGGCATGCAGACATCCGGGGTTAGATCCCCAGTCAGGGCACCCGTGAGAAGTGACCCTCTGCTTCTCTCCTGCTTTCTCTCTCTCTTCCCCTCTCACAGCCCGTGGCTCCATTTGGCTCAAGCATCGGCTTTAGGCACTGAGGATAATTCTGTGGATTTCCAGCATTGGCCCAGACGGGTGTTGCTGGGTGGATCCCCCAGTCAGGGCGCATGCAGAATTCTACCTCTCTATCTCCCCTCCTTTCTCCTAAATTAACAAATAAATAATAAAGTTGAAATAACTGTTTAAGAGACAGGAGACAACCTGCCCCTGCATTCCCAGGAGGTAAAGACCAGAAAGGCTCCTCTACTTCCCATAACGAGTTCTCTTCAGGACCTGGGTCTCCCCGTCGGGGGTCTCGATTTTGTTATCCATAGTGTAAGGGTTCGATGGCATGTCATGAGTGTCCCTCCCGCTCTGACAGTCCACAGATCTACGGTCCTCTGAGCTCTCTAACAGAGACCGCAGCCTGAACCAAATTGGCTACTTCTGGTGTGCGGGCGGGGGTGGGGTGGGGAGAGTGTGGGGGGCTAACAAGCAGTTTGTTGGGAACACTCTTTCTCTCCCAAGGGAGAGTGGCAGGGAAATGAGACGCTCATCCTGAAAGTAAATATGCAAAGGAAGACACGAGTTACAAAAGACGATGGAGAACCCCGGCCGTTTGATGAGCGTCGCCCTGGCATGTGGAAGTCCCTGGTTTGATTCCCAGTCAGGGCACACAGGAGAAGCACCCATCTGCTTCTCCACCCTTCCCCCTCTCCTTTCTCTCTGTCTCTCTCTTCCCCTCCCACAGCCAAGGCTCCATTGGAGCAAAGTTGTCCTGGGCGCTGAGGACGGCTCCATGGCCTCCACCTCAGGCGCTAGAATGGCTCTGGTTGCAACAGAACAACACCCCAGATGGGCAGAGCATCGCCCCCTAGTGGGCATGCGGGTGGATCTCAGTTGGGTGCATGAGGGTGTCTGTCTGCCTCTCCCCGCTTCTAACTTCAGGGAAAAAAAATACAATTAAAAAAAATGATGATGGAGAGCAGAGACCAACTACGGGGAACAAAGTGAGTGTCTAAATCAGTGGTTCTCAAAGTGTGCACCAGGGCGCCCTAGAAGATTTCCAGGTGCGCCCTATGGTATTGCAGAGAAACAGGGTTTTTGGAATTTAGATTTTGGGGGGACAGAGGTGTGGGGAATTGGCTGTAAGCTGAGAGTCTGCCCAACCCCCCACCTCACTTGCCTGATTAGGTTGCAAAAGGCTGTTAAGCTGTGGTGCTGGATTGTTTACACTACCCCCCATGTTCCCTGGAAAGACTGGAGGCAAGTTTCTTCTATCCTTTGTTTGGTGTCAAGTTAAGATGATATGTATGGTGGGGGTTTTCTGCACTCACAATTAAGAGTAAAAAGAGAAGAATTCTTCAATGTATTGACGAGGAAATGAGAGTTTGCCTTTCAAATATATGCCCAAACATTGAAGAAATTGCTAGGACACATCAGGCTTATGTTTCTCATAAACACAAGAATGAAAAAACTTAACACATTTGTGTCAGGACCTGCCGAATTTACTAAATCTTACTAAGAATGTATCTATAGATATAAAAAGAAAACTTTTTTCTCGTTTTTTTTATTTTAACCCCTCTTTCTTACGAATTCTAAAAAGCATAACTCAAAAAAAGTAACATAAAAATGTTTCTTAATGTCAGAATAAATTTAATTTTGTTGTATTTATTTCATTTAATTACCATAAAAGCATGCTTGGATTTTATATTTTTTTCTTTCATATTTGACTTAATTATTATGACACATTTCTCAGAAATGTGTATATAGGGTGCCTACAATTATTTGTAGGATTTTAAAATGTGCCCCGACTTCAAAAAGTTTGAGAACCACTGGTCTAAACACACAAACCAGACCGTGTGAATTCCCCGCTCAAGCCCCTCCTGCTTGCTCTTCTTCTGCTCTTAGGACAGAATCAGCTCCTTCTCCTGGTCCCTAAGGGCCCCGCACAGCCTGTCTGCAATCTCACAGCCATGCCTTCTCATCTCACCTCCCGCTTTATCAACATCTTCCCCTCATCCGCATCCGGGTCTTTGCACCTGCTGTCCCCACTGCCTGGCGTGCTGCCCCCTCCCCAGCCCCCCCAATTCTCCTCTCTAATCCGTCGGAGCTCATCTCAAAAGTCACCTCCCCAGAGAAGCTTTTTCTAAACCCCTATGACAGGTAGCAAGTGGCTCCTCCAGTGAGCTCCTCTTACGTAACCCCCTTTGTATTCTTCAAAGCATTTGTCACGTCTACAATTACCTTGTTAATTCGTTTGTTTACCTGCTTATTGCTCGTCTCCCCAGGTGGAATCTAAATGGCCCGAGGTAAGGGACCCTGGTTGGACTTCTTCACCTTGTGCCCTGACTGCAAGAACAGTGCTTGATGCATGGTTGTTGAGTGAGTGAGTGAGTGAGTGGCCCCTAAAGAAACATGGCATTAGAAGGCTCGGGAACATTAAGAAGAAAAGGATGCCTGGTTAATATCTAAAGGGGAATTTAAAGGGTGAATAGCCTTTCTGTGCTATAGAGGGACCCCTATGGCATTGTTCTTTCTTCTTATTATTATTATTAAGATTTTATTTTATTCATTTTAAAGAGAGGAGGGTGGGGGCGAGTAGGAAGCATCAACTCATCGTTGCTTCCTTGGCCGGGTAAGCCTGGGGTTTCGAACTGGCAACCTCAGCATTCCAGGTCGACGCTCTTTCCACGCGGTGCCACCACAGGTCAGGCATGGCATCCTTCTTGATTCCCGCTTAAGGAAAAACCTTCACAGTGTCCAGAGCCTCTGATGTCCCTACAGTCAGTGACGGAGGAGAATGTCCTCAAATTCCCTGTGGCACCAACCTGGACTTCCCGATGGGACAGGACGTCTACGCAAGGAAAAGTGACGGCGTCTACATCGTACATTGGAAGAGAAGCGGGCAGAAGCTTCTGCCGGTGCCATCGCTGCCATGGGAACCCCCGCTGGTGTTGCTGGCACGTTGTCCAGGAACACGGGCCCCCGAGCTGGCGCGGCTCCTTCGGCCAGCAGCTTCCCTCCTGGAACCCTCGCTAACCAGAATCCAGGCAGCCTTCCGGGAGCCCAGACCTCTGGTGGTCACTGGTCCTGCAGCTGACCACCAGCCTCTCACCGAGGAGTCTGGTGCTAACCCCCTAGCACGGGTCTGCTCATCACAAACTGCTCTCTGTGGACATTACCATCCCTGGGGGAGGGGGCTTACTCAGTGTGTCTGATGACCACAGGAAGCTCTGCCCATGGGGAGCCCCCTCGCCCGTGAACACCCGTGGGTGGACAGGCCTGATCTCTGCTTCTACCGAGATCCAGAAGGGACTTGAGCAGGACGTGCAGGCTGCCGCTGGAAAGGCCGTGACCAAGGAAGAATTTCAGAGTGAAGGAATTTCTCCAGCTCCCAAGTTCACGGCTGCCCAGCGTGGGGCCCCAGCCCGGGTCTGAAGGCGTGGGGGTCCCCTCTGGGCGTGTCCAGCGGTTCCCTGCTGAAGCCTGGAGCGCTCGGCGTCCACTGCAGACGGGCCTGCAGCGCCCCACCCCCACCCCCACGGGCTCAGGCCACTGAGTGGGGGGGGCGGGGGGGACACTGAACGCTGAGTGGTCTTACACAGAACGGAAATAAGGTTGACAGAAAATAAACGGTGCCTAAATAGAAAGGTAAAAAATAGAGGATGGGGCCTGACCAGGCGGTGGCGCAGTGGATAGAGCATCGGACTGGGATGCGGAAGACCTAGGTTCGAGACCCCAAGCTCACCAGCTTGAGTGCGGGCCTATCTGGCTTGAGAAAAAGTTCGCCAGCTTGGACCCAAAGTCGCTGGCTCCAGCAAGGGGTTGCTCGGTCTGCTGAAGACCTGTGGTCAAGGCACATGTGAGAAAGCAATCAATGAACAACTAAGGTGTCGCAACTGATGATTGATGCATCTCATCTCTCTCCATTCCTATCTGTCTGTCCCTATCTATCCCTATCCCTCTCTCTGACTCTCTATCTCTGTCCCTGTAAAAAAAAAAAAAAAAATAGAGGATGGGTACAGAAAGACTGGTGACATGGGGTCTTCGGAAGGAAAGAGAAGAAGTGAACATCAGAATAAACTTCTCTGACAGAAACTGCCAGCACCAAGCTGGGCTTTACAGTGAAAGCACCAGGTTCCTGCCCAAATCGCTCATCCGGTGAGCAGGGGGAGTCAACCTTTTTTATACCTAGCCCCCACCTTTGTGTCTCTGTTAGAAGTCACATTTTCTAACCGCCCGCCGGTTCCACAGCAATGGTGATGTATAAAGTAGGGAAGTCACTTTACTTTATAAAATGTATAAAGCAGAGTTACAGCAAGTGAAAGCATATAATAATAATTACTTACCAAGTACTTGATGTCGGATTTTCGCTAAGTTTGGCAGAATAAATCTTTAGAAAACAACTTACTATATAGTTAAATCTATCTTTTTATTTATACTTTGGTTGCTCCGCTACCGCCCACCATGAAAGCTGGAGCGCCCCCTAGGGGGCGGCAGGGAGCACGTGGACTACCGCTGGGTTAGAGCATTGTCCCGATGTGCAGAGGTTGCCGGTTCTATCCCCAATCAGGGCACATACAGGAGCAGATGTTCCTGTCTCTCCCTCTCTCCCCCTTCCTTTCTCTCTAAAATCAATACATAAATATTTAAGAAATAAAATAAAGTAAAAGGAGCAAAAATATTTTTAAAAAGGTTTACGGGAGGGACAAGAGAAAGAGAAATTCACTTTTAAGGGAAAGGACATCGAATATGCAGGCAGTTGATTTCTGAATTCCAGCCCTGGCCTGCTGTTTGAGCTGAGGCAGACCTCTCGCCATGTGTGAATGCCACACTGAATGGGACTCACAGTCCCATGGTGGTGACAGGGTTAAACAAGAGACCAGGCTGTGAGGAGGACATTGCTGTGACCTGGATCAGGATGTTTGGTTAAATCTGGTTGGATCTCTAAATGCTCTCAAAAGTGCACAGACTCCGACCAGGCAGTGGTGCAGTGGATAGAGCATTGGACTGGGATGCGGAAGACCCAGTTCGAGACCCCCTGAGGTCGCCAGCTTGAGCGTGGGCTCATCTGGATTGAGCAAAAGCTCGTCAGCTTGGACCCAAGGTCGCTGGCTCCAGCAAGGGGTTAACTCGGTCTGCTGAAGGCCCGCGGTCAAGGCACATGTGAGAAAGCAATCCATGAACAACTAAGGTGTCGCAACGAAAAACTAATGATTGATGCTTCTCACCTCTCTCTGTTCCTGTCTGTCTGTCCCTATCTGTCCCTCTCTCTGACTCTTTCTCTGTCCCTGGAAAAAAAAAACAAAAGCGCACAGACTTACAGACTGGTGCATTTACATAAACCAAACATCACAGAGATGCCCAAATAGCCTCCCAGGCACTGAATATCATAGGGACAAGCACAGGGTGTCATTCAGGGACAGACAGACACACTCAAAGAAAACCTGATGAGACCCAGAGGCATTTCCCCAATACTGTACTCTAAGACCAGTGGTTCTCAAACTCTTTGAAGTCGGGGCGCATTTAAAATCCTACAAATAATTTTAGGCGCACTACATACAAATTTCTAAAGAATATGTTATAATAATTAAGTCAAATATTAAAGAAAAATATATATAAAGTCCAAGCATGTTTTACGGTAATTAAACAAAATAAATACAACAAAATTAAATTTATTCTGACATTAAAAAACGTTTTTATGTTACATTTTTTGAGTTATGCTTTTTAGAATTCTTAAAAAAGAGGGGTTAAAAATTTAAAAATGACAAAGAAGTTATCTTTTTATATCTATAGATATGTTCTTAGTAAGATTTAGTAAATTTGGCAGGCCCTAGCGTGAATGTGTTACGTATTTTCATTTTTCTGTTTACGAGAAACATGAGCCTGACATGCCCTAGTGATTTCTTCAATGGGCATATATTTGAAAGGCAAACTCTCATTTCCTCATTAATACATTGAAGAGTTCCTCTTTTTACTCTTAATTGTGCTGAGTGCAGAAAACTCCCACCATACATATCATCTTAACTTGACACCAAACAAAGGATGGAAGAAACTGGCCTCCAGTCTTTCTGGGGAACATGGAAGGTAGTGTCAACAATTCAGCACCACAGCTTAACAGCCTTTTGCAACCTAATCAGGCAAGTGAGGTGGGGGGTTGGGCAGACTGTCAGCATACAGCCAATTCCCCACACCTCTGTCCCCCAAATATCTAAACTTCAAAACCCCTGTTGGTTTTTTGGTCCCCACCAGGCACATATTTCTCTGGAATACCATAGGGCGCACCTGGAAATCTTCTAGGGTGCCCCAGTGCGCCCTGGCGCACACTTTGAGAACCACTGCTCTAGGCCCAGATCCAGAAAGAACCCAACGTCTAAGAGACCTTGGGGAGGGGATGGATCCCAGACAATAAAGCAATACAAAGAAAAAAAAAAAGACAAAAGGGGGTGGACAAGAATAAGAGAAACGGAGAGAAATCCAGACAAATTGAAAGGGACAAACAAAAATAGACAGTCCCCAAGAGCCAGAGACAGAGGGAGAGAGGGAAAGAAAGACTGTGCATTATTAGTTTCCTATTTTCTGCTGTCCCAAATAACCACAAACCTATGTCTGAAACGTGTGAAACAGCCTGGCCTGTGGTGGCGCAGTGGACAGAGAGCACTGACCTGTAAGGATGAGGTTGCTGGTCTCAAACCCTGGGCTTGCCTGATCCAGGTACACACAGCAAACAACAAACCACTGAACTAAAGCAGCTGTACATTGATAACTTCTTTTGTTGTTGTTGTTTTCTTTTTATTTATTTATTTTAGAGAGGAGACACAAAGAGAGAGAGAGAGAGAAAGCAGGGAGGAGCTAGAAGCATCAACTCCCATATGTGCCTTGACCAGACCAGGGCAGGGTTTTGAACTGGTGACCTCAGTGTTCCCAGGTCGACGCTTTATCCACTGCACCACCACAGGTCAGGCTAGCATTGATAACTTCTTCCTCCCCTCCTCTCTCCTCTGTCAAGTCAATAAATAAAATCTTTTTTTTTTTTTTTTAATATGTGAAACAACACACATTTACTCTCATAGTTCTGGAGTTCAGCAGTCCGAAATGTGTCTTACAATCTGAGATCAAGATGTCAGACAGAGACTTGACGTGGGGTGGTGAACACACACTACAGTGTCAGACGATGTGTGGTAGAATTGTGCTCCTGACACCTGTACTGTTGTTAGCTAGGGTCACCCCAATAAATTCAATAAAAAGGGGGGGGAGAAAAAATAACAAAGGAAGCAAAGGGAAAAAAAATTTTGCAAGAGTCCTGGCTGGTTAGCTCGGTTGATTAAAGTGTTGTCCAGATACACAAAGGTTGCTGGTTCGGTCCCCAGCACATACAAGAAAAGATCAGTGTTTCTCTCTCTCTCTCTCTCTCTTTCTCTCATCTCCTTCCTCTCTCTCTCTCTCAAATCAATAAATGAATATTTTTAAATGGCAACCACAAAAATAAATAAATATTGACATTGATAAATACATACATAAAATTAAGGAGTCAGCAGGCCAGAGTCCTTCAGGCTCCAGCAGAGGACCCGATCCCTTGCTCTTCACAGTGTCCACAAGCCACCACTTCCTCGCTCACACCCCCTTCCTCAGTCTTCAAAGCCAGCAATGTCCGCGGAGGACTTCTCATGCTACCCTCCCCCTGGTGGCCCTCTTGTCCCTGTCCTCCACTAAGCAGGACCCCTGTGATTCCAGCCGACCCACCTGGATCATCTGAAACTTTAAAACTCAACTGATTAGCCATTTTAATTCCATCTGCCAACTTCCTTCCTCTTTGCCATGTAAGGTCACATATTCACTTGTTCCAGGAATTAGGATGTGGACGTCTTTTCTTTTGGTGGTGGGGGGGGGGGGGCGGGAGTCCGTTGTTCTACCTAACAGAACACAGAAGCCCCCGTCTTTTATAAACTAGATTTGGTCCTATCTGTATGTAGTCTTTCACTTGGGTAGCTGCGTGTTTCATGAGCACTGAGCTGGGAAATTGGTTTCAAGATGAGTGAGTGTGTGTGTTTTTATTTGTGCTCATTTGTCGTAGCTGAATGTCTCCCTGATCAGTACGCAGTGGGTAGAGGAATGCCTGGGGGGAGGGGGGGTGTCCCTCACACAGTGCTGCTTCCTAAAGACACACTGCTGTTGTTCTTATCGACAATAAAACTAATGACAGTGTCTCTGCTCGTTTCCCTTGAGTGTGTCTGTCTGTCCCTAAGTAACACGCAGTGTTTGTCCCTATGACGTGCAGTGCGTGTGAGATTATTTGGGCATCTCTGCGATGTCTGTATCACGTGAATGTCCCTGTCTGGAAGGTCTGTGCTCTTTGGGGCTTTTAGACAGTGATGGAAGCCCATGCATGTTTGTACAACATTGTGTCTGGTCATAGTTGCAGACAGCTGAATGTTTACTTATTCACAAACCCCAGAGAAGAAGGGGAGAGAGGGAAGACAGAGAAATGGAGGTGAGAAAACAGGGCACAAGAGAAGACCAGGAGAATAATCAGAAAGCAGAAAGGAATTCTAAGGATCTGAAATAAGGAGGCAGGTACATTGTAGACTTGTTCACCTGAAACCTGTATAATTTGAACCAGTCACCCCCAATAAATTCTATTTAAAAAGAAAAGAGGTGGGTGGAGTCACAGATAGGACACATATTAGAAGATGTGGGTATTACTCCACTTCTGGTCACTGCCTTGCCATGTGACCTTGCTTATGCCAGCTCTCTGGGCCTCAGTTTACCAAGAGTGTTGAAGTAAACAACCCGTGGGTACATCTCAAAGAAGGAGAGAGAGAGAGAGAGAGAGAGAGAGAGAGAGAGAGAGAGAGAAGGGGAAATAAAATCATACACAGGGCAAAACAGAAAGAATTCGAAAGAGACACGGGGAAGAAAGCAAAGAGAGAGGCCCTGGGAGAGAAAGCCAGCTGGAAGCAGAGCTGAGACATCCCTACCCTGACTCCTGGAGGCCAAGTGTGGGCGCCGGCTACCCACCCCTTCCCCCGAAAGCTTCAGAGTGTCCTTAAGCCCTTAATAGGTAAGGCAGGAAGGTGGAAAGAGAGAGGCGCCTGGAATGACAGCCACACACCACACGCGCCAGGATCCGTGCTTCCGGCCCCGGCCCCGGCCTCAGATGTAGGTGTGCCAGCCACCTGGGGTGACTCACACCCTGGCGATGTGGGCGCAACTTGCCAAAAGCGAGCCCGAGCACCCTGCCCACCCGCACACCACCGGCCCAGGGAGGGGAGGGGAGATGCAGGCTCTTCAGGGGGTGAGAGGGGTTACCTTGTCCCCCGGAGCGCCCCTTACTGACTACCTTCCTGGCTCCAGCACCCGGGTGGCATTTGCTCTCGCTCTCTCCTCCCCCAAACCTTCCTTGGGATGGACGCGGGAGAACCAGATGAGGCGTTACGCAAGGCCCAGTGTTTACCTCCCGCAGGGGCCCCCTCCCTCCCTATAAAGCCTGACGCAGGGTGCTGGGGGGGGAGGACTGGAGACGAGGGCTGGATGAAGGGAGAGGCAGCCCCAGGACAGCGGCGGGGAAGCGTCAGAAAGTTCATGCGGGAGACGGAGAGGCGGGCAGCGAGTCAGCCAGCAACAGGGGCGGCGCGCCGTCTGCGCGCTCCGGGGCGGTCACAGCGGTCGCGGAAGAAGGGACAGCGCGCCGACCCCGGCTTCCCATGGAGGCGCCCGCGCTGGGCCCCGGGCTGGTGGAGCGTCTGGAGCGGCTGGCGACGTGCCCGCTGTGCGGGGGCCCCTTCGAGGACCCGGTACTCCTGGCGTGCGAGCACAGCTTCTGCCGCGCGTGCCTGGCCCGCCGCTGGGGCGCCGCGCCGGCTGCGGGCACCGAGGGGCCCCCCACCGCCTGCCCGTGCTGCGGTCTGCCGTGTCCCCGCCGCAGCCTGAGGTCCAACGTGCGGCTGGCCGTGGAGGTGCGCATCAGCCGCGGGCTGCGGGAGAAGCTGGCCGAGCCCGGGGCCCGCGCCGGGAGGCGCCGAGGCGGCCGCATCCCCACCATGGGCAGCCTGGACCCGCTCGGGGAGGTGAGGCCCGCGCGCGCGCTCTCCCCCGGTCCCCCGGCGTCGGTGCCAGGCAGAGCGGGGCCTTGGCGTCAGTCGGGGCAGAGGATAGAGGAGAGAAAAGCAACACGGACGAGGCGGCGGGGGCTACCCTACCGCGGGTCCCCCGAGGGAAGAAGGGAGAAGGGGCCGGAAGGACGGCGGGGAGAAGCGGACACTTGGCCTCGAGGGGAGGGCTGGGCGCACGCCCGAGTCCCGTGGGAGAGCCGGGAGCGGGGCGCTGCGCTGCGCTGCGCGGGAACCGGGGAGGAAGGTGGGGAGGGCAGAGCTGACCTGGGGGAAGGGAGACACGGAGGGAGGGGCAGAGAAGGCTGCAGTGGAGGGGCGGAAAGGACGGCCACAGAGTCCGGGACGGGGGACCGGAGAGGGGAGCGGATCCCAAAGCCCCCGCTGCGAGCGCTGTGGGCCTGGGCCGGAGCCTGAACTCAGTGTTGTTTGTTATTGTTGCCCTCGGCTCCTCCCAGGGCCCCAGGCAGGGGCGGTCTCGGGTGGAAGCGAAGTCCAGAAGAGCTGCCTTTGGGGCCTCTGGCTCCTCTGCTTCGCGGCCTTATCGCCCACCTGGACCCCGACTCCTTGTCCTTCCATCAACCCCATTCCCTTGCGCGACCCCCAGGCGTTGGGGATTCCCGACCGGCCTCTCCCCAGCACCTTGCTTCCCTGCCCCTCTTTGAAGTCTGCATCGACCTAATCACTCTGGGCGTAATGGCATAATTAGGGAAACTGCCTCTTCTCTCTCCCCTTCCACACACACCATGCTGGTCCGCTCCAGCCATTCTCCCCGGAGCGGGAAGGGGTTGGGAGAAATCCCCGTAGATGGAGGGGGCGTGCAGCGCCCTCTCCTGGCCCCCATGGTTCTCTCGAGTCTCCTGGGACACATCCAAGTCCAGCTGCCTTCTTGGCCAGAGTAGAGAGACCCCCAAAGCAAAGGACTCAATCAATAGGCGCCCAATGGGGCCTTTTTTTAATGGCAAGAAGTGAAGCAGCTTTATTATAAGGTTTTTTATATACTAACCCTCAGCCCAAGGGCTCTGAGTATATGTTTGGTCTATGTCATGGAAGGGGACACCCCCTCAGGGAAGGGGGGTAAGGGTAGGGTTGTGGGGCAGCAGGGAAAGGTAAAGACTCTCGGGACAAGAAAAAGGGCACCATTGGGGCTGGGCGCTGTGCACCCTTGGGGAGTGGGGAAGGGGAGGACAGTGCCAGGTGGTGTTAGGAGAATGGAACGTGGTGATGGAGTGAGAGGAAGGAAGGGCCCTGAAGGAGGAGGAGACAGGAGAGAGAGAGAGCACAGGGGTCAAGAGGAGATGGTGCCCAGCGATAGGGGGGCGCTCGCCCCGGCAGGAAGGAGGGGAGGGCTCCCCACCAGTATGAAGCACACGGCTGACACCCATGTTTTCTTCCACCCACCCAGGACATGAGGAAGACGTGGAGACGGTGAGTTCCACTTGTACGGTCCCTTCCTTTCCACTGCCAGCTGCCACACCCGCCTTCTCACCGGGTCTGCACTTTGGTACTCACAGACAGGTTTTTTTCTGGGTGTGCCTTACCCCTGCCTGCTCCAGATAGGAGTGAAGAAGGGGGAGGGGGGAGCATCAGAGGGCAGAGGGTGTCTGCTGGTGTCCTGACCTTTCTCACTCATTCGTCCAGATTTGATGCCCCAACGCCCAAGTCCACTAGCTCGGAGGACGATCTCCCTGAAGATTACCCCGTGGTCAAAAACATGCTTCACAGACTGACGGGTAAGGAGGGCAGCAGGGGAAGAGTGAGTGGGAGTCTGCTTGCTTAAGTGTGCTCCCTTTATCTCTCAGAAGTAATCAAGTCCCTTCTGGTGTCTGGATTAGCTTCCTGGGACCGCTGTCACGAGGCGTCGCACGCCAAGTTGCTCAAACAACAGAAATTTATTTCTTGTCTCCCAGTTCTGGAAGTGGAAGTCGAGGTGTTGGCAGTTTGGGTTCCTTCTGAGCGCTGCGAGAATGAGAATCTGCCCCGTAACCCTCTGCTAGCTAGCTCTGGGGACAGCCTCTGGTGTCCCTTGGCCTGTAGATGTCTTCTTCACGTCTTCACATCATACATACACTGTCCGTACACATTTGTCTCCGGGCCCACACTTCCCCATTTTATAAGGACACTAGTCATGTTAGACTGGGGCCCACCCTAATGAGCTCATTTTAACTTGATGACCTGGGCAATGAGCGGGCTTTGGGAGGAAGTCCACCCTCAATTCCTCACATGCCAGCCACTTCCCCTCTTACCTTTAAAACACTCACTCAACAGACCCCTGGAGGTCAGCTGCCTCTCAGGAATCTGCTCCCACCATGTCTCCTCACTCCTCCCCAGAAAGATCCAAGGCTTCTGGGTTTCCCTGCTCTGGAACTCCGGGCCATCTCTGCAGTTTCTGGGGACTTCCTTCCTCAAGCACCTCCAAGGCTGTCCTTCACCCTGCTTTAAACAGCCAAGAGAAGGGGCTCCATCCTCTTTGTCACCCACCATCCCGCCCAACTGAGATTGCTTCTGGTACCCCGAATCCAGAAATCTTCACAAGGCACCCCACACTCAAGACCAATGACTGTTGCTTTCTGGTCCCTTTGGCTATCACCAAACTGTCCAACTCTGCCCGACTCTTCCTACAGACATAAGACGGTCTGCTGCCACCCGTTTGTTTCTGTGGGTAACTGGGCTGGTTTCTCACGATACCTATGATTCCTCCCTTTGCCCTTCCCCGCTGACTCTTGGGGTTCCGTATCTGGTATCAGTGGTTCTCTGTAGATCCACCTTCCTCATCCTGCTTACCCAGCTCCTGAGCCCCACCCCAGATACTGCAGATTGAGGTATCAGTCCTCCCTCCGCCCTTCCATCAGATCAGCCTCACTCTCCCCCACCCCGTAAACCGGGCAATCTCTCCGTGGATCTCTGCGCTGTGACCTGGGCCAGCCCCGTGTTCTTCTCCCACTCCAACTCTAGAGAAGCAGCATGTCAGTGCACACACAGGCTGGGTCTTGCTTAGATGACCTACCTTTCCTATGACTTCACCCTCTTTGGCCCCACAGCCACCTTCCTGGCTGTTGCCCCGCCCCTGAGGTGCCCGCGGCTGTGTTATCTGTCCCACCCCACCTCTGAGTCCGAAGCCCCTCTCACTCAGCCCTCTCCCCATTTGTGCCCTCCACAGCCGACCTGACCCTGGACCCTGGCACCGCACACCGCTGCCTACTCATCTCCGCTGACCGACGCAGCGTCCGACTGGCCCCACCAGGGACACCTGAGCCCCCTGACAGCCCAGTGCGCTTCGATCAGCTCCCAGCGGTGCTGGGCGCCCAGGGCTTTGGGGCGGGCCGCCACTGCTGGGAAGTGGAGACCGGGGACGCTACCTCCAAGGAAAACCCTTCTGGGGAGGACGAGGACATGGAGAGTCTCTATGCGGTGGGCGCAGCCGGAGAGTCGGTGCGACGCAAGGGCCGCGTAGGGCTCTGCCCAGCGGGCGCTGTGTGGGCCATAGAGGGCCGAGGCGGCCGCCTGTGGGCACTCACGGCACCGGAACCCACCCCGCTGGGTGGCGGTGGGCCCCCACCACGGCGGATTCGCGTGGACTTGGACTGGGAGCGCGGCCGTGTGGCCTTCTACGACGGCCGCTCGCTGGACCTGCTGTTCGCCTTCCAGGCGCCCGGCTCCCTGGGGCAGCGTGTCTTCCCGCTGCTCTGCACGCGAGACCTTCGCGCGCCGCTGCGCATCGTGCCGGCGGATGGTTAAGAACCCCGCGCACAGCCTCGCTCTGGCTCGGCCCGCACGGAGGCTGCTTCATCTCGGGCTCCAGGCTTCCTGCTCGTGCCAGGGATCATGACACATGCCCACAACGATATCGAGAAGCACCCTCCGCCCGCCTACATTGTCTCTTTTCCTCCCCAATAGTAAGATCTCAACAGGCCTCCGTCTTCCACATCCCCTCCCAAAGACGAGTCCATTCCCACCCCCTCCTTCTGGGCAGCTCGATCCCCCACCCCCGACCCCGGTACTTCTCAACTGAGTCTCCCCCACCGTGACCTTCATGCCTGCACTGTTCCAGGCCTGAGCTGGGGAACAGGCCCTGGCCCATCAGAACTCGTCAACAACCCATGTTTACTACACAGAATCTCCGCTCCTCAAATATTTACTTCTCACTCCTGCGTCTCCTAGTCTCAAAGGTCCCCTGGCCTTCCCCACAGCTTTCAGGCTTGGACTTTCCTGTCCACTCTCAGGTTTCTCAAGAGAAACAAGACCTGAAAAATGAGAGGCTTGACTCTGGTCATTGGGCCCTCTAAGATGCTTGTTAGTTTTGGGGAGAGTCCTACTCACCTGGGCTGCTTTTCATGTACACGGTCTTCCCATTAAGGACCTTCTTTAAACTACACCCCCGCCCCCGCACACACCGCACAGGCTTCAGTAAGAACCCAATGGTGCTACCTCTCCTTTCTCACCCTGGCAATGGCCCGGACACCCTGGAGGCCATCCTTGTATGTAGCCTCATGTCTTCCCCGTGTGTATAAATGGGCCTATATTTAACACGTTCTGTGATGTTGGGTTATTTATTTTTTTGTGCATCTGTGGCAATAAATGAGACCTCCATGGTGGCAGGAATTTGACTCATCTTTGCAGCTGTGTGTGGCAAGAGGCCTGGAGAATGATACTCACACCCTAGGGAGGTGTGAGGAGGGCCAGGGGAGCTGCACATTGGACTGGCAGACGGCAAAGGCTAGACAGGGAAGGAGTGGCGAGACTGTCGTGCAGGGGACATACCCCCATCTCCTGGATCTTCTTTTCCTCCCTCTCCCCAGGACTACGCTGGCTCTGTCTCTGAAACTGGAAGACTAAAGGCCGAGGAGAGTGTTGGCTCTCAGTTGGAACCACTCTTGAAGCCAGCCAGCTCTGTTATAAATCCTGGGTCACGTGAGAAGGGTGAGGAGAGGGGACACGACTATTTCCTTTTCCATTTCCCAGTAGAGGTCAGAATGACAAAAGACCTTTTGCTGTCCCACCTCCCCTTGAGGGCGTGAGAGAAGTGGGCAGGAGTGCAGCGGAAGGGCTGGGAGCCCTCCCGTCACCCCACAGACCACAAACAAGGACCAAGAGTTCGGACTATATGAATACATTAGCAGAAGAGCGCTAAGCCAGGATTCACCAGCACAGCCGGGACAAGATCGCCTGGAATCTGACTGGGACCTTGGCAGTGAAAGCTGGGTCTGCTGGAACCCCATCGCAGTGTTTGGGACTCAGGTACAGAGTGCAGGGGACCAGGACAGTTAGATCCCAGGACAGGCAGTTTGGCAGTGAGAACAAAGGGACGAGACTGGAACCAAAATGCCTGGGTCTCTGGAGAGAGGAGGGTGAGTATTTGAGGGGTGGGAGGGATGAGGGCAGAGGGCACCCAGAAACCTGGGTTCTAAAATAGCAGCGAATCAGAACTCCAGGATCTCTGTCCACCCTCCTCTCCTCCTTCCCTCTCTCAGGCAGCGGTGGGGTAGGTGCAAACAATGGGTTTAGTCCAGACAGACACAAGAATGGTGGGTGGGTGCGGGATAGGAATTTAGTACTGCATTGGCCCTGGAGGAGGCTGAGATGGGTCAGGAGGCTGGGGCGGGGTCGAGGGGCTCGGTCCAGGGGTGGCGCGACTCCGTCCTTTGCGGTGGCCCCGTACACAGTGTGTGTGACCACAGCCCTCCTCTTCCTCCTCATCACTCTCCGTGGAGCTCTCACCGAAGGCCCGAGGTTTCTCATAAATACAGCAGCCTGAATTTGGAAGGATGGAGCCCCGTTAAAGAGGAGGAAGAGGAAGTTGTAGAGTCAGTTCCATCCCCACTGGATCTCAGGAAGGATTCCTACTTCCACCTGGTCTCCTACTGCCTTCCAGGATCCAGCTTCCCCAGCCCACCCCCTGGTGCTCAGACACTCAATTCCTTTACCCTTTCAGAGAGCCACGAGTCCAGAGCTCTTAACCTGTCCCACCCTGACACCTCCTGCCCTCAAGGCTGGACACACACCATCCCAACTTGAGCCCTTCTGTGCCTCTCTCCCCTCTGACTTGAATCTCCTCTCCCTGCTGCCCAAGAACCGTCGAAGGACAGAACTGAAGGCGCCTGGGGGGGCTTCAGGATGACACCAGGGGACATGAGAAAGGAGAAGGTCCAGTATGCAGACAGGAGCCAGAACTCCAGGGTTCCCGTGGGCCCACAATCACGCACATTTTGATGAACGGCGCCCCATGTGTTCATTGTCCACAGTGTCACTCGTCCACTCCACCTTTTTCTCTGGCTTCCGTTTCCGAAGTTTGATGGTTAGGCTCCGGTTCTCCTGGAAGGTGCACAGAGACGGGCATACCCATGTAGCTCCCTCCTACGCGGACCGCTCTCCCTCCCCACCGCTCGGCCCTATCCCAGTTCAGTCTGTACCACAGACAGCAGCACCACAGGAGCTGAGCGGTGGGATGACTTCCCTGAGGAATCATGTAGTGGGCTTTCCTGTTCTTGATAACCACAAGAACTATAGAAAAGAAAGCCACAATTCTTAACCTAGGGAAGGTCCCTACAAATCTGTAACTCTTGCTGTTTCTCTGATCTCCTCCCCAAAATCATCCTTGGTGGTAGGAATACATGAAAATTATGTTCAGTCCCAATGCCCAATCTATGATCTCTTTCTCCAGACTCCTGTTAAAGAAAGAACTCTGTTCTCATCTCTCTCCTCCTCAAACCCAGCTCTCCCTAACTCTTAGCCACCTGTTCCCTCACATCCTGGAACCTCTGGGTAACTATTATTCTAAACTCCCTTAATTCAGGTGTAGTTATACCCAATACAACCTTCTCCCTTTGAAAACAACTTAACCTGTCCTTGCAAAAATGCTACCTTTTCCTCTATTTACATCTCTGGTTTTTCTTTTCTTTTTTTGTTAAGTGAGAGGCAGAGAGACAGACTCCCACATGTGCCCCAACCTGGATCCATCTGGCAAGCCCCCTACAGGGCTATGCTCTGCGCACCTGGGGCCACTGTTTCCTTGCTCGGCAAGTGAGCTATTTTTAACGCCTGAGGGGGGGTGGACTTTTCAAAATAGTATCTTCATCTGCTTTTTTGTTCTCTCGTTCTCTCTGCTTCCTTTGACATTCATCCCTTCGACAAACATTCATTAAGTATTCACCGGGTCACACTCCCCTACAGCCGGCCTCCAACCATGCTTTCTTACCCAGTCCTTCATTTCCCCCCCAGCACTTCCCTTGCTCCTGAATCCCTAGGCTCTCAACTCTTCATTCCTGACACACCAGTACCCCCAGGCACCATCACCGACATCCTAACCTGTCGCTGGCCCAGCCCGCGGCACCATCTCGGCCACTCCCAATGTCCCCCAGGTATCCAACCCTCTTCCTCCCCTCTCTCCAAGCCCAGCCCCTCCTGCCATTCTCCGAGGACGTATCCCCTCCCTCTCTCCCTCCCGGTATCTCCCAGACCCCCCTGTAGACAGCACCGCCCCCCACCACCACCCCGCCTCTCTCACGGGCTCGGTTGTCACGGTAACCGTTGTCTCGGTGACGGTTTCACTCAGCCCGGCCCCTGCCTCGGCCATGGTTCCAGCTGAGGAATGGGAGAAGGGGAGGAAGGGAGGCTGAAACACCCTTTCCTGGCTCGGGGTCTCTGTGGGGGGTCGGTCTAAGAGGACCGGTTCTCAGAGGAGCGGCCAAGATCCTCCACCTTTTTCCACCCCCTCCTCCTCCAGGGCCTCCGTTTCCCCCACCCCCAGGGAGAACCTGTCCAACCCCACTTCCGGCTCCCCGCTTCCGGGTGTGACGCACTGCGGTTTCCCCCCCCCCGTACCCCCCTACTCGGGCATTAAGTACGTCAGGGCGCATGCGCTGCCGGGTCAGTTCCGTCGTCAGGTAAACAGTGCGCAGGCGCCGCAAGGAGGCGACAGAGTCTGGGCGGAAGAGAAGTCGCTGTTGTGGCTGAGCGGGAGGGGGCGGGGCTTTCTAGGGCGATGCGCGCTCGCACGTCAATCAAGCAGGGGTGGGCGGAGCCGTATGCCCGCACGTCAATCAAGCGGGGCGGGCGGAGTCGTGTGCCCGCACGTCAATCAAACGGGTGGGCGGAGTCTTGTGGCGCTGCAGAAGCAGTGCGGTCCTGGGCGGGTAAGAGAGTGGGTGAACTAAGGAGCCAAGGTGCTGACCCTGCCCTGGCCCATTCCGTTTCCTGTGTCGTGTGGGAGTGACAAAAAGGGGACCTGGGAGCAGTTGGGAACATTGATGAAGAAGCTGGGTTCTCTTGCCCTGGCCGGATCGTTCCGTGGGTCAGAGCATCCTCCCGAAGCACAGGGGTTGCGGGGTCCATCCCGGGTCAGGGCACATACACTGACGTTCCTGTCTCTCTCTCTCCTATCTCAAATCAGTAAAATAAACACTTGGGTTCCAGTACCCGTCCTGTGCCTGTTAAGTGTTCCAGCGGCACGTCACGCACGTTCCACTTACTTTCCCGTCTTCTGCGTTCACATTTAGTCCTCACAGACGCTGTACAGTGAGGGGGAAGGTGGGCATGTTACCTGTATTTCAGAGCTGAAGAAACTAGAACTAAGCAAGCAGGTGAGCTCTCCAGCAGGATAAATGTCGGTTGTGACAGTGCTGCTATATACATTCATGCGCATGCACTTGTGTGACTTCCTGTTTGCAGTTCTCCTTGGGTATAAACCGAGCAGTTGAATTGCAGGGTCACATGATAACTGTTTTTAACTTTTTGAGAAACCACAGCAGCTGAACCATTTTACATTCTCACCAGCAATGTCCCCTGGTTCCAATGTGCCAGACTGGCATGCTTAACAGCAAAAATAGAAGACATTGGAATACGAACGTCGATGTCAATCGCGGCGAAACTGAATTGAGCTGCATTCATTCGGCCAAGGCTTTCTCTCTGGGATCCCGGGTAAGAGTAAGCAGAGAAATGGTTATGAACTCGAACGCAGGACGACTGGATGCTGTGATAAAAAAATATACATGTGCGTGTTTCTCAGGAGACAAGAGTGGTGAAAAGGGAATCCGAAGGCAAATGTTTTCTTTAGGTAAAAAGAGCCGTTTACAGAGTCGTAGGTGTGTGCGTGGAAGGACGCGCATTTGGGATATATACAAAGTGGCGATGTTGGGAAATGCGAGGAGACTTGACAGGTATGCTTGGCTAAGGAACTTGGACTTGATCCAATGTTACGGGCCAGGGAAAAGGCTTACCATAGGGCAGGAACATGAACAGATTTGTTACAGATTTCAGGAGTGGAGCAGGGAAGGTAACTGACAGAACAGTAATGTACACAGCAGAATACTGCCCTGCCCATCCCTCAAAGGCTGAGGGGGTCAATGTCTGAGAGCTCTGAATACATAAAGGGTCACACACAAGATAATCATTATTAATTTTCATCTCTTGATCACCATTTAGGTCAAGGAATGCTGGAATACTGATTCCCAGACTAAAATCTCAATGTTTATTGTGGCTGGACTATACACTGTTTCTTTTTTTTTTTTTTAACTTTCTTTATTCACTTTAGAAAGGAAGGAGGAAGAGAGAGAGAGAGAGAGAGAGAGAAGAGGGGAAGGAGCAGGAAGCATCAACTCCCATATATGCCCTGACCAGACAATTCCTGGGTTTCAAACCTGCAACCTCAGCGTTCCAGGTCAACATTTTATCCACTGAGCCACCACAGGTCAGGCCCATTTTTTTCTCTTTTAAGTATTTGGTTCAAACTGAAAAAAGCAAGCTACAACTCAGCATGCATAGTATAGCACATTAAAAAAAAAAAAAAAAAAACAAAGCAAGCCTGACCAGGCAGTGGCACAGTGGATAGACAATTGGACTGGGATGCAGATGACCCAGTTCAAAACCCCAAGGTCGCCACCTTGAACGTGGGCTCATCTGATTGGAACTAAGCTCACCAGCTTGAGCCCAAGATCACTGTCTCGAGCAAGGGTTTACTCGCTCTGCTGTAGCCCCTTCTCTGGTCAAGGCACATATGAGAAATCAATCAATGAACAACTAAGGTCCACAACAAAGAACTGATGCTTCTCATCTCTCTCCCTTCCTGTCTGTCCCTGTCGGTTGCTCTGTCACAAAAAAAAAAAAGTAAATTACATTTATCTCAAGAGCAATAAAAATCAAACATTTCCAAAAGTACATACTGGAGTTTGCTAATACCAGCTTTTGTTGTTGTCCAAACTTACATATCAAATAGATCTGGTTAAATTTTCTGCTGAGCCCAACCAGGCAGTGGATAGAGAGCATCAGCCTGGGATGCTGAGAACCCACATTCAAAATGCTGAGGTCATTGGCTTGAGCGCAGGCTCACCAGCTTGAGTACAGGGCTGCTGGCTTAGGCGTGGGGTCGCTGGCTTGAGCCTAAGGTTGCTGGCCTAAGCAAGGGGTCACTGGCCCGGGTGGAGCCCCCGGTCAGGGCACATATGAGAAAGCAATCAATGAACAACTAAGGTGCCACAACTACAAGTTGATGCTTCTCATAAGGAAAAAAAAAAAATTTTTTGAATCTTTCACTTTCCAAACTTCCACCTTTTGTTCCTATAAACTCTAGAACCGCTTGACCTGTGGTGGCGCAGTGGATAAAGCGTCGACCTGGGAACACTGAGGTCGCCAGTTCAAAACCCTGCACTGGTCTGGTCAAGACACATATGGGAGTTGATGCTTCCAGCTCCTCCCTCCTTTCTCTCTTTCTCTCTCTCTCTCTGTCTCCTCTCTAAAATGAATAAAATCAAAATAAAAAATAAACTCTAGAACCAAATAGATTTAGAGTGGGAAAATACTTATAATTGCTTTTCTCATTTTTAGCCTCATTGCGGGCTTCATTGTTTTCCGCTTTTCCCCTCTTTTTCTTTCTCCTCTTACACTCTTTCTGTAGTTGAGTCTGTAAACTCAGTTAAATTCCATTTAGAACAAGACATTGTAAGTAACATACATATGTCTGGGTCGAACTGAAAAATACAGCTTTAATGGGAAAACTCAACTAGGTATGGAAGCACCCTGGGGAGAAAGGCAAGCTGCTTCTCCTCTGGGAGCAAATACTGCAAACAGGGAGGACCCAGGAACCCAATATCCTTTGCCTTCCAAGGAAGAGGAGAGGGTGGGATGGTTGAGTCGCCCAGAAAAAATATCAAGAGTCTTCCTTCTCCTGGAACCTATGGAGAAAGAAAGTGTTTATTTTTCACATCGGACTAAAGGAAGAGGTTCTAGCAGTGTAAGATAAAACACTCAAATAATCAAGAGAGGACTTGTATTTATAACACTATGGAAGACCAGGTTCCCTGAACGATCCTCCAATTTCAAGCCAACTAAAAATGCTGGGATCAAAAATACATCGAACAGCCTGACCTGTGG
Source organism: Rhynchonycteris naso (assembly GCA_037038555.1). Classification (NCBI taxonomy): domain Eukaryota; kingdom Metazoa; phylum Chordata; class Mammalia; order Chiroptera; family Emballonuridae; genus Rhynchonycteris; species Rhynchonycteris naso. The sequence goes on along the minus strand of CM073000.1, from coordinate 477,753 downwards.
TGGCGCAGTGGATAAAGCATCGACCTAGAGTACTGAGGTTGTAGGTTCGAAACCCTGGGCTTATCTGGTCAAGGCACATATGGGAAGTGATTACCACAAGTTGATGCTTCCTGGCCCCCATCTGCCACCCCCACTTTCTCCTCTCTCTAAAAACATCAATAAATAAAATACTAAAAATAAAAATACATCGAACAGCCTGACCAGGCAATGGCACAGTAGATAGGGCGTCAGAATGGGACACAGAGGACCCAGGTTCAAAACCCCGAGGTCGCTGGCTTGAGCGAGGGCTCATCCAGCTTGAGTGCAGGGTCACGGGCTTCAGCGTGGGATCAAAGATGTGACCCCACGGTCGCTGGCTTAAACAAGGCGTCTCTTACTCTGCTGTAGCTTCCTGCTTAAGACACATATGAGAAAGCAATCAATGAACAACTAAGATGCTGCAACAAAGAATTAATTCTTCTCATCTCTCTCCCTTCCTGTCTGTCTGTCCATCTCTCTGTATCTCTCTGTCTCTATCACAATATATATATAAAACAAATTATGACCTTGAAGTATACAGAGATTTTTTGGGACATAAAGAGCACTAGTCATAAAACAAAACCAAAAAAAAGCCTGACCAGCAGTGGATAGAGGACCCAGGTTCGAAACTCCAAGGTCACCAGCTTGAACAGAGGGTCGCCAGCTTGAGCGTGGGATCATAGATATGATCCCATGTTCGCTCACTTGAGCCCAAAGGTTGCTGGCTTGAAGCGCAAGGTCGGTGGGAGCAAGGGGTCACTGGCTTAGGTGGAGCCCCCCTAGTTAAGGCACACATGAGAAAGCAATCAATAAACAACTAAGGTGCCGCAATTATGAGTTGATGCTTCTCATCTCCCTCTTTCCTGTCTCTCTCTCTCTCAGAAAAAAAAGGATAAATGGGACCTAGTAAAATTTAAAACTTCTGCCTGACCAGGCGGTGGTGCAGTGGATCGAGCGTTGGACTGGGATGTGGAAGACCCAGGTTCGAGACCCCCAAGGTCGCCAGCTTGAGCGTGGGCTCATCTGGTTTGAGCAAGGCTCATCAGCTTAAGCCCAAGGTTGGTGGCTTGAGCAAGGGGTCATTCGGTTTGCTGTAGCCCCCTGGTCAAGGCACATATGAGAAAGCAATCAATGAACTAAGGAGCCGCAACAAAGAATTGATGTTTCTCATCTCTCCCCTTCCTGTCTGTCTGTCCTTATCTGTCCCTCTCTCTGTCTCTACCACAAAAAGAAAAATTTAGAACTTCTATTCATTTAAAAACAAGAAAAGAGTGATTCTGGCTTGGTGGTACCTCAAGGCATCTGAACAGGAAACACAGATACTAAGAATATAGCATTCACCCTGTGCCTCAAAGAATTCACATAGTTCAAATTCTTAAACAACCCTGAACTTACAGTCAAAGATGACAAAACAACAAAAAAAAACACGAGTCAGCAGAAATAACGGCAGCATCAAACCCACAAAACCTGTGGGTATCAGAATTATGAAACAATATAAATAGCCACATTTAATATATTTAAATATATATTTTAAGGATAAAAGGAGCAAGTTAAAATATAATTAAGAAATTTGGAATTATTAAAAATGACTTAGGAAATTTCAAAAATAATCAAGTAGAACTCAAAGATTTTTTTTTTTTTTCACAGGGACAGAGAGAATCAGAGAAGAGGGACAGATAGGGTCAGACAGACAGGAACGGAGAGAGATGAGATGCATCAATCATCAGTTTTTCGTTGCGACACCTTAGTTGTTCATTGATTGCTTTCTCACATGTGCCTTGACCGCGGGCCTTCAGCAGACCGACAACCCCTTGCTGGAGCCAGCGACCTTGGGTCCAAGCTGACGAGCTTTTGCTCAAGCCAGATGGGCCCGCGCTCAAGCTGACGAGCTCAGGGTCTGGAACCTGGGTCTTCTGCATCCCAGTCCGACGCTCTATTCACAGTGCCACCGCCTGGTCAGGCAAAGATTTTTTAACATAATAATAATAAAATAAACTGAAGACAGAATTAGTGACCTGGAAGAGAGACCTAAATAAATTACCCAGAAGCAGCACAGAGAGAAAGAAGTGGAAAATATGAAAGATTCCAACATAACACACTGACCACTAAGCAATAACTTGCCTTCTATATTTTTCATTTCCTTTTAAAGATGCTAAAAGGTTTAGGTCCCTTTCATTAAAAGGATAAGAAGAGTCTAGTTTTTAAAAATAAAAATGGCCAGCCTGACCAGACGGTGGCACAGTGGATAGAGCGTCGGACTGGGACGCAGAGGACTCAGGTTCGAAACCCCGAGGTCGCCAGACCAGCTTGAGCATGGGCTCCTCTGGTTTGAGCAAGGCTCACCAGCTTGAACCCAAGGTCGCTGGCATGAGCAAGGGGTCACTTGGTCTGCTGTAGCCTCCCGGTCAAGGCACATATGAGAAAGCAATCAATGAACAACTAAAGAACTGCAATGAAGAACTGATGCTTCTCCTCTCTCCCTTCCTGTCTGTCTGTCCATATCTGTCTCTCTGTCTCTGTCACACACAAAAATAAATAAATAAATAAATAAAATAAAAATGGCCACAAATCTCCCTATGACCATCCCTGTACAAAATAAAAAACGGATGGGACCAAAAGAAACAATTGTTTACTCAGTACAAAGAGTAAATCACTGGATCTGATGAGTTAGCCAACAGACTGAGAAAGGTCAGGGGCAAGGGTGAGGATACGCACTTGCAGTTGGTGCAGGTGTAGAAGACAGTCTGCCCTTCGTCAGCTGAACGCATCTGTCGGGTGTAATAGGCCATTCCCTCGTGACCGCAGCGAGAGCAGCGCCTGTCCACCTGGGAAGCAACCAGTGGGTTAGGGAGGCCTAATCACACAATCTGCTACTTGTTGCCAAGAAGCAGCTTAGTCCCCGGACACTACTTTGCTCTAAAAGTCACCCCTCTTCTGTCTTGGAATTGGGTACAAAACTCGCCACATCTCAGCAATCGCTCCTTTGAAGGAAAAGACCCTGCACAGATACAAACAGTCCTTGGAGTGTGTTAACCATAACAGGAGACTGACTGGCCTGGGGTGACTTGCATGCAAGCACGCAGGATTCTCGGAGGAATGCCTCCAGGAACCAGAGATGTCCTTTGTGATCGATGAGCTCTGAGACTGACTCTTCTCAGTAGACGTGCAGGGTTGGGGATGAAACGGATGGGAAGAAAGGCTTTCGTAGCTTTCTAGCTTTATCTGCTGAGCTGTGGCTTTTGGAACTAAATATGCAGTGGCGCAGTTTCTGGGGGCTGGATTCCGCTAAGAGTTTCAGCCCTCTGCTACATTACTTTCATCTGATGTGTCTTATTCCTTGCGAGTCCCGTCACACGCCTCCCAGTGGGGCTGCCCGTGATGTCATTCATCCACTTACCACGGGACCCTGGAATTCGGGAGGGCCTTCCTCCATCAACTTGGGCCCAGCTGTCCCCCGAGTGTTGAACACGACAGAAGTCTTCACAACCTTCCCTTCGAAGTCTGCGTGGGTGGGTAAAGCACGGGTGATACCCACACGCGGAGGGAGCCGAGCACGCGCGACGCCCTCGCGGTGAGACAGAGTGGCATTCCCCTCCAGGTTTATGTCCCGGGACCAAAGAAGTAGAGATGCCTGACCTCCTGCTTCAGTGTCCCACGCCGCCCATGGACCCGACCTGGAGGTCCCCAAGCCTCCGACCCTTTGGGGACCGCTGCCCGGGAGCCCCTCACTCACGCACCTCGCACGTGGATGGAGAAACCACAGCGGGGACACGTGACGACATCCTGAATCCCCGGTAGAGGCAGGACGGAGCCGCAGTCGGGACAGAAATCCAGGTCGGACTGGAAGCTGGAGCAGGAGCCGGCGAAGTCCATGACGGACAGGACGGCAGGTGGTGGTCGCGGGCTGGGAAGGGGATGGGCAGCTTATTAACCAAAGAGAGAGGGTCGCCCCCCTCCCCACTCAGAGGTCATTCCTTTACAGCTCCTGGACCTAACGATACGTAACTCCATTCCCACCACCCCACCCCCACCCCCACGCACGGCTCGTGCCTCCGCGACCGGACAGCCGGAGCGCCCGCAATTCCCACCCCGGGTTGTCTGAGGGGGTCCCCTGGGGCAGGGGAGACGAACCAGCCACCTCCGCGTGCTAGAGCGCCCGCTCGGCGCCGGGGTAGAGCGTCAACGCGCTGCCGCTCACGATTGGCTGTGACGTCATAATGAAGCGCAAAAGTGAGCTCGAGCAGGCGGGCTAGAGCGTCGACGCGCTCCCGCTCGCGACTGGCTGTGACGTCATAATGAAGCGCAAAAGTGAGCTCGAGCCGGCGGGCTAGAGCGTCAACGCGCTCCAGCTCGCGATTGGCTGTGACATCATAATGAAGAGCAACAGAGAGCCCGAGCCGGGAGATGGGGGGGGGGGGGGAATGGGACTTTTCCTAAGAAAGTTGGTGGCGTCACGCTCAGCGTGGCTCTGCGACTTCAGCTAAGTAAGAAAATGGGTCATGCATGGATGGGCCTCCCTCTACTTCTCTTAGGACCTGATTCTGGGATGATGTGTATTTTCTTGGTCTTGCATTTCACCGGGACCCAGTGTAGGGCGGGGGCGTTCTCCCCTCGAAAATCGTGTTCACCCCACTGAAAATAAGAACGTCTTAGGAAGAGAGAACTACAACTCCCGCCGTTCTTGATCATGGGATGCCCGTGTGCGGCTGCGCAGTGGTTTCTCACACACACACACACACACACACACACACACACACACGAAAGCTAAGCATTTTGGGAGTTGTGGTTACAGCGGTCCTGGGGTCTTGAGGGCCGAGCAAGGGCTTTCTGCGGAACCCAGCCTGGCTCGCGTGCTCTGGGGCGGGTGGGCCCTTCCGGGCCTCTGGAAGGTGTCAGTCAGCTTCTTAAGGGGCAGAAAGTGGTGAGGGTGGCGAGGGTGAAGGTGGAGGAGGAATGCTTAGTCCCTGGGAATGGAAGGAAACCGGAATGAGGCTCAGGACTTGGTAGGTGGCGGGACAGAAGAGGTTGGCCCACCCCTCCTCAGAAGGGAGCAACTTGGGTAGGATTTCACGAAGTCTTAGTTCAGTTTGGCTTCCATTTGCACACCTTACCTCCATTGACCTCGTCCCGCACCTCCTGCCCAACCAGCATTAAGTCATCAGCCATTAGGTGGACAAGTGACACTTCCCCAAGTCTCTTCTAAAACACGAGGACAAACCTCTTTAGAAATCATGGTGCTTTCAGTCATCCTTAAGTACAGTCTAAAGTAGAAATTTGTCCTGAAGGGACAACTTCTAGATGAGTTTTCCTCGTTTCCACCCAGCTGGATGGCTGTACTTAAGCTCCTTAGTATAAAAACTCTCGAGCTTTCACTCTTTTTCTCCCCTGGAAGAGACAAGATGTGGTCTCTCCTTGAAAAGGGGCTCTATCCTTTCTTTCTCTGCAATAATGGAAAGACACACAATAGTGGTGTGACTAAAACTCTGAGCAAGTCCTATAATTCCACTTACCTGGGTGTCACATTGTCTGTCTTACAAAGGAAGGTCTGTCTGTTGCTGAGCCCATAACAGTAGGCGGTTTTTATTCTCACATCTCTGGGGGTCTGTCTCCTTTGAAAATGGAAATGTAAATCAGCGCTCTTCCCTCACCAACTTTTTTCTTTTTTATTGAAGGACCAGCATCAATGGAACACTGTCCTAGTGCAGTAAAGGAACACAAGCATTATATAAGACGTGCCCCTTTTCCAGCAAAGCTTACAGTCTGTTAAGTTAGTATTTATTAGGCACCTGTGCCATTCTGCGCTGAGGCTGGGACAGCAAAGTTGAAAACTGTGTTCTCTGACCTTAGAAAGTACAAATGAATAATTAGAATACAGTAAAATGTATACTGGTAGGACAAAATGTGAGAACGCAGGACAGGCATATAAAACAAATATGCCTGTATACTTCAAGGAAGACTGGTAAATGTTTTTTTTTATTTCTCTTTTTTATATTTATTCATTTTAGAGAGGAGAGAGAGAGAGAGAGAAAGGGGGGAGGAGCTAGAAGCATCAACTCCCATATGTGCCTTGACCAGACCAGTGCAGGGATTTGAACTGGCGATCTCAGTGTTCCCAGGTCGACGCTTTATCCACTGCGCCACCACAGGTCAGGCAAGACTAGTAAATGTTTTAATAAAAAATCGGCACAATGTTATGGGGAACCTAAGAGAGAGAGAGGCTCAGATATTATGTGATAAGGATAATCACCAGTCCACAGAGAATTAGTTATGAGAATTTAGGGGTCACAGACTCTAATATTAAGTACTGTGACAGATGCTGTGTACTGAGAAATAAAGGTAAGATGGTCATTTTTTAAAATCTCAAAACAGATATACGTAGGAAGGGAAGTAAGAGCATACCTATGAGGTCAGTGCAATCCAACGTCTGGTATCAGATCCTTCCTGATAATATAGATATATCAGTGTAGTTATAGATATAAATTATCTGTATTCCCACCCTTTATGAGTCTAATGCTCAGTATCAGAATTTTAAAAGTGATATATGAATACAGATATCACAACGTAAACCGTGACTGACTTTGGAATGAGCTGTAGAAGTAAAAATGTTAAGTGTTCAGAAGAAGGCAAAATCATTGTTGCATCGGGTAAACGAGAAGAATTGATAGATAGTTAGAGGCTTGACCTGTGGAGGATAGACAACTGGCATGAATTAAGAACTTACCGTATGTCCAGCATTATGCCAAGCTCTTTAATCTAGTTTGCATCTGTCTTTTATTATCCCAAGAGGAAGACTTTTGTCTTATATCTTCATTTTGTAGATGTGGAAACAGATGTAAAGAAAAATTAAGCTGCTTGCCCTGGATCACACACCAAGGAGGTGGTGGCATTAGGAGTCAAAGGTAGCCCTGTCACGCTTCAAAACACATGCTCTTAACCATAAAGAGTATTTTTTTAAAAATTTCTTTTTATTTTATTCATTTTAGAGAGGAGACACAGAGAGAGAGAGAGGAAGAGGGGAGGAGCTGGAAGCATCAACTCCCATATGTGCCTTGACTAGACCAGTGCAGGATTTTGAACTGGCGACCTCAGTGTTCCCAGGTTGATGCTTTTATCCACTGCGCCACCACAGGTCAGGCCAAGAGTATTTTTTTTTTTAAAGCCATAAAGATGAGCCTGACCAGGCGGTGGCACAGTGGATAGAGCGTTGGACTGGGATGTGGAAGACCCAGGTTCGAGACCCCGAGCTCGCCAGCTTGAGCACAGGCCCATCTGGGTTGAGCAAAAGCTCCTCAGCTTAGACCCAAGGTCGCTGGCTCCAGCAAGGGGTTGCTCGGTCTGCTGAAGGCCCGCAGTCAAGGCACATGTGAGAAAGCAATCAATGAACAATTAAGGTGTTGCGATGGCAATGAAAAACTAATGATTGATGCTTGTCATCTCTCTCCGTTCCTGTCTGTCTGTCTCTATCTATCCCTCTCTCTGACTCTCCCTCTGTCCCTGTAAAAAGAATTTTTTTAAAAAAAAGCTATAAAGCCTGACCTGTGGTGGTGCAGTGGATAAAGTGTCGACCTGGGAACACTGAGGTCGCCAGTTCAAAACCCTGCACTGGTCTGGTCAAGGCACATATGGGAGTTGATGCTTCCAGCTCCTCCCCCTTTCTCTCTCTCTCTCTCTCTCTCTGAGTCTCCTCTCTAAAATGAATAAAATTTTAAAAAATTAAAAAAAAAAGCCATAAAGATGAAAAGCCAGGCATCTAGGGTAGCTTAAATATGCCTCACAGTAAGCTCAGAGTAGACCAGGGGTGACATAAGAAAGTTGGTGGCCTTCACTTGGGCTGCCGTCTGCCTGTCCTACTGATCAGCCCAGAGCAAGCACTGGTTCCCATCATAAGGGGTTCAACAGAGAACGGTGTCATAATGGATTTAAGGTGCAGGCTGGGGGGCAGTATAAGGAAGAACAGGGCTTCAGAACAAAAGATTCGAGGGCAGAGATGCTCTATGTGCTGATAGAGGCAGAGAGCGCGCGGCTCAGGGAACTGAACAACGAGAAGGAACTCGGAACAATTCGGTCTAGAATTTTCTCAGAAGGCAGAGGAGGCTGGGGCCCTGGGCAGTCAGGCGCAGCTGTGCTTGGGCAACACTTCACCAAGGAGCCTGTTTCTCCTCTCTCTCGACAAGATCCAGAATGGTTTGCGTTGAGTCCCCAAGAAAAGTATGCTTTGAATTTATATGAAAAGGACGCTAGGCTCTTATTAAAAGAGCATTCATTTTTTTATTGGCCAACATAGAAACGCAGTTATTTCCATGGAGGAAATGGCCACGCTATAGTCTTGCCTAATTAGCCGGTTTTCTCTTTCTAAGTGAAAATATCCTTCGCCTTGGCCAACAACACCTGGGTTGTAGTGTTTTGTTTGTTTTTTGGTTCAGTCAGAATATGAGAGATGTTCTGACATCTCCCAGGGTCTAACTTACCTTTGCTTTTATCTTTCAGATTGGCCTGGGCTAAAGCATCTACAGACCCTAGGATTGCTTCAGGTCAGCAGTCCCCACTGGAGAAGAAAATATTGGTAAATAAATTATCTTCACATCATATACCGTTTGGAACTACTGAGAGAAAGAACCTTAGGTTTGAAAATCTTTTTGCCAAAGGGGCACCCTCGGGCAGCGTGTCCACACTGGCCTGTTTTCTAGCTGTATCTGTATTTGTAAAACAAAGAATTATTTTGAAAACTCCCAACACTGTATATTTTTAAAAAACTAGTTATTGATCCGAGTGGTAGATACTCCCATTCTCACATTTCACAGGCTCACCTGGGAATGATGGGAGTAAAATGACAGTTCTTACACCAAAGTAAATAAGACCACTCTTCTTTTCCTTTTTTTTAAAGTTTCACCTTTTTAATTTTTTTTATTTTATTCATTTTAGAGAGGAGACACAGAGTGAGAGAGAGAAAGAGAGAGAGAGAGAGAGAGAAAGAGAGAAAGGGGGGAGGAGCTGGAAGCATCAACTCCCATATGTGCCTTGACCAGACCAGTGCAGGGTTTTGAACTGGCGACCTCAGTGTTCCCAGGTTGACGCTTTATCCACTGCACCACCACAGGGCAGGCCCACTCTTCTTTTCTTATTGTCCGTAGTCAGAGTAAGCTCCTGTTTAAATGTGTTCCATGTAAAAAAAAGAACAAAAAAAACAAAAAAGATGGGTCACACTGTAAAATTCTGTCCCTGCCTCTGATAGCATCTAGGTGGCGTCCATGCAAAAGCAGCCAGGCGACTGATAACTAAAAAAAACCAAGAGGAGTATGAGACGCTGTGTAAGGAGCAAGCCCTTTCCCTTGACTACTGGCTTGCCCAAGTGGAGTCATATTATAATAAAAGATTGGTGGATATGATGCAAGAACAGAAGACAGGTAGTGACATCCAGAAGAAATCAGAGAGGAAAGCAGCCCAATGCAGAGAGAGACCAAACCTGTGCTACCTGGTACCTGAGCGAGAGATGAGGCAGATCGAGAAGCACATAAGCCATCGAGCCGGGCAGGTCAAAGGACGGGAGAAGAATGCGGTCAGACTGCCCCTCCCCACCCCCCGTGGGACCACATTCCCGAAAACCGCGCGGGAAGAGCGTGGCGCCCAGCACGCGCGCAAGAGGAGACAGGTCAGGGAGAGGGAAGAGGCTCACACGAGAGAGCACCGGGAGCGCATGGTCCGAGGGAGGGAACTTGCGGGGCAAGGGCTCGAGGAGAGGCCGAGACAAAGCGGGCACCCGCCGGCCGCCGCGGAGCCCCGCGGGGGAATCGGGAAGGAGGCGGAGGAGCTTGAGAGCTTGACTGCGTACCCGCTCTTCCAGCCGCGCGCAGGGCGCATTCAAGTGAACGTTCGCGTGGAAAAGTCTCGGAACAGAGAAGAAGAGAATACGATTTTGGAACCCCATCGAAGAAAATTTTTATCTATGCCACCCTTTATGAGAAGTCAAATGAGAAAAAGAAGAGATTAACCAAGTTTCAGTGCTTTTCTGATAAAATCGTGTCTCTTAAGTAAAACAAACTTTTTTTTTTTTTTTTTAATGTTCTCATCCCTCTCCAGAGTTCAGTGAATAACCCTATTTGTATCAGATATAGAAATACCTTGCCCGACCTCTGGTGGCGCAGTGGATAAAAAGCGTTGACCTGCAACGCTGAGGTTCCCTGGTTCATACACCCTGGGCTCTCCCGGTCAAGGCACATACGGGAGTGATGCTTCCTGCGCCCCCCTTCTCTCTCTCTCTCTCTCTCTCTCTCTCTCTCTCTCTCTCTCGTCTCTAAAATGAATAAATAAAATCTTAAAATATATATATATATTTTGAACCTGACCAGGCAGTGACGCAGTGGATAGAGCATTGGACTGGGATACAGAGGACCCAGGTTCGAAACCCCGAGGTCACCAGCCTGAGCGCGGGCTCATCTGCCTTGAGCATAAAGCTCACCAGTATGGACCCAAGGTCGCTGGCTCCAGCAAGGGGTCACTCGGTCTGCTGTAGTCCCACGGTCAAGGCACATATGAGAAAGCAATCAGTGAACAACTAAGGTGTCGCAACGAAAAACTAATGATTGATGCTTCTCACCTCTCTCTGTTCCTGTCTGTCTGTCCCTATCTATCCCTCTCTCTGACTCTCTCTCTGTCTCTGTAAATATATATAAACTTTAGCTCAAGCAGCAAACTTGGTGGTTGTGCACACACACACACACACACACACACACACACAAAATGTAGCTGTAGCCCTAGCTGGATAGTTCCCTTGGTTAGAGCATTGTCCTGAAGCACAGAGGTTGCTGGTTCGATCCCTGGTCAGAGCACATACAGGAACAGATCAATGTTCCTGTTTCTCTCTGTCTCTCTCTTTCTCCTTTCCTCTATAAAAATCAACAAAATAAATAAATATATTTTTTAATGTAGTTGCAGCCTGACCAGGCGGTGGCGCAGTAGATAGCGCGTCGGACTGGGATGCAGAAGACCCAGGTTCGAGACCCTGAGGTCGCCAGCTTGAGCGCGGGCCCATCTGGCTTGAGCAAAAGCTCACCAGCTTGGACCCAAGGTCGCTGGTTCCAGCAAGGGGTGGCTCCGTCTGCTGAAGGCTCGCGATCAAGGCACATGTGAGAAAGCAATCAATGAACAACTATGGTGTCCCAACAGCAATGAAAAACTAATGATTGATGCTTCTCATCTCTCTCCGTTCCTGTCTGTCTGTCCCTATCTATCCCTCTCTCTGACTCTCTGTCCCTGTAATAATAATAATAATAAAATGTAGTTGCAAACTGCTGGGATTTTCCTTTTTTCTTTTCTTTTTGACAGACAGAGAGAGTCAGAGGGACAGATAGGGACAGACAGGAAGGGAGAGGGATGAGAAACATCAGTTCTTTGGTTTGGCATCTTGTTTGTTGATTGCTTGTTCATTGATTATGTTCTCATATGTGCCTGGACCAGGGGGCTCCAGCAGAGTGAGTGACCTGACCCCTTGGGCTTCAAGCCAGTGACCTTTGGGCTGAAGCCAGCGACCATGGTGTCATGTCTTTGATCCCATGCTCAAGCCAGCTACCTCAGGGTTACGAACCTGGGTCCTCCATGTCCCAGTCCGAAACTCTATCCACTGCACCACTGCCTGGTTACGTGGGATTTTCAATTTGAATGTTTTTACAGTAATGACCCCTATCCAAAATGAACGGTGCCTTACAAACTCTTAAGTGGATTGCTAGGTTATAACTTAAGAATATTTAGAAAACCAGAAAATATGTTTTTCAAGGAGCACACCCAGCTGATAGTTCCTCAGCTTTTCCACGTGAATGTACCAGAAATTCCCAGGAGGTAAGGTACAAGGTGGGGGTAGGGTAGATATATATTTTGAAGGAAGGAGTTTCCTTCATGTGGCTTCTTTTTGTCTCTGTAAAGCAGGAGGCGGGGGTCATCAGTTTCGAGATAAACATGTCTTGAGTAGTTAGTTCCAAATATCCGAGGGATGCTGGAATCTTTTATACTCAAGAGCCTGCCTTTTACAAACACTGCTCACAAAAATGTGGGGATCAGAGAACGTGCAGATACTCCTGTACTTTCAGCCTTTCACAGAGTGCATTTTCACCAGTGAAATAAAAGTTGGTTTTGCATCTCATTTGCATAACCAAACAACTTTCTTTGACTTGTCCTCTGCTTTTCTTTTTCTTTCTTTTTTTTTTTTACAGGGACAGAGAGAGAGTCAGAGAGAGGGATAGATAGGGACAGACAGACAGGAACGGAGAGAGATGAGAAGCATCAATCATTAGTTTTTCGTTGCCGTGGTGACACCTTAGTTGTTCATTGATTGCTTTCTCACATGTGCCTTGACCACGGGCCTTCAGCAGACCGAGCCACCCCTTGCTGGAGCCAGCGACCTTGGGTCCAAGCTGGCGAGCTTTTGCTCAAGCCAGATGGGCCCGCGCTCAAGCTGGCGAGCTCGGGGTCTCGAACCTGGGTCTTCCGCATCCCAGTCCGACTCTCTATCCACTGTGCCACCGCCTGGTCAGGCTCCTCTGCTTTTCTGATGTTCTTGTTTGATAAAAAAAAGAAACCCAATGCTTCTTTTTCTTTCATCACTTCATATTCATTTTGAAATATCCCCTAGTTTTTTTGTGAGCAGTGTAAATCACGAAGGTCAAAGTGCTTGAAAATTGAGCCCCAGGCGGTAAGGGGTATAAGATCAGTGTTTTGTTTTAAATAGGTTTAATCATAAAGTATTTTATTGGATTAGCATCACCAATTAGAATAAGGCTGAACAAGAATACATTTTATCCCCGAAGTGAGGTGGTAAGCACATCTGCAATGCCAGGATAGCATTCCTAAAATGTACCTGTTACCTACCGTCAATTTAAATAGTGAATAAACTGGCCTGACCTGTGGAGGCAGGCGCAAAATGGATTTAGTGGATAAATCATCTACCTGGAACGCTGAGGTCGCAGGTTTAAAACCCCAGGCTCGCCGGGTCGAGGCACATATGGGAGTTGATACTTCCTGCTCCTCCCCCACCTTCTCTCTCTCTCTCTCTCTCCTCTTCCTAATAATAAACTCTTTAAAAAAAATTTTTTTTAGCCTGACCTGTGGTGGCGCAGTGGATAAAGCGTCTACCTGGGAACACTGAGGTCGCCAGTTCAAAACCCTGCACTGGCCTGGTCAAGGCACATATGGGAGTTGATGCTTCCAGCTCCTCCCCCCTTTCTCTCTCTCTCTCTCTCTCTCTCTCTCTCTGTGTCTCCTCTCTAAAATGAATAAATTTTTTTAAAAAATCAAAAAAAATTTTTTTAAATAGTGAATAAACTCTACCTCATCTGTCATGACTCATGTTTTTGTTGATAACCCAGTAGCAGCAAGGAGAGTCGTATAGAGGAAGAAAATAAAACGTAACCATCTGTCATATGTCAAAACACCATTTACCTTCTCGTTTAACCATCAGCACGTCTTGTTCTGGGGAAACTGATAAGTCCTGACTTAGCTGAGAATGAAAAGCCAGCCTGGCGGGTAGCCATGTCCTACTGGTCGGTGTCTTCCCGGACAAAGGTCACTCTACCTTCACTGAGCCGCTCGGCGGGGCTTGTTTGCATCTAGATCACAGACCTTTTGCATGTCAGGACCATTTCCTGTTTTCCAGACCCCTCCCTGCACCAGAACAGAGGCCTCAAAACCCTACATTGTTAATGCTACCATGTTCATTGTTAACTGCCGGTTATCCTATACCCACCTGCGTGTAAAAGTTTGTTTTACTTTCTATCCAATCCCAGAGATTTCCCTGCCTTGCTTTCTCCCGCCTCCCGAATTGTTCCCGGTGCATTCCGTGTAAAACCCGCTTAGACCTCCTCCTTTGATCCTAACGTGTAACAGGACGTGCAAAACTGCCACTTTCCGACCATTTTCTCAATCCGTTGAGATTTTGCTCCATGGCCATGGTCGTCCGTTTGGCTCAAATCCACTCATAAAAATTCTCGACGGGTTTAAACGTTTCTTACCGCGACAGGGTAAACAAATGAAGCATATCGGTACAGAACCAGATCCTGTGGATTTTGAAGGGCTGGTCTAGTTTCTTCATGGTTCATGGGCAGTGTATTTGGGGTCCCCTCCGCCAGCTGGTGTTCACTTGGTCTGAAAATGGTGGTCATATACGGGACCGCTTCAACCCCATGATTTTCCTGCCATTTTCCCCACCAGCCAACTATCTGGAGACTGCTGGGTCCACAAACATAAATGGCCCATAAAGCAGGGCACTGTCACAGGCCCTGGGGACACTGAGAGATCCACAACCCACACCTGCCTGCCAGCCAGTACTAACCACAGAACCCAGGCACCCATGTGGAGACTAGAAGACACAGGGTCCTGAAGCATCAGGAGGTGGGCTTTGGCGAGGTTCAACATGGGGGGGCCTGTTTCCTCACCCATAAAGATGGGGTAACAACTCCTGCCCCCCAAGGTGTTTGTGAGGATTTAACAGAGGCTCTATTTACAGAAGCATTTTTAGAAATTGTAAAACCCAGTGCCAATGTGACATATCTCCATTGGGCTGATTAAAAAATAGAAAGATAGAGCCTGACCAAGTGGTGGCGCAGTGGAAGTAGAACTTTACCGCCACCCGGCATGGTCCTCTCTGCTCCCCTACCTCTGCCTACCTGTCCTCTGTCATCAGGTAACTAGAGGCAGGTTCCACTGCCTGCCCAAGGAAAGCCAAGCTCGGTGAGACACGTGTCGGTGCAAAAGGAAAGAGATTTATACAGCTGCTTGGACTTGGCTCTTATAGGGACAGGGAGGAGAAGGCGTCCCCCCCGCCCCCATCTAATTTTCTTGCTAGCTTTTGGGGAGGTCGGACCCAAAATTCATCTTTCTAACCGTTGGCTGCTCAGTATCAGAACCACCGCCTGCGCCATCTTGGCCACCGCGGGACACCCCCTGGCGCTCCCGGACTGCCCTCTCTTGGTATGAGTCAGTGGGGGGCAGGGGGCGCAGGAGGACCCACGCTCAGGACGCCTGCGGACGCCGCAGCGCTCAGCCCTGCTCCAGAGGCTGGGCACCGAGCGCGCAAACCCAGGGGAGCTGGCCAGAGTCCGCGGGGCGGCCCGGATCCCCCCGCGCGGCCCGCCGCCCGACCGTCTATGTAACAGTCATGGAAGTCACCGTCGTGTGCTGTCCTTTGCCTTTGCTCTTTCTACGACGCTGTGTTCCTGTGCGTCTCTTCTGAGGACCTGAGAGGGTCTCGTTTTTGTCTTTGGGGCTCTAGGTGATGGTGGTTGGTGGTTGCTTCCATCAGAGGTTTTCATTTAAAATTCAAGCCCTTTTTTTTATTAATTTTTTAGATTTTTTTTTTATTTATGCATTTTACAGAGGCGGGAGAGAGAGAGAGTGAGAAAGAAGGGGGAGGAGCAGGAAGCATCAACTCCCATATGTGCCTCGAAAGAGCAAACCCAGGGTTTCAAACCGGAGACCTCAGCGTTCCAGGTCAATGCTCTATCCACTGCGCCACCACAGGTCAGGCTTTAAGCCTTTTTTTTTTGACCCCAAGAGTAAAACTAAGGCTGGGGTTAAGGAAAGAGCTCAGCGCTAGGTGGCACTCGCGGTGACACCTGGTAGAGGGGCGGGCTCGCGGGGCGGGGCGGGGCGGGGCGCGGCGCTTCATTTTGAACTTCTTAGACTTCTGAACTGAATGCGGAGGGGCGCTCGGCCCCAGCCGGGTCGCGGGACTGAGGACGCGGTGGACCCGAAGGCATCTTGGGGGCCTGTCGCCGGCCTCCCGGGACAGAGAGCCCCGGCTTTCTCGGCGTTGGGTGAGTAGGCAGAGCTGCGCTTGGCTTGCAGTGGTTCGGGCCCGCGGAGGGTGCCTGTTCCCCACGCCTCTGGTCGGGAGCTGGGCTGGGGGATAGTCCTGCGAGGCCGCCAACGAGTGCAGCTCCTAATTCTGGGTCTTGAGGGAGAACGGTGCGGAATTAAGAAAACAGACTCTATTAAGAAAAAAGGGTGGGATTGGGAGGCCTCTTCCATGCTGATGGCAATATCCGAGTGCCCCACAGCCCCAGTTTGGTTTATTATATAGCCATATGCAAAATAAGGAAGTCCTTGATACAAAGTCACACATCTGAGGCATAAACAGGAATCCCCCCACCATGCATAAGCGAAATCAACCAACATCTGAAAAAAAAAAAAAAAAAAACAGAGAGGAAGGGCATGTAAATTGCTTCCAGCAATTTAAGGAAGCAAGTGAAGGGAATGCAAATACTCAGCATCATAGCCAATATGGAGGGGGAGGGGGGAGAACTTAGCCTTTTGCTACGCCTCCAATCTTCAAAGGCTTTTTGCCAATTGCAGTCTACTACAGTGCGCCTCTCTTCTTGGAGGGGCTCCGGACCCTTGGGGTGACTGGGGGAGTCAGGGGCGTGGCCGGTGCGCTGCCCACTCCCCGCGTGGAGGACGGGTCCTGGCACGTGTTGAGAAAGTGGGGGTCCCAGAAAGAAGAATCGGGGGCTCTGCGGGCCGGGCGCGCTGGAAACACGGTGGCGGGGGAGCGCACGGGTTGGGGGCGCGCCGGGCGGGCCTGCAGCCTTCAGGAGCCAAGAATTAGCCGGCGGGGCTGGGCTGTAGCTCGAGGGGACTGAGCAGAGGCTCGAGGGCCATTTTATTTTTCGGCCGAGGGACAGGAAATCTCGAAGTGGCTGGAACATCGCGTGGGAGGCAGGACGGCGAATCCCACGGCTGTGGTCAGAAGTGCCGTGTGAAACCGTTGACCGGTTTTCGCGTTCGAGTCTTGGGTGGGCTCAGGACTGGAGACTAGCGACACATTCCCGCGGGGACTTTCTGGAAGGGCGGGACAGGCAGGAACGGTCTCCGGAGCTGGCCCATCCTCCCTGCCCCGGGAGCCGTGCGAGCGTGTGGTGGGTGCACACGCGCTGCGGGAGGTGGAAGCGCGGATGCGCAGCCAGCTCCACGGCCGCTCCCCGCCGCCCCCACCCGAGCTCGTTCGGTCTCGCCAACCCCAGCCAGTGCGGTTTGGGGACCAGCGACAGGAGTGGGATTTTCTGCTGGAGAACAGAAACCCAAGGCCTTGCCCATCATGTTACTGAAACTGTTTCCAAATGTTACCTTCACTGCGTTCCGCGAGAGAGGAAGAGTGATTCTCAACCTTCCTCATGGCAGACACACACGAATTACTAACGTTCTGCGGCACGCCAAAACTATTCTTTTTTGCCAATATGACCCTCCCCCCAAAAATAGATATAATTCTGGTTCATTCACACCGGCCAGCTGTTTTGTCATATATTTTTTTTTACTTGAAATCTAAAGGAAAAGAGGTCAGTCTCCCTAAATAGTCGGATAGTGCCTGTTTTAAGAATTCTTGCGGCTCGCGCGTGGAAAACCGCTGGAGTAAGAGATTAACCCACACCTGCACACCCCATAGAAAGACTGTGGAGAGTCTTGAAGGAAAGGAAGGTGTGGGAGGGAGGGGCTCAACTTCACATCCCAGAAACGCACCTTGGCTGTCGTCAGCCTTCTTAGCCATCCACTCGCGCCGTTGTCCAATACCCTTCTCTTGGCTGGGATTTTCATTCCATCGCCTGGCCAAAAGAAAGGGGGGAAAAAAAGTCAACAGATGGGAGTGTCTTGATTCTTCCTGTCCCCTCTCAAGAGCAAGAGGAACAGGGCAGGAGCCGACCACAGGCAGGGGGCTGTCTCCGCCGAGCTTGCTTCATTCCTAGCAGGAGTTCCTCGGTGGGCAGCACTTCCTGACCGGGCGCTGCTTGAGCCCCGAAGAAGTGCTTTACAAAGATCTGTATGTATTAGAAATCCAAAAAGTCATGTTGTTGTTGTTCCCAGATGGGACCTTAGAGAGTTCCTCCTTTAATCTTACTTTGCAATGAAACCAGAGCAGAGTCTTGAAGAGACTTGTCCCCTGGGTGGATGTGACCACAGCCCAGGGCTGGTGACCTCGGGCGCGTGCTGCTCTTAGAGAGTGCTTTAGGACAGCAGAAATCGTGTCCTCCGTGGTAGAGTCTAGGCTTGGGACACTGGCTCTGCTGAGGACCAGGAGTACCCTTGAACAGCTTAGCGTCTCTGCACTTTTTTTTAAAATTTATTTTTATTTTATTCATTTTAGAGAGGAGACACAGAGTGAGAGAGAAAGGGGGGAGGAGCTGGAAGCATCAACTCCCATATGTGCCTTGACCAGACCAGTGCAGGGTTTTGAACTGGCGACCTCAGTGTTCCCAGGTCGACACTTTATCCACTGCGCCACCACAGGTCAGGCGCGTCTCTGCGCTTTAGATTAAAGGGTTCACGGGTACCGACAGGCCAGTGCTGAGCATTCCATGGCACAGAGCAGGAGCTGGGTCACTTGTGGAGTTCCCTGACCAAAAGAGGAAGCTGTTTCCCATCCCCACCCTCTTGCTGATGTGTTTTGTTTCTCTCTGCTGACCTGAGGCTTCTAGAAGTGAGCACCAACCGGGTGGTTAGAAGAAGCAGGGTGAAACTCACACAGATACCTCCGTAGCCCCAACCTGGCATTCTGGACAATGGCAGCTGAGTCAGGAGTGACCAGGTCCCTGAACTCTGTTGCTTAGGAGACCCCTTTTGTCACAGGAAGCCACATCAAAGCCTGGGGACTTTGTAAAGCCTCTCTCTCTCTCTCTCTCTCTCTCTCTCTGCTCCCTGTGACCTCAGGGCGGTATGTATAGCCCGAGGAGGTGTCCGGTCAACCCTGGGGGCAAGGCCAGGAGTGGATAAAGCTGGGAAGAGAGAAGATGGAAGAGGAGGCGGTTGGCCAGCTGAAGCGGATGGAACCGGTGCAAAAGCTGCTCCCCGGCCCCAGCAAGGGGGCCCTGCAGGCAGCTGTGAGGAGGAAATCCTGGTGGAAGTCCTGGGCAAAGGTGAGGACTCCGCACTGGAGAGAAGGCACATGGCGGCTCTTCTATCCATTTTATTCTCCCACTCCACCCTGAGTGTGCAAGTCGAACGAGGTCTCCAGCTGTTGCAAGCTGAACAGCACCCAGGAAAGGGAGCTCCTACAGGCCTTTCCCAGCCCCCCCCCCCCCCCGGGCCACCCTGGCATCCTTCATGGAGTGCTTCCTGAAATCTGTCAGAGTGGTGGCCTTTTTTTCCTTTTCTTCCCTTATTTTCAGTATATACCCCTCCCTTTTAAATCAGTGAGAGAAAACACCTGTATGCATTCCAACTGGGATCCACCCGGCATGCCCACCAGGGGGCGATGCTCTGCCTACAAACTGAAGTGGAAGCCATGGAGCCGCCCTTAGGGCCCAGGGCCGACTTGCTCCAATGGAGCCTTGGCTGCAGGAGGGGGAAGGGGGGGGAAACAGATGGGCACTTCTCCTGTGTGTCCTGACAGGGAATCGAACCCAGGACATCCACACACCAAGCCGACACTTGACCACTGAGCCAACCAGCCAGGACCTTCTATATTTTTCTTCCCTCATCTCCCTCCTCCTTTTCTATACATCACAGTTATGATGGCTTTCTACCTGTTTTTTCATGTTTCTTCCTTACTTCCATGTTGTGTTTTTTTTTTCTCTTAGTTTTTGTTTTTTGGGTTTTTTTGTATTTTTCTGAAGTGAGAAGCAGGGAGGCAGAGAGACAGACTCCTGCATGTGCCTGACCTGGATCCACCCGGCATGTCCACCAGGGGGCGATGCTCTGCCCATCTGGGGAGTTGCTCTGCTGCAACCAGAGCCATTCTAGCACCTGAGGTGGAGGCCATGGAGCCGTCCTCAGTGCCCGGGCCAACTTTGCTCCAGTGGAGCGTTGGCTGAGGGAGGGGAAGAGAGAGACAGAGAGGAAGGAGAGGGGGAAGGGTGGAGAAGCAGATGGGCGCTTCTCCTGTGTGCCCTGGCCAGGAATTGAACCCGGGACT
This sequence comes from Rhynchonycteris naso, assembly GCA_037038555.1. Lineage (NCBI taxonomy): Eukaryota > Metazoa > Chordata > Mammalia > Chiroptera > Emballonuridae > Rhynchonycteris > Rhynchonycteris naso. The sequence continues at coordinate 457,847 of CM073000.1, read as the reverse complement.
TCCACATGCTGGGCTGATGCTCTCCCACTGAGCCAACAGGCCAGGGCCTCTTAGTTTTCTGAACCTTGACACCAGGTGTCTGTCTCCATGTGTACAGACTCTTCCAGAACCAGTTAGCTTTGAGGACGTGGCGGTGAACTTCACCCAGGAAGAGTGGGAATGTCTAGATGCCACTCAGAGAGCCCTCTACCAACACGTTATGTCGGAGACCTTCAAAAATCTGGTGTCTGTGGGTAAGAAGCCGGCGTTCCCTCAGCAAGTCCCCTGTCCCAGGACCCTGTGACATTGTTTCCCCTGGGTGGGCTGGTCAGCTCACAGGTACCCCCCACCCAGCCCCTTGGTTTTTGGGTGTGAAAGAAATGAAGGCAAAGCTAATACTTGCAGTGTGAGGACAGTGTTCTCAAACTAGGCAGATTGACCTGTTCACCCCACCAGTACTCACTGAGTCGCTCCTGCGATGACCAGCCACCAAGTTAGGAGCTGGCCTTTTGAGTGTCTTCCCTCACCTTGGTGCATCCCAGACAACGGTTCTTAAACCAGGGATGCAAAACGAAGTAGCCCGTTATCTGCATTCCGTGTGAAGGGGCCAGACCTGGGACCTCCCCCTTCCTCCCCACTCCAGCTAGAATCTTTCTGTCCAATCCAGATCTGATCACCAAGCTCGAACAAGAAGAGAAACAATGGCGAACAGATCTCCGCCCCTCAACTGGAGGAGGTAAGAATTGCAGAGGACGGGTGGGCGGCGGCCTGAGAGGCCCAAGGCTCTGGGTATTGTCTCCCAGCCTGCAGCCTTCCAGCATGGTCAGACTTGAGGTCATCTGCTTGAGTCCTTGGCCACAAGAAGATGAATCCATAAGCATTCAGGGCAAATGAATGTCTCCAGTTTCTAGGGACTGAGAGACAACATGGAGGTTGCTTATGTCAGTAATATTCTTTTTCTTTTCTCTCTTTTATTTTTATCCTTAGGGACAGAGAGAGAATCAGAGAGAGGGATAGACAGGGACAGACAGACAGGAACGGAGAGAGGTGAGAAGCATCATTCATTAGTTTCTCGTTGCCGTTGCGACACCATAGTTGTTCATTGATTACTTTCTCACACGTGCCTTGACCGCGGGCCTTCAGCAGACCGAGCAACCCCTTGCTGGAGCCAGCAACCCAGGACAAGCAACAAGCAAGCAATGAGCAGCCCAAGTAAAGCAACTGTGAGCTGATACTTCTCGCTCCTTGCACCTCTGTAAAATCAATAAATAAAATCTTAAAAAAAAAGAGGAGGAAAATGGACTTCAAAAAATGTGGTTATGCCTGACCAGGCGGTGGCGCAGTGGATAGAGCGTTGGACTGGGATGCGGAAGACCCAGGTTCGAGACCCCGAGCTCACCAGCTTGAGCGTGGGCCCATCTGGCTTGAGCAAAAGCTCGTCAGCTTGGACCCAAGGTCGCTGGCTCCAGCAAGGGGTGGCTCGGTCTGCTGAAGGCCCGCGGTCAAGGCACATGTGAGAAAGCAATCAATAAACAATTAAGGTGTGGCAACAGCAACAAAAAAACTAATGATTGATGCCTCTCACCTCTCTCCATTCCTGTCTGTCTGTCCCTCTCTATCCCTCTCTCTCACTCGCTCTCTCTCTGTCCCTGTAAAAAAAAAAAAGTGGTTATGGGTTAAAGTTTTAATCTAGCACTGTTGAAAGATTCCAGTTAAGTTTTTTGCTTTTAATCTGAAAAACTCAAAAGGTTATTTAACTCGAGCCCATGAAGTCCAAGAGGGAGGATGGGTGTGTGGGCTGGGGGGGGGGGGTGAGGCCGAGACAGGGGCTTGGACTGTACGGCGTGTTGGTGCTCGGGCCGAAGCCTGTGTTATTCTTCCTCATTCGTTTGTAGGAGGCAAGAAAGACGAGCTTGAAGAGCGCCCTCAGCGTCTGAGAGATGAGGGAACTGGACGCAGAGGGTCAGGCCTGTCCTCTGCCCCAGCGGGGTCCACGGTCAGGACCCCTGCATCCTGGGCTGGGCCACCCTTCCCCTGCCACGTCTGCGGCAAGTCATTCAGCAAGCGCTCCAACCTCCACAACCACCAGTTTGTCCACAATTTTAAGGGGATGCACGTTTGCGGCCAGTGCGGGAAGTCATTCCGCAACCCCAAGGCCCTCGGCTACCACAAGCGCATACACCTCGGGGAGAGGCCCTTCTGTTGCTCGCTCTGTGACAAGACCTACTGCGATGCCTCGGGGCTCAGTCGTCACCGCCGCGTCCATCTGGGCTACCGGCCTCACTCCTGCCCCTTCTGTGGAAAGAGCTTCCGCGACCGGTCTGAGCTCAAACGCCACCAGAAGATTCACCAGAACCAGGAGCCGGTGGCTAGAAACCAGAAGCGTTCTGTGACACTTCTGGACCCCACGGGTGGACTCCACGAGCCCGTTGTCAGGAGTCAGCGGCTTGTGGCCAGGAGGACCCAAGAACCCAGGTTCAGAACCAAGGGTCCTGTAGCTCACACCCAGCCCTCTATAGGTAGGAACCAGGACCCTCCCGCCAGGCCCCACGTGACCGCGGGGAGGACCCAGACACCAGTTACTACAACCCCAGGGCCTGTGACCAGGACTCAGGCCGCCACCCGTCGAGTCCACTGCCTGAACACCAGGTCCAGGTCTCAACTACCGAAGCCTTCGAGACTCAAGGCTCACTCTTGCCCGTATTGTCCCTTGACTTTTAGTAAGAAAGCTTCCCTCTCCAGGCACCAGAAGGCGCACCACAAGAAGCGGCCCCACTCCTGCTTCTGCTGCAGCAAGTCCTTCAGCTCCTTGTCCGGGCTGGTCAGGCACCAGCAGACTCACTGGAAGCAGAGGGTCTACCGGTGCCCTGTCTGCGACGTCTGCTTTGGGAAGAGGGAGGATCTGGTGGGTCACTGGGGGAGCTACCAAGGCAAGGGGCCGAGTCTGGGCAGCCCCCTTACGTGCTGGGCTGTCCTGGCCCAGCGGCTTGGCGGCCTCTTGCACAGTGTCTCCCCCACTGCAGGGAAGGAAGTGGGTCTCCCCGGGTCCTCACCCCCAGGAGCGGGGGCGGGGAAGAAAGGGAGAAGGGATTCTGAGGGAAAGAAACGGAGGAGGCCGTGAGGGTCTCGGATCGTAAATAAATGGCCTTTCTGACGGAGGCCTTTCCTCTTGTGTGCGTCTTCCTGAGGACTGGGCCTCCTCCAGGGTAAGGAGGCCGGGACAGAGCAGGAGAGGCTAGGGGACAAGGACGGGGATGCGGGCAGGAAAGGGACCAGACGCCGCACACAGGAACCTGTATTATTTATTATTCATTAGCACCTAGCTTGTTCCTTGGTGTCTCCCAACCACCGGGCAGTCCTTGTTGGATAAAACAGTGGAGACTTGAGAGGCAGGACACTGGGGAGGAAGAGGGGAGAGTCTGTACACGTGGAAGTAAACGGGGAGCCTTGTAAAGCAGGTTGAGCGGCCCCGTTTCCATCCTCTGTTCCCCGAGCCCCCGGGGTCAGCCGCCCGGGGCAAGGTGGGGGTCCCGGGGCGGTTTGTGCAGATTTCTCCCCACGCGCTCCTTCCCGTCCACGCTCCACTTGGCCCACTGGAGCTGAAGTCTTGGAAGCAATGTGACCCCCACCCCCGTTTGCAAAGCTGGCATGCTGGCGTTGGCACCGAGGAGGTCCCTGGTCTTCAGTTTGTGGCAGAAAACGCTCCATCCTGCGCAGGAGTCTCCAGCGCAGGCGTGCCCTGGTGGGGGGAGCCCCCGCCCCGGCTTGAGCCGGAAAGGTGTAGGTGGCGAAAATGGGAGAGGAAGCAGCTGGGCAAAAGGTCAATGATGAGGGGTGGGGGTGGGGTGAATAAATCCATCCTATTTGAAATTCAGAACATTCCTGGAAGGGCGTCTTGTTGGAATGTCCCCACAGCCAAGAGGCCAGCGAGGATGTAACTTGATCAAAGCAGCTTCCCCAAGGACCAATCAATCCTCCGCGTCTGCCAAGACGCAACGTCACTCAGAAGGGGTTTCCTAGAAGGAGAAAATAACTTAGGAGAAAGAAAGTCTGTCCGTTGTGTTTGTGTCATTCATCCAGGGAGAGAGGAAAAGTCCTTTCCGGGGTCCTCCTGTGTCCCTGCCCGCCTCAGTGGGTGGTTTTGCAGCTGAGGCTCGGGCATAAGCTAGCTGCCCTAGGGAATGGGAAAGGGGAGGGGTGTTTTGCCCGGGGGCACGGAAGGTGAAACAAATCCGGCAGCAGGTGGCAGTCCCCTGGCTTCCTTTCCTGCCCCCTGCAGAGCTGGCCACAGGTGGGTCCTGCCTCAGCGGCCCCTCCCCCACCCAGGCAGCCCGGCCCCTCCCTCCCTCCCTTCTTTAATCTGGGATTTCCATCCCTCGGTGGCCCCCTCTTGCTTTTCCTGTTCTTTGTTTTTAGCATATAAGAAAAAGGAAACTTACTTAGCTCTTCAAGAAATTGCCCTGAAAACAGAAAGAAAGGTGAATAGTGGAAAGTGGCTGGCTGTTGCCCCACCACCTCCCTGTGGGTCGCAGGGACCCCCTCCCTTTTCCCTATGGGGCCCCAGGGGTTCTCCCGAGAGCTTGCAGTTGGCGCTGAGGACAGAGAAAGGGAGCCCCCCCGTATTGGGAGCCCTGGTCCGTCTTTCTGTCTCCCATTGAGGACCGCCTCCGTCCACCACCCCACCCCCACGACCGCCTACGTCCCCACCCCCGCTGCTTGGCGGTCCTGCTGGCTGCCCCATGGCTGCACCTGCTAGCCTTCGGTGTAGCCAGTTGTAGCAGATGATCAAGGCGACCAGAGGTCCGAGAACTGGCACAACCACGAACAGGGTTATCTTCCAGCAGGGCACCCTCAGGAAGTGGGGGTCTGGGTCGTCGGTGCAGAGAACAAACAGAATTAATGGTGCTCTTCCCTGTACGTCCGCCCCGCGCTCGCTCTGCAGCCGGTATTGGGTTTCTTCACGCGTTTGCAGGGGTCTCAGAATACTGCTTACGTTTATCCATAGTTTGAAAACGACAAGTGATTAGCCCTGAACAACATCCTGGTGGGGCTTGGTGCCTTCAACTCTTCCTCCGAGAACATTCCCTGATTAGTCATGTGCGGTTTACCCCTGTATTCATCTGAAAATGTCACTGCCTGGGACCGGTTGCGGATGAGCGTGTACTTTGTTCTCCAGTTAGTCCATGGGTGTGTACCTATTCCCTTCCCAACTAGACAGCAGGCGGATTTCTGCAAAGGGTCTGTGTGTGCCTCCTCCTGTGTTTCCTATAATCCCTACACAGCAAGTGCACGGGGGAAGCTGTTAGCTCCATGCCTGGGACACCTGTAAGTGTCGGTACAGGGCTGGGCAAAGTGGGTGTGTCGTTGCTCATACGGAAGAAGACGTGCAGTTGTGATGATTACAGTAGACTCAGAAGCACGTCTCCGGGGCATAGCAAACCTACCTGCCCAACCCTGTGTTTGCTATTAATTACCCCAGCCCTCCTGGATGCAGGTGACTTCAAAGAAAAAGGAAGAGTGAGAAGACCAACCAGGAGCCCCGGGTCCTCACTTCCCGGGGTGACTGGCGCCCAGGGATGCGGCCGACCCGGCAGGGCCAGGCGCCCCAACACTTACCAAAAGTCCTGTGAAGATTCTCTGAAAAGGAAAAAGAATGAGGGGAACTTAGAAGGCACTCGAAAGCCATATACTCTTTCCTTCTCTGAGCCTTTTTTTTTTTTTCTACAGTGACAGAGAGAGGGATAGACAGGGACAGACAGACAGGAACGGAGAGCGGTGAGAAGCGTCAGTCATTAGTTTTTCGTTGCCATTGCAACACCTTAGTTGTTCATTGATTGCTTTCTCACATGTGCCTTGACCCCGGGCCTTCAGCAGACCGAGCAACCCCTTGCTGGAGCCAGCGACCTTGGGTCCAAGCTGGTGAGCTTTTGCTCAAGCCAGATGGGCCCGCGCTCAAGCTGGCGACCCCAGGGGGTCTCGAACCTGGGTCTTCCGCATTCCAGTCCGACGCTCTATCCACTGTGCCACCGCCTGGTCAGGCTGAGTCTTTTTTAAATTTTTATTTATTTATTTATTTATTTATTTATTTATTTATTTACTTACTTACAGGGACAGAGAGAGAGTCAGAGAGAGGGATAGATAGGGACAGGAGCAGGGAGAAATGAGAAGCATCAATCATTAGTTTTTTGTTGCTGTTGCGACACCATAGTTGTTCATTGATTGCTTTCTCACATGTGCCTTGACCGCGGGCCTTCAGCAGACCGAGCCACCTCTTGCTGGAGCCAGCGACCTTGGGTCCAAGCTGGCGAGCTTTTGCTCAAGCCAGATAGGCCGGCGCTCCAGCTGGCGAGCTCGGGGTCTCGAACCTGGGTCTTTCGCATCCCAGTCCAACGTTCCATTTACTGTGCCACCGCCTGGTCAGGCACCTTTTTAAATTTTTTAAAATATTGCTTAAAGGTTTTATTTATTTATTTAGGAAAGAGATAGATGGGGGGAGGAGCAGGAAGCATCAACTCCCATATGTGCCTCGACCAGGCAAGCCCAGGGTTTCAAACCAGCAACCTCAGCGTTCCAGGTCGACGTTTTATCCACTGCGCCACCACAGGTCAGGCCCTTTCTTTTTAAATCACTTAAAATTGTTTATAGTTGGGGGGTGAAGGGAGGAGGAGGGGCATAATGTGAAACAAATCTAAGGTGCCGGAGAATGATTTTACTTTGAGTGATGGGAATACAACATAATCTCCTGTCCAAATGATGTGGAGATGTGTTCTCTAAATCTATGTACGCTAGTTGACCAATGCCACCCTGTTAGATTTAATTGTCTAAAGAAAAAGAAATTTTAGCCTGGCCTGCGGTGGCGCAGTGGATAAACCTTCGGCCTGGAATGCCAAGGTTGCCAGTTCGAAGCCTGGGCTTCCCTGGTCAAGAAACACACAACAAGGCCTGACCTGTGGTGGCGCAGTGGATAAAGCGTCGACCTGGGAACACTGAGGTCGCCAGTTCAACACCCTGCACTGGTCTAGTCAAGGCACATATGGGAGTTGATGCTTCTAGCTCCTCCCCCCTTTCTCTCTCTCTCTCTCTCTCTCTCTCACTCTGTGTCTCCTCTCTAAAATAAATAAATAAAAATAAATAAAAAAAAAACGGTTTCATTAAAAAAAAAAAGAAAGAAACACACAACAAGCAAGCAATGAGCAACTGACATGAAGCAACTGTGTTACTTTCCATTCAGTGCTCCCCTCTCCCTCCTGTCTCTGTAAAACCAGTAAATAAAGTATTTTTTACAAATGAAATAAAAAATAAATTTTAACAACTGTTTGTAGCTGACACAGGGACCCACGAGAGCAGTGAGGGAAGCATCTATCCTGGATGACAGCAGGGGAGGGGAAGGATGTTTTTCTTTCATTCTTGGCTGCTTTGGGAGTTTTAGTGAACTTTCTGCCTGAAGGGAAGCCAGGGTATTGGGACAGAGGCAGAGACGGCCTGAGAAAAACGATCATTTTAGTTATGCCCCAAACCAGAAGGGAGCGGTGGAGACAGGAAGCTGCCTGGAACTCACCGATCTCTGCTCGAAGTTTTCCTAAAATAGAAAAAGGCAACATTGTTAGTTCCCGCTCCAGCACGAGATGGGCCCCTCCACACTCAGCACCCGGGACCTTTGTGCCCGCTTCCTGCCCAGCCGGGAGCACTGGGCTCCGAGCCGAGAGTTCAGGCTCTTTTCCTGACTAATGCCTGGATTAAATAATTGGGATCGAGAAGGTGGAGAGGTTCAGGGGGGCACAGCAACGCCCCAGAACCACGTAAGGTTTCATCACCTTCCCCATGGCTTCGGCTCCTTTTCCTGGTCTTAGTCTGCTTTGGGGCTGCTCCCCCCGCTGGGCAATCCCTCTGTAAAGGTGAAGCCACTTCCCATCTGAATGAGGAAGGGAGGAACTAACCATTTGGGGGAGCAGCCGCTTTGTGACTGGCTCTATACCTGGCACTTTACATAACAGGATCCCCTTTATAACCTTCCCTTGTGATGGAGGAGGGAGGCTTGGTCCTGCTTGACGGGTGGGCTGACTGAGGCCCGGGGGAGTCCAGAGATGGAGCTGGGACTCAAACCCAGGCCGCCCAGCTCATTGATCGGGTTCCCTCTGCTCAGCCTGCCAGCAGAGGGCCTTTTCCGTGGGGGATAAATTCAAGGGGAGGGAAAAGCCCCCCCCACCTTTTTTTAGGTGAAAAGAGGGGAGCTAGTGAGGCAGACTCCCACATGCACCCCAAATGGAATTCACCCAGCAACCCTGTCTGGGTCCAGTGCTGGAGAAGCAAACTATTTTGAGCACCTGAGGCTGAGGCGCTCGGACCAACTGAGCTATCGATCCTCCGTGCCTGAAAAAGCCCCCATTTTTTATGTCACTGACAGCCTGCCTCATCCAAACCCCTCCTTGCTGCTTTATCCTTTTAGGAGTGGGAGGGGAAAGAGAATTCAAGGTCCTGCGTGCTTTGGCTTTGAGAACACTTGGGAAGCAGGGCTTGAAAACTGAACACAAAAGAGTCCTTAGTTTTGAAAGAAAAATGGGGAACCTGTTTTTGAATATTATGCAGTAGGAACTTCTACTCACAGTATTTTTATTTAATCCTCTAATAGTCTAGACCAGTGGTTCTCAAAGTGTGCGCCAGGGTGCACTGGTGCACCTAGAAGATTTCCAGGTGCGCCCTATGGTATTCCAGAGAAATCTGTGCCTGTTGGGGACCAAACAACCAACAGGGTTTTTGGAGTTTAGATTTTTGGGGGACAGAGGTGTGGGAAATTGGCTGTAAGCTGACAGTCTGCCCAACCCCCACCTCACTTGCCTGATTAGGTTACAAAAGGCTGTTAAGCTGTGGTGCTGGGTTGTTTACACTACCCCCCATGTTCCCGGGAAAGACTGGAGGCAAGTTTCTTCTATCTGTTTGGTGTAAAGTTAAGATGATATGGCCTGACCAGGCGGTGGCGCAGTGGATAGAGTGTCAGACTGGGATGCGGATGACCCAGGTTCAAGACCCCGAGGTCACCAGCTTAAGTGCGGGCTCATCTGGCACATGTGAGAAAGCAATCAATGAACAACTAAGGTGTCGCAATGAAAAACTAATGATTGATGCTTCTCATCTCTCTTCGTTCCTGTCTGTCTGTCCCTGTCTATGACTGTCTCTAACTCTCTGTTTCTGTAAAAACAATAAATAATAAATAAATAAATAAATAAATAAATAAATAAATAAAAATTTAAAAAGAAAGATGATACGTATGGTGGGGGTTGTGGATTGATGATTAAACATAAGGAATTGTCTCTTGAAGCCTTTTGGGTTTCTATAAAAGAACAAGTGGCAATAGCTAAAAAATCTTTGAACATTTTACTACAATTTTTAACATCCTGTTCATGTGAATTAGGATTTTCTACCCTCAACACAATGAAGAGTAAAAAGAGAGGAATTCTTCAATGTATTAACGAGAAAATGAGAGTTTGCCTTTCAAATATCTGCCCAAACACTGAAGAAATCGCTAGGACACATCAGGCTCATGTTTCTGATAAACACAAGAATGAAAACACTTAACACATTCACACCAGGGTCTGCTAATTTTACTAAATATCACTAAGAATGTATCTGTAGATATAAAAAAAGATAACTTTTTTTTATTTTTTAACCCTTTTATGAATTCTGAAAATCATAACTCAAAAAATGTAACATAAAAATGTTTTTCACTGTCAGAATAAATTTAATTTTATCGTACTGATTTCGTTTAATTACCATAAAAGCACGCTTGGACTTTATATATTTTTTCTTTAATATTTGACTTAATTATTATAACATATTTCTCAGACATGTGTATATAGGACACCTACAATTATTTGTAGGATTTTAAATGTGCCCCGACTTCAAAAAGTTTGAGAACCACTGGCCTAGACCCACCCGACACTGCAGCTCAGGCTCCCCGATGAGTGAAAGTGACCCGCAGGGCATGGGGGGGACGGGGGGGGGGGGCCGGGAGATGGGGCTCAGGCCTGAGCTCTGCGACTTAACAAGCAGACAGGCTGAGTGTGAATCACGGAGCCCCTCCAGCCCTCAGCTGCCTCCTCTGTAAGTGGGGCGAGCGACATGTCACCCTACCTCCCACAGAGAGGCCCATGTCTATTATCCATACAAGAGCATTCTGTGCCGTGTCAATCCCGTTATGATGGAACTCTGCACCCGGAAGTCATTGAAAAGGAATGTCCACCAGGCTCTAAGTCCAGCTCCTCCCGGGGCCGGATCCCCAGCTGCCCACAGGCCAGTCGGTACCTCTCAGTCGGTGCTGCAGGTAGAGGAAGGCCAGGCCGACGGCCAGCTGCAGGAGGAGCACCGGCAGGACCGCAATGACCACCAGCACCGCAGGGCTGATCCAGTAGAAAGGATCTGAAAGGTAGAACCGGCCACGCCCAGCGCTGTACCCGACACGCCCCGCCCAGCGCAAGCCCGGGGCGCTCGGCAAAGCAGGTGCCACAAAGGAATGCGTGTCACCAAGATTCAGAGATGGCGCGGAATGGGGAAAAGTGGGCTTGTTAAGAAGGGCTGGAGGTCAGAACTGCAGCATTCGAGGTTACACCGTGGGTAATCCGGGAGAGTTTTTGAGAACCGGCTAAAGGAACTTGGATCGATCTAATTGTCAAGGGGACAGGGTACGCTGACAGGTTCCAAGCTGAGGAGCAACGGGACATGATCTACTGATTGCAGGAGTAGGGGAGACCCCAGGGAGGTCAGTTTAGAAGCCGGGGGGGGGGGGGGGGGGATGACAGTAAAAACAGGAACCTGGACGAGGCCAGTGGGCAGAGGTGTAGGGAGTCAAGGGGTCTGTGAACTCAAATAGAAAAAATAATAATAATATGTATTTTCAGTAATGTTCAAAACTGAAAATTAGTTTTTCTTTCAATTGTTTGTAACCAACGCACTACCATAATATAAACAGAACCTGGGACTTTGTCATTAGTAAAAAAAACACAGATATTTTTATATTATATTGAATTGTTGCACAAATCTCAAAACATCACCTAACGTTCATCATTATTTTGAAATTGCACTAATTATCAGGGTCAGCTCATCTTGTTATTTTAATATTTTGTTAACTATTTCAGTACAAATGTGGATCCATGAGGCAAGTCCCCTACCCAGCGATGCTCTGCACATCATAGGCCACTGCTTGGCAAACAAGCTATTTTTAGCACCTGAGTCAGAGGCTCCAAGGAGCCATCTTCAGCTCAGGGGAGCCAAATTATTGGAATCAATTGAGCCATGGCTGCAAGAGGGGAGGAGAGAAGGGAAGAGGGAGAGTGGAGCAAATGGTCACTTCTTCTGTGTGCCCTGAGCGGAAATCAAACCTGGGACATACACATGCCAGATGAATGCTCTACCACTGAGCAAACTGGCCGGGCCCAAATGTGTCATATTTTCTGTATTTAAAACACCCTTTTGAGAAGGGGTCCATCACCTTCACAATCTGCCAAAGAGGTGCAATGCATGCACACACACAAGGGTTCTGGAGCTTTTGAGAGGGGAAGGTCCATGGAGTCGGGTGACTGAGCGAAAGTGGAGTGGGGTGGGTGACGAGGGAGGAGTCATTCCGATTCTATAGTCTGCTCGGCAGTGCCCGGAGCTCGGCCTGTCCAGTCTCACCGGGCAGTGCTGCAGCCCAAACCTTCTCACCTTGTTCTCTGTCTCAGGGGGCTGGATAGAGACACTGCCCTTGAGGTCAGGAATTAAGTCACAGGGAGCGACACTAAATGGGTCTGGAGGGTCCCTGAGGTATAACTACAATCAGAGACGATGCAGCAAGGTCTACCTTCAAGTTCTTACCGGAAGTTAAGTGTGGCAACACGACCTGGCAAGTACATACCTGAGCTCTTTGGGGGCAACACCTTCCGTACATTTTCAAAGGCTTAGAATCACAAAAGGAGACAACAAAAGACATCGTGAACCTCCTGAGGTAAAGCGGTGGGTATGCAGTATCACCTTTTGTTGAACAAGGTGCACAACCCTAATCCACTTCAGCTGACAGGAAGGACAGGGTAGGGCTCACACCTTGTTCAACAGCCCGGGAATGAAATCAGCACAATCTAGAGCGTGGGAAACACTGCAGAACTACACACCAGCGTGTGGATCTTGTCTGCATGTCATCCAAACACACTAGTTATAAAAATGCACTTATGAAACGATCAGGAAAACTTCAACTCAGACTGGGTGTTGATGACATGAAGGAATTTTTGTTAATTTTTAAAAATGTGATAATAGTATTGTGGTAATAATATTTTAAAATACTTTTCCATTTTACTCTTTTATTATTATTATTATTAAATGTACTGTGGTGACAGCCCTGGCCTGATAGCTCAGTTGGTTAGAGCATCATCCTGAATACAGAAGTTACCAGTCCAGTACACGGGTCAGGGCACATACAGGAACAGATTGATGTTCCTGTCTCTCCCTCTCTTTTCCTCTCTCACTAAAATCAATAAATAAACATTAAAAAAATGACTTTATTGGGGTGATATCATTTAATAAAATTATACAGGTTTCAAGCATACATTTTAAAAAAGATTTTATTCATTTTAGAGAGGAGAGAGAGAGAGAGAAGAGGGAGGAGCAGGAAGCATCAACTCCCATATGTGCCTTAACCAGGCAAGCCGGGGATCGGTGACCTCAGTGTTCCAGCTCGAGGCTTCATCCACTGCACCACCACAGGTCAGGTGAATTTTATTTTATTTTATTATTATTATTTTTTAATTTTCTTTTTATTTTTATTTTATTCATTTTTTAGAGAGGAGACACAGAGTGAGAGAGAGAGAGAGAGAGAGAGAGAAAGGGGAGAGGAGCTGGAAGCATCAACTCCCATATGTGCCTTGACCAGACCAGTGCAGGGTTTTGAACTGGCGACCTCAGTGTTCCCAGGTCGACGCTTTATCCACTGCGCCACCACAGGTCAGGCTGGTGAATTTTATTTTAAGAGAGAGAACCAGAGATGAGAAGCATCAAGTCATATATTTTACTTACAAAGGAAAAGTTTCTTCCCTGAAGCAAAGTTTTTTTGTTTGTTTGTTTTTGTTTTTTTACGGGGACAGAGAGATAGTCAGAGAGAGGGATAGATAGGGACAGACAGACAGGAACAGAGAGAGGTGAGAAACATCAATCATTAGTTTTTCGTTGCCCTTGCGACACCATAGTTGTTCATTGATTGCTTTCTCACACGTGCCCTGACCGCGGGCCTTCAGCAGACCGAGCCACCCCTTGCTGTAGCCAGCGACCTTGGGTCCCAACCTGGTGAGCTTTTTGCTCAAACCACATGAGCTCACGCTCAAGATGGCGACCTCGGGGTCTCGAACCTGGGTCTTCTGCATCCCAGTCCGACGCTCTATCCACTGCGCCACCGCCTGGTCAGGCTGAAGCAAAGTTTTAAGGTTATTTTTTTTTTCAGTGTGCTGCGGGTGGGGACATACTGTGAGTGCAGTCCTTGAACTAAGAAGTTAATACATAAGAAGGAGGAAATTCTGCAAATTGGAGAGGTCCCCAGTAGCATAATTTTTTGCAGGTAAAAATCACCCTCCCCCCCCCCCCAAAAAAAACAGCAAAACTGCTATAAGAAGAACATTCTGTGACACACAAAGCTATGTGCACATCCCTACCATCCTAGAAATAGCTCTTTGTTAGGCTGGGTACAATGCCAGCTCTGGCTCCAGCCTGCAGCCGGCGCCCTGGAGATGCCACAGTGATCTATTGTCTGATGCAGCCTCGGGTGTTTTGCTACTGGTGGGGGGGGGGGCGGGGGGGAGGGGAGGAGAGAAAGGGAAAAGGCCCTGAGGCTCTGAACCTCAGAGCACATTTGTCCTTCAATCAAATAGCAGTTAACTTTCACCCTGACTGGATAGCTCAGTTGATTAGAGCGCCTTCCTGAAGCACAAAGCTTGAAGGTTTGATCCCAGGTCAGGGCACAGATAAGAGTCAACCAAAGAATGTATAAACAAGTGAAACAACAAATTGATTTCTCTCTCTCTCTCTCAAAGTCAATAAATAAAAATTTAAGAAATAGCAATAACTTCTTTTATTTTTACAACTTGTTTATTTATTTTTTTACAGGGACAGAGAGAGAGTCAGAGAGAGGGATAGATAGAGACAGACAGGAATGGAGAGAGGTGAGAAGCATCAATCATTAGTTTTTCGTTGCCGTTGCGACACCATAGTTGTTCATTGATTGCTTTCTCACATGTGCCTTGACCGTGGGCCTTCAGCAGACCGAGCAACCCCTTGCTGGAGCCAGCGACCTTGGGTCCAAGCTGGCGAACTTTTGCTCAAGCCAGATGGGCCCCGCACTCAAGCTGGTGAGCTCGGGGTCTCGAACCTGGGTCTTTCTCATCCCAGTCTGACACTCTATCTACTGCGCCACCACCTGGTCAGGCTAACTTCTTTTATTTTTAAGTGAGAGGAGGGGAGATAGACAGACTCCCGCATGTGCCCCGACTGGGATACACTCGGCAACCCCTGTCTGGGGCCAATGCTCCACTCAACCGAGCCACTGGCTACAGGAGGAGAAGTGGAAGAGAAGTGGGAGAGGGAGGAGGAGAGAAACACATGGTCACTTCTCATGTGTGCCCTGACCGGGGATTGAACCTGGGACGTTTACACGCCGCCAGGCCAATGCCCTATCCACTGAACAAACCGGCCAGGGCTTAGCAATGAACTTTCAAAGCTCCCTTTTCATCCACTTCTCTTTGTCTACATTTTAGCCATAAACAAAACAACAACAACAAAATAATAATCATAAATTGCAAAGTCACCCATCACACAAGACATTACTAAATATGAAATGCGGGAGAAAAGGAGGGGTAGCAGTAAGATCTACAGGTGACACCCCTCTCTCTTTCTATGATTATACTCACATGTTTCTCTCTCTCTCTCTCTCTGATTATACTCCCACGTTCCTCTCTCTCTCTCTGATTATACTCCCACGTTCCTCTCTCTCTCTCTCTCTCTGATTATACTCCCACGTTCCTCTCTCTCTCTCTCTGATTATACTCCCACATTCCTCTCTCTCTCTCTCTCTCTCTCTCTGACTACACTCACACGTTCCTCTCTCTCTCTCTCTCTGATTATACTCCCACATTCCTCTCTCTCTCTGATTATACTCCCACGTTCCTCTCTCTCTCTCTCTCTCTATGACTATACTCCCACGTTCCTCTCTCTCTCTCTCTGACTATACTCCCACGTTCCTCTCTCTTTCTATGATTATACTCCCACGTTCCTCTCTCTCTCTCTCTCTCTCTCTCTCTCTGAGTATACTCACACGTATCTCTTACTTGTTTACTCACTTCAACTGTGTTTACCAGGTAGATTTTTCTCAAAAATATTTCTCATCAATAAACTACCACAAACACCTCAGCTTTGGAATTCTGCAATAGGAGTTGGTCAATTTGACTATTTTTGTTATTTATAACAAACAAGGAGACAGTCCAAAGCAAACAGGAAGGGAAAGGTCCGCTTGCATACTTTGGGTAAATTTGAGGTTATCTGTATTCGTCATCTAGTAGCACAAACCAATCAGACGTGGATTGTTTTGAATTTTGCTGCCTCTGTTTATATTTTTTATATTTTGGGTTTTGTTTCTTTAATCTTTGTTTCTTTATTTTTTTTTCTTTATACGTGCCCACAAATGCACACAGTATCTATGTTATATGTGTGGTTAGTTATGATCTTTTTAAAAAACATATTTCATTTATTCATTTTAGAGAGAAGAGCAGGAGAGAGAGAGAGAGGCAGAGACAGAATGGGGTAGGAGCAGGAAGCAGGCAAGCCCAGGGTTTCGAACCGGCAGCCTCAGCATTCCAGGTCTACACTTTATTCACTGAACCACCACAGGTCAGGCTAATTATGATCTTTTATGCTCTTGGTTGTGGATCCTAGGCCATCCTCCTCCCCTCTCTTCCTGCAGAGCGAACCACATTAACTCCCTTATGGATCTCTTTCCCTGCAGTAATTTGTGGAATGTCTCCAACCATCTCCTGCAAGGCCTAAAACACTCTTTTTTAAATTTAATTTAATTTAATTTAATTTTTATTTTATTCATTTTAGAGAGGAGACACAGAGTGAGAGAGAGAAAGAGAGAAAGGGGGAAGGAGCTGGAAGCATCAACTCCCATATGTGCCTTGACCAGACCAGTGCAGGGTTTTGAACTGGCGACCTCAGTGTTCCCAGGTCGACGCTTTATCCACTGCGCCACCACAGGTCAGGCCTAAAACACTCTTTTAATGGCTGTATAATATTCCTAGTACGGATAACAGCTGTCACTTCCCTACTTGACTTTGAACCTGGATCCTATCCCATTCTGAGTAACGAGGCGTGTGTGTGTGTGTGTGTGTGTGTGTATGTGTGTGTGTGGCAGAGACAGAGAGAGTCAGACAGAAGCATCAGTTCTTTGTTGCCACACCATAGTTGTTCATTGATTGCTTTCTCACATGTGGCTTGACCGCGGGCCTTCAGCAGACCGAGTAACCCCTTGCTGGAGCCAGCGACCTTGGGTCCAAGCTGACGAGCTTTTGCTCAAGCCAGATGGGCCCGCGCTCAAGCTGGCGACCTCGGGGTCTCGAACCTGGGTCCTCCGCATCCCACTCTGACGCTCTATCCACTGCGCCACCGCCTGGTCAGGCGGCGATATCCGGCTTACGCGGCACGACTCACCTTCCACTTTCAACTCCACTGCTGCCTCCTCCTGGTAAGAATGATCTCGGAAGAAGCAGGTGAAACCGCCTTCATCGGAGAACCTTACATTCCTGATCCGCAGGGTCACCTTCCCCTCGCCAAGAGCGTCTTTCAGCAGCTCGGTCCGGCCCCGATACTCCAGCGCCTGCTCTCCGTCCTGATCCTTGCCGTTTCGGTAGAGATGGACCACCCGAGAGAAGGGGGGCCGGTACCACCCCACCTCCATGCCTGTCGCATTCTTTCCAGGAGATAGGCGACAGGGTAGTTCCACTTCGTGCCCCACCAGAGCCCAGATGGGGCGCCCTGGTCCTATGACTCTGAACTGTCCTGTCCGGGACACCAAAGAAAAGAAATTGAGAGTCAGAGGGAACCCTGAACCACGACCCCAAAGCAGGAGAGGAAGAAGATACTCAGATTTTTACATGGAGTTTCGAATAAACCTTTCAAATAGCATTCTAGAACCAGAAAAGAGCTCAGTTTTTCTTCTTGAATATATATATAAAGCATCTCCAGTTACTGAGATAGCAGGAGTGCCCTGGACAGAATATTCTAGCATGTGGTCATCTTGACAGACAGATGCTGCTCGCCTCTCTGCCGACTGTGGCCGTCTGCGATTCTCCAGCCTCGCCTTTAAGGGGTCCCACCTTTGGAACGTGGTCTAGCTCCTCGCAGTTTTAATTCTGGGCTTGCCTCCCCGTTTGGGCTTGGCTGAACTGACCCCTACTGTCCTCCGCTGCAGCCTCTGGGCCGCTTCTCAGCTCTCTCCTGGTTCTCCCACCCTGTTCCCAAACTCTTCTCAGCTGAGACCTTGCACCTGCAGCCCCACCGGCTACAGCCCCTGGACCCCCGCCTTCTACGCGCTCCCGGTCTTTTCGGACCTGGAATGTTGTCTCCTCAGTTAGAATAGAAGTTACTAGAAGAGAAGGCCGGCTCCCCTGCTCCCCCTACAAAGGTTTCCCCGGGGGAGCGCAGGCATTGGGCCCCCTCTGATCGGGCCTCCCTAACGCTGGGAATTTGTCTTCTGTTTCTTGTGTGTCTCCCCAGCACGTGAGCACAGGGCACCTCGACCCAACTCGGTGCCCGATCATGCAGACCAGAGCTCTGGGCTAGGGCAAGCCAGGCCATCCAACAAACGTTGACTGCAGTCTGCTATGGGGCGCGGACCCCGACACGTGTTATGTGTCTCATCTCACTGAATCCTGACAGCAACCCCAAGAGGTTGCTATTTATTCTATCCCTCATTTGGTAGGCGACAGACACACCAAAGGTTTAAAAAGGACAGGTTAAGAATGCGTTCAAGGAGAGCCTGGCGTTCAGTTCCCGTCCGGGAGTTCGGGTTCTGTTCTGAAAGCTGCAGGGAGCCACGGAGGTTTTCTGTGGCGGGGAACAATGTCAGCACGTCTGTCTGTGCTTCAGAAAGATGATTTCCTGGAGGACCAGCTGAAGGAGGTGAAGCTGGGGAAACTAGGCTGTTTGCTGTCAGGGTCCCCTGGGCAGGAATAATGACGGGTCTTACCTGCATCGCTAGTGGACACCTGGAGGAGGAAGACGAGGAGGAGCAAGCAGGGGCGGCCGCTGGGCAGAGAGGAGCTCCATGAACGTGCCATCTCCACTCTTACTGGGGACAGAGCCCCTGCAGCAGGCTCCGGCCCAGCAGAGGCCCTGGGGCGTAGGTTCCCCACCCCCAAAGACTGGAAAACCCCGCGGAGGGATCTGGGAGGGCAGTGCCGCGGCGGGCCTCGCCTCCCCCTGCCATGCTGCAGCTGCGCTCAGAAGGGGCAGGCCTGTGTCACCCGGCCGGGCACTTACACAAAAGGGCCACAGACCTAGGCGGTGACCAGGGTTTGCCCTCCCACCCCCTCCGAGCTACAGAGAAGAGGCTGCCTGGTACTGAGCCTTCCTCCCCCACGCCTTCCCAGCGACCCAGCCTTTGAAGAAGGGACTCCTCAGATCTAACTAACAGGTTGTGGGTCGGGGACCCCTCACTCATTGAGCCGCGCGAAGAAGCTTGTCCACTATTCTGTAAGGTTCCTTCAACCCCGGTCCTCCCAACATTCGTGTAGAGCAGTGGTTCTTAACCTGGGTTCTATTGAACCTAGGGGTTCGATGAGTCAGTCTCAGGGGTCCAGAGAAGCCTCTGCGGGGGAGGCCAGAATAAAGTAATTCCGTCATTTGTTGTGAGTTCATGCATTTTGTTGGTTTTGTTCTTTGAGCAAGGTGATGTTCATGCACGGCTCATTTTGTGCACCAGTAAAAAAACATATACCTATTGTCCGGTAGTTGCCTCTGGGTTGGGTAGTGAAACCCTCCCTGGCCCTGAGCTTTCTGATAATTGTTAATCTTGCTCAAACCGCACACACCCAAATTCTCGAAACTGTCTGTCCCCAAGGCTGTTCCATGAACTGCACGCCCCACCAAACCGGTCGACCATTACCATCCCCCCCACCTCTGCAGATATAAAAAAACCAAAAACCCTCCCCGGGCGCGCCTTCACAGACTCACATCCGAGGGTCAGTGAACTCGCCCGGAGTCCTCCCAATAAAGCCTGACTTTTGCTCATTTGGCTGTTTCGGCTCTTTGTTTGTTCATCGGCAGCACCCGGCAATCTTTCACCTATGTCTTGAATTTGGAAAAAAAAATCCTATTTTATTTATCACTAAAGAAGGGTTCGGTGAATGCGCATATAAAACTGGTGGGTTCGGTACCTCAATAAAGGTTAAGAACCACTGTGCTAGAGGAAGGTGACCAGCGTTCTGTATTAAATAAAGTTTCAGTGGTTCTTAACCTGGGTTCCATCGAACCCTAGGGGTTCGATGAGTCAGTCTTAGGGGTCCAGAGAAGCCTCTACTGCGGAGGCCAGAATAAAGTAATACCGTCATTTGTTGTGAGTTCATGCACTTTGTTGGTTTTGTTCTTTGAGCAAGGTGATGTTCATGCACGGCTCATTTTGTGCTCCAGTAAAAAAAAAAAAAAAACAGCCTGACCTGTGGTGGCGCAGTGGATAAAGCGTCGACCTGGGTACACTGAGGTCGCCAGTTCAAAACCCTGCACTGGTCTGGTCAAGGCACATATGGGAGTTGATGCTTCCAGCTCCTCCCCCCTTTCTCTCTTTCTCTCTCTCTCTCTCTCACTCTGTGTCTCCTCTCTAAAATAAATAAAATTAAAAAAAAAATAAAAAAAAACAAAAAAAACATATACCTATGTCTTGAATTTGGAAAAAAAAATCATATTTTATTTATCACTAAAGAAGGGTTCGGTGAATGCGCATATGAAACTGGTGGGTTCGGTACCTCAGAAAAGGTTAAGAACCACTGGTCTAGAGGGAGAGGGATCATTGTTGAACATTAAAAAAGAACCTTTAGTCTTCTGTCCTGTAAAGCCAGTAGTCGAGGCCACTACCACAGCAGCCTGACCCATGCAGGTTCACATTGGATTCGAACAGATGGCAATGAAACACAAGAGCCAAGAACTGGTGAGCCATCAGCTTTAATTCTAGCTTGCACCCGGCAGGCAAGCAAAAACATATACTGGGCTCCAAAACCCACACATTCAGTGCTCACAAAGCTACTGACTTATCCGAGTTTCCTAGAATCAAAGGTTTCTAGCTCACCAGACTTATTCACCTCTGTTTTCCATCTCCTCTAGCACAAACTCTTAACAAACTGGCTTCTTCATCAGCACTCTGCCATCTTGGCTGCTTCTCTCCTCCACGTGGCCTTAATCTGCTCCCCTCTCTAATACTAATCTCAGGAACTCAGGAACCAAGAGAGAGAGAGATCAAGCTACTGCTCTCTCCCATTTTATAGCATAGACTCCAAACCTTTAATCCAATTATACATAAAGAAAGTCTCTGATACAAAGCTACCCATCTGAGGCATAATGGGATTCCTCAGGAGAGCGTACCACCCTACATTATCCAATCAGTCAAGGGTGTGGGGAAGAGCTTACTCTTAAAGCCAAGCCTTAGGCCATAACGACCTGGCCTGCTTACATTACAGCCTTTTCCCCACACCCATCCCAAGCATAAGGGCAAATAATATCACCTGGGTGATGGGCTTCCATATGGGCAGCGCCATCTTTAACAAAGTGAGCATACCATATTTTATCTGCCCAACATGTCCTCTTTCAACGGCCTCATAACTGACCGCCGAGCCGTTCTTCTTCATGGCTGACTTCCCTGCTCAGATGTACGACAGGTCCCGCGAGCTGAGTTCGCTTCTGGCTCCCAAGGAATACGTCTAAGGAAAGTCATGAGCTTGTAGGGGAGGGGGAAACGCTCCTCTTCCCTCGAGCTTCTCTGAGCTGCTCGAAGAAGCAATAGGCATGAGAAGGTTAGTAAGAGAAAATTACCAGATTTAACTACACACGTGCCTGTGGGAACCCTGAATACATGAGAGTGTCAGAGACCCCACGAGCATGAGAGGTCGGGGGCCAGAACGTTAAAACGAGATAGATATGGCGTTCTGAGCTAGGGATGAGGTCAGGTGCCCTGGGGCAGGATGACAAGACCAGACGTTTGTTAATTAGAAGTTTGCCCAACCCTAAAGATAGGTGAAAAAAGGTTATCTTTGGTCATCTGTTATGACTGAACACCACCCCTGATTCAAATTCTTCTAGGTAGTTAAGGGAGAGGACAGAAGTTTTTCTTGAGTCCACAGGGTCGCGGTTGCCTTCAGGTCAAAACAACCCACACACTGCCTGACCAGGCGGTGGCCCAGTGGATAGAGCGTCGGACTGGGATGCAGGCTCATCTGGCTTGAGCAAAAGCTCACCAGCTTGGACCCAAGGTCGCTGGCTCCAGCAAGGGGTTGCTCCGTCTGCTGAAGGCCCGCGGTCAAGGTACATGTGAGAAAGCAATCAATGAACAACTAAGGAGTCGCAATGAAAAACTGATGATTGATGCTTCTCATCTCTCTCCGTTCCCGTCTGTCTGTCCCTGTCTGTCCCTCTAACTCTCTCTCTGTCTCTGAAAAAAAAAAACAACAACAAAAGACCACACACCACAGAGGTGCACTTTGTGGCGACTCCTTCTATCTGACCCCTTGAACTGGGCTCAGACATTCATCACCATTTCAAGTTGCACACACCAGGAGTTGATGGCCACCTGTGCTTTGAGAGGCAAGCATGGATGGTGAGCAAGGTCAGCAGCTGTCCTATCTGTCCACATAGCCAGTGAGGGCAAAGTCAGCAACCAGAGACATCCCTCTGATTTCCTCAGTGTTGCAGGGAAAAGTGAGATCTGGCGTGGAAATACGATTCCTGCCCCCCTTTACCTCCTGGGTTCAGCTGATCAGTGCAGGATGAGATCAGCATCAGCACCAAGTTTGAAAAAATATTCTCCATCTGACCTGTGGTGGCGCAATGGATAAAGCGTTGGCCTGGAACACTGAGGTCACTGGTTGGAAACCCTGGGTTTGTCCGGTCAAGGGACATATGGGAGTTGATGTTTTCTGCTCCTCCTTCCTTCTCTCTCTTTCCTCTCTCTAAAATAAATAAATAAAATCTTAAAAGAAAATTTCCCAATCCTAAAGCAAGGATGTCTCATTAAAGAATAATAATAAAAATGGTCAGACAGACTATTTAAACCATGCTGTCTAATACTGTCATCACTAACCATAGTGTCCATTTAATTAAAATTACATAACATTTAAAATTCACTTCCTTGATGGCACTTGCTGTGTTTCAAATGCTCAGTGGCACATAGGGCTGGCTGGCTATCACACTGGAGAGCACAAATACAGACCATGTCTGTCATCGCAGAAAATTACTGTATATCGGACAGTACCATTCAAGTGCTGGGAACATCCCTGGAACATAACATTTTCTGCGTTTGTCTGAGATGAGCACCAGGGGCTAGAAGGACAGACTCCGTTTACCGAGTCTGGGAGTTGTTTATTCTTTCTGCCGGCAAGCAGCTGGAGCTTGGGCACAAGCATGTTGAATCCTCTGGAGCTGTGAGGGTGAAAGTCGAGGCAGGAGGGAAGAGGAGCCCCTGTGCATCGCCTGAATTCCTCTGAAGCAGGATTCTCTCCTTCCAGGGCATGAAATGTCCTATGGTGCCTGTTGGGCAGATAAAATATATTATGCTCACTTTGTTAAAGATGGCGTTGCCCACATGGAAGTCCGTTGATATTAATGTGTGTTCGGGGACAGGCTGTGGGCAGGCTGGGTCATTATAGCCTAAGGTTTAGTTTTAAGAGTAAGCTTTTCCCCACACCCTTGACTGATTGGATGATGTGGGCTGGTGCGCTCTCCTGAGGAATCCTCCCATTATGCCTCAGATGGATGACTTTGTATCAGAGACTTTCTTATTTGTAGATTGGATTAAAGGTTTGGATTTCTACACTATAAAGTGAGACAGACCAGTAGCTTGCTCTCTCTTGGTTCCTGAGTGTTCGGCAGATAAAATATAATATGCTCACTTTGTTAAAGATGGTGCTGCCCACATGGAAGCCTGTCACCCAGGTGATATTATTTGCCCTTATGCTGTGATGGCTGTGGGGGAAAAGTTGTAATGTAAGCAGGCCGGGTCATTATAGCTTAAGGCTTTGTTTTAAGAGTAAGCTCTTCTCCACACCCTTGATTGATTGGATGATGTAGGGTGGTGATGTAGGGAGGAATCCCATTATGCCTCAGATGGGTGACTTTGTATTAGAGACTTCCTTGTTTGTATAATTGGATTAAAGGTTTGGATTCCATGGTATAAAGTAGGAGAGACCAGTAGCTCGATCTCTCTCTCGGTTCCTGGGTTTCTGAGATTAGTATTAGAGAGGAGAGCAGATTAAGGCCACGTGAAGGTCAGGAGAAGCAGCCGAGATGGCAGAGTGCTGAGGAAGAAGCCAGTTTGTTAAGAGTTTGTGCAGGAGGAGATGGGAAACAGAGGTGAATAAATCTGGTGAGCTAGAAACCTTTGATTCTAGGAAACTCAGATAAGTCAGTAGCTTTGTGAGCACTGAATGTGTGGGTTTTGGAGCCCAGTGTGTGTTTTTGCTTGCCGCCGGGTGCAAACTAGAATTAAAGTTGATGGCTCACCAGTTTTTGGCTCCTGTGTTACATTACCGACTGTTCGAATCCAATGCGAACCTGCGTGGGCCAGGCGGCTGTGATCCTGACCCCGACTACTGGCCTTACATTTGGCGTAGTCTGTGGCAGGATTCGATACAGATCGGCATGGAGCCACTACCACTTTGAGTGGTGGAGTAGAGGACTGGTTGCTGTTTTGGTTTCCCATAGCTGTTTTTTGGGGAACTGTAGGCTGGCTGACTTTTACAGCCATGTGTGAGGAAACTGAGAGCTCTATGAAAAAGGCTGCCCAGGACCTGCAAACCGAGCAGTGGAAGGAGCTGGAGGAAACGTGGGAGAAAGAGATGCCGACCCTGGAGTTGGAGGAAGCACCGGAGGAGGCTGACCAGGTTTGTGAGATTCGCCTGGAAATGGAGCAGATGCTGGAGAAGGAATCACAGGTTCGTGAGTTGGAGATTGCCCTGGATGTTGTGGAGAGCCACCAGTGGCATGAGACTGGGTCTGAGGCCGGGGCCGGGGTTGAGCCCGGGGCTGGAGCTGCAAGACCTGCTGAGCAGAAGGCGATGGCAGCCTGGGACTCGAGCCCAGCAGCAGGAGCTGGTGTTTGCAGTTCCTCTTTGGAGGATGAGGAGAATCCAGCTGGAATTGTGATCCGCAGCCTCCAGAAGGTGAGAGCCCAGCAGCAAGGAGTAGCTACGCTGCCAGTAGGTCTGCAATTTTGGGACATAGGGGTGGATGCCATCATGGTCCCCAGAGCAGAGATGGAAATGCTGACTGCCATTGCCACATGCTTTTCTTTAGGACAGTGTGAGACTTGCCAGGATGGCAGAGATGAGGGGGGAGGGTAACACCCCATGTGTGTGCACTGATTTCCTGGACTATGACCCGAGTGAGCACTGGCTCCTTTGTTGAATGGACTTACGAATTTTGGACAATGTGAAATACCCTGATGGGGGTGGGGGTGGCTTTGCTGGAGGCCCTCCTGCCCCGGGAAGCCTTTCAAATGGCAAGAGAGAAGGCCGAGGACATTTTGCACTTTTGGCAAAGTGCTTAGAGACTGGTGAAATGTGTGTACCTTTGTAATTTTTGAAATTGTATGATTTGTCATGCTGTTGTAATTTGTGTGATATGCCTAATTTCCTTGTACAGGGATGCCAGTGGTGTAGATTGTGGGTAGTAAAGTGAGCATAGGGGTGGATTGTTTGGCAGATAAAATATAATATGCTCACTTTGTTAAAGATGGTGCTGCCCACATGGAAGCCTGTCACCCAGGTGATATTATTTGCCCTTATGCTTGTGATGGCTGTGGGGGAAAAGTTGTAATGTAAGCAGGCCGGGTCGTTATAGCTTAAGGCTTTGTTTTAAGAGTAAGCTCTTCTCCACACCCTTGACTGATTGGATGATGTAGGGTGGTGATGTAGGGAGGAATCCCATTATGCCTCAAATGGGTGACTTTGTATCAGAGACTTCCTTGTTTGTATAATTGGATTAAAGGTTTTGAGTCTGCTATAAAGTGGGAGAGAACAGTAGCTTGATCTCTCTCTTGGTGCTTGGTTCCTGAGGTATTAGAGAGGAGAGCAGATTAAGGCCACGTGAAGGCCAGGAGAAGCAGCCGAGATGGCAGAGTGCTGAGGAAGAAGCCAGTTTGTTAAGAGTTTGTGCAGGAGGAGATGGGGAACAGAGGTGAATAAGTCTGGTGAGTTAGAAACCTTTGATTCTAGGAAACTCGGATAAGTCAGTAGCTTTGTGAGCACTGAATGTGTGGGTTTTGGAGCCCAGTGTGTGTTTTTGCTTGCCCGCCGGGTGCAAGCTAGAATTAAAGCTGATGGCTCACCAGTTTTTGGCTCCGGTGTTTCATTACGATCTGTTCGAATCCAATGCGAACCTGCGTGGGCCAGGAGGCTGTGATCCTGACCCTGGCTACTGGCTTTACAGAGCCGTTTCTCCACGATGCACGTTCAGGCTAGGGTAGGGGTGACGCACAAGATGCTTTCCTGGGCAATGTTTGGGGGTCATAGGGTGCTTGAAATTATTCATCACCAATTCAGCTGTCAAAAGCAAGGAGAGAGAAAACCAGATTGAAGGTGACAGAGGACAATTTGACTTTTGGTGATGGGTATGCAACACAATTGAATGATAAGATAACCTGGAGATGTTTTCATTGTACATATGTACCCTGATTTATTGGTGTCACCTCATTAGAATTAATAATAATAAAATATATATTAAAATTAAAAAATAAATAAATAAATAAATAAATAAGATGGTAAGAAAAAAAAAAAAAAAAAAGCAAGGAGAACCTGACCTGTGGTGGCGCCGTGGATAAAACATTGACCTGGAACGCTGAGGTCGCAGATTTGAAACCCGGGGCTTGCCTGGTCAAGGCACATATGGGAGTTGATGCTTCCTGCTCCTCCTCCTTTGTGTTTCCCTTCTCTCTCTTTCTCTCTCTCCTCTCTCAAATGAATAAAATCTTTTTAAAAAGCAAGGAGATAAACCAGAGTAGGGTGGAGGGTTGGGGGAGCAGAGGGTCAGAACTTAGACAATCAAAGCCAGTTTGGAGAAATCACAGCATCTTTGGGGAAAAAAAATACCAAGAAACACCTCACTGAATGCTTCCATGTGCCACTGCTCTTAGCTGTTTATACGTGTTTTTTTCTTTTTAATTTATTTATTTAAGAAGGGGGAGAGGACAGGAAGGGAGAGTGAGAAGCATCAACTCATAATTAAACTTCCAGCAAGACAAAAGTCCTTTTTTCTTTTTAATTTTTATTGATTGATTTTAGCGAGAGAGGAAGGGAGAAAGAGAGGAACATCGAACTGGCAACCTCTGCAGTTGGTGACAAGGCTTTACACAATACACAACTGAGCTATCTGGCCAGGGCTCAGTGAGGGAAAAATACTTGCCTTCATGAAGTTACATTCCAGATTTCCTGAAGCTTTATTCTGTATGTGCTACCCAAGGGCACAAGTCAGTGAGTGTCAGGACATCGTTCTCAACCTTTCTGTTTTTACACACAATTTGGCAATGAATAGTGGTTTACTAAGCAGGATTAAGTCTGGGGTCCCAGCACAAAATGAAATGATCAAGGCCCTCATCCAAAATGTAAGGAGAAAAAAGCCTTTTTCCTTTCTCCCACAGTTTCGCCCTCTAAATGTTGTGGTGAATTTATTTTGATCGTTTATGCTGTCCAATGTCGCACTTCAGGCCCAGCTATACTTAGGGGGCGAATGCGCTTCCCCACCGAGCAAGACAGGGGTGTGTGCCTGTCTGCCCCTTCCTTCCCACCCTGTGGCCAGGTCCCTGCTGAGAGTGAGCAGCACAGAGGGTGGCAATGATTCCTGGGTGGGGGATGGGGAAGGGCAGCCAAGCCCAGTCCCGGGCAGATGCAAGGTGCGAGAAGCAAAACAAAGCTTAAGCCTAGGCGCTAAGCCCCCAGCCCTTGCTCTGTTGTCCCATTGGATTCACAGAGCACAAACTGAAAAACAAAAGTATTGTCCTGACCGGCGTGCAGTGGATAGAGTGTCATCAGGGAGCACTGAGGTACCTGGCTCAATCCCGGAGCCCCCGACTCAATCCTCAGGTCACCAGTCAGGGCATCGATGAGAAGCAATAAATGAGTGCACAACGAAGTGGAAAACAAAGTGGAACAAGGAGTTGATGCTTCTCTCTCTCTCCCCCTTCCTCTCTCTCAAATCAATGAAGAGAAAAAAGAAAGATAAAATTAAGCATTTCAAAACTAAGACAAAGACCATTAAAACCCCCACATACAGTGTCCCTGTCTTCTTCTAAGCATGGGTCCTGTGTGACTGCCCGAGCCACACGTCCTTTGTAAAGCCAGGAGCCAGGGTCACCATCACAGCCGCCTGGCCCATACAGGTTCCCATTTGATTCGGACAGTCTGTAATGAAACACCGGAGCCAAGAACTGGTGAGTCATCAGCTTTAATTCTAGCTTGCACCAGGCGGGCAAGCAAAAACACACACTGGGCTCCAAAACCCACTCACTCAGTGCTCACAAAGCTACTGACTTATCTGAGTTTCCTAGAATTAAAGGTTTCTAGCTCATCAGACTTATTCAGCTCTGTTCCCCATCTCCTCCTGCACAAACTCTTAACAAACTGGCTTCTTCCTCAGCACTCTGCCATCTCGGCTGCTTCTCCTGGCCTCCTCCATGTGGCCTTTCTCTGCTCTCCTTTCTAATACTAACCTCAGGAACTGAGAGAGAGCAAGCTACTGGTCTGTCCCACTTTATAGTGTAGAAATCCAAACCCTTAATCCAATCTACAAACAAGAAAGTCTCTGGTACAAAGTCACCCATCTGAGGCATAATGGGAGGATTCCTCATGAGAGTGCACCACCCCACATCATCCAATCAGTCAAGGGTGTGGGGAAAAGCTTACCCTTAAAACTAAGCCTTAGGCTATAACGACCTGGCCTGCTTATAGCCTGTCCCAGAACACACATTAATATCAACGAAATTCCATGTGGGCAGCTCCATCTTTAACAAAGTGAGCATAATATATTTTATCTGCCCAACATCCTTGAAGTTCACTCTGTCATCAACACAGGTGGAATTATTGGCACAAAGAGCATGCATATTTGTCATTTTAACCAATATTGATAAACTGGCCTGCACAAAGTTGTACACGTTGTACAAAGTCACTTGCTCATGGTCACACCCCTAGGGAGCCCGGCTTTCTAGCCTCAAAACTAGCACCTGTGATGACTACACTGCTCACCTTTTGTTGGGCAGATAAAATATATTATGCTCACTGTCCGGTAGTTGCCTCTCGGTTGGGTAGTGAAACCCTCCCTTGCCCTGAGCTGTCCTGCAGTTGTTAATCTTACTCAAACCGTCTGGCAATTGTAAATCTTGCTCAAACCGCACACACCCAAATTCTCGAAACTGTCTGTCCCCAAGGCTGTTCCATGAACTGCACACCCCACCAAACCGGTCGACCGTTACCATCCTCCCCCCCTCTGCAGATATAAAAAACCCAAAAACCCTCCCCGGGTGCGCCTTCACAGACTCACATCCGAGGGTCAGTGAACTCGCCCGGAGTCTTCCCAATAAAGCCTGACTTTTGCTCATTTGGCTGTTTCGGCTCTTCGTTTGTTCATCGGCGGCACCCAGCAATCTTTCACTCACTTTGTTAAAGATGGCGCTGCCCACGAGCAATTTTAATAGTAAGCTTTTCCCCATACCCTTGACTGATTGGATGGTGTGGGGTGGTGCACTCTCCTGAGGAATCCCATTATGACTCAGATAAGTGACTTTGTATCAGAGACTTCCTTGTTTGTAGATTGGATTAAGGGTTTGGATTTCTATACTATAAAGTGGGGCAGACCAGGAGCTTGCTCTCTCTTGGTTCCTGAGGTTAGTATAAAGAGGAGAGCCGAGTAAGGCCACATGGAGGCCAGGAGAAGCAGCATGATGGCGGAGTGCTAAGGAGGAAGCCAGTTTGTGCCGAGTTTGTGTAGAGAGAAGGAGATGGGAAACAGAGGTGTATAAGTCTGGTGAGCTAGAAACCTTTGATTTTAGGAAACTCGGATAAGTCAGTAGCTTTGTGAGCACTGAATGTGTGGGTTTTGGAGCCCAGTGTGTGTTTTTGCTTGCCCGCCTGGTGCAAGCTAGAATCAAAGCTGATGGCTCACTGTTGGGCAGATAAAATATATTATGCTCACTTTGTTAAAGATGGAGCTGCCCACATGGAAGCCCGTCACCCAGGTGATATTATTTGCCCTTATGCTTGGGATGGGTGTAGGGGAAAGGCTGTAATGTAAGCAGGCCAGGTCATTATGGCCTAAGGCTTGGTTTTAAGAGTAAGTTCTTCTCGCCTGACCTGTGGTGGCGCAGTGGATAAAGCGTCGACCTGGGAACACTGAGGTCACCAGTTCAAAACACTGCACTGGTCTGGTCAAGGCACATATGGGAGTTGATGCTTCCAGCTCCTCCTCTCTCATTCTCTCTCTCTCTCTCTCTGTGCCTCCTCTCTAAAATGAATAAAATAAAAAAAAAAATTTAAAAAAAGAAAGAGTAAGTTCTTCTCCACACCCTTGACTGATTGGATGATGTAAGGTGGTGCACTCTCCTGAGGAATCCCATTATACAGAGACTTCCTTGTTTGTATAATTGGATTAAAGGTTTTAATTCTACGGTATAAAGTGGGAGAGACCAGTAGCTTGATCTCTCTCTCTTGGTTCCTGAGGTATTAGAGAGGAGAGCAGATTAAGGCCACATGGAGGAGAGGAAGCAGCCAAGATGGCGGAGTGCTGAGGAAGAGTTTGTGCAGGAGAAGATGGGAAACAGTGGTGAATAAGTCTGGTGAGCTAGAAACCTTTGATTCTAGGAAACTCGGATAAGTCAGTAGCTTTGTGAGCACTGAATGAGTGGGTTTTGGAGCCCAGCGTGTGTTTTTGCTTGCCCGCCGGGTGCAAGCTAGAATTAAAGCTGATGGCTCACCAGTTCGTGGCTCCTGTGTTTCATTACCGACTATTCGAATCTAATGTGAACCTGCACGGGTCAGGCTGCTGTGAAGGTGGCCTTGGCCACTGGCTTTATACTCACCAATTCTTGGCTCCGGTGTTTCATTACGGACTATCCGAATCTAATGTGAACCTGCATGTGAATGGCCTCGACTACTAGCTTTACACCTTTACACAGCGGACTTCAGCTTTCTCTACTGAAAATGGAATAGCAGATGCATCTCGTTAGGCTTGCCACGAGAATTGCATGAAATGAGTCCATGTGACGTGTCAGTGGTTCACAGCCCCTCCTCCAAACATGCTGTCATTAGCCCTCACGTGCAGTGACTCGTCTTCTCGTACTTCCTCTACCCACACAAATACCAAGGAGAATTTGGACATTTTCTTTTCCACTTTCGTGGCGTGATTCTTCATCGTTTAAATTTGCCCAGATATTCCATGAAGGCTCACTGACTGCCAGACTGAAAATGTGCTAAATTTATATCCAGTTAGCCAGATGTTGCAGAGTTAGGCTGGAGACGTGGCTCCCCAGCAAGTGCTGCTCTGAGGGGGTGGGCGCGTGCTGGAGCAGCGCGCGCGTGCTCGGGGCGGTGGGCATGTGCTCGGGGAGGTGGGCGCGTGCTGGGCGGTGGGCACGTGCTCGGGATGTGAGCGCGTGCTCGGGATGTGGGCGCGTGCTCGGGATGTGGGCGCGTGCTTGGGATGTGAGCGCGTGCTCGGGATGTGGGCGCGTGCTGGTGCGGTGCGCGCGTGCTCGGGGCGGTGGGCACGTGCTCGGGCTGTGAGCGCGTGCCTCTCTACCTGCCGCTGTGTTCGTGTCAGTAACGCAGTGTAGGAAATTGGGAAACAGAGACCACTTAAAACCCATGATGCCCTGCCAAAGGTTTAACCTTTTTTTTCCATCATTTCCCCCCCATTTTTGCGTCTTCTTTGTTACTATCCTAAAATTTTACCGACGTATTCATCTTTCATAAAGAAATGCATTCATGCCTGTGCTGTGGTGGCGCAGTGGATAAAGTGTCGACCTGGAATGCTGAGGTCGCCGGTTCAAAACCCTGGGTTTGCCCGGTCAAGGCACATATGGGAGTTGATGCTTCCTGCTCCTCCCCACCTTCTCTCTCTCTCTCTCTCCCTTTCCTCTAAAATGAATAAATAAAAATAATTTAAAAAAAGAAAAAAGAAAAGCATTCAGTTTGTTAGGAACCAGGTGAATCAAGCACTTGGCTTTTTTTTTTCTTCTTCTAGAAAAGGAAATGAAATGCCCTGATCGTGCCTCACATACTAGCTACGCTGTAGATATCCTCCTGGGGTTAACAGGTAGGCCCAGGTCTTCCAAGGCTGGTTCCAGTTCAACACAAAGAAGAATCTTCCCTCCGTCAGAACGGCCCACCTGTGAGCTCCGCCATCCTGGACGAGGTTCCCACCCCCCCGAGTGGCTGGATGGTACAAGAATAGACCATGTCCTTTCCCCTGTTTTTCCTGCTGCCCCTCACCTAACACACTCACCTGTCACCAACAGCTGGGCAGGACCTTGCTACTAAAAGCCCAGGAGGCGTTTTTAGTCCCCAGGAGAACTGCTCACCCAGGGTTTTGAGGGCGGAGACAAAAACATGCAAAAGCGAGGTGCCTGCAGGAGGGAGGCGAGGACCAGGCCTGACCCGTGACGGCGCAGTGGCAGACTCACTGTCTCGGGTTTCCTGCTTTCCTCCGCTGTCCATCCACCTCGTTTCTCTGGGCCACTCCAGCCTGGATGACCAGCTGGGAGAAGGAAGACCCAGTCCCTGGGAGCACCCACCTAACAAAGTTCAATGCTTACCTGTCTGTTGTCTTTGTCATCTCATTTTTTTTAAATTTATGTTTATTTTTATTTATTCATTTTGGAGAGGAGACACAGAGTGAGAGAGAGACAGAGAGAGAGAGAACGGGGGGAGGAGCTAGAAGCATCAACTCCCACATGCGCCTTGACCAGACCAGTGCAGGGCTCCGAACTGGTGACCCCAGTGTTCCCAGGTCGACGCTTTATCCACTGCGCCACCACAGGTCAGGCCTCATCTCATTTTTTTTTTTTTTTTAAATGTCACACTTAGTGAGACAGTTTTTTTTTTTTTTTTTTTTTTTTTTTTTTTTTTATTTATTCATTTTAGAGAGGAGACACAGAGTGAGAGAGAGAAAGAGAGAAAGGGGGGAGGAGCTGGAAGCATCAACTCCCATATGTGCCTTGACCAGACCAGTGCAGGGTTTTGAACTGGCGACCTCAGTGTTCCCAGGCCGATGCTTTATCCACTGCGCCACCACAGGTCAGGCCCTCATCTCATTTTTTTAAAATTTCTTTTTATTTATTTATTTTAGAGAGGAGACACAGAGTGAGAGAGAGAGAGAGAGAGAGAGAAAGGGGGGAGGAGCTGGAAGCATCAACTCCCATATGTGCCTTGACCAGACCAGTGCAGGGTTTTGAACTGGCGACCTCAGTGTTCCCAGGTCGACGCTTTACCCACTGCGCCACCACAGGTCAGGCTCATCTAATTTTTTTTGAAGATTTTATTTATTCCTTTAAGATGGGGGCTGGGGAGAGAGAGAGAGAGAGAGAGAGAGAGAGAAGGAGGAGGAGCAGGAAGCATCAACTTCCATATGTGCTTTGACCAGGCAAGCCCCAGAACTGGGGACCTCAGCATTCCAGGTTGATGATTTATCCACAGCGCCACCACGGGTCAGGCTCTTTTGCATCTCCAGTAAGGCACCTGATAACATGAGGTAATCTTTTGCTGCCCTGCCCTCAGGGCAAGTGTCCCACCAGGGGAGGAACCCACGTGTTATCATGTTAACTGACTATGAACTATCTTATTCCTGTTTATGTAAAAGAAGTTTCAGTACTTTTTACCCAATCCCAGAGATTTCCCCACCTTGCTTTCTCCCACCTTCCTAATCTATCACCAGGCCAATCAATTTCATGTAAACCCCTCCCCCCCTTACATCTCTGTATAAAATAAATGGTGCCTGACCTGTGGTGGCGCAGTGGATAAAACGTCCTGGGAACACTGAGGTCGCCAGTTCAAAACCCTGCAGTGGTCTGGTCAAGGCACATATGGGAGTTGATGCTTCCAGCTCCTTTCCCCTTTCTCTCTCTCTCTGTGTCTCCTTTCTAAAATGAATTTTTAAAAAATTTTTAAATAAATGGTAAGACCACCGTTTTCTGAAGGACTTTCTCAACCATCCCTTGAGACTTTGCTTCCCGGCAATTGTCAAAAGTTTGGTTCAAATAAACTCATAAAAATTCTTACATATTTGGATAATTCTTATTTGACCCTAGCAATAAGTCTTGTTTGTTAGTTTTTGCTTTTTTCCTAGCAGAGAAAACTAAACGGAGGATTCATTATGATCCCTGGGGCTCGCCTGACCTGTGGTGGTGCAGTGGATGAAATGTTGACCTGGAATGCTGAGGTTGCTGGTTCTGAACCCTGGGCTTCCCTGGTCAGGGCACATATGGGAGTTGATGCTTCCTGCCCCCACCCCGCCCCGCCCCGTCTCTCTCTCCCTCCTCTCTAAAATGAATAAATAAAATCTTTTAAAAAATCCCTGGGGCTCTTTTAAGCACCCATAATATCCCTTTCCAAAAAATAGAAGACCCAGAATCTTCACATATAAGAAGTTCAGGCAGCCTGACCAGGCGGTGGCGCAGTGGATAGAATGTCGGGCTGGGATGCGGAAGACCCAGGTTCGAGACCTCGAGGTCGCCAGCTTGGAACCAAGGTCGCTGGCTCCAGCAAGGGGTGGCTTGGTCTGCTGAAGGCCCGCGGTCAAGGCACATGTGAGAAAGCAATCAATGAACAACTAAGGTGTCGCAATGGCAACGAAAAACTAATAAGTGATGCTTCTCACCTCTCTCTGTTCCTGTCTGTCTGTCCCTATCTGTCCCTCTCTCTGACTCTCTCTTTGTCCCTGTAAAATAAAAAAAGAAAAGAAAAGAAAAGAAAAGAAAAAAAGTTACTAAACAAGCAAACCTGGAAAAGCCCCTAGTTGGGAAAAGTACCCAGTTTGTGAAGAAACCCAAACACGCCTTGTGACTAGTGCCACCTATTGGTGTAACTAAGTTATTGCTACACTGTTGGACGGAAAGCAAGCTCGAGAAAGATCCTGGGTGAAGTTCAGCAGAGATGGAGAGAGAGAGAGAGAGAGCTCAGTAGACAACACACTACAGTCATTTGCCGAAGTTGCAAAGAGTTTATATTTGACTTGGTGGCGTGTAACATACCAACGTGCAACGCCAATCAGTGGAGAAAATACGAATTGATATGTCTGCTGGAGTTTTTAAACCTCAAAATGTCTTCCATACTTGTATTTGTTCCTCACAATAACATGTGACATAAGAATTTCAAAAAGTTTCAGTCTTTCCTACAGATGATAATAAAATTGAGGCCATAGGGGTTGTGAGTGTCCCAAGGTCAGATGACCATTGTCCAGGGGAAGTCGGAACCCTGGACCCCAGGCTTGCAGACTGGTATTCTCTTCCAGGTATTTCTGCCGTAGTTGGGGGTGAGGATATGCAAAAATTTTATGTTCAGATGATTGTTTAGGAACAATGACCTAGAGTTCTCCAAGTTTTCTCTACCATTTCTGTAGCTTTTGTTTTGTTTTCTATCCCTTTTTATTATGTGCCCCAAACAGAACTCTGGAGAGGTGGTTTTTTAGCAATGGAAATAAATTTATGTATCATGTATTTTCCTTTTTTTAAAATCAAATACATTTTCAACTTCTTCTCTTCTTCTAGTTACCATCATATTTATGTGTATATGTGTTGAATTGTTGAATAATTCTACCCCAGAACAGGAACCTTGTTATTTAATTTTAATTTTATTTTATTTTTTACAGGGACAGAGAGAGAGTCAGAGAGAGGGATAGATAGGGACAGACAGACAGGAACAGAGAGAGGTGAGAAGAATCAATCATTAGTCTTTCGTTGCCGTTGCAACACCCTAGTTGTTCATTGATTGCTTTCTCACATGTGCCCTGACTGCGGGCCTTCAGCAGACCGAGCAACCCCTTACTGGAGCCAGTGACCTTGGTTCCAAGCTGGCGAGCTTTTGCTCAAGCCAGATGGACCCACACTCAAGCTGGCGAGCTCAGGTTTTCAAACCCAGGTCCTCCGCATCACAGTCCGACGCTCTATCCACTGCACCACCGCCTGGTCAGGCTTTAATTTTTTTTTAAAAAAAAGGTTTTATTTTATTTTCCCAGGGACAGAGAGAGGGATAGATAGGGACAGACAGACAGGAACGGAGAGAGGTGAGAAACATCAATCATTAGTTTTTCGTTGCTGTTGCGACACCTTAGTTGTTCATTGATTGCTTTCTCATTGTGCCTTGACCGCGGGGCCTTCAGCAGACCGAGCTGACAAGCTTTTGCTCAAGACAGATAAGCCTGTACTCAAGCAGGCGAGCTCGGGGTCTCGAACCTGGGTCTTCCGCATCCCAGTCTGATGCTCCATCCACTGTGCCACCACCTGGTCAGGTTTATTTTAATTTTTAAAAGACCATACTAAGTTGCTATCAGTCAGTTTCTCTACGGATCAGCCTCAATTTGATCCTGGTTATTAATACACTCCGTTAACTGTCCTAGTTGAGTGGTGGTGATTTCCTCTGACTCCCAGAACCTTTCATAAGTGGTCATCAGTCCACAAATGATGGAAAAATGCAATACCAGAAACAGTCATGGAACATTTGCCGTAAGAAAAGGGTTCTGGGGATACCAGCATCCCGGGCAGTGAAATAACAGCACCTGCAAACCAGGTGAGTGAGCGTAGATATTGCTGAAAAGAAACACCCTGATAAACACAGAAGTACGTATTCCCAGAATCCTCTTCTCTAGGCCAGGGTGAAGTTACAAACAGGAACTTTATTCAGGTGGTGATTACCCCTGTGGTTTCATTTGCAACAGCAATGTTGTTATACAGAGGACTCAGGAGACAGACCCATGGGCCCCTAGGGATGCTTCTTGCAGCTGGTCATCAGGCTGAGCAGAGGCTTTGGGGTCAGATCAACAAATGGTCTCATCTTGACTTATATAACATGTGAGACATTGGGCAAATTATTAAATTCATTTGAGTTCCAGTTTCCTCATGGAAAAAAAGGAACTAAAAAGAGCTATATCAGAAAATGTTAAAAGGAGTGAACGAGATATTCTAAGGAAAGCATTCTGGGCAGTGAAATGGCAACTGATCTTCAACTTGGAAGATGTTTTTGATTTTTTTTTTTTTTGATGATGTCTCAATTTAGGATTCTACTTACTGTTTTCATTAAACTTTTTTTAAAATTTTTAATTATTTATTTATTCATTTTAGAGAGGAGAGAGAGAGAGAGAGAAAGGGGGGAGGAACAGGAAGCGTCAACTCCCATATGTGCCTTGACCAGACCAGTGCAGGGTTTTGAACTGGCGACCTCAGTGTTCCCAGGTCGACGCTTTATCCACTGCGCCACCACAGGCCAGGCCTCATTAAACTTTTATTTTTATTTTTTTACAGGGACAGTGAAAGAGTCAGAGAGAGAGGGATAGACAGGGACAGACATGAATGGGAAGAGATGAGAAGCATCAATCATTAGTTTTTTGTTGCCGTTGCAACACCTTAGTTGTTCATTGATTGCTTTCTCACATGTGCCTTGACCGCAGGCCTTCAGCAGACCAAGCAACCCCTTGCTGGAGCCAGCGACCTTGGGTCCAAGCTGACGAGCTTTTGCTCAAGCCAGATGAGCCCGCGCTCAAGCTGGCTGGCGATCTCGGGGTCTCAAACCTGGGTCTTCCGCATCCCAGTCTGACACTCTATCCACTGCGCCACCGCTTGGTCAGACTTAACTTTTATTCTTTTTTTAAATTTCTTTTTATTTATTCATTTTAGAGAGGAGACACAGAGTGAGAGAGAGAGAGAGAGAGAAAGGGGGGAGGAACTGGAAGCATCAACTCCCATATGTGCCTTGACCAGACCAGTGCAGGGTTTTGAACTGGCGAACTCAGTGTTCCCAGGTTGACGCTTTATCCACTGCACCACCACAGGTCAGGCTAAACTTTTATTCTTTATGACATGTCCCCTTTTAAATTTTAGCAATCTTTTTTTCTTTTTTTTACAGGGACAGAGAGAATCAGAGAGAGGGATAGATAGGGACAGACAGACAGGAACATAAAGAGGTGAAAAGCATCAATCATTAGTTTTTCGATGTCATTGCGACACCATAGTTGTTCATTGATTGCTTTCTCACATGTGCCTTGACCGCGGGCCTTCAGCAGACCGAGCCACCCCTTGCTGGAGCCAGTGACCGTGGGTCCAAGCTGGCGAGCTTTTGCTCAAGCCAGATGGGTCCACGCTCAAGCTGGCGACCTCGAGGAGTCAAACCTGGGTCTTCCACATCCCAGTCTGATGCTCTATCCACTGCGCCACTGCCTGGTCAGGCCCCCCTTTTAAATTTTATTTAGAAAATTAAATGTAATGGGGTGACATTGATCAAAAAGAGTACATAGGTTTCAGGTCCACCTTTTCACAGCATTTGAATGGTTGGTTACATTTGAATGGTGTGTGTGCCTATCACCCAAAGTCACATCATTTTCTGTCACCCCTTCTTTACTCCCTCCCCTTCCTGCCCCCTCCCACATTGCCCCTCCCCCTAGCAACCACTTCACCAATATCTATGTCCATGAGTCTCAGTTTTGTATTCTACCTATGTGTGAAGTCATATAGTGCTGCCAGGCAGTGGTGCGGTGGATAGAGCATTAGCCCGGGACACTGAGGACCCAGGTTCAAAACCCCGAGGTTGTCAGCTTGAGCATAGATTCACCAGCTTGAGTGTGGGGTCTTCATCGTGAGCATGGGATCATAGACATGATCAAATAACTGTTTATCGGCACCAAATCAATATTATATGAAAAAAGATACATATTTTTTTGAGTGAGAGTGTGAGACAGGAAGGGAAAGGAGAGAGAGGCTGAGAAGCATCAACTTGTAGTTGCTTCCACTTTACCAGTGCATTGATTGATTGCTTTTCATATGTTCTTTGACCATGGCCAAGCCAGTGTCCTGTTTCTCAAGCCAACTATCTTAGGCTTTTTTTTTTTTTTTTATCTTAGGCTTTTCATGCCAGTGACCTTTGGGGTCATGTGGACAATTCCCTGCTCAAGCCACTGACCCCATGGTAACCAGACTTTGCTTAGAGCCAGTGACCTCAGAGAAGAGCTTCAAACCAATGACCTCACATTCTGGGCTGATGCTTTCTCCACTGCACAATCAATGGTAAGGCATATAAAATGTTAAAGGATCTCCTTTTAAAAAGAAGAAAGGACAAAAATACGAACAATAAAATGGCAGTAAACACATATCTATAAACAATTGAGTCTAAGAAAGAAAATAACTAATCAAGCAGAACAGAAACAGACTCATAGACACAGAGAACATTTTGACAGTTGCCAGCTGGGATGGGGATGGCAGATGGGAGGAAAAGGTGAAGGGATTAAGAAGCACAAATTGGTTGTTACAGAATAGTCATGAGGGTGTATAGTACAGCACAGAGAACACCGTCAATAATATTCTAATAACTATGTATGGTGTCAGGGACGTACTGGGATGATCTTTTAGTAAGTTATGTAATGTCTGCACACTGGGGTGTACATCTGAAACTGATGATGTATGTAAACTGTAATTGAAAAATAAAAAAAGAAATCTGAGTTGTTTTGTAAATACGATTGGAGCTTCTATCCACACCCTCAAATGCCTCTGCCCAAATGAATAACAGATGTTGGTATACTGTTTTTTACGTGCCTAGAAAGGTTTAAGGAAACCCAAAACTTAAAAAATGCATATTGTAGCTTGACTAGGTGGTGGCGCAATGGATAGAGAGCCAGACTGGGATGCAGAGGACCCAGGTTTAAAACCCCCGAGGTTGCCAGCTTGAGCGTGAGCTCATCCGGCTTGAGCTCAGGGTCACTGGCTTGAGTCCAAAGGTCACTGGCTTGAGCAAGGGGTCACTAGCTCTGCTGTAGCCTCCCTGGGTCAAGGAACATATGAGAAAGCAATCAATAAACAACTAAGGAGCCGCAGTGAAGAATTGATGCTTCTCGCCTGACCAGGCGGTGGCGCAGTAGATAGAGCATCGGACTGGGATGCGGAAGATCCAGGTTCGAGACCCCGAGCTCGCCAGCTTGAGCGCGGGCTCATCTGGCTTGAACAAAAGCTTGCTAGCTTGGACCCAAGGTCGCTGGCTCCAGCAAGGGGTGGCTCGGTCTGCTGAAGGCCCGCGGTCAAGGCACATGTGAGAAAGCAATCAATGAACAACTAAGGTGTCGCAACGGCAACGAAAAACTAATGATTGATGCTTCTCACCTCTCTCTGTTCCTGTCTGTCTGTCCCTCTCTCTGTCTCTGTCACAAAAATATATAATACATTGTAAAGGTAACACTTGTAAAACATTGGAACAAAATTGAACAAATTTGACGGAAAACATTGCCCAATAATTCAGGGCTGCAGAGATACTCTTGCCAACATTTTGATGTATTTTCTTCTGGCTTTTTAACATATATATCACAGCTGTACACATATTTTTTATCCTTTTTTCTCAAGTTCTTATTTTCTTCAATATCGATATCACTGGAAGATGCTCTCTCAAACATGTTTTCATAACTACTCCTTTGAATGGACACATTCCAATTCACTGAATCAGTATCTTTAAGGCTGTTGTTTTTTTTTCCTGGTTTAGCATCAGCCATGTGGTAGTGAGTATCAGCAAGGGCAAGGTAATCTACATCTTAGAACCATAGACCTCTCTTCTGCAGGGGAGATGCCATCCTCCCGTCCCCCTCATCTCAGGCAGGACTTCAGGGAAGCCAGAGAGACAAGTTGCCAGAAGGAAAGATCTTGGGAGCTTGTTTGTAGATCCCCTGGAGAGAGCCCACCGAGAAACGGCCCCGCAGAAAGGCCCTTCTCCTTCTGGGAAGTGCATCCTCTGGGCATGGTTGAGTGCCCAGAGGACCCTACAGGAGTACAGGAGGGTGTCCCACCGGCCAGGCAGCAGAACTAGCCAGTACATGGGACACAGAGGCAGGAAACTCTTTATTTTTCAAGTAGTCTAGGAAACTTGCCATCCATTTTCCTAGGGTGTCAATAACTTTATTTCAGTTGACACCCACATATTTTCGTTCTGCTCTGCTAGGAAGGCAGGCCACTCGGAGGATAGGTGACGGTCATTTTGAGCAGTTAGAAATCCTGACCCACTCTCTACCACTTCTCTTCTATTTTCTAGCTGAGTGATTCTCAACCCATCCCCAGGGAACTTGTAAAAGATGTGTGGGCTTTCTTTTAGTAATTAAAACAATGGAGAGGGGGCGTAATCAGCATTCCTGGCTAAGGCAGGGATATAAGATATTCTTCAAAGCAAAGGCTTGCACAATGAAGAACTGTCCCTCACCCAGATTCTCAAATGTCCCCAAGGACATTCACGTAGGGGAAACCTGTTTTAATTATCTGAGTCTGAAATTTAATACAGTAAAAAAAAAAAAAAAAAAAAAGGTTTTAATCCACAATGAACTTTCTAGGAATGCAATTACAGTTCTGTGTAAATTTAGGGAAGACTGGCTTTGCTTGGAGAGTTTTTCAACACTTCGCTACATCGTTTCATTGATGGCAACACGCTGGATGGAGGTAGTGGAGTCACCCACTGAGCGCCTGCACCAGATCATGGGCAGCGTCTCCATCCGCCCGGTTCTACAGAGAATCGCCAGCGGCCTGCTCATCACAGCTTCTCTTGTGGTCAGGCCTCAGCACGTCATAGTATTGTGCATGATCTTTTACTACAAATTACTCCCCCACCCCCCCATTTCCCTTTATGTTACAGACAGGGGAGCACGCTGGTTCTTCTAAAATCATATGTATGTAGGTAGGTAGGTCCTATTATCTATGAATTTCAAATCAGCATAGTAAGGGAGTCATTACAAAGTATTTGTTATCAAAAAAGGTTGAGCCTGACCAGGCTGTAGTGCAGTGGATGGAGCGTCGGACTGGGATGCGGAAGACCCAGGTTCGAGACCCCAAGGTCGCCAGCTTGAGCGCGGGCCCATCTGGCTTGAGCAAAAGCTCGCCAGCTTGGACCCAAGGTCGCTGGCTCCAGCAAGGGGTGGCTCGGTCTGCTGAAGGCCCGCGGTCAAGGCACATGTGAGAAAGCAATCAATGAACAACTATGGTGTCGCAAGGGCAACGAAAAACGAATGGTTGATGCTTCTCATCTCTCTCCGTTCCTGTCTGTCTGTCTGTGTCCCTCTCTCTGTCCCTGTAATAAATAAATAAATAAAGTTGAAAGGCGAGAACCTCAATTCTAGTCGGTCTCACAGCATTAGGCTTTCCCTCACCTCTTCCCCAGGACTAGAAAGAAATGGTCCCCTCCCCCACCTCCCAGAAGAAGCCCTGTCTCTTCTCGACCAAAGTCACTCCCAGGAGCTACAGACACAGGCGCGCGCGCGCAAACACACGCGCGCGCACACACACACACACACACACACGCGCGCGCGCGCGCGCCTTCCCCCACCACACCGCGTTCGGCAGCGGTCTCCAGGACTGTCGAAAGGCCTGTCTCTGAGACTTGCGGTTCTCACTCCGTCAGGAAATACGGGCTGCCAGGCCCTGCAGGGCTACAGGCTCCTGTTCACTTCTTGGAGGCTCTTTTGTATTTGCACAGCCCCTCCCCCTTTTTTAAACCTCGTATCTCAGTTTCTCCCCTTGACAGTGTGCCCTCGCCAGTCTTTTGCTTCCAGACCTGTCTCCAAATTCTCTTCCTGGAGCAGGCAGGTGGACGCGCTGCTGGACCGGTGGAGGCGCTCTCTGGTCCCCCGGCTCTGTCGTCTCCACCCATCTCTAGTGGCGCTTAGGTGGCTCGGGGCCTTCAGCGCGTCTCCGACCCTCCGCTCCGCTGTCTGACCCCGGCTGCTCCTTCCTCCTCCTGTGGCCCTTGGACCTACGCCTCTCTCCTCTCACCCGGGACCCAGAGCCGCCTCCTTTTGGAGCGACCGTCTTTCTCTACCACCTGCATCCCAGGCTCCCCATCTCGGCGTCGCTCGCCCCCACCCCCGGCGTCCAGCGGCCTGTCCGCGGGTCCCGGTGGCGCACGCGCGGGCGCACCAGCATCCCCGCTGCGCTCCCCGCGCCGTGGGCGGTGCAGGGCGGGGCCGGGGTCTGGGGCGGCTCCCGACTCCCCGCGGTGGGAGGGAAGGGGAGGAGGGGCCCTCCCCCTTCACCCCCCGCCCTGTCTTCTCCCTCCCTCCCTCCTCCTTCCCTCCGCCCGGGAGCTTCCCCGGGTCCCCGGCGCCGCCTTCCTCGCTCCCGGCTCCCCGCTCCCACGGCCGCCGCCGCCCCGGGGAAGGAGAGACGGGGGTGGGGTCGGAGGGACGGAGAGGAGGCCGAGACCCTGGCTGGGCCGGAGCCCGGACTGGAGGGCCGGCGGGACGGCAGGAGGGGAAAGGTGGAGGAGAAAGGCGGGGGAGCGGGGCGCAGCGGCCGGGCCTGGGGCCTGGAGGCCTGGGACAGCCGGGGAGCTGGGCCGGGGCGCCGAGGTAAGAGCCGGGGCCTGGGGAGCAGGGCTGGAGGCGGGGGGCGCCGGAAGGGCCGAGCTTGGGGCCCGGGCCCGGGAGGGCAGGGGCGGTGGGGAGGCAGGCTGGGAGCTAGGTGAGCACGGCCGGCCGGAGAGCCGTGGGGGCCGGGGCCGAGGAGAAGGTGGTGCAGAGTGCGGTCCCGGGAGGGTGGGGGGCCGAGGAGGCAGAAGGAGGGTGGGGACAGGCTTTATCTCCTCCTCTCCCCCCCCCCCCACCACGCCCGGGCTCCGCCCCCGCCTCCCTCGCGGGGCGCTCTGGTCCTCGGGCTGAGCCCGGGTCGGAGCCTAGGAGGCTAACCGGGAGAAAGGCCGGGCCTCCCGGTCCGGGCAGTGCCGGGTCCTCACAGCCGCCTCTCCCTCAGATGCTGCTGCTGCTGCTCCTGCTGCTGCTGGCGCCGCTGGTCCTCAGCCCCCCGGGCGCGGGCGGGGCGCAGACCCCCAACACCACCTCGGAAGGTGCTCCTTCTCCGGCGACATCCGGCACCCCTCCGCCCTGTTCCACCCTTCCCGGTCCTCAGGGCTACCCGGTCAGCCTGGCAGCCCCGCCCGCTTGCCCACCTGCCCACCCCTGGCTGCCTTCCTGGTACCCCGCGGCGCCGCACTAGGCCGCCTTCCTGTGTGTGGCCCGGGTCACCGCCTCGCTCCACCCGTCCTGGCTCCACGTCGCTGACCCAGTTCTGTCCTTGCCGGGGTTCTACGTTGCTCCCAAGTGGCCTCAGAAGGCCCATCTCATCTCATCCTGACTCAAAACTCAAACGCCCTCCTTTTTA
The DNA here is from genome assembly GCA_037038555.1 of Rhynchonycteris naso. Lineage (NCBI taxonomy): Eukaryota > Metazoa > Chordata > Mammalia > Chiroptera > Emballonuridae > Rhynchonycteris > Rhynchonycteris naso. The sequence continues at coordinate 414,244 of CM073000.1, read as the reverse complement.
GCCTTTGCTCCCTCAGCTCCCTCGCACACCACACCCCTCCCATCTCCCGAGTACTTTTCTCCCCACCCCCAACCCCACCTTCCGACCTGGGCTCTGTCGTTAGCTTTCCCTCTGGCCCACGACTCTGTCCAGAGTGCTGGGAGCAAGACAAGACTCTGAGCGGAGTCCTGATCGGTACCCACCCCCATTCCCACCTTCTCGCACCCCCTCTCCCCTCCCCTCTGTCTCCCACCTGCCCATTGACCACGCCCTAGTCTCTCCCGTCTCAGCTGCTGACTCTGCCTTTTCTCCCCCCCCCTCTGCCCTTGCCCCCACCATTTCCTCTCTTTACTCCTTCCTGACTCACCCCTCAGGTTGCCAGATCATACACCCGCCCTGGGAAGGGGGCATCCGATACAGAGGCCTGACTCGGGACCAGGTGAAGGCTATCAACTTCCTGCCTGTGGACTATGAGATTGAGTATGTCTGCCGGGGGGAGCGCGAGGTGGTGGGGCCCAAGGTCCGCAAGTGCCTGGCCAACGGCTCCTGGACAGACATGGACACACCCAGCCGATGTGGTGAGTAGCCTTCCAAATGCTGCCTCTCTCTCCCTTCTTCAAGCCCCATTCCCTCTTCCTGCCTCCAGCTTAGCATCGTTTGCAAAACCAGCCGCTTCCAACCCAGGGCCGCTAAATCACAAATGCGTTCATTGTGAGTGACCGTGACTGTGTGCAGGGGGAGGCCGTCAAGGGAGCCGCCTGCCCATTTCATATCATCCTTCCTTCATTAAAGCCACGGACCATCGATAAAATAGCCTGATCCATTTTGTCAGTCAGTTCCCTTCAAGGGTGATCCGTGCCCGGTGATGCAAAAAATATTCTGAAATGATTTCATCGCCTTTCTGAACACCTCTGTCCAAGAAACAGAATCCGGTGTCAACCGTTAGTAGAAGTCAACTAGAATAAGAAAGGCAAATCTGATTGAGCACCTGAAAGTCACATACATCCACCCATCTCCAAGCCAGAGAACCGCCCACTGACTTGAGCTAGAGCTCCATCTTGGGTTACTGCATGGCAATGCTATACTTCCCTGTCTCTCCCGCCGGGAATGTGTGTGGATGCTTCCAGGGCTGAGGGAGGCCAACCCTGTTTACACTGATTTCCTACACTGTAGGGTGCTTGTGGGCCCAAACCCAACGCTGAGCCTTCTCTGCTAAGCTAAGGGGAAGGAGCTTTCTCCAACCTGCCTCTCTCTCTCTCTCTCTCTCTCTATTTTCCTCTCTCCACAGTCCGAATCTGCTCCAAGTCTTATTTGATGCTGGAAAATGGGAAGGTGTTCTTGACGGGTGGGGACCTCCCAGCCCTGGACGGAGCCCGGGTGGATTTTCGGTGTGACCCTGACTTCCATCTGGTGGGCGGCTCCCGGAGTGTCTGTAGTCAGGGCCAGTGGAGCAGCCCCAAGCCCCACTGCCAGGGTGAGGGGAACAGCTGCCTGGATGCAGCTGATGAGCACAGACTGGGCTGGGAACGGATGGAGGGACAGGAGGGGGTACTATACAAAATGGGAGTTTGGGGGAGATGGAGGGGAAAGCCCAACTCCCTTCCTCCATCCATTTGCCTCAAACTCGCTCCTGTCATCCCGTGTCCACGTCACCCATGCTGGGTGGGGGGCTTCCTTTCTCTTTTTATAGCTTCTCCCTGGCTCCCCGTTCTTGAGTTCCACACGTTCTCTTTTCCACGACGAATCTCTCCGTCTACCACCCTTCTTAAGGTCTATACACACTCCCGATTCTCCCCAGCCAAAGTTCCTCTCTTTGTGCGTAGACCTCTTCTAGAATAGATCCTTCTTCATTCATTGCATAACCGAGTTGTCCGACAGATTCAGAAATAAATCACGTCATCATACTTAGAGAAGTTGATCAGATTGGAAAGTGTATCTGGGGTGGAAAGTGACCAAGGTAAAATTTAAAAGGCTTAAAAACAGGGGGCGGAACTGTCCGGTCATTATGGACAACCCAGGGATGGGTAGAGGCAGGCTTTTTCTATACCCTCCCCCCCCAGACAACCTCCATCATTCCCTGCGGGAGTCGGTCTTGTGTCCATCACCTTTTTCTAGTCCTGCAAATCTCCCCTTTCCTTGGGATAGGCTCTTCTATCCTTGTAGACTCTTCCAAGGATTCTCACTTTATTATTCTGCTTGTAAGGTGATCATTCCCCTCTGGAGATTAGTCCCATCAAGGGGTGGGTTGTTCGGTTCCTCATTTATACAACCCTTTTGTGTTCTAATCATTGGAGAGGGTTCCCATAATGTGTTCACGTGGTCATAGGTTTTTTAACAGCGATAGCTTAAAACCAGTTGTATCTGTTTTTGTGTCCTCTGTCAGAGAGACCCCCCTCCCCGACATATTATCATATTTAGGCTCCAGGAAACTAGGATCTGCCCTGGTCTTTAGGCATAGGTATTTCTGTTTCAAGTTCTGTTGTCCTGTGAAAAATAAAAGAAGAAAGAAACCCAACACATCCTGACCCACAGTTGGCCTTGCTCTCCTCCTCAGGAACCCTCCCCTCAGAAACGCAGGCTTCATTCTTCAGCTCAGCCCCGGTCTGCGGCACGGACAGGGGTGGGAGGGGGGCTGGGGAGGAGACCAGGGGAGCCGGGTCGTCCGTAGTAACTCTTCTCTGATCCCGTCTTTCCTGCTGCCCAGTGACTCGAACGCCACACTCAGGTGAGACAGAAAGCCCTGACCGCGTGCGCTGCAATGCCCTGACCCTTCACTTCACCCTGCACCCCCAGGGATGCTGCCCTAAGGCGTTGGGCTCTGGGGGTCCTTCTCCCACCTCCCCCCACCCCCCCCCCCACCTCCGCGTGCGGCCCGCCCTCCTTTCCCCACCTGATTCCTGCCTCCAGTCCCGGTTTTCTGGGAGGCCGCGGCCCCTCCCCACCTCCCTGCTTGACTGCACTTGGCCTGCTCCCAGCGGACTCCGCTGGGGCCAAACAGCAGCCAGCGCTCCAGCACGGGTGGGGGGCTGGGGGGGGTTTCTCTGTGGGGTTCCTCCGGACCCTCCCGGGCACCTTCCCCTGCTCGTCCCTCCCCAGGACTCCCCCCGAGGACTCGGCCAGCCCGTCCCACCCTTCGCATCCGGGCCTTCCTTCCATTCTTTCCCTGCTCCTGTGACCACAGCGCCCTTTCTCAGCCTTCCGTCTCCCCAGCCCTGTCCCCTGCTTCTGTCTCCATCACTCCGCCTGGGTACCCTTCCCCCCCCCACCACCATTGTCCCCAGAACCGACCCTGTCGCCCCCGCCGCCCCCCACCCTCACCCTCCACCATCCATCGACCCCCCATGGAGGCGCTCTGGCCCGGCCGCGTCCTCCCGGTTCCCACCCCTCTCCCCCTCTCGCTTTGGCCTGCGGCGGCCCCCTCCGCCCACCCTGCCATCCTGGCACGTCCCGTGTCCCCCTCCTCTGCCCTCCCCCACCCCAGTACCCCTTCCTCGTCCATTTCTTTCTCCCGGGGTGGGGGCGCGGTCCCCCTCCCTTCCCGTCCCCGCGGCGCGGGCTGCAGTTCCCACAGCTGCGCTCGCCTCCATCCCCGCCCCCTCCCGGCCTCGCTCCTCGACTCCTTCCCCCACCCGCCGCGCGCCTCCCGTGACGTCAGAGCCCCCTCCCAGACCCTGCATCTCCCTCCTCCTCCTCCTCCCCTCGGTCGGTCGGTCAGTCCGCGAGGAGAGTCCGTGGCGGTGGCGGTGGCGGTGGCGGGAGACGCGCGGGGGCCTTAGGGAGCCAGTCACCCCTGCTTCCCCTCTGCCCTAGTCCCCTGCGCCCCACAAAACCAGGGATGGAGGCGCCTCCTCGACACCTTCTCAGCAGCCCTCCCCAGGACAAGTGTCCCCCCTGAGCTGCCTCCCTTCCCAAGCAGCTACCTCCCGCCCCCTCCCTCCCTGCCATGGGTCCGGGGGACGGCTCTCCCCGGGTGGGGTGGCCACTGCCGCTCCTGGTGGCGATGGCGGCGGGGGTGGCTCCGGTGGTGTGGGCCTCCCACTCCCCGCATCTCCCGCGGCCTCACCCGCGGGTCCCCCCGCACTCCTCCTCAGAACGGCGCGCGGTGTACATCGGGGCGCTGTTCCCCATGAGCGGAGGCTGGCCCGGGGGCCAGGCCTGCCAGCCCGCGGTGGAGATGGCGCTGGAAGACGTGAACAGCCGCAGGGACATCCTGCCGGACTATGAGCTCAAGCTCATCCACCACGACAGCAAGGTACCCGGGACATGGGGAGGGGGGTGCTGGGGGATGAGGGGCCAGGGACCCGGTGGCCTCAGCCTAAGCCACTGCTGGGATTCCAAGGGGGACCCTCCCTTAGGTGCCTAGCCAAAGGGCTGGGAGTGGCGAGCTTCAGGGAGAGTCACAGGGGCTGGAGGTTCAAGATCAGGGTTGAGGGGTCCAGGATGGTTCATCACGTTGCCAGGCAGACCCCTCTGCTCTCAGAGGCCCACAGAAGCGCTTGGGTTTGGGGAAGCTGGTGATGGACTTAGGGATACAAGCTGATCTTGACCCTCTGGGGAGTAAATGAACCCTGGGGTGAGTTGGGGGATGGAGGAAATGTCAGAGGTGGCGAACTGGATGGGATGTTAAGTTTACCATGGCAACAAGGTAAATCTGGGCATCAGGTTGGAGCTGGAAGGAAGAGGGATGAAAGGAGGAACATTTTCAGGGACTTGAGTGCTCTAGTTTATTGATCAAGATCATAAAAAAAATACACAAAACAGCAGGGTCCCCGCCGAGAGCACCATCTGACTTCTCATCCTTCCATCTCCGACCCTGGGGCCCATTCCTGGACTGTGGGACTAGACAGCATATTGGGGTCAGGGAAGGCTAATAGTCAGGAGATGGGCAGAGACACTGGGAAGATGAACTGGGTTACAGGCCCACATGGGACCCCCGCTGCCCCCCATAATAGCATGAGGATGTAGAGCAACCAGGATACAGTCAGCAGAAAGGCACTGGGCAGGGGTGGCAGCAAGAGACTGGGCAGAACCCCTGGAACTTGGGTCTTTGGGTTTATCTTGTTGACGGCATCTGTGTGGCCTCTTAAGATGCGAGAAGGGAACGTGGGATTAGGGTTAGAGAGGTGAGGGAGGGGGGAAGGTAAGAAAATATTTGGGTCCAGGGTCCTACAAGGTTCCTTTCCCTCTCTCCGAAGCCCTACTTAAATAATAGGGCGTGTGGGGAAGGAGGTGGAGCAGGGAAGGAAATTTGGGGGTCTCCCATTTGTCTTCTCTGACAGGGGAGAGGAAGGGCGGACTAAGGAATTTATATTTATGCTTGAGAACAGGAATCCACACCTAGAAATAGGTATGTGAGGGAGGGAGGAGTCGAAGGGCGGGTGCTTGGGGGGAGGGAGCAGAGAACACAGGACTGTTGGGAGCTTGGAGAGGGGACTTCAGGTCCCCATGACACTTTCACAGGGATTCTCAAACTTCAGGGTGCATTAAGGACCACCACGAGGACTTTGTTAAATATACAGATTCTAACTCCTGGGTTAGGGATGAGTCCCAAGGATCTATCTGCATTTCTAGCAGTAAAAACCCTGCCCTGGCGGGTGCCTGTGTAGTTAACCCTGGATGTGAATGGATAGGACAACAGGCCACAGGAAGAGAGTTAGGTGTTAGGGGTGTTAGGGTTAGAGGCAGGGTGGGAGACGTGGTCAGCTCATGGAAGGGTCCAGGGTAGGAGAGTAAGAAAGGTAGTTGGCTGTGAGTGGGGATGGGGGTGGGGGATTAGGAGCTTGGGGAGAGAGACAGGGAGGAGTGGGTGCAGGCTTTATGATAGGGGGTCACGGGGAGCTCAGACTCATCCACTGTGACCGGTGAGTCCCTGGAGGTAGGTGTTGGGGAAACCTATGGGAGACCTGGGAGGAGGGAGATGGAAAGGCAGGCACACTGAAACGGGACCCTGCTTTCCCGCCTGCACATCTGGATCCTTGCAAGAGCAGAAGAGAGGGAGAGAGAACAGAGGAAGTGGACTGGGCAGGGTGGGAACCACGGGGTGCTGGAGGGGGGGAGTCCTCAGGAATCCACGGGTGTGGAGGAGAAGAGGTAGACAGGGATGCCAGCGGGCGCCAAGGGAGGGACATTGGGAAGCAGGTGTCCTCCTGTTTCTGGGTATCTCACATGTTCTCCCACGTCCTCCTTGTTCCTAACCGCCTTTTTCTTCGGACAAGAAAGGGAGGGACACCCAGGGGACCTTGTGGGGGGACATGGGGGACAGGTGAGGAGTCACAGAGGCTGGGCTAGTGCAGCCAGTTCAGACCTGAGGACACAAAGATTCCCAAAGATGCCCAAGTGGGAGGGATAAAGAACCTTCAAAAGAAACAGCCACTGAGCACTTACTCCCCTGGGTGCGGGGTGCGGGGTGGGCGGCAGGGCCCTAGGTGTGTGTTGGCTGTTGGCTCTTCAGACTCAGGCCATTCTCCTTGACTCTCCCTCTTCTCCAGCTTCCCACAGTGTTTCCAAATGTCAGACCTCAGTGGGCAGGGAGCAGGCTCTAAGGGGGGGGGCCTTCTTGGTTTTCTTGAACTTGCCCCCCTACTTCACCCTCCCCAGCCCCCTGGGCCTCCTGTCTGTGCCCCCTCTGTTCCGGCCTCCCCGCTGGCTTCCATTTCTTCTCCACTGCCTCTGGGGCTCCAGCAGCTTCTGAAATGTCATCTGGCAGCAGGAGGGCAACACCACACTGTGGGGTGGGGAACCAGTCTCTCCCCCCACGTCCCCTCCTCCCCGCGTTCCTTAACCTCTCCCGCTTACTGCCTTGCTTACGTTCCCGTTCCCACGCCTCTCCTGCAGGCACCCCTGAAAGTATCTAGTGTCCTGAGTCCTTCCTTCTTCTGCTTCTCCCCAGTTCATCGCCCATCTCTGTTTTTTCCCCCTTCAGCCTACCCCCGCCCCCCAGTGTCTCTTTTTCTAATGGACCCATCAAATGTCAGGCCCCGCAGGAGGGGAGGGGATATGGAGCTGCCCCCACCAGTGGACTTGTTCCTGTTCTCTCTCCTTTGTTTATCACCAGCCCTGTCTGAGAGGAGAGGGAGGGAGAAAATGGGAGGTGGGGAGGAGGCTGTTTGCAGAGATCAGGGAGGAATTTTCATCCAGTGGCTCTTGGGGAGGCTGTCCGGGGACTTGGGGAGAGTTTCTTCATATTTCCCTCAGCCTCTTCTACACACAGATGTTTGGGGCAGAGAAACGTGGGTAGGGATGTCTACATAGGAAGGAAGGAAGGAAGGAAGGAAGGAAGGAAGGAAGGAAGGAAGGAGAGAAGGGGGGAGGGAGGGAGGGAGGGAGGAAGGAGAGAGAGAGAAAGGGAAGGAAAGAAGGAAGGAAGGAGAGAAGGGGGAAGGGAGGAAGGAAGGAAGGAAGGGGGGAAGGAGGGAGGAAGGGGTGCAGGTGTCGATACTGACAAAGGGTGTGGAGGAGCGAGTAGGGGTAAGCATGAGCTGGAAGACAGAGAGGGTGTTGAAGGGACCAGGGGAACCTAAGAGGTGGAAGATTCCAGAAAGCAGAAAAACATGGCAGTCATGGCCAAAGGGTTTCAAGAGAGATGGGCCATTGGAGGAAGTAATTCGGTTCTTGAGGAAAGATAAAGGAGTAGGGGTGGCCAGGATAACAGGAATGCGGGGAGAGCCTATCCTCATCCTCTCCTTGCTCCCCGCCTTTAGTGTGACCCAGGCCAAGCCACCAAGTACCTGTACGAGCTGCTCTACAATGACCCCATCAAGATCATCCTCATGCCCGGCTGCAGCTCCGTCTCCACGCTGGTGGCTGAGGCGGCTAGGATGTGGAACCTCATTGTGGTGAGAGGGACCGGGGGTGGGGGGGTGTCAGAAAGCAGGCCATTCTCTTGTGGGGGGGTATTTAAGAGGACAGCTTCCAGGGTTCAGAGACCTTCGCAATCCTGAACTAATCGGCCTCCTAGCAACCCTGGCCTGAGCGCTGGGCTGCGGCAGGGAGAAACTGGCATCAGGTCAGGGAAGGAGCATCTGAGTGTGAATCACTTTCCCGGGGGTGGGGGGTGGAGTGAAGTAAAGACCCCCCCTGGCGAGAGTGGGCAGGGTTGGAAGCACTCTTGGTGGAGCCCACACGGATGATGTCCCCTATTGAATGACATCCCCTGCTGTCATTCCTGTCCCCAGAGGCGGATGTCATGGTGGGTGCACTGGGCCCCGACTTCTGAAGGGCCCCGCAAAACCCCGACTTGACAATTATTATTTTTTTTGTGTGACAGAGACAGAGAGAGGGACAGATAGGGACAGACAGACAGGAAGGGAGAGAGATGAGAAGCATCAATTCTTCGTTGTGGTCCCTTAGTTGTTCATTGACTACTTCCTCACATGTGCCTTGACTTGGGGGGGCTACAGCAGAGCGAGTGGCCCCTTGGTCAAGCCAGCGACCTTGGGTCCAAGCTGGTGAGCTTTTTGCTCAAACCAGATGAACCCGCGCTCAAGCTGGCGACCTCGGGGTCTCGAACCTGGGTCTTCTGCATCCCGGTCCGATGCTCTATCCACTGCACCACCGCCTGGTCAGGCGGACACTTTTTTCTAACGTTAAGGACCCAATATTTTCTTCTGCGCCCCCGGGGGCCTCCACCGGCCTTACCTGCCTGTGGCGTGTCCGCAGCTTTCCTACGGCTCCAGCTCGCCGGCCCTGTCAAACCGCCAGCGTTTCCCCACGTTCTTCCGAACCCACCCGTCAGCCACGCTGCACAACCCCACCCGTGTGAAACTCTTTGAAAAGTGGGGCTGGAAGAAGATCGCCACCATCCAGCAGACCACCGAAGTCTTCACCTCGGTGAGGGGGCGGGGCCGGGGCGGCATTCGCTCTCACACCCCAGTGTCCCGAGGTGTGGCGTGGAATTCATTTGAGGGGGGGGAAAGATCTTGAATCTTTTTTATCACGAGAGAAAACATTCCAAGCGGGTTCAGTGCGTGATCTTTCTTTACAGCCGTTTCGGTTTTTAGAGCTCTATTGTCTCCCCCTCTTTGACACTGTGTTCCTCAGATAGATGGATACATAGTCCCCAAATGATCCAGTTCTATTAAAAGTAGGTTCACTCCCAAGTCACAGAGTCGGGGACACCAGGAGGGAGGGAGAGAGCGAGCCATAGGAACCCCCGGGGAGGTGGCAGATCCCAGAGGCCGCTGGAGGGGGCAGTGGGTGGGTGTGAGTGGGAACAGAGGGATGGGGCTGTGGAAATCTCAAGACGTTCCCTCTGGTCCGTCCGTCTGTCTGTCTGCCCGCTGGCCTCGTGAGGTGGATCTCGTTCTATCTGCCCCAGACCCCTGCCTTGCTTTTCCTGGCTCCTGTGTTTTTCTCTCCCACTTTATTTATTATTATTTTCTTTTTGCTGTCAGTGGTAAGAGGAGGCGAGTGGGGTGACCTGTGCAGACACAGATGCTCAGCCGGGGGTTGGGGGCTCCCCCCCACCCCCGTGTACCTCCTCACTTAGAAGCCACATCCCGAGACTCCAGGTGCCTTCCTGTGAACGCTGCTCACCCCGGGACGGAGGGTGTGGAAGGAAGGAGGTTCACAGTTGCGCTTGTTCTTCGGTTGAGGACGCGGTCCCCGGGTATATGACCTCCGTTCCGTGTCCCCGTCGTGCATCCCACGTTTCCTCTGTGTCTCATTCCCACTCAAGACTCTGGACGACCTAGAGGAGCGTGTGAAGGAGGCTGGGATTGAGATCACTTTCCGCCAGAGCTTCTTCTCGGACCCAGCTGTGCCCGTCAGAAACCTCAAGGTGGGTTGGCTGGAGTGGCCGGGCTGGGGGGGACGGGTGCTGGTGGGTTGGAGAGAAGGAGGGGGGTCTTTTTTATTTTTTAAACGAGATGTCATTGACCTCTGACATGGCGTCAGCATAAGGTGCACGCTGTGGATCTGGTACATTTGATAGATGGCGGTGTGATGGCCGCCCTAGCCTCTCAGCTCACGCCTCCATCACGGTCCCATAATTTTGCTGTGAAGACTGTCACAGCTCCCGAGAAAACCTCTTCATCTTCCAGTTGACGTTTATCCACGACCTGTTGAACGCACCTGGGCATGGAGCATGTTCGGGACAGGAACTCGCAGCTGGGAGGGCGCTTGACGTCACTCAGGGGCTCTGTTTCTCTCCCCATCCCGTAGCGCCAGGATGCCCGCATCATCGTGGGACTCTTCTACGAGACTGAAGCCCGCAAAGTGTTTTGTGAGGTGCGGTTGGGGGTGGGGGGGACAGGGTGGGCTCTTTGCACTGGGCACCTCATGGGATCTCCTCCCCGCACCTCTGCCCAAGTTGATAGCAAGTGACCTGAGGTCATGATTACGACGGATGTCCCTGTCTATAGGCTCCGACTCCATCTCTTGGCTTCTCACACACACACACAGCACTTTCCTCTGGGTCTCATTTTCCTGCCACTTTGTGGTTCTGGGGGAGCCCCTGGCTCCCAGCTTTCCTTACTGGCTGGAAAAGGCCAGTTGAAATTAGAGGCTGGGGAGGAGTTTAGGGGGAGTCAGGAGCCTTTCCTACTATACCCCGCTCCCCCAAGACTTGTAGATTTCTCTTTCCAGTCCTCTGCTCTGTTCTTCTTCGCCAGAGACTGGATAGTGGCCAGTGAGGTAAGACAATGAAACAAAGACCCAGCCCTCCTCTCCTCCTCACATCCAGGTGTACAAGGAGAGGCTCTTCGGGAAGAAGTACGTCTGGTTCCTCATCGGCTGGTACGCTGACAATTGGTTCAAGACCTACGACCCGTCCATCAACTGTACCGTGGACGAGATGACCGAAGCCGTGGAGGGTCACATCACCACTGAGATTGTCATGCTGAACCCTGCCAACACCCTCAGCATCTCCAACATGGTGAGGGTGTCACCTGGGCAGCAGGGAGGAGGGGGGGACCCAGGGAGCCTCGAAGGGGGAAGGGAGCCGCTGTGGAGTGTTGATGTTCGGGGACAAGGAGCCTCTCCGCCCACCTGGGACTTGTCTGTGCCCATGTTTCCTGCGGATTCCAGTTCTGCTCTTGAGTTCTTCCTTGGGCAGGAGAGAGAGACAGACAGAGAGACAGAGAGAGAGAGGCGATGAGAGTGGCCTGAGGAGGGAAGGGCTGTTCCCATGGAAACGAGGGGCGAGGTGCTGAGGCTGGCAGAGATGCTGTCTGCGGGAGAGAGCACACCGGGAGAGCTGTTCCTGGGCAGAAAATGCATATTTGGATTCTTGGTGACTGCAGAGAGCCTTCTAGACTCTCTTTCTTTTTGCTTCTGGTTGATGCTCAATTGACTGGGCTCCTGATGCTTTTTTAATGATCCTCTTAGGATTTTAGAGGCAAAGGGGACGTTTGGAATTATTTAGCCACCGGATATAGCTGGTTAGTGACAGAGCTAGGGCATGAAGGGGGCGGAGGCAGGGGGAGGCACGATATCTTAAGGAATACAGAATCCCGAGTGAACTGCGTAAGGCTCCTTGTGTGCGTGCCCAGGATACCCGCTTTGGACGGCATGCTAGGGGTGCGTTCACGGTGATAAAGCCCTTCCTCCCCGAACAAGTAGCTCATGAAGGGCGAAGTTGTATGGTAGTTACTTTTGTTGTAGTAAACCAGGCGCTTGTGGCTGCACAGCGTGAGTGACCCTCCAGGCAGTACGCTGGTGTTGGGTTTATCATTTCTGTTTTATGGGCCAGGAGACAGAGACGCAGGGAGGGTAAGTGACTTACTCATCCCCGGTCAGGTGACGACTGAGGGGTCAGGCAGGAATTGAGCCCTACTAGTCGGATCTCACTCCGTACCACTGCCCCCATGACCGTCCACGGGAAACCACGGGGTCTGACTAACACTGTGTAGCTCACGGAAGCTCTTGAGCAAGAGAGGAAGACTCAGGAAGCTGATTCTTGCAGTGGATCGTGAGGGAAAGGGTCAGTGGCCCTGTGGGCTCTTGTTAGGGACGTTGTTCTGGGACATTGTAAGGGGACTCTGTGTGCAAGGTGTCTTGGTTGAAAAATACCATGGGAAAATCCTAGAAGGTCACTAGTCAGATGAGTCATCTCTGAGAACCTGGGGAAAGGCCTTGTTGGTACCCTGAGCCCAGGACCTTCCTTGTGGCTTCTGCCTCCTAACAGGGAGTTAGAGGAGCCCCTGACGGGAAGCCGGGATTCAATTAGGGGGAAATAAAGGAATATCTGGGATCTGGAGCAGAATGAATGAATTGGATGAAGGCCTCTTTCTACCTCTTGGTCTCTGGAGAAAGATGGTGTCTGCCTGCCTCCGAGCCCATAGGGCTCTTCTAGTGACACCAGGCCTGCTCAGTAACCTAAAGCATCAGGAAAAGAAGCCAAAGATTCCTAGAGGGTAGAAGCAGCCCTAACCACTCACGAGGGAAGAGATTATAAATGGATTAGGCAGGACCAAGAGAAGTGGGCCAGAAGCAGGGGCAGGTCTGAGGGGCCCAGAGCTGTGTCGATTAGCTTAGATGAATAATAGTCCTGAACCTTTAGCTTCTGCCAGAACCACCTGGAAGGTCAGTTAGTATACAGACCACTGGCCTCTTCCCTTGGAAGTTCTGATTCAGGAAGTCTGGGGTAGGCCTAGGAATTTACATTTCTGAGAATGTTCCCTGAGAAGAGTGATGCTTCTGGTTTGGGGGACCCATTTTGAGGACTACTGAGCAGGGCCGTGCTTTTTAGCCAGAGGTTGGGATATCTAGGGGCGGACGACGATATTGGATGTCACAACTGCTGGCTAATGGACAAGACAGGGATGCTTCCAGAAGATACTATAGTGTCCCAGACAGTCCTCCAAACAGAATCACCCTGTTCCAAATGTCAGTGGTTTAGAGAAAGTCTTTAGAGGGCCAGGGATGGGAGATCAGGCTAGGGTGGTCCCGGAGAGAGATTATAGCTCTTGGCTAGAGCGGCAGTGGGTGGTAGGGGGTGAGATTGTGAGTAAAATGAGTACATTCTGATTGGCACTGAGGGTCCATCAGCTCTGGGCCAATACAAAATAAAAACCGACTTCATATACACGTTTTAGATGACTGCCAAACATCCAACCTCTCACATGGAAACAGCCAGACAGGGCTGTTAAAAAATTAGTGCTGTAAATCTGCCGTTGTTTCCTTCACTAATTTCTGTGGGTTGTGAAATTTTTCTTGTTCTTCTTTTCTTTGAGCTGCTTAATAACATTTCCACTTGAAAATGGACATCAAAAATCTCTGCTGACCCACGGGGTAGAGATGTCTTTGGGAGCTAGTTCTGTGGAGGTCGGTGGTGCTACCAGCGACCATGCATGTTAGCGGTGGTGACCTGGAGCGGGCAGAGTGTGAGGGTTTGGGCAGGGCTGGCCTCAGGCAGAGCAGTTGAGTCCCTGACCATTTGGGTGACTTTCTGATGGAGCCAGTGGTTCTTCACCTGGGTTCTATGGAACCCTAGGGGTTCGATGGGTCGGTCTCAGGGGTTCGGAGAAGCCTCTGCCGCGGAGGCCAGAATAAAGTAATACCGTCATTTGTTGTGAGTTCATGCACTTTGTTGGTTTTGTTCTTTGAGCAAGGTGATGTTCATGCACGGCTCATTTTGTGCACCCGTAAAAATCATAGACCTATGTCTTGAATTTGGAAAACAAAAATCTTATTTTATTTATCACTAAAGAAGGGTTCGGTGAATGTGCATATGAAACAGGTGGGTTCGGTACCTCAAAAAAGGTTAAGAACCACTGGATGGAGCGTTGACTTTGAACCACAGATTGGATAGACCTGGAGGCCGAAGGACTACTGAAGAAGCCTCAGCCTATCGCTGTCTACTCAACACGTGCTCTGGGAGGGGCGATGCAGCTCACTGAGGCAGTGCAGGGCGGTCAGGCTGCCTGGGTTTGAATCCCGCCGTGCACGAGCAGTCCAACCTCAGGCAACATGAGCTTTTCTGTGCCTCAGTTTCCTTATATCTAAAATGGGCCGCAAACGTCATTGGATTATTTATCCAAGGATTCAATAAGTTGATCCTTTAGAAAAAGTGCTTGGTCCATTGTATGAACGATATCAATGTTCTCTGTTATTACTGTGAACATTATTCTGTGTAGGGAGGAATGTTGGTGAAACATTTCAACCCGAGAATGAAAAGAGAGCTTGGCGATTTGAAAGAGTCTAAGCTGGTTCTAAGGGTTTGGTCTTATGCACCGGGAAGTGTTCGGGAGTGAGGAAAGTTGAGCCTAGTCTTAAGCACTTTTAATTTGAGGTCATTGATCATATCATTAGAGATGCTTTACTGACAGTTGGGGATATAGAACTTGAAAAACTGAGCTGGAATATAACTCTGAGTAGTAGTGACAAAGATAAAGTTGAGACACAAGGAAATTTACATAGATGTGAATTCGCAAGAATGTAACTTGCTTTATACCCAGTATATATATATTTTTAAAGGGACAGAGAGAGAGTCAGAGAGAGGGATAGATAGGGACAGACAGACAGGAACAGAAAGAGGTGAGAAGCATCCATCATCAGTATTTTGTTGCGACACCTTAGTTGTTCATTGATTGCTTTCTCACATGTGCCTTGACCGCGGGCCTTCAGCAGACCGAGCCACCCCTTGCTGGAGCCAGCGACCTTGGGTCCAAGCTGGTGAGCTTTTTGCTCAAGCCAGATGGGCCCGCGCTCAAGCGGGCGAGCTCGGGGTCTCGAACCTGGGTCTTCCGCATCCCAGTCCTATGTTCTATCCACTGCACCACCACCTGGTCAGGCTATTTTATTATTTTTTATTTATTATGGTATTATTCCCATTTTAAAGCTGAATAATGAACCACTGAGGTTTAATAACTTGTTTAAGATTACATAGCAGGTTAACTGGATTAGTTAGAATTCGCATCCATCCATCTATATTTATTCATTCCGTGGACATTTAAAAAACTTTTTTTTTTAAAGCAGGTTAAGTCACAGCAGAATTGAGAGGACGGTGCACAGATTTTCCATGTGCCTCCTGCCTCCCCAGAGTGCTTACAACTGATGGACCTACCTTGGCACATTATCACCCAAAGTCCATAGTTTACAAGAGGTCTCACTCTTGGAGTTATGCATTCTGTGGGTTTAGAAATGTATAATGACATTATACCATAGTATGTATCATCTGTATGATACTATAGTGGTATTCCATAGTATCACACAAAATATTTTCACTGTCCTAATCCAATGGACATCCGTCATGGGCTGGGCACAGCGCTGGCTTCTGAGGATGACGAGAGGAAGGGAACCCTGACCGTGTCCTCCAGGGGAGTAGAGCCCAGGCCAGTCTGTCTTCAAAGCCCAGGCTGTGTCTACTGTACCTTTGTTTCTCCACAAGAAAAAGACATCTGTCCTTTGTGTCTCCAGAAAGAAACACAGTCACGGCATGGGCAGTGAAGATTTTTTATCTTCTCTTCATTCGTTTCTTCCTTTCTTTATTAGAGTGTGTGTCTGTTAATACATTTCAAATCTAAACAGTGTGTCGTGCCCGTGTCTTACTGGAGCCTTGCCGAGAGGTAGCCGCTGAGCCTTCCTGGGTGTGGCTTCTGGGGGGTGAGGAAGGACAGGTGTGATTTTCTCCATTAGATGGGAGACATCTCACATATTTAAAGCAGTTTGCCTTACGGTCATTTAGCTGAGCAAGGTTACTGCCAGGCATAGAAATCCAGGTCTCTTGACCCATTTCCTGACAGGTTCTCTTGTTTTTTAAGATTTTTTTTATTTTATTTTATTTCATGGTAAATGTTACATCTCATCTAAATCAGCTTAATCATAAACTACAGGGGAAAGGAAACAATACATTTTCTCTTTTTTTTTTCAGGGACAGAGAGAGAGGGATAGACAGGGACAGACAGACAGGAACGGAGAGAGGTGAGAAGCATCAATCATTAGTTTTTCGTTGCCGTTGCAACACCATAGTTGTTCATTGATTGCTTTCTCACATGTGCCTTGACCGCGGGCCTTCAGCAGACCGAGCCCCCCCTTGCTGGAGCCAGCGACCTTGGGTCCAAGCTGGCGAGCTTTTGCTCAGAGCAGATGAATCCGCGCTCAAGCTGGCGACCTTGGGGTCTTGAACCTGGGTCTTCTGCATCCCAGTCTGACACTCCATCCACTGTGCCACTACCTGGTCAGGTTGTTTTCTAAGCTTTCTTGAAAAAAGAAGATTGACGGTTGGTAGGGATTGAATGATAGACTTTAAAACTGTTAGGGTTACTTCTGCAATACCCAGTCTTCTAAAACCTGTCTGAGAGTCAGTCAGTGAACATGAGAGCTAGTCAGTGAACTTAAAGCACTTGAGTATGGTAGTGAGCCAGCACACAGGAGAAAAACCTTCCTGGTTGGCAAGTAGAGAGAGGAAGGCCGTGGGGCCACCTCTTCTAGGGTCTTTCAGGGTTAGGGGAGCTGTTTGGTCCTGGGTCAGCTCCTTTGGGAAACTCTGGAGATGAGGGTTGTGACTCTTGATGGGATTATCCATTCTCTTGCTCTTCTATTTTCTATCCTTTGTCATTTATTTATTTTTATTTTTATTAAGTGAGAGGCAGGGAGGCAGAGAGACAGACTCCCACATGCACCCCAAAGGAGATCCACCCAGCAAGCCCACTACGGGGCGATGCTCTGCCCATCGGGGCCATTGCTCAGAACAGGAGCCATTTCAGCGCCTGAGGCGAGGCCACGGAGCCATCTTCAGCACCTGGGGCCAAAGTGCTTGAACCATTAGAGCCATGGCTACGGGAGGGGAAGAGAGAGAGAGAGAGAGAGAGAGAGAGAAGAGGGGAGGAGTGTAAAAGCAGATGGGCCCTTGTACCCTGACTGTGAATCAAACCTGCGACTTGCACATGCTAGGCTGATTGATGCTCTACTGCTGAGCCAACCATCCAGGGCTAACCTTTGACGTTTATTATGCAAAGTGTCTACTCATTAAACTTCTCTGTTTGTCGTTCTGAGCTCGCAGCTGTGCACACTCAGACCACTGGACCCAGCTAACCACAACTCTAATCTAGTTGCTTCTGATGTAAGACAGACAGACGGGGATAGTTAAAGATTTTAAATAGACAGGTGCTTCACCTGACGCCACGAACATACACCGTCTATTCAAGTTGAAGCTTTGCACCAGGATCAGATGCCACCCACCTTCCCTCCCACACCCCAACCCTTTCCTCCCCAGACATCCCAGGAGTTTGTGGAGAAACTGACCAAGCGACTCAAGAGGCACCCCGAGGAGACGGGCGGCTTCCAGGAGGCACCGCTGGCTTATGACGCCATCTGGGCCCTGGCGCTGGCCCTGAACAAGACCTCTGGAGGTGGTGGCCGCTCAGGCGTGCGCCTGGAAGATTTCAACTACAACAACCAGACCATTACCGACCAGATCTACCGGGCAATGAACTCCTCGTCCTTTGAGGGTGTCTCTGTGAGTTCCCATGACCTATGTCACCCTCTGCCATCTCCCGTTGAGACAGGGGAGGGGACCCTCCTCCTGGAAATGTGTATTCTCTTTGTCTCAGTCACCTCCCTGCAGTAGTCGGTCCCAGACCGAGGACGTGGGGACGAACCAGAGACAGACACGAGGGACTAGAAGGGAAAATGTCTCTGAACCCCTCAACCTCACTGAAGTCCAGATATTTATAAATCAGATAAGAATCATAGGATTTTGGAAGGGACGGCAACAAAAAGATCATCTCCTGGGTCCTTTTCAAGTGGAGAAATCAGCATCCAGAGGGATTTGGTGGCTTTCTCGGGTCACACAGTCAGAAGTCAGGTGTCCTGGTGCTCTCTCTCCCTGGGGATTTTTTTTTCCCTATTCAAACCTCAGGCGTGATGCGTCTCAAAAGAAGACTGTTTTTGAAGTCTAGGGCATGGGCATCTTGGGTACGCCCTACATGCAGGAAAATGCCATAAATAGAATCCATTCAGAAGCTCAATTATCATCAAAAATGTAAGGTTTCAAAGAGCCGATATTCTCTCTTGCTTTTATCCCCCCCCCCCCGACACCCCCCCCCCCCGCCCCCCGTTCCTCTCCCTCAGGGCCATGTGGTGTTTGATGCCAGCGGCTCTCGGATGGCGTGGACGCTTATTGAGCAACTGCAGGGTGAGCGGGGCGGCAGGCAGGGCAGCGGGAGGTCAGGGGACCGGGCTGAGGCGGGGCCAGGATGCCAGGGGACATCACAAGACGGCCTTGATACCTCCCCACCTCCTGCCCCCAGCCCTCTCTCTTGGGCTGAAACGGCAGAGTTTTTATTTCTCACCGATCTGCAGGCTGAAAGTTCAAACTGTGCTTTTCCTCTTTTATCTGTGTTCATCAAGCTTATAAATTACAAATACTCCTAACAACAACAGTCGTAAGGAAAACAGCTCCTCCTGTACGGGTGGGTTTCCGTTGAGTTGGAGCGGTTGTGTTCTTGAAAAGGGGCGCACGCTCGGAAACAGCCACTCTTTCCCCGGCGGTTTCCTTTCATTAAATTTTTTTTTTTTAGTGAGAGAGACAGACAGTAGACAGGAAGGGAGAGAGATGAGAAGCATCAACTCTTTGTTGCGGCACCTTAGTTGTTCATTGACTGCTTCTCACATATGTGCCTTGACTGGGGGCTCCAGCCGAGCCAGTGACCCCCCTTGCTCAAGCCAGTGACTTCTGGGCTCAAGCTGGTGAGCCTGTGCTCAAGCTGGGTGAGCCTGTGCTCAAAGCCAGCAACCTTGGGGCTTTGAACCTGGGTCTTCAGCATCCCAGGCCAATGCTCTATCCACTGCGTCACCACCTGGTCAGAGGCTTCCTTTTTTTTTTTTTTTTTTTTTTACAGGGACAGAGAGAGGGATAGATAGGGACAGCAGACAGGAACGGAGAGAGGTGAGAAGCATCAATCATTAGTTTTTCGTTGCTGTTGTGGCACCTTAGTTGTTCATTGATTGCTTTCTCACATGTGCCTTGACCGCGGGCCTTCAGCAGACCCAGCCACCCCTTGCTGGAGCCAGCGACCTTGGGTCCAAGCTGACGAGCTTTTGCTCAAGCCAGATGGGCCCGTGCTCAAGCTGGTGAGCTCGGGGTCTCGAACCTGGGTCTTTCGCATCCCAGTCCGACGCTCTGTCCACTGCGTCACCGCCTGGTCAGGTGGCTTCCATTTTAATTTCAGAAATTTACGTTCGGTGGCTTGGGTGGTGGGGTGAATGACCTGCATACCCTTGGACTCCAGCAGAGCCGAATCCGGGAAGCCTGCTATTTGTAAAGGGAACGTACGGACTTTTCTTGCTGTGCAAGTACCCGTTCTTAATTTTTCTGTTGTACGTATAGTTTGGCTTTTCTAGGTTGCATTTCCTTACCACTCCGCGTCCTTGTGCATCTGCCAAACGTTTGGGTTAATTTTCCAAGGCCGCCCCACGCTCAGCCTCTTGTAGCGCGGCCAAGACGGCCTTGTTTTTGGCTTCCTGTGAAAAGTGTCTTTCTTTCCTTCTCCCGCCTCCCACGCTCCCTCAGCTCCTCGCTGTATTCAGGCAACAGGAAATGGACTTCAGCCATGGTGAGGCGGGGTGTGAGTCGGCTTTCGATAGAAAAGTTAGGGGACCTGGACCAGTCCCAAGATTTCTCCGGAGCGATTGAATTCCTCTTGGTGGCTCTTGGCAGGTGCAACCTGTATCTAAGGAATTAGAATGCAAGCCAACCAACCTAAGAGTGATTTTATGAAATTAAAATGAAAGCCACTGGGGATGCCTGGCCAGTTGGTGGCGCAGTGGATAGAGCGTCGGACTGGGATGCAGAAGACCCAGGTTCAGGACCCCCTCCCCCCAGGGTCGCCAGCTTGAGCGCAGGCTCATCTGGTTTGAGCAAGGCTCACCAGCTTGAGCCCAAGGTCCCTGGCTCGAGCAAGGGGTCACTCTGTCTGCTGTAGCCGTCCCCGGCCAAGGCACATGAGAAAGCGATCAATGAACAACTAACATGCCGCAAAGAAGAACTGATGTTTCTCATCTTTCTCCCTTCCTGCTGCCGCTTCTCTGTCCTCTGTCCCTCTCTCTGACCCTGTCTGTCTCTGTCACAAAAAAAGAATAAAAAAATAAAATAAAATGAAAGCCACTGGGGAAATAGATTCTGTCACAAGAAAGAGGATAAACACATGTTTGAAGCTTCAACGCAAGAATCAAAGTGAGAGCCTTCTTGCTCAGAGAGGCGTCAGGCTGGGGCATGAGTGGCCGACACACTGTGGAGCCTTCTTTACTGAAGGGCTTTATACATATAAGATTGGTGGGACCAACCTGACATTGCTTTTTTTAAGTTCAGACTGCTTATTCATGCGACCCCGCAGATCCTCCTAAGTATGTTTCAGGGGCTCAGGTGAAGAGAAAAATCAAGGACCGCCCTAGAAAGCTACTTTAGGGAAGTAGGAAACTGAGAATGCCCAGGCTCGGCTCTTCTCCTACCCACGGTCACACGTCGACTGTCATCTGCCCATCTACCCAGGTGGCAGCTATAAGAAGATCGGCTACTATGACAGCACCAAGGACGATCTCTCCTGGTCCAAAACAGATAAGTGGATCGGTAAGTGGATCCTGTTCCTATCTCTCTTCAGCCCCTGAGCAGTCCTGGAAAAGAGCCGTGCATCTGAATGAAGATGGCAGCAGGTTGCAATGCACCGGGGAGGTGGACCAGGGGCCAAGGTTAAGAGACAGAGAATAGAGTCTCCAAGATAGGAGTAAGGGAGCCTGGCGTATTTGCAGAGGGAATAGGCAGTCGGTAGCCCGCACTATTAACAAGAGTCCCTGGGGATTAGAGGGGGGATGGGGGGGCGTAGGCAGGGCTGGAAACTGAAACTCCATTTGGATCTCCCAGATCTTCCGGTGCCTTGGATGTATCTGGCCTAGAGTGTGCCTCTCTGTCTCTAAAACATTTGCTTACACTGTAGGAGAGCATGCAAATTGTCTTCTGCTAAAATGGGCATTTCAAAGGGAGCAGCACATTCTTTGTGCGCTGGGGAAAACGGCAAGATACTAAGGCAGGCGGACAAAGGAAGCCCGCCTGATAAAATAAAAGGCTAGGCGTCCTAAGGGTCTTCCGGACGGATGGAGGGAGAAGCAGCCACAGAACAAACACCCTGTCCTCTGCCCACCCGCCTGGAGTCCTCCGGCCGCTCCTGCCCGGCTGGGGCTCCGAACTGCTTTATAATTTGAATTTAGGGCAGTGTTCTCCACGGCTATAAATGCTTCGTGGCCTAAATTACACTTTCTCCCAAGCTAAGCAAATTGAAATTAGCCTTTTCTTCCCCCACCCCTGTGAACTCTGACAAATTGAAGCTTCCTTTTAATGATAACTTGGAAAGCACCTTTGGGAATATCCCCCGGGGGATATTACCTTGTTTCTTCTTTTCCTAAAGCTAGAGTGGGCCAGACCAGATACCTGGAGCCACTTGGTTATTTTTGTTGCAGTTTTCAATCGGATCCCTAGGACCTTACCTGTTTCTCAGCTACACCCCTTCTGTCTCTTCCCGTTATTTTATTTTTTTCCTTGCAAGACAGAAAAACAGAACAAACAATAACAATAAAAACTATAACCTGAGTGATGGCCCTCAGCCTCATCAGCCTCTAGACAGGACATGGGCTCCGTTTTCCGATTGCTTTTCTTTTTTATTTTATTTTTATTTTTTATTTTTTTGCTTTTTTAATTTATTTTTTATTTTATTATTATTATTTTTTATTTTATTCATTTTAGAGAGGAGACACAGAGTGAGAGAGAGAGAGAGAAAGGGGGGAGGAGCTGGAAGCATCAACTCCCATATGTGCCTTGACCAGACCAGTGCAGGGTTTTGAACTGGCGACCTCAGTGTTCCCAGGTCGACGCTTTATCCGCTGCGCCACCACAGGCCAGGCCCGATTGCTTTTCTTACTGCCCCTGAGAGCTGTGCCCGTGCAGCAGTGTGGCTCAGGGTGGGCACGGCCCTCATGTCCTCCCCCACAAAGATGCGAGCGTCCACCAGCAGCAGCTCTGTCCACGGCCTTCCCCGTCCACCTTCACTCCTCCATCCTCCTTCCTTTTTCTTTCCCTTTCTGCCCCCTCCCCCTGTGCCACAGGAGGGTCCCCCCCTGCTGACCAGACCCTGGTCATCAAGACGTTCCGCTTCCTGTCGCAGAAACTCTTCATCTCTGTCTCGGTTCTCTCCAGCCTGGGCATTGTCCTAGCTGTTGTCTGTCTGTCCTTTAACATCTACAACTCCCATGTCCGGTAAGGGTATCTTCCAGCATTTAAAAAAAAAAAATTATTTTATTAAATGAGAGGAGGGGAGGCAGAGAGACAGACACTCCCACATGTGCCCTGACCGGCATTCACCCGGCACGCCCCCTAAAGGGTGATGTTCTGCCCATCTGAGGCCGTTGCTCCCTTGTTGGGCAACTGAGCTATTTTTAGCACCTGAGGCAGAGGCCATGGAGCCATCCTCAGCACCCAGGGCTGAAACCAGTTGAGCCATGGCTGTGGAAGAAGAAGAGAGAGAAGAGGGAGGGGTGGAAAAGCAGATGATGGTCACTTCTCCTGTGTGCCCTGACCAGGAATCGAACCCAGGACATCCACACACCGGGCCAACCTGCCAGGGCCTGACTTATTATTATTTTTTTTTCTGTCCTGTCTCTCTGAGATAATGACCATTGAAGGGAGTGAAAAACAAACCTTAGCAACTCCAAGGCCCCGGGGCCATCGAGGTTTTCACTCTGACTTACTGCTTTCTCAATGATCACTGAGAACACAAGAGGGGAAACCAGGTAGAAAGCCTATCCCTGCTCCAAAGCAGCTGAGAAATAAAGCCTTTGGGAGCGGGGAACACAGAGCAGGGCTCTGAATAGAGAGTGTGGGGGTTGGGGGGGGGGTTGCTGGGAAGCCCTGGGCAGTTGGCTTTCTCTCAGGGCTCTGCTACCCGCTGTGGCTGGCCCAGCTTCCTCTGTCCTGTGGCATTGGGGACAGCCTAGCCTTCCCTTGCAGGAGAGGGTGACTGCTCTTCTCCCTCTCCTTCCCTTCCTGCCTCTCTGCCTTAGTTATATCCAGAACTCACAGCCCAACCTCAACAACCTGACAGCTGTGGGCTGCTCACTGGCATTAGCGGCCGTCTTCCCCCTTGGGCTGGACGGTTACCACATCGGGAGAGGCCAGTTCCCCTTCGTCTGCCAGGTGAGGACCGGGTGGGCGGGTAGTGACTGTGTCAGCTGTCGCCCTCACCCTCCCTCGGGAGCCACCTTCTGTGATGTCGCCGCTCTGGTCAGTGGCTCTGCCCCCTTCTTTCTGTGTCTCCAGATGTTCTTGTTCTGTAACTCACTTGTGGGCTCCAAGGTTGCCCAGGGCACACCTTGCGGAGAAGGGGAGCGGGTATTTGAGATGAAGAAAGGTGGCTTGTCTCTGGTGTGGGAGCTGAGAACGGGAACCGGGCTTCCTATGGAAGCCTTCGTTGTTGGGGTTGGGCAGGACGGAGGCAGAAATCTGAACTGAGAGCTGGCGTCACAGTGAGAAGAGATCGCCGTGACACAGGGAAGAGAGGTCTTATGGGACTCTTGGTACAGGGAAGATTCTGGGGCTGTAGCGAAAGGCTGGTTCCAACAGTGGTATTTGTGTGGCTCTCTGATACCCTGGTAGGAAATGCCCACCGTTTTCCCTGCCCACCGTCTGCCTTCCCTTTCCTTTGTCTGCCCAGTGCCGGTCTCCATCGTGCATTTCTGCACAGGGCACCTGTACACACATGCCCACACACACTGGGTCGTCAGGGATGGTCTGTGTCCAGTGGGACCAGAATGTGGTGGGAGAGGCAGATGGTTAGCCATGGTGCAGAGTGACCAGTGTCAGAAGACAGATCTGTGCATGTGCAAGGTGCTCTGGGGCCAATGAGAGAGCAGCTCAAAGCAGCTGGGCGGACTTCAAAAAAGGAGGTGGCATTGGGATATTATTGAAGGTTGCATGGGACTTTTGTCCACTGAAGAATAAAGGGAACATCGTGTGGCTAACAAAGACACAGAAGTCAGTAAGCGGACCAGGAGAGAGCGGTGCACATAGCGTGGCTGGAGCGTGGGCAGGTGGCAGGTGAGGACCAGGGAGCCAGGCCCGGAAAGCAGTGAAACCACATTGTGAAGGGTCTCCTGCTGCATCCTGAGTGAGGTGTCTAGGCTGCGACCTGTGGGCATAACAACGTGTAGACATTGGGGGCAGTGGGAAGTGACTGGCCATGAAAGTCAAGGGGTTTTAGCAAGGTCACCTGGTAGCCAAGTATAAGATGGAGGGGAGAAGCCCCACCCCCCATCCCCTGAGCTCTGCGTCCTTCCTGCACGGTCATCTGCTCCCTGCTGCTCCACCCTACCCTACACGCTCTGTGTGTCCTCTCCTTCCCTAGGCCCGCCTCTGGCTCTTGGGTCTGGGCTTCAGTCTGGGCTATGGCTCCATGTTCACCAAGATCTGGTGGGTCCACACGGTCTTCACAAAGAAGGAGGAGAAGAAGGAGTGGAGGAAGGTGAGCTCCTTGCACCCCCTTGGCTCCCCCAGCCTCCAGTGCCCTGACTGTCTGTTGGGCTTTGTCGACGTCCCCTGACATGCCTCTCCTCCATACTGACCCAGACTCTGGAGCCCTGGAAGCTGTATGCCACGGTGGGCCTGCTGGTGGGCATCGACATCGTCTTTTTTTCCATCTGGCAGATTGTAGACCCCTTGCACCGGACCATTGAGGTACGGCTTGGGGTCAGCAATCACACACGGCCTACCCTCAAGGCTGCGTGTGGCCTGGAGGAGGAAGCCACCCGCAGGAGATGGCTTTCCTGCCTTTCACGTATCCGAGCTCTTCCTCCCTCCCAGGGGAAGCCCCCTCAAGAGGCCTCTGGGTTCAGCCAAGGGACGGAAGTGGCGGGAGTCTGTCTGGGAAGGATGTAGACTTTGCAGGCATCCTGGGAAGAGGGAGTCCCCATTCATTCCCAAGGAGTTCAGGGCCAACCCTCCCAGGCCTGGCGTGGGATTTGACCTCCGTCCTGGGAATCTCATAGGAAAGTGGGGAGCACAGTTAGGGGGTCAGGGACTGAGCAGAGGGAGGGGACCAGGGGGGATGGATGACCATCATCTTTCCGGTGGCCTTATTTCTCCCTCAGACTTTTGCCAAGGAAGAACCGAAGGAAGATATCGACGTGTCCATTCTGCCTCAGCTGGAGCACTGCAGCTCCGTGAAGACGAACACATGGCTCGGTGTGTTGGGGACACGGTCGGTGGGGACGAGGGTTTGGAAAAAGAGGCAGCGGTCTCACGTCAACCCCGTTCGAATGTTCTTGTCTGTCGTGGGACTCATCTTTTCTGGGTGTGGAGGATGGTGGCAGGACCAGGCAGAGCTGCTGTTCAGCAGAGACAGGGACCCGCGGGAACTTCCTGTCTTCAGACCAGGCACCGTCTGTGTCTAGACAGCTCCATAGAGTAAGGGTGGGCCGCAAGGGCATGGGTTCAGGTCCCGTCTGGACTTTTAACATCACCCTGATCTATGACCACGCATGGCAGACCTAACCCTTCATCTGGAAGGCTGGCTTCCCGCCTGGAGGGCAAGGGGTGAGGCAGTGTGGACAGCCCTGGCCCTTGACTGCATCAAAGCTAGCTGTTCATGACTTTCATCTTCCTGGGGGACATGACTCCTAGTCTCAGGAGGGAGGGGTGAGGTGGGGGAGCACTGGAGGCAGTGGACAGGGAAGGGGCACTCCGTCAAAAGGGTTTGGTTGGAAGGAGGAGGCTCCCTTTTCATCGTGGAGCTATGAGAAAGAGCAGTGGTGGGTGACTGGCCTGGGGAGGATGGGGGCAGTAAAGGGGTCATGGAGGTCCTATTGCCTGGGTGACCCTTTTCTGCTGTCGTAGGTGTTTTCTATGGCTTCAAGGGGCTGCTGCTGCTGCTGGGTATCTTTCTTGCCTATGAGACCAAGAGTGTGTCCACTGAGAAGATCAATGACCACCGGGCCGTGGGCATGGCCATCTACAATGTGGCGGTGAGCTCCCTGAACACCTGGCATGGACCCCCAAGGACTGACTGCAGCAACCTTGATGCAGGGAGGCTGAGCAGGGGCAGGGGCAGGCGCCGGATCTCAAGTCAGCTGGGTGGAAGTCTTGAAGAGTTTTTAATGCCTTGGGTTTGTAAAGTACAGGACAGTTTATAAAACAGACTTAAACACTGTCTCATTAACCTTCACACGACACCCAGCTAAATGGGTACCGGAATCTCCCGCTATGTAGATGAGGAGACCGGTCTGGGTCACAGGCTGCAATCTGCATCAAGATTTCCCGCCAGGTGCGCCCAGGGGTCAGCTCTCCGGGACTCTGGATGGATGGCAAGTCCAGAGATCCTGGGAGCTCCCACCTGGAGGGACCAATTGTAGGACCTGGAGTTGGGAAGGTTGTGTTTTTTTGCAATTCTTCACAAGCTAGCGTTGAGGATGATCCCAAGTTCGGATCCTTTCGGAGTGGCAAGTTCCCCCCAGGGATCTGAGCCTGCAGATCCGGGACCCCCTAAATACCTGTGCCCCTAGGTACTGTGCCTCATCACGGCCCCAGTCACCATGATCCTGTCCAGCCAGCAGGACGCGGCCTTCGCCTTTGCCTCTCTCGCCATCGTCTTCTCCTCGTACATCACGCTGGTTGTGCTCTTCCTGCCCAAGGCGAGCCTGGGGGGGGTGTTCTCCCTCCCTCCTCTCCATCTAGTCTTCCCAGGACACTCTGCCCCTCCCCTCCCCGGCACCTCCCCCCTTTCCTTAAGTTGGTGCTCAGCTTTGCTCCTTTTATTTTCTTGTCTTCTCATTCCAACCCATACTCGGCGCGTCACTAACGCGTGGCGCCCGCCCTCCCCCAGATGCGCAGGCTGATCACGCGAGGAGAGTGGCAGTCTGAGGCTCAGGACACCATGAAGACGGGCTCCTCCACCAACAACCACGAGGAGGAGAAGTCGCGGCTGCTGGAGAAGGAGAACAGGGAGCTGGAGAAGATCATCGCGGAGGTGGGCTGTGGGGTCCCAGCGCAGGAAGACAACATGCCAGGCAGGCTAGGGAAGGAATGAGTGCAGAAGGCTAGGAAAGGGGATAAGGGGTCGAGCCAGGTGAGAGCCAGTGTGGGCCTCACTCGCCGGGAGGGGCTCTACGGGGCAGCGAAGGCTGAGCACAGTCCCCCCACCCCCGCAAAGGGGTGGAGCACGTGCCCACCTGCCGGTGCTGTGCAGGGACGCAGTGGGCGCGCTCAGGCTGGGCGGACACCAGTCCGTAGGAGTTCTTAGAGGCCGCACGTGCTGGCCTTCTCCCCCCCCCCCCCCCTTTACTTCTCTGATAGTTTCCTCCGACCTGTGCCCCTCCTATGCGCTTTTGGCTTTTCTTGTTCTTTCTGGATTCCTCACGTTCATTTCTTTCTTTTGTCCGCCTGCCCCCATGTTTGCTGCCCTGGCCCCTCCCTCCCTCCCTCCCCACCCTTCATGACTTCCCCTTCTGCTCGCCCCACCATCTTTCTTCCTCCAGAAAGAGGAGCGTGTCTGTGAACTGCGTCACCAGCTCCAGTCTCGCCAGCAGCTCCGCTCCCGGCGCCCCCCTCCGACACCCCCAGACCCCTCCGGGAGCCTACCCAGGGTCCCCCCGGAGCTCCCCGACCGGCTCAGCTGTGATGGGAGTCGGGTCCATTTGCTTTACAAGTGAAGGGGGTGTGTGTGTGTATGTGGAGGGGGACAGGCCAGGAGGGAGGGGACAGGGAGAAGCGCGGCTCCCTGTCCCCAAGATGGACGAACAAACGCACCGTCCCATCCTGTCTCTTGTAAATACAGCTCCTCTGTGTGACCCTGGGGTTCTCTGGGTCGCCCGCGCTCCGGGAACCAGGCCGTTTCCTTTCTTATTCGTCCGGACAAGTTGATGTCACTACTTCGTTCTCTAGTCCCTCCCTGGAGCTGGGCACCGGTGGCCTCACTGCACACACCCCTCCCTTCTGTACGCCACCTCCCAAGGTCGCCTGCCCCCTAGGAGTTTGGTGTTCATGGGGTGATTGAAGGAGAGGAAATGGGGGACAGGTTTGAGAGCTGCAATCAGTGGGTGGCTGGTGAGGATCCTGACCAAAGGAAGGCACTCCTGACTGTTGAGATGGACAGACAGATGGACCCCTGGGGCGGGAGGTGGCATCCCTTTCACACCGTGGTGTCCTTTCGGAAAAGACTCCCTGAATCTCAATAAACCAGTGAACAGCGTGATATAGCACCTGTCCCATACTGTGAACAGAGAGTGGGCTCAGTTTAAGCACAGAGACTCGAAGGGCTTCCTTCATAGGACTGGTAAAACATTAAAGGGGAGGGGAGGGTGTGAGGGGTTTAATTAATTCTGCCAGGGCTTAGCTGGGCAAAGCAGGACACAGCTGGGGCTGAGGTTAGTGAGTGAGGACATTAGAGGTTTGAAGCGTGGAGTCCGAGCACGCCACAGTGTCAGATTCTACCACGTGCAAAAACCTTCTGTAACCTCTGTTTCTAAGTTCCTACTGGTGACGATCATAGTAGTCATCTCCCACGACCCTCACGCGGCCTTACTCCCTAGGGAAGACGCAGGGACGGCGGGTAGGATGGTTCTTGGCCCCTGGAGTATGCTGGGTGAATGCTAGCCACGGGGTCGCCACTGTTCAGTGAGTTCTCTCACGGCGACAGACGTGTCGGGAGCCTGGAGCACGTGGTTGAATAGATGCGGGGACTCTCCTTCCCAGGAGCTAAGAATAACACAGAAAAGATTATGGCTGCTAAGAGATAGTGAGTGAGAGGGCCCCTAAGTAAGTGCTCCCCATCTGAGAAGTCCTTCTCTAAGAACTCGGGGCGTCTCAATGGATTTGCTATCCAGATGAGAGAAAGTATTAAAATGGCCAAAGGAAAAAAAATAAAAATAAACAAGCAGACTTGCCTGGGACTTTTATAATTCTTTGTGTTCTCTTGAAGAAGTGCTGTTTTTAAAGCTCGACTTTCCTTTTTCTCTTTGGCACTGATTTTTTTCTTTTCTTTTTCTTTTTTATGAGAGGAAGGGAGATAGTGAGACAGACTCCCACATGCGTCCTGACCAGGATCCACCCAGCAGCCCCCATCTGGGGCCGATGCTCAAATCAACTGAGCTATTCTCAGCACCTGAGGCTGATGCTCAATCTACCACGCCACCTCCTGGTCAGGCAGTGCAGGATAGCTAACAACATTTACAGCACATAGAGATGGTATTTGGGGAGCAAGGTGACAATGAGGCGTTCTGTGGTCTCCTGCTCTGGAGTAGTGGATTTGCCTTGAGGGGTCTGGAAAAGGGGGATTACTCTGTGACTCCCAGAATATGTGATCTAGATGCAAAAAGACAATACACAGGCTCAGGAGCTATCATCAGCATCCAGGGCTGATGCTCAAACCAATCGGGCCACTGGCTGTGAGAAGAGGAATTGGGAGGGAGGGGAAGAGAAGCAGATAGTCACTTCTCATGTGTGCCCTGACTGGGAATTGAACCTGGGATGTCTGTATGCCAGGCTGATGCTCTATCCACTGATCCACCAGCCAGGGCCTCGTTTACTTTATGGGCTGGGAATCCTTAACACTGTGTATCAGTGTCAGTAGGTTATCTTAGTATGCAGGGGTGGAAGCTGTACAGCTGTGACTCTTACTCATAGTATGCTACTCTTATTTCTGCTTTGTTACTTAATTTCCCTGCAGTCTGATGGTCCCTAGGCTAAGCAATCTTTTTTTTTTTTTTTTTTTTTTTTTTTTGGTGACAGACAGAGAGAGAGGGACAGGAATGGACAGACAAGCAGGAAGGGAGAGATGAGAAGCATCAATTCTTTGTTGCAGCTCCTTTGGCCACTTAGTTGTTCATTGATTGCTTTTTCATATGTGCCTTGACTGCGGGGGAGGCAGGGCTCCAGCAGCGTGAGTGACCCCTTGCTCAAGCCAGCGACCTTGTGTTTTAAGTCAGTGACCATGGGGTCATGTGTATAACCCCACACTCAAGCCAGTGACCCTGCGCTCAAGCTGATGAGCCCACGCTCAAGCCGGCAACCTCGGAGTTTCAAACCTGGGTCCTTTGCATCCCAGTCCAGTGCTCTGTCCACTGTGCCACCACCTGGTCAGGCTAAGCAATTTCTATGTTGGCTAACAGAGGCTAAATGACTTCCCCTTGTGGCTGTTCATCCAGACTAGCTCACAAACCTGTTTTGTATCAAATGTATTTTTCTTGGGATGTTACTTCTCCAGCTTCACTGGTATATCTCCTTCCCCACATCTTCCCATTCTTATGCTCAGCTGCTTTAATGCTTTCTGCACAGGTAATAAGTTAATATCTCATTAATTTTGTCCCCTCGGCGATGGTTTGAACCTCTAGCAAGAGCCCTGTTATCTCTACACCAGCCAATCACTCATACACTACATTCTTTTTTTCTGAAGTGAGAACCATGGAGGCAGACAGATTCCCTGCAAGCGCCCGATCAGGATCTACCCAGCATGCCCACCAGGGGGCGATGCTCTGCCCATCTGGGATGTTGCTCTGTTGCAACCGGAGCCATTCTAGCGCCTGAGGCAGAGGCCATGGAGCCGTCCTCAGTGCCCTGGACAACTTTGCTCCAATGGAGCCTTGGCTGTGGAAGGGGAAGAGAGAGACAGAGAGGAAGGAGAGGGGGAAGGGTGGAGAAGCAGATGGGTGCTTCTCCTGTGTGTCCTTGCCGGGAACCAAAACTGGGACTTCAATACTCTGGGATGATACTCTACCACTGAGCCAACTGGCCAGGGCCCATACACTGTATTCTTCTATCCTGTGTGCCGCTGGTCTCTTATTTGCTCCCAACGGGAGCTATGTAACTGTTACTTATGCTGGAAATACGTACGTCTTTGACCATCAGTATCTTCTTTTTTTTTTCTTTTTCTTTTATTCACCTTAGTGGGGAGACACAGAAAGAGAGAAAGGGGGGAGGAGCTGGAAGCATCAACTCCCATATGTGCCTTGACCAGACCAGTGCAGGGTTTTGATCTGGCGACCTCAGTGTTCCCAGGTCAACCCTTTATCCACTGCGCCACCACAGGTCAGGCGACCATCTGTATCTTCTTGAAGAACATTGAGGATTGAGGTTAAGTCACCTTATGTTGGATTTGTTCCTAGACCATCCAGTAAATAACTATCCACATAGAATTAGTTTGAAATAACATTTTAGATCTAAAGCTGGTGTTAAGTCATTTAATCAACAAATCTGGTCTTGGCTTGGCCTGTGGTGGCGCAATGAATAAAGCGTCGATATGGAACAGCGAGGTCGCCCGTTCAAAACCGTGGGCTTTCCTGGTGAAGGTATGATGAGCAACCAATGAACAAGTAAAGTGAAACAACTCTGAGTTGATACATTTTACTCCCCCACCTCCATATCGCTTTGTAAAATCAATAAACAGAATCCTTTTTTAAAACCAGGTTTTACTATGACACATTCTATTTTATCCATTCATTTAATTGTCATATTTCCTCTAGAGCCTGTTCAGAAAGGACTTTATAGGAACCCTAGGGCCTCTGGGCTTAGGCAGCTGATGAACAGGCAACAAGAAGAGAGGTTTTGAGGTCAGTGAGAGAAAGGAGACAGAAGCAGTCATGGGAGAAAAGAGATTACAGAAGTGATTTGAGAAGTGGAATTAAGGTTAACATTATTTATTGGGTGCGATTAGGATGATTAAATACAAAATGGAGGTCTGCATTAAGATCAGGACACAGTCACATAATGTCACATAATGAGGCTGAAGAGATAATAAGATTAGTCCATAGATGGCTGGAACAGAGATTAGGATTAAGATAAAGCTGAGCTGATGCTCTGTGCTGATGGCAGGGTAAAAGCTGAGTCAAAGCAACTTTGTGTTGAGCCTGATCTGCGGTGGTGCAGTGGATAAAACATCAACCTGGAACGCCGAGGTCACTGGTTCAAAACCCAGGGCTTGCCTGACCTGTGGTGGCGCAGTGAATAAAGCCTCGACCTGGGAACACTGAGGTCGCCAGTTCAAAACCCTGTACTAGTCTGGTCAAGGCACATATGGGAGTTGATGCTTCCAGCTCCTCCCCCCTTCCTCTCTTTCTCTCAATCTGTGTCTCCTCTCTAAAATAAATAAAATAAAAAGAAACTTAAAAAAAAAAAACCCAGGGCTTGTCTGGTCAAGGCACATATGGAAATTGATTCCTGTTCCTCCCTCCGGTATCTCCCTCTTTTTCTAAAAATGAATGAATAAAAATCTAAAAAAAATAAAAGAAAGCCACTTTTTGTTGAGATGGGAATAAAGGTTTGATTTTTCCTTTTTCTTAACAGCGTGTACCCAAAGAGAATTTGAATTGGTGCCATTGCCATGGAAACGCTGGGGAACAGCACCCGTGGGGTTAGGACATACAGATCCTTTTACACATTCCTTAGAAATAGTCATTAATTTATATGATTAACTGGATGCCCGTTGTC
The DNA here is from genome assembly GCA_037038555.1 of Rhynchonycteris naso. NCBI lineage: Eukaryota > Metazoa > Chordata > Mammalia > Chiroptera > Emballonuridae > Rhynchonycteris > Rhynchonycteris naso. Next base: position 381,867 of record CM073000.1, on the reverse strand, counting down.
TGCAATATACTGGCTTGTACCTTAGGGGAGTGTGAAGTCCGGTGGGAAGACGGAGCTAGGAGCACACACACGCTGAGCCGTCACCGAACTTCTTTCGAGCGGGCTATTCTTTCTTGTGTCCATACGATGCTCTGAGTCATCCAGTAAACTCTTGTTCCAGGGGAGCAAACCTCCTTCTGCTCAGGGATCAAATTAGACGTATATCAAGATTGGGATGAATATCTCCCGTTTATCGAGAGGTTGAGATTCCTTACTCGGGCCGGGAAGGCACTCCTTGTACCAAAAGGTAGAGTTAACAGCATGGAGGCGTGAGAGGCTCCTGGGTCCAAACTGCTGACATTTTAAAGATGCTACTGAAACAGTGTCTGCGTCTGGAAAAAGATCATGCTACACGCTGCCTGCTGTTGTTAAAGGGATTAAATGAGTCCGTGTGTGTAAATTAAGTGGTACCTGTAATATCATAATCGGTGTGTAAATACTTAGTAACAATAAAATAGCTATTATCTTTTTAAAAATAATTATTATTTCTCCTTCGGAACAATACAGGACTGATGGATGACCTCAGGTCTTAGGTCATCAGGGATGCTATGTGCAATACCACATTTTTGCCAGTAGATGGCGCCAAGGCCCCCCCATTGTCCAAACCGGGCAGCCTGGACATTAAGGGGTTTTCTGGTCTCGGAGGTGTTTTGTTTCCCTGTGATCTGTGGCAGCTGTAAAGGACTGAACAAGCTACATTTTCTCCCTAAGGTGCTGATTATACTGGGAAATACAACAGGGTGTATTTGAGAGGTTGCCTGAGGGAGTCAGGGGCCTGGAGTTTTAGTTCTAACACTTACCTGGGTTTCAGTTCTCCCCCTCCTTGCTGTTATTTTTGGGGAAAAATAGAACAAAAGTGCCAAATAGACACAGAAGGAAGTAGAGAAGGCTTGAAAGAAAACTCGAAAGACCATTTGGCTGGTGTTGGGGACAGAGGGGAAGAAATAGCAGCGAAGGTAAGGCAAGGGAGACGAAAGATAGATTGAAATGATCAAATTAGGCATGCTCTCACGGAGGTGAGGACCATGCAAGTGAAATAGAAGAAAGAGAAAATCATCAATCTGATATATATAATTTCTTCAAAAATTGGTTTAATTCCGAGGGGTACAGATTTTGGGACAGAACAAAGGGCTGGATTTACTCTGACCTCATAGCTAAAGTTGAAATAACTGAGTGAACCTGACCAGGTGGTGGCGCAGTGGATAGAGCATAGGACCTGGATGCAGAAGACCCAGGTTCGAGACCGCGAGCTCGCCAGCTTGAGCGCAGGCTCATCTGGCTTTAGCAAGAGCTCGCCAGCTTGGACCCCCGGTCGCTGGCTCCAGCAAGGGGTTGCTCGGTCTGCTGAAGGCCCGCGGTCAAGGCACATGTGAGAAAGCAATCAATGAACAACTAAGGTGTCGCAACAAAAAACTGATGATTGATGCTTCTCACCTCTCTCCGTTCCTGTCTGTCTGTCCCAATCTATCCCTCTCTCTGACTCTCTCTGTCCCTGTAAAAAAAAGAAAAGAAAGAAAGAAATGGCTGAGTAAGAAGAACTAAAAAGATGAGCCCCTAAGTGATTATCACCATCATCATTGTTATTATTTTTTTTGGAGAGAGACAGACAGACAGGAAGGGAGAGAGATGAGAAGCATCAATCATCAGTTTTTCATTGCAGCTCCTTAGATGTTCATTGATTGCTTTCTCACATGTGCCTTGACTGCGGGCCTTCAGCAGACCGAGCAACCCCTTGCTGGAGCCAGCGACCTTGGGTCCAAGCTGACGAGCTTTTGCTCAAGCCAGATGGGCCCACGCTCAAGCTGGTGAACTCGGGGTCTCGGACCTGGGTCTTCCGCATCCCAGTCTGACACTCTATTCACTGCGCCACCACCTGGTCAGGCACTTTAGTTGTTTATTGATTGCTTTCTCACATGTGCCTTGACTAGGGTGCTCCAACTGAGCCAGTGACCCCTTGCTCAAGCCAGCGACTTGAGCTTCAAGCCAGTAACCTTTAGGCTCAAGCTAGTGACCGTGGGATCATGTCAATGATCCTACATTCAAGCCTTTCCCTCCACTCTGACTGGCGACCTTGGGGTTTTGAACTGGGGCCTTCAGTGTCCTGAGCTGATCTTCTATCCATTGCACCGCCACAAGCCAGGCTCCATTTTTAATTTTGATAGCTATTTCAAAATTGTCTGTCTTTGACAGTGGTCATTCCTCCCCCCCCCCCCATCAACAATAAATGAGAATTCACAGTAGCATTTTGATGGAAGTTGGTTGGTATTTCTGAAGCAATATTCTAGATCTCAGAGCCATTTTATAAACTCTTTCATGGGCATTATTAAAGAGATGGAAAAGGGGACTCTGTACCAAGAAGGACTCAGTGGGGACAGTGACTAGTCCAATATCACCTTATAAGCAAGGGCCAATGGAGAGGTTTGTTGATACCTGAGTGTAAAGCCAGTAGCCACAGTCACCATCACAGCCGCCTGGCCCGTGCAGGTTCACATTAGATTCGCACAGATGGTGATGAAACAACTGGGCCAAGAGCTGGTGGGCCATCAGCTTTAATCCTAGCTTGCATCCAGCGGGCAAGAAATACACACAATGGGAAAACACTTCCCTTTTCATTCAGGGCTCCCAAAGCCACTGACTTATTCAAGCTTTCTAGAATCAAAGGTTTCTAGCTCACCAGTCTTATTCACCTCTGTTCCCCATCTCCTTCTCCAGCACAAACTGGCTTCTCCCTCAGCACTCCACCATCTTGGCTGCTTCTCCTCTCCTCCACGTGGCCTTAATCTGCTCTCCTCTCTAATTCTAACCTCAGTGTTGGGCAGATAAAATATAATATGCTCAGTGTTCCGCAGATAAAATATAATATGCTCACTTTGTTAAAGATGGCGCTGCCCACATGGAAGCCTGTCACCCAGGTGATATTATTTGCCCTTATGCTTGGGATGGCTGTGGGGGAAAGGCTGTAATGTAAGCAGGCCAGGTCATTATAGCCTAAGGCTTGGCTTTAAGAGTAAGATCTTCCCCACACCCTTGACTGATTGGATGATGTAGGGTGGTGCACTCTCTTGTTTGTATAATTGGATTAAAGGTTTGGATTTTCTAGGCTATAAACTGGGGCAGTCTGGGAGCTTGAGCTCTCTCTCTATTGGTTCCTGGGTTCCAGAGGTTAGTATTAGAGAGGAGAGCAGAGTAAGGCCACGTGAAGGCCAGGAGAAGCAGCCGAGATGGCAGAGTGCTGAGGAAGAAGCCAGTTTGTTAAGAGTTTGTGCAGGAGGAGATGGGAAACAGAGGTGAATAAGTCTGGTGAGCTGGAAAGCTTTGATGCTAGGAAACTCGGATAAGTCAGTAGCTTTGTGAGCACTGAATGTGTGGGTTTTGGAGCCCAGTGTGTGTTTTTGCTTGCCCGCCGGGTGCAAGCTAGAATTAAAGCTGATGGCTCACCAGTTCGTGGCTCCTGTGTTTCATTACCGACTGTTCGAATCCAATGCGAACCAGCACTGGTCAGGCGGCTGTGATCCTGACCGTGACTACTGGCTTTACACTCACTTTGTTAGAGATGGCACTGCCCACATGGAAGTTCGTTGATATTAATGTGTGTTCTGGGACAGGTTGTGGGCAGGCTGGGTCGTTGTGGCCTAGGGCTTAGTTTTAAGAGTAAACTTTTCCCCACACCCTTGATTGAATGGATGATGTAGGGTGGTACGCTCCTGAGGAATCCCATTATGCCTCAGATGGGTGACTTTGTACCAGAGAATTTCTTCTTTGTATATTGAATTAAGGGTTTGGATTTCTGTAAAGCCAGTAGTCGAGGCCACCATCACACCAGCCCGACCCACGCAGGTTCACATTAGATTCGAACAGTCGGTAATAAAACAATGGAGCCAAGAACTGGAGAGACATCAACTTTAATTCTAGCTTGCACCCGGCGGGCAAGCAAAAACACACACTGGGCTCCAAAACCCACACATTCAGTGCTCACAAAGCTACTGACTTATCCGAGTTTCTTAGAATCAAAGGTTTCTAGCTGTTCGGCAGATAAAATATAATATGCTCACTTTGTTAAAGATGGCGCTGCCCACATGGAAGCCCGTCACCCAGGTGATATTATTTGCCCTTATGCTTGAGATGGCTGTGGGGGAAAAGCTGTAATGTAGGCAGGCCAGGTCATTATAGCCTAAGGCTTAGTTTAAGAGTAAGCTCTTCTCCACACCCTTAACTGATTGGATGATGTAGGGTGGTGATGTAGGGAGGAATCCCATTATGCCTCAGATGGGTGACTTTGTATCAGAGACTTCCTTGTTTGTATAATTGGATTAAAGGTTTTGAGTCTATGCTATAAAATGGGAGAGAGCAGTAGCTTGATCTCTCTCTCTTGTTTCCAGAGTTCCTGAGGTTAGTATTAGAGAACAGAGCAGATTAAGGCCATGTGGAGGAGAAGTAGCCAAGATGGCAGAGTGCTGAGGAAGAAGCCAGTTTGTTAAGAGTTTGTGCAGGAGGAGATGGGGAACAGAGGTGAATAAGTCTGGTGAGCTAGAAACCTTTGATTCTAGGAAACTCGGATAAGTCAGTAGCTTTGTGAGCACTGAATGGAATGTATGGGTTTTGGAGCCCAGTGTGTGTTTTTGCTTGCCTGCCGGGTGCAAGCTAGAATTAAAGCTGATGGCTCACCAGTTTGTGGCTCCTGTGTTTCATTACCTACTGTTCGAATCCAATGCGAACCTGAGTGGGTCAGGCTGCTGTGATAGTGGCCTTGACTACTGGCTTTACACTAGCTCACCAGACTTATTCACCTGTTTCCCATCTCCTCCTGCACAAACTCTTAACAAACTGGCTTCTTCCTCAGCACTCTGCCATCTTGGCTACTTCTCCACATGGCCTTAATCTGCTCTCCTCTCTAATACTAACCTCAGGAACTCAGGAACCAAGAGAGAGAGCAAGCTCCTGGACTGCCCCAGTTTATAGCCTAGAAAATCCAAACCTTTAATCCAATTATACATACAAGAAAGTCTCTGATACAAAGCCACCCATCTGAGGCATAATGGAATTCCTCAGGAGAATGCACCACCCTACATCATCCAAAAAGTCAAGGGTGTGGAGAAGAGCTTACTCTTAAACTAAGCCTTAGGCTATAACGACCCGGCCTGCCCACAGCCTGTTCCAGAGCACACATTAATATCAACGAACTTCCATGTGGGCAGCACCATCTTTAACAAAGTGAGCATAATATATTTTATCTGCCCAACATCTGGTGAGCTAGAAACCTTTGATTCTAGGAAACTCGGATAAGTCAGTAGCTTTGTGAGCACTGAATGTGTGGGTTTTGGAGCCCAGTGTGTGTTTTTGCTTGCCTGCCGGGTGCAAGCTAGAATTAAAGCTGATGGCTCACCAGTTTGTGGCTCTTGTGTTTCATTACCGACTGTTCGAATCTAATGCGAACCTGCATGGGTCAGGCTGCTGTGATGGCGGCCTCGACTACTGGCTTTACAGTGCTGAATCAGGAAATATTCTCTGTTGATCGACTCTCTCAAGCAAAAGTGAAAGCAAACTTGTGAGAATGTATACAAGCACAAAGGGCACCTCAAACACAGGCAGGGGATTTCCAGTGCAGCAAGCTCCTTGTATATAAGCTGGACGTGAGGTCCGTGCTCAGCCTTCCGATTTCTCAGTCTCTGGCTTCTGCAGCACCCTTGACTGGAGAGATGGCTCCCAACGCCTCTGACCTCTGTGTAAGTCAGGACTTGAAAATGGGAGAGGGAGCCTGACCTGCGGTGGCGCAGTGGGTAAAGCATCGACCTGGAATGCCGAGATTATGGGTTCAAAACCCTGGGCTTGCCTGGTCGAGGCACATATGGGAGTTGAGTTGATGCTTCCTGCTCCTCTCTCTTCTCTCTCTCTTCTCTCTAAAATGAATAAATAAAATTAAAAAAAAAGAAAGAAAGTGGGAGGGTGAAAGAGAAGGCCCCTCCAAGGCATATGGGGAGGGGATCTCAGGAAGGGATAAAGGACAGTGCTCAGGGCGGAGGGGTGGCTGGGAAGGCTTCTCGAAGGAGGTGAGCTGAGCACTGATGTCTTCAGAATGTGAAGCAAGGTCCTGCGAAGAGAAGCTGGTTGTCTGGCTCCCAGGTTTTCTTTTGTGTCCGTCCTTGGACTGGCCCCTGTTTGTTGCTTGTTGCAGAGATGGTAAAACATGGGATTGGGCTTTGCGCACAATAGGACTGGCAGTGTTTGAAACTGGGGGAATATTGCCAGGAGCCCTTTTCCCGTTATCCTGTTTAGGGGTCCAGGACTCTTTGTGTGTGTGACAGAGAGAGGGACAGACAGGGACAGGCAGACCAGAAGGGAGAGAGATGAGAAGCATCAATTCTTCATTGCGGTTCATTGATTACTTTCTCACATGTGCCTTGACCAGGGGGCTACAGCAGACCGAGTCAGCGACCTTGGGCTCAAGCTGGTGAGCCTTGCTCAAACCAGATGAGCCCGCGCTCAAGCCGGCAACCTCAGGGTTTCGAAACTGGGTCCTCCACGTCCCAGTCTGACGATCTATCCACTGCGCCACCGCCGGTCAGGTTAGGGGGTCCAGAAGTCTTAAACTTAAGCTTTCTTCTCCTCCCAAAAGGAAGGTTCACAAAACTCATTTATCCTAAGTTGTTAATTACCTGATACATTACCTTATATAAATGTGATTATATACTCTATGAAGAGTTCCTGAAATGAAAGCAATGCTTAGGACTGGAGGGAAGATATATTTTTTCTTTCTTTTTTCTTTTTTTTAATAGTGATGGAAGAGGATCTAATTTATTTATTTTTATTTTAATATTTCTTTGCCCTTTCCTCAAGAGGATCTAATCTAGATTGACTGGTTAAGAAAGGCCTTTCTTTTTATTTATTTATTTTAGAGTGAGAGAGAGAGAGAGAAAGCGGGGAGGAGCTAGAAGCATCAACTCCCATATGTGCCTTGACCAGACCAGTGCAGGGTTTTGAACTGGCGACCTCAGTGTTCCCAGGTCGACGCTTTATCCACTGCGCCACCACAGGTCAGGCGGAAGATATATTTTTTAGCTGAACATGAAGAGAGGTCCTCCTAAGGCTCCTCCCCCTTTTCAGGGAGAGAGAAAGAGTGAGAAAGAGAGAGAGAGAGACAGAGACTGACAGGAAGGGAGAGAGATGAGAAACATCAGCTCATAGTTGTGGCGCCTTAGTTGTTCATTGATTGCTTTCTCATATGTGCCTTGACTGGGGGCTCCAGCAGAGCCAGCCAGCAACCTTGGGCTCAAGCCAGCGACCTTGGGGTCATGCCTATGATCTCATGCTCAAGCCAATGACCTCAGGGTTTCAAACCTGGGTCCTCAGCATCCCAGGTCAACACTGTAGCCACTGGGCCACCGCCTGGTCAGGTCCATTTCCATATTATTAGCCCTTACCTTCTGTGTGTGAGGCCCTGCTTTAATCAAGGGACAAGATGATAGTCTACATAGCAGCACAGGAAGCACAGATGAACAAACATGGAACATAGTATTACTGTAATATGTGTTATTGGTATAAAACAATGAGACATGAAAGGAGAAACTAACACTACAGAGAAATGTGTCCTAACCGGGCTTTCCTTCTCAAGTAGTCATAAAGGGAAGCCTCCTCAATACCCCGTTAGGCTGCCAGGCCTTGGAAATTCTCTTTGGGGGTTGTTTCCAGAGCCTGGCATAGCCCTTTGGATGCTTGGTAGTTGTATTTTGACATCTGATAAACATGATCTGACTAGGAACAGGGAAACAAGGTAGGAAATTATTTTATTTTATTTATTTATTTACTTATTTTTTTATAGGGACAGAGAGAGAGTCAGAGAGAGGGATAGATAGGGACAGACAGACAGGAACGGAGAGAGGTGAGAAGCATCAATCATTAGTTTTTCATTGCCATTGCGACACCTTAGTTGTTCATTGATTGCTTTCTCACACGTGCCTTGACCACGGGCCTTCAGCAGACCGAGCCACCCCTTGCTGTAGCCAGCGACCTTGGGTCCAAGCTGACGAGCTTTTTGCTCAAGCCAGATGAGCCCGCGCTCAAGCTGGTGAGCTCGGGGTCTCGAACCTGGGTCCTCCACATCCCAGTCCGACGCTCTATCCACTGTGCCACCACCTGGTCAGGCCAGGTAGGAAATTATTAATGACTGGAATGGATAACAGATGTGGTTATAAGGAATAAGACCCATTTTCTTGTTTGTGTTCTAACCTGGGACTTCCGAAAGAGAAGTTCCGAGGAAAGGGGAGACACAGCCTCTCAGGGAGGCACTGGAGGACCAGACAGGCAAGGAAAAGAAAAAATAAATTAAGGAGGGGAATGTGGGGTGGGACACGTGGCAGGTCCGCTGGGCAACTCATCTCTCGGCCTTCCCTGTGCAGGTGAACGTCCATTCTGAGGAATGGAAGCTAATGACCTTCGCGGCCAACTTGGATGACAGAGTGAAGAAGATCAATGAACATATCCGATCTAAGACCAAGATTCTCGTGCAGGACCAAGTACTTCTGCTGGGCTCAAGGGCCCTAAAGCCTCTGAGGAAGCTGTCATCGTACGGCATAGACAAGGAGACGACCATACACCTCACCCTGAAGGTGGTGAACCCCAGTGACGAGGAGCTGCCCTTGTATCTGGTGGAGTCCGGTGACAAGGGGCAGAGGCATCTCCTCCAGGTGCGAAGGTCCAGCTCAGTGGCCCAGGTGAAAGAGATGATCGAAGCCAAGACGGCCGTCATCCCAGAGAAACAGATTGTGACTTGCAATGGAAAGGGACTAGAAGATGGGAAGACCATGGCAGATTACAACATCAAGAAGAGCACCTTACTCTTTTTGACATCCTACTGTATTGGCGGGTGACTGTTATTCAGAGCAAAAGAGCTTATTACCTTTTAGCTCTGACTCACCAACCACATCCTTTGAAGGTTTCTCAAAAGTGAATGAGAAGAAGATAAAAAAAAAAAAGAGTAGATTTATTTACAGTGGGAGGTTAGATGGCAGAATAATGTTCAACTCTCTGATTCTTTGTTTCTAACATAATTAAGCAGCTGGATCGTGCGTATTGCTGAGAAGACAAAGTAAAATGTTAAGTAAGGCACATTAGAAATAGCATTTAAAGCCAGCTTGCAGCTTACTATTTTCTTGGTTCTCTCTGATTTATGCAAACTCTCCCGTTTCCTTTCCTAACCAACAAACAGAGTAGGTATAGTAAGTTTTAGGCTGGGATCCATGTTCTAATTTCTACGTTTCTGGCATGTGCAACCCAGTGCTTCATCTAGCCTAATCACTAGATAATTGTTGAACCAGACTGAATTTCTACTTGTAGAGAACAGTGAAGTGATGTATTACGAGGCGAATTAGTTACTCTGACGTGATCACCATTTAATTTAATAAAGAATATAGAAATCCAATTAAATGACTTCTCCACTCCTTATTCAAAGAGGTTTGGTATAAGATGAAACTTGGCACTGTGCCTCCTCTTTACTCTTTCTGTTTTATACCCAATTAGAGTGGTTCTTATGTCTGGGGATTACGGGTGGGCAAGGAAATATATTTTCCCCTGGGGAGGATCCAGAGAGTTTGTGACTCAGGGTAAGGGGACTTCTTGAGAGCAGATGTGCTTCAGGAGGGAACGGTGGGGAGATTGTGGACCAATGTCTGTCCTGCCTGCCTTAGGGCCTTCCTTTTCTGGGTTAGGGGTATTGGTTTAGGAGGTAATGAGCCTCGGGCTTCATCTCTGGATTGACCCCAACACTCTGCCCAGGGTCTGGCTGATAGAGCTTTTTCCTTCCTGCTTCCTTCACCACCAGGTTCTCTCTCTGTAAAACCCACATTTCTTTCTCCGTCTTATTCCCTTTACTTACTCTTCTGTCCTACTGTCCTCACATTCCCTTACGGGTCACACGTATGTTTTCCTCGCCACCCGAGATATGTTCGCCTTCTTCTTCACTGATCTGATCCCTGCTCATCTTTTACATGTGTGCAAGAACCACCTCCTTGAAGAATCGCTTCCCAATTTTAACCCCAACCAACACAAACCACACTGAAGGGTGTTTCTCATGAAGCTCATGGGACAGGTGCTCCGTGGTGAGGGCCATTTCCCCATCTCCATAGAGGATACAGGGGTTTTCCCCTCAAGCACATGAACACTTCCAAATGGGGAGGAAGAGACCCTCCACCCCCATTAACTTTGGAGTCCCTGAGGACACGTGTTGCAAATGCTCGCACGGGAATGGATAACCTGATGTTTCCAATGGGCATCTCCACCTACTCACTCCCCAACCTGCCCTCTCCCGGGTCGCCTTCTCGCTGCTCCCTTCACGCCTTTGTTTCTGACCATGTTGGTGGGTGGGTGAGGGCAGGTGTGACTACGCTGTAGAAAAGCGGGAAGGACTCGCCCCGGTCCCCAGGCTCGTAGCTGTGTGTGGGTTGCCGCTAGACGGAGATGGACGAGCTGTAGGAAAGGCAGGTAGGTGGTTGTCCAGTGGGAACCCATACGTGTGTCCACACTGCTTTCCTCCCATCCCCGCTGGACCACATCATGCCCCTATCGAGGGCGGGCCGCGGCGCCAGAGGAGGCCAGGAGGTCCGCGGACGCACCAGCGGGATGTCCACGCGGGCGGTGGACATCTGGTGTCTCAGCCGCGGCCGCAGGCCAGCGCGGGCAGCGTGGGCAGCTCGCAGGTGAAGTCGTGCACCTGGCGGGGCGCGCACGGCGGCTGCGCCCCCCCCCCCGGGAGCGAGGTTGGAGCCGCGAACCTGCTTTGGCCGCGGAGCCAGGAGGCGGCCCAGCACCTTCGCCTTCGCAGCCAGGACGGCGCGCGGATGGGAACCCAGCGCCCGCGCGGGGTAGCGGGTCAGCGTGGGGGCGGGAGGGCTGGTTGCAGAAGGCCAGCAGGAGGCGGTGCAAATGCTCACACGGGAATGGATAACCTGCGCTGTGGTTGGCTTCAAGGAGGAAAACCTTGAGCATGTGGCTTCTTAACCTTTCACCTCTCTGTGCCCCCAGTTTCCTGCTATTAAAATAGAATTGGTTCAGTGGGTGAAACACATCGAGTTCTCGGAACAGTGCCTGATACTGTTTAATAATAAATGTTAACTATTTTTCCTAGTTCACAAATCAGGACACAGGTTTTAACAGGGGTCCTACACCAGGTAGTGACAGAAATGGTGATGTGAATTTACGTCTCTTTGCATAGATTAAGGCCAGTCTTTACTCATCTGAAAATTAGGCAATGTTCCTACTTTATAGAGGAAGAGAGAAGGGCAAATTGAGGTTAAATGACTCGCCCCAAGGTCACACTCTTTGTAAATGCTTATCCGGATTTCAACCCAAATCTGACTAATCCCAAGATCCCTGCTTTAAAAAATTATTTAGAAAACAAACCAGACTCTCTTATTCTATAATGCGAGGGACTGCAAAGGGTACAACTACATGTAAAGCCTGACTTTTGTGTTTAGGTAATTTTACAGCATCAGGGTCATATTGGAGATGAATAAAGTATTGGAGGTTACATGCAAGCTTATGGCTCCATGGTGCTAGAGACGCTGAGTTATGAGTTAAGTATTCTAATTCTGTGATTACATATGCACGCACCAACAGTTCTGCCAGGCAAGCCTTAAACCATTTCCCTCCCAACAGGACAAACCCTGAAAACAGGCAGACAATGAAGAATCACACAGATTAGCATCTCTGCTACATCTGTGCACAAATTCCCAAACACATACCTCAGCACATGTGTGTATGTATAGTCCCCATAATGCCCCTCAAGAAGCCAGAAGGCTAATCTGTTGTAAAAACTATTCTATGTGCCTGACCTGTGGTGGCGCAGTGGATAAAGCGTCGATCTGGGAACACTGAGGTCGCCAGTTCAAAACCCTGCACTGGTCTGGTCAAGGCACATATGGGAGTTGATGCTTCCAGCTCCTGCCCCCTTTCTCTCTTTCTCTCTCTCTCTCCCTCACTCACTGTGTCTCCTCTCTAAAATGAATAAAATATAAATTAAGAAAAAGCTATTCTATGTGTCCTCACACCTCAGTTGGTATCCTAGAATGTGCCCTTCATTTGTAAGAGCATTTTTTTCCTGGGGCAATGAAATAACAAGCCTACCCATATGTCTTATCCTCTGGCACTAATATTTAGTCCTTTTGTAGCCAGATGGTTAAGTTGGTCCCTTGCTTCTTCTGCGTTTGAAATGGCAGTGGGTAGGACGAGGGAAAGACTCCAATGTATGGCTGCTGATTTCTGGAGTGGTGCCTGAGGTCAGAGAAAAGACGCAGGGTGGGTCAGCAAAGGAGTAATAGAATGCCTTTGGACAAGAAGCCACACGAGTCTTGTGAAGGATCAAGACTCAGTCATAGCCTGACCAGGCGGTGGTGCAGTGGATAGAGCATCGGACTGGGATGCAGAGGACCTAGGTTTGAAACCCCAAGGTCGCCGGTTTGATTGCGGGCTCACCAGCTTGAATGTGGGATCATAGACATGACCCCAGGGTCGCTGGCTTGAGCCCAAAGGTCCCTGGCTTGAGCAAGGGGTTACTAGCTCTGCTGTAGCACCCTGTCAAGACATATGTGGGAAAGCAATCATTGAACAACAAAGAAGACTTAGGAGCCGCAATGAAGAATTGATGCTTCTCATGTCTCTCCCTCTGTCTCTCTCTGTCACTGACACACACACACACACACACACACCTCAGGCAGAGTTGGTGATGTCTGTTCCTGAAGATCCCTGTAGTGGGGTATATAGACAAAGCAAGGACTTGAGTCTTGTGACAGTAGCATATTAGCATTACCTGCTGGTGGCAGACATGTGCTTTCTTCTAAAGAACGTCTTAGTCACAGAGGAGGAGGAGAGATGGTGAAGAGTACTCTCGCCAGAGAGAAAACCAGGGAAGCAACTTTCCCTGTTCTTTGGAAGAAAGGATGGAGCTCTGGGGGAACCATGTCCCACTCCTGTAATGAACACTTTGTAGAGAGGTTTCCAGAGAGAAACTCCCCAGGGTGAGGAAGTGAAAACTTCAGAGGGAAAGGTGCTTTAGTGCTATGTCCCTGGCATAGTGCTAATCCCTTCTCATTACCATGGCTACTCCTCTTTCTTAACTGGTTTAAGGTTTCATTTCCTGAGTGAATGACTTTAAGCTAGCTGCTTAATTAACCTCAGTGATTCTCAGTGTCATCCCATGTCAGACATGGAAAGCAGCCCCTATCTGTGCCAGGTGTCGTGGGCTTGATGAAGTCGTCCTCAGTTTCCAGTGCAGCTTTGATTCCCATGCCAGCTTTTGCCGCTATCTCTCCTTGTTGCTCTCACCCCTCGCCCCCTTTGCTCTGCTTTGTTCCTTGAAGATTTTTGTCCCTGGCTCGTTTTCACCCCCTTCAGGACTGCTGCTGTCAAAATTCTTGATGAATTCAGTCTCCACATAGATCACACTTCCTTCACCTCCTGCATGTCTTCACCTCTCTCTACCTAACTTAGACTCACTCCCTGGTGCATCATTATAATTAATTACTCCTTTTGCACACATACTCTCAAGCAACAATTGTCAGTGGAGGAAATTGTCCTAAGAAAAGGTTGATGGGGAACTTTACATGGAGGGATTCAACTTTCAAGTGCTGGGTCTATCTCAGCATCACTGAGTGGAAAAGTAGACATGATACGCTTCCTGATATAAAGAAAAAGGAAGTACAAAGCACCAGCGAAGAATTCTTCTTACCTATGAAGGTAAACCAAGCTCTCACCAAACCTTTAGAGCTCACACCCACTTAGCAGGAAATACAAGGGTAAGGAATCAAATTAATGAGGTCGCCAATAGAGCCAACATGTGTAACATTCAGGACAAGGGACCCTTTGGTTCAGTGGGGGGAGGGGACATGGGAGGAGGGACTGTTCTGTGTGTAAAGTAAAAGAAATAAGCAAAAAATAAAGCGTGTAGACGCTAGATCTAGATTTTTTTTAAAAAAAGAAGCGTATTTTATACATTTCACTCCAATCCAATATGGACTCAGTATTAGATGGTAACCAGGAATTTGTTTTAATTTTTTGAGGTGGGATAGTGGCATTGTGATTATTAGGAAAATCTCGTTCTTTTTAATTAACTTATTTATTTTTTGAAGGGTTGGGGGAACAGGAAGCATCAACTCCCATATGTGCCTTGTCCAGGCAAGCCCAGGGTTTTGAACCAGCGACCTCAGCATTCCAGGTTGACACTTTACCCACTGCGCCACCACAGGTCAGGCTTGTTTTTCTTTAAATTAACTTATTTATTTACTTTTTCTTTTGGGGGGGGGGAGGAGCAGGAAGCATCAACTCCATATGTGCCTTGACCAGGCTAGCCCAGGGTTTTGAACCAGCAACCTCAGCATAATTTCCTCATTTTTAAGAGATGCATTTTGAAGACCATAAAATTACAATAACGTCTGAATTTGGCTTAAAATATTTCACAAGGGATTAAAAAGGGGGCAGATGAAACAAAAGTGGCAGAATCTTATGGAAGTTTATTATACTGTTCTTTCAAGTTTGCATAGAAAGCTACATTTCTTTATTTTATTTTATTTTATTTCTTTTTACAAGGACAGAGAGAGAGAGAGTCATAGATAGGGACAGACAAACAGGAACAGAGAGAGGTGAGAAGCATCAATCATTACTTTTTCTTTGCGACACCTTAGTTGTTCATTGATTGCGTTCTCACATGTGCCTTGACCACGGGCCTTCAGCCAACCAAGCAACCCCTTGCTGGAGCCAGTGACCTTGGGTCCAAGCTGGCGAGCTTTTGCTCAAGCCAGATGGGCCTGCGCTCAAGCTGGTGAGCTCAGGGTCTCGAACCTCGGTCTTCCGCATCCCAGTTCGACGCTCTATCCACTGCGCCACCGCCTGGTCAGGCTAAAAAGCTACATTTCTACACAAAATCCTAAAAATGTTTGCTTTTAAAAAAAAAGCACTGAATTATTTGTGTCCTTTTCATTTTTAAGTAGCCTATTCATACATGTACATCACCGAGTGTCTATCCATTCCAACAAAGACCCCCGGTTACGTGCTAGCCAGAGACAAGGCGCGGCGCGTTGCCAGGAAGCAGCGTGTTGCCAGGGAACGGCGCGTTGCCAGGGAACGGCGCGACCGGCGAGTCGAGGAGTTTCCTAGAGAGCCACCGGAAATGAGCGTTGGAGGCCTCAGAGCGGGGCGGTCTGTGCTGCTGTTTTCTCATTGTCTGGGGAAGCTGTCCGCCGGAAGTCCCGTGCCGGACGGGCGGGCGGCGGTTGGCTGCGTTCCTTCGGACAGGGCTGTCCCCTTCCCAGCTGACGCCGTGCGCTCCCTGGCTCCCGCGGCTCCTCCCCCATGCTTCCTCTTTGTTCTTCCCTTCCGGCCCGCGTGCGCGCGCATGCGGTCCCTGAGCGCCCCACGGGCGCCGCGCCGCGGCGCATGCCGGGAAGGCAGCCCGCCGGCGGCGGCGCGCGCGAAGGACCGAACCCCTGCGCTGCTGTCCCGGAGCCAGCGTCGGCGGGAGGGCGACACCGACCCCCGACAGTAGACGGGGGATACAAGGGACGTCTCTGGCCCCGTCAGGGAAAGCGGTAAAGGCCATGGGAAAAAAACCAGAGGAACGGGGAAGCAGGGGAAGGCGCGTCGCCACGGAAACGAGCGGGATGCCGGAGGAGGTCTCCTTGGCAACGGGACAGACAGACAGGCAGGCGGGTGAAGGGAACCCGGAGTAGCTGCCCCGAGGATGCCCGTGCCCCCCGGATGGAAGGGAGAGGAGGTCTGTGGCAGCAGAGGGTTGGTGAGGGACGGGAACGGCCACGCCCCTCCACCACGCGCGCGCTGGGAGGTCACGCCCCACCGCCACGCGCACCGCTGGCAGGACTGCAGCTTTTATTGCGAGCGAGCCAGACGGGTGGCTCCACGTGATGGCGGCGTTCTGGAGGGCCTCGTTCGCCGTGCTCACTCCGAGGAAGACGGAGCCCCTTGGGAGGGTGTTGGGCAGATAAAATATATTGTGCTCACTTTGTTAAAGATGGCGCTGCCCACATGGAAGTTTGTTGATATTAATGTGTGTTCTGGAACAGGCTGTGGGCAGGCCGGGTCGTCATAGCCTAAGGATTAGTTTAAGAGTAAGCTCTTCTCCACACCCTTGACTGATTGGATGATGTAGGGTGGTGATATAGGGAGGTTCTTTGTTTGTATAATTGGATTAAAGGTTTAGAGTCTATGCTATAAAATGGGAGAGAGCAGTAACTTGATCTCTCTCTCTTGGTTCCTGAGTTCCTGAGATTAGTATTAGAAAGGAGAGCAGAGTAAGGCCACGTGAAGGCCAGGAGAAGCAGCCGAGATGGCAGAGTGCTGAGGAAGAAGCCAGTTTGTTAAGAGTTTGAGCAGGAGGAGATGGGAAACAGAGGCGAATATGTCTGGTGAGCTAGAAACCTTTGATGCTAGGAAACTCGGATAAGTCAGTAGCTTTATGAGCACTGAATGTGTGGGTTTTGGAGCCCAGTGTGTGTTTTTGCTTGCCCGCCGGGTGCAAGCTAGAATTAAAGCTGATGGCTCACCAGTTTGTGGCTCCGGTGTTTCATTGCCATCTGTCCGAATCCAATGCGAACCTGCGTGGGTCGGGCTGCTGTGATAGTGGCTGCGACTACTGGCTTTACATTTGGCGTAGTCTTTGGCAGGATTCAATACAGATCGGCATGGAGCCACCACTACCTTTGAGTGGTGGAGTAGAGGACTGGTTGCTGTTTTGGTTTCCCATAGCTGTTTTTTGGGGGACTGTAGGCTGGCTGACTTTTACAGTCATGCATGAGGAAACCAAGAGCTCTATGGAAGAGGCTGCCCAGGACCTGCAGGCTGAGCAGCAAAAGGAGCTGGAGGAAACGTGGGAGAAACAGATGCTGACCCTGGAGCTGGAGGAAGCGCTAGAGGAGGAGGCCGACCAGGTTTGCGAGATTCACCTGGAAATGGAGCAGACGCTGGAGAAGGAATCACAGGTTTGTGAATTGGAGATTGCCCTGGATGTTGTGGAGAGCCAGCAGCAGCATGGGGCCGGGCCTGAGGCCAGGGCCGGAGCTGAGGCCGGGGCCGGGGTTGAGGCCAGGGCTGGAGCTGCAAGACCTACTGAGCAGAAGGCAATGGCAGCCCGGGGCTCGAGCCCAGCAGCAGTAGCTGATGTTTTCATTTCCTCTTTGGAGGATGAGGAGAATCAGACTGGAGTTGCAATTCGCAGTCTCCAGAAGGTGAGAGCCCAGCAGCAAGGAGTAGCTATGCTCCTGGTAGGTCCTGAATTTGGGGACATAGGGGTGGATGCCATCATGCTCCCCAGAGCAGAGATGGAAATGCTGACTGCCATCGCCACGTGCTTCTCTTTAGGACAGTGTAAGAATTGCCATGATGGCAGGAATGAGGGGGGAGGCTAAAGCCCTATGTGTGTGGACTGATTTCCTGGACTATGACCGGATGGGCACAAGCTCATTTGTTGAATGGACTTATGGTTTTTGGACAATGTGAAATACCCTGATGGGGGTGGGGGGTGGCTTTGCTGGAGGCCCTCCCCCTGCCCCGGGAAGCCTTTCAAATGGCAAGAGAGAAGGCCGAGGACATTTTGTACTTTTGGCAAAGTGCTTAGAGACTGGTGAAATGTGTGTACCTTTGTAATTTTTGAAATTGTATGATTTGTCATGTTGTAATTTGTGTAATGTGCCTAATTTCCTTGTATAGGAATGACAGTGGTGTAGATTGTGGTTAGTAAAGTGAGCATAAGGGTGGATTGTTGGGCAGATAAAATATATTATGCTCACTTTGTTAAAGATGGCGCTGCCCACATGGAAGTTTGTTGATATTAATGTGTGTTCTGGAACAGGCTGTGGGCAGGCCGGGTCGTCATAGCCTAAGGATTAGTTTAAGAGTAAGCTCTTCTCCACACCCTTGACTGATTGGATGATGTAGGGTGGTGATATAGGGAGGTTCTTTGTTTGTATAATTGGATTAAAGGTTTAGAGTCTATGCTATAAAATGGGAGAGAGCAGTAACTTGATCTCTCTCTCTTGGTTCCTGAGTTCCTGAGATTAGTATTAGAAAGGAGAGCAGAGTAAGGCCACGTGAAGGCCAGGAGAAGCAGCCGAGATGGCAGAGTGCTGAGGAAGAAGCCAGTTTGTTAAGAGTTTGAGCAGGAGGAGATGGGAAACAGAGGCGAATATGTCTGGTGAGCTAGAAACCTTTGATGCTAGGAAACTCGGATAAGTCAGTAGCTTTATGAGCACTGAATGTGTGGGTTTTGGAGCCCAGTGTGTGTTTTTGCTTGCCCGCCGGGTGCAAGCTAGAATTAAAGCTGATGGCTCACCAGTTTGTGGCTCCGGTGTTTCATTGCCATCTGTCCGAATCCAATGCGAACCTGCGTGGGTTGGGCGGCTGTGATAGTGGCCTCAGCCACAGGCTTTACAGAGGGTTCTTATTAGAGAGAGGGACTGACCAAACTTGTGTTTTGTTTTGTTTTTTAACTTTTTATTCACTGAGAAGCGGAGAGGCAGAGAGACACTCCCGCGTGGGCCTGGACCGGAATCCACCCGGCATGCCCATCAGGGGGCGATGCTCTGCCCATCAGGGGCCGGTTCTCCGTTGCTTGGCAACCCAGCGGCCTCGCGCTGAGGCCATAAAGCCATCCTCAGCACCAGGGGCTAACTTGCTCCAATAAAACCATGGCTGCGGGAGCAGAAGAGAGAAAAAGAGAGAGGGAGAAGTGAGAGGGGGAGGCGTGGAGAAGCAGATGGGCGCTTCTCCTGTGTGCCCTGACTGGGAATCGGACCCAGGACTTAACACACTTGGCTGATGCTCTACCATTGAGCCAGCCTGCCAGGGCCTCAACTTGAGTGTTAAGTGGATCACCCTGTTGTATTAAGAGGACAGGTGCGGAAGGCAAGGGTAGAAGCAGGGAGACCAGCCAGACGCGGCTATCGCGGTGATCCGCGCAGGGGTGGGGTGTGTGTGAAGATGCTTTGGGCCTGACCAGGTGGTGGCGCAGTGGACGGAGCGTCGGACTGGGATGCTGAGGACCCAGGTTCAAGACCCCGAGGTCGCCAGGTTGAGCGGGGGCTCATCTGGCTTGAGCAAAAGCTCGCCAGCTTGGACCCAAGGTCGCTGGCTCCAGCAAGGGGTCGCTGGGTCTGATGAAGGCCCGCGGTCAAGGCACATGTGAGAAAGCAATCAATGAACAACTAAGGTGTTGTAACGGCAACGAAAAACTAATGATTGATGCTTCTCACCTCTCTCCGTTCCTGTCTGTCTGTCCCTATCTATCCCTCTGACTCTCTCTCTGTCCCTGTAAAAAAATAAAATAAAAAAGTTGAAAAAAAAAAAAAGATGCTTTGGACCGGGATGCAGGATGGTAGCACTGGAAGTTGTAGTCTGCATATATTAACAGATTTGTCTTCCTCTGCTCCCTCATTTCCCGTAGACACCTCACAATCCTCCGTGATTCTTCATTTTTGCTGTGCTCACTTTTTTCACTTCGTTGAATATGCCGGAAAGCAAGTCGTGAGATCACAGCCAGCTTTGTGCTGCTTATGACCGCCCCCCTCCCCCGCCCCAATTCAAGGGCAGTGTTTGACATATCAAGCCAAATCTCAGCCACTCTGGGAGTCACAAGTGGCTCATTGGCTTGTGTTCCCCCAAAGGAGGCTGGCATTCACCAGAGTCACTTTAATTTTTTTTTTCTCTCTTTTTAGGCAAAGCCATAACTGGCTTTGGGTACTGGATCCAACCTGCAGAGAAGAAACCCCAGCAGGTAAGAAGGGTGTGTGCAGTCTAAGAGAAGTGAGTCCAGGGCACAGCGGGACTGGGGCTGGACCTCCATGGACCCTGCAGACCTCTCCTTGTGGATATTTTTCCTGGATGGGCTGGTGATCATTAAAGCTTTTAGTTAAAGGGAGTAACTGGGTGCCTTTTTTTTTTTTTTTTTTTTTTTAATGTTTTCTAAGGTATGTCAGGTTCTGAGTCCCTGATTTTCTCTTCCCCCTCGGTATTTCTGGGAGTCAGTTTACACGGACAGAACTTTATGGTTGCTTGCAGCTCCCGCACGTTTTCCTGGTCTCTGTGACGTCACTGAATTCATTCTGTGCCCTGCACTAGGTTGTGGTGTCAGAGGAAGGTGCAGGACCACCCAGCCAGCTGCTCGGGGCTCCTGGTACCCATCTGCTGCGGGAGAGAGGTGAGGCACACAGAGTGTTTAGGCAGGAGTGGTAGCCGCTTGGAATGGAAGAAGATGACAGAATGGGGGGAGGGATTCCTGGGGACCGGCTGTTGGCCAGTTATTGAGCATTTGTAGAAAGTCTTCTGTTGTTTCTATGCTAGGCTTGGATCAGTATCGACAGGAGCTAAATTACTTAGATTCTGCCCTCATCTTAAATAAAATTTGAAAAAAAAATAAAGATTTATTTTAAATAGGTTCCACAAAGAAAGCAATTTATTGCCTGACCAGGTGGTGGCTCAGTGGATAGAGTGCTGGTCTGGGATGTGGAGGACCCAGGTTTGAGACCCGGAGGTCGCCAGCTTGAGCACGTGCTCATCTGGTTTGAGCAAAGATCACCAGCTTGGACCCAAGGTCGCTGGCTCGAGCAAGGGGTGACTTGGTCTGCTGAAGGCTGCGGTCAAGGCACATATGAGAAAGCAATCAATGAACAACTAAGGTGTCACAGCGAAAAACTGATGATTTATGCTTCTCATCTCTCTCCATTCCTGTCTGTCTGTCCCTATCTATCCCTCTCTCTGACTTTCTCTCTGCCCCTGTGGAAAAAAAGAAAAAGCAAATTATCAAAGAAACTGAATGCATTCAGTTACTTAGCTGTAAATTTGATACATATGATGGTTTGCAGATGGGTGTATATGTGTGTGTGTGTGTGTGTGTGTGTGTGTGTGTGTGTGTGTGTGTGTGTGTACACATTAAAACTTATGTAATTCGGCCTGACCTGTGGTGGCGCAGTGGATAAAGCGTCGACCTGGGAACACTGAGGTTGCCGGTTCAAAACCCTGCACTGGTCTGGTCAAGGCACATATGGGAGTTGATGCTTCTAGCTCCTCCCCCCCCCCCTCTCTCTCTCTCTGTCTCTGTCTCCTCTCTAAAATGAATAAAATAAAAAGAAATTTAAAACTTATGTAATTCAGTAACTCCTAGCCAACTACAATTTTATTAATGTAAAATTTGAGTATGGCGCTGGCCAGTTGGTTTAGTGGATAGAGCGTCAGCCTAGTGTGTGGACGTACCAGGTTGGATTTCCGGTCAGGGCACTCAGGAGAAGCAACCATCTGCTTCTCTTTTTCTCCCTCTTCCTCTACTCTCCCTTTTCCCCTCCTGTAGCCAATGGCTCAGTTGGTTCTAGCATTGGCCAGGCACTGAGAATAGCTTATTGGTCTGAGCATTGGCCCCAGGCACCGAGGATAACTCAGTTGATTCTAGCATCGGCCCCAGACTTGAGTTGCCAGGAGTATCCCGGTCAGAATGCATCAGAAGTCTATCTGTCTCCCCTCCTCGCACTTAAAAAAAATGTATTATGTGTGTAATTTTATTCCTGTACACCTTTTTAGAACCCTGAGGTTTTAAAATTGTAATATAGGTGCCTGAGAAGTAGAAGATAAAGCAGTGTCAAACATTTTTTTTTAAAATAACATAGAAGGTGCTCTCTATTTTTTTTTTTATTCATTTTTTTTTTTTTTTTTTTTTAGAGAGGAGACACAGAGTGAGAGAGAAAGGGGGGAGGAGCTGGAAGCTCAACTCCTATATGTGCCTTGACCAGACCAGTGCAGGGTTTTGAACTGGCGACCTCAGTGTTCCCAGGTCGACGCTTTATCCACTGCGCCACCACAGGTCAGGCAAAGTGTCAAACATTTTGTCATGAAACTTTGAGCAAAGTAAAGGCAGATGGGACACGTGATGCTGGACTTAGAAGAGCTCTGGGTGGCACATGGGAGACAGAAGGCAGGTAAGATTTTATAGACGTAGCTGATGAAGGTGGGCCCAGAAGATGGGATCAGCCAGCCTGGAGTCATAAGAACATGCAGAATGACATAGAATTTGGACAGAGGACTAGGTACTCGGGCACCCAAAAGTAGGCATTTTAGTATATGTTATCTGCAAAGGGAAACAAAGTGAAGTACATTTTTAAGTATATTATTAGAACTTCCAGAGGAGAAATCCTGAAATTTCTATTGTACAAGGAATTATTAGTGAAAATTGATACTACAGAGCATACTTATAAATTTAGAAGTGAAAAATATTGGATATTGCATTGCTTAATTTGGGTGTTTATTTTATTTTTTTTTTAATATAAAAATATCTACACTCTTTTTTGTGTGTGAGAGAAACAGACAGGAAGGGAGAGAGAGAGAGAGATGAGAAGCATCAACTGGTAATTGTGTCACTTTAGTTGTTCATTGATTTCTTCTCCTATGTGCCTTGACCAGGGTGCCGGTGACCTTTTGCTCAAGCCAATAACCTTGGGATCGTGCCTACGATCCCAGGCTCAAGCCAGCAACCTCATGCTCCAGCTGGTGACCTCAGTGTTTCAAACATGGGACCTCAGCATCCCAGTCCAACGCTCTATCTACCGTGCCACTGTTTGGTCAGGTCCAGAGGTAATTTTCAGGACCGTAAAGTTTGCAGTTACCTAACACACAATATAAAAGAATTAATCTTGTCCCAGATAATACCTATACACTGCTGTAACGAATAGTTTTGTTATGGACTGGATGTTTGTGTCCCATCAAAATTTATATGCTGAAGCCCTGAATCACATCATGATGATATTTAAAGGTGGGCCTTTGAGAAGTTATTGCGATAGGCTTAAATGAAGCTATAAGGGTGGGAACCTCATGGTGAAATGAGTGTCCTTGTAAGAAGAACAGGAGACGAGAGCTCGCGCTCTTTACACGCTGTGAGAACAAAGAGAAATGGCCAGCCAGGAGGAGAGCTCTGACCCCAGCTGTGCTGGCCCTCTGATCTCAGGATTCCAGCTTCCAGAACTGTGAGAAATAAACTTCTGGTGTTTGACCCGCACACAGCCTGTGATACTTTGTTATGGCAGCCCAAGTTGACCGACTTTCTCCCAACGTCATTTTCAACTTGAGGGCAGAAACTAGGCCAGTGGCTCTTCACCTGGGTTCTATGGAACCCTAGGGGTTCAATGAGTCTGTCTCAGGGGTCCGGAGAAGCCTCTGCCGCGGAGGTAAAGACACACTTGTGTAAAGTCGTGATGACACGCCCCGCTGGCCATCACTTGCTGCAGAGGATCACGTTACATTGCTTGGCCAACCAGTGCTGCAGGGAATTTAGTGCGCGCGGTAGTCAACGGCTGTCGTAGTTGTACGTTGTGTGGTTTCTTCCTTAATATTTTAATCCATCCTAAATATGTCGAGCAAAAAAAAGAAAGTGGTCAGACAAATATGTACAACATGGATTCACATGTGTCACGGAACGGGATGGGAGTCAGCGTCCTATCTGCATGATATGCAATGCCAAGTTGAGCAACTCTAGTCTCGCACCAGCAAAACTAAATTTGGGGGAAAAATATTTTATTTATCACTAAAGAAGGGTTCGGTGATTGCGCATATGAAACTGGTGGGTTCGGTACCTCAAAAAAGGTTAAGACCCACTGAACTAGGCTATGTCCCTGGTGTGCATGGAGGCCAGGGGCAGCACAACCCCTCTCACTACCATGTCTACTCCTGTTTATTAACTGGTTTAAGGTTTCATTTCCTGAGCGAGTGACTTTAAGCTAGCTGCTTAATTAACTCTGATTCTCAGTGTCATCCCGTGTCAGACATGGAAAGCAGCCCTGATCCGTGCAAGGTGTCGTGGGCTTGATGAAGTCATCCTCAGTTTCCAATGCAGCTTTGATGCTGAAGCTAAACAATGCTTAAGCATCACTACAGTGGTTACTAGGCACTGGGCAGAGGGAGAAATGGGGGGTTGTTGTTACTGGTGTACAGTTTTAAGTTCTGATCTATTACCCAATATTGGGAAAAATCTTTAACGCTGTTGAACTGCACGCTTAAAATGGTTATGACCTGGCCGGTGGTGGTGCACTGGATGAAGTGTCGACCTGGAACGCTGAGGTCGCGGGTTTGAAACCCAGGGCTTGCCTGGTCCAGGTAACACAAGAAGCAACTATAAGTTGATGCTTCCCGCTCCTCCCCACACCCTTCCTCTCTCTCTCCTCTCTCTAAAGATCAATAAATTAAAAAAAGGTTATGGTATTTTACCACTATTAAGACCATTTGTTAATGTAATAAACATTAAAAAAGAGTACCCATTATAAGTTGACAAAACTTCCAAATTTGTGAATAGGTCAGAATCCAGCCGGGATGTGTGTGGAGGGGCATGGGTTAAATAGGGTATGCTTCAGCAAAAGTCCTCCAGTGGTACGTGTCCCATTGTGCGTTGTACTGTGGATACATTTTACTCCAAAACGAGAACAAGCAGATAGTAACGCTAGTTACTGATATATATGATGAAGCATGCAGGGTGAAATAAGCTGGTACCTGCAACTTACTTTGAAAGACAACAGAATATAAAAAGGATTTTTATGGACCGAGGCAGAGATAGTTAGGTGGACAGATGCATGATAGAGCAAATATTACAAAATGTTAACTGTGGAATGTAAATGGTTTGTATGTGGATGTTTATAGTATACTTTTTTCAACTTTTCTACATATTTTTAAAAGTTGGTTGGAAAAAAAATAGTTGGGATAGTTACATTTGTTGATGTTATAAGGAAAAGAACTATTATATGACATTGCAGAGCGAAACTGTATCTTCTGTGAGCTCTGAACGCCAGGTGGGTCTAGGACCGTCGTGGCAAACTGCGGCTCTTTGGCCCCTTGAGTGTGGCTCAAAGGCCAGCTTAGGATAAGGTGACCAGACGTCCCGCGGCATTTTAAAAAAGTAGATTTTTGGAAAGAATGCACGAAAAGCTAGGGAACGGCGGGAGAACGGGAAGGGAATATACAGTTTTCAGAGGGGAGACCCCGCCTCGACCTGGAAGCGCCCGCACTGCCGCAAGAGCTGGCTGCCCCGCCCCCCCAACAAAGAACTTTGGGCTGGACTACCTGCTGGGGTGGCGGCTGTCAAGTCCCCTAACTACCCATAGGCCCGTGTCTTGGACACTGGTCTGCGGCTCCAGGCTCCACAAGGCGGAAGCCGCTCAGTCTCCAGTGGGCGGTGGGGCTGGATGCAGGGGAGCACAGCTGCCAGTGGGCCTGCAGTGCTGCCCTGCCTGCCCCCGCCCGCTCGTACAGCTCTGGCATCGGTTCTGGGATTGTGTAACCTGATCCCTCTGACTCACTCAAAATTTCCCATATAGTAATATTTCCAAAAATGATCTTTTTAATGAGGTATCATTATTAAAAAAATATATTGAGAAGGAAAAGGTTAAATCTTGGGCATCAGCAAAAATTACAATAGAGAACAAATGGTTAGAAATGTTTCATCATTTTGAAACAAACCATGTTTCATACAATAATGCACTAAAAATTGTGGAATACGCGCTGTCTTTACCAGGAACTAATGCTGCGACTGAACGCGTTTTTTCTACGGTAAATAAAGTGTGGACATCAGAAAAATCACAACTAAGTGTTGAGACTTTGAAAGCCATTTTATGTGTGAAATGTAATTTAACAAATTCTTGTGAAAAATTTCATGACCTTTTAAACAACGACAGCAATCTACTAAAAAAAATTCACTCAAATGAGAAATATGCCAAAGAATAATATAATACTATACATAAGTTTTAATGTATTATATTTGTAAATTGTACTTATGTTGAAATTTAAAATAATATATTACAATACTATTTTTGCATTCTATGAAAATTCTTTTTGCTCCATAAAGGCCAAATTTTTAATCAAGAACACTCCCACCCCCGTCAATGGAGTCCCGCTTTACCAATTTTATTGTAATATATATTTTTAATTTTATTCATTTTAAAGAGGAGACACAGAGAGCTTGAGAGTGAGAGAGAGAAAGGGGGGAGGAGCTGGAAGCATCAACTCCCATATGTGCCTTGACCAGACCAGTGCAGGGTTTTGAACTGGCGACCTCAGTGTTCCCAGGTCGACGCTTTATCCACTGCGCCACCACAGGTCACCGCTTTACCAATTTTAAAATCTGGTCACCTTAGCTTAGGAGTACCTTAATTGAGTTAATAACAGTGTACCTACCTATATAGTTTTTTGTTTTGTTTTGTTTTTTAAAGAATTTTTGAGTTTATTTGAGCCAAACTTTTGACGAGTGCTGGGAAGCAAAGTCTCAAGAGATTGAGAAAATGCTCTGAAAAATGGCGGTTTCACCACTTATTTTATACATCAGAATCAAAGGGGAAGACGTAAGGGGTTACAGGAAATTGGTTGGTGAAAGAATAGGGAGGCGGGAGAAAGCAAGGCAGGGAAATCTCTGGGACTGGGTAAAAGTGAAATGTATACACTAAAACCTCTTACATAGGGAGGCACAGGACAGGTTAAGTTAATTAGCATGATAATAAAAGGGTTTGTTGGTTCCTGCTTTGGTGGGATGCCTGCCCTGAAGGGGCAGAAAAAAAATTAACCCCACACCTAAAAGGCCTGTTATCGGGCACATTATTGTGGATGCAAAAGGCAACAGACAGGCTTCAAAGCAAGCATTGACCTTGTTCAGATAGAGAATAACTCCCTAGTACCTTGATGGAGAACCTATGACACACGTAGCCATTTTCAACGACACATGGCCGCATACCAGAGAAGTATGGGGCCACATGCCGAGAAGGACGTTTCATCAGACACTCTGTGCCGGAGGTCTGGAGGCCAAAACAACAGAACTCCGGCACAGAGCGTCTAGTTCTGGGACTTCTGGTTAGGCCGTTTTTCTCCAAGTGACACACCACCCGAGTTATGCTCTGTTCTTTGGCGAATTTTGACACACCAAGCTCAAAAGATTGCCCATCACTGCCCTAGTAGGTAGTACATGACTACCCACCATTGTAAGGTGGTGGGCAGTGGGCCCTATATAGTTTTAAGTTTTAAAAATTTGGCTCTGTTGACTAACGAGTTTGCTGACCACTGGCTAGGACTTTTTGAGACAAAGAGTTATATAAAGTATTGGCTTTTAGAGGAATACACTGGAAAAACTATATGGAATTCACAATGATTGAAACACAGACCTGGTTTTGGTCAAGAGCTAAGAGTAGCCTACCAATGGTTTTTGACCTTTTTACATGTGGGGACCGGTAAAAATAGAATTATTTCAGGACCCGCTAAGGCAGAATTCATCCTAGGCATAAGCAAATTTGACTAAGATCATTGGATTTCTTTCTTTCTTTCTTGTGACAGGGACAGATAGGCACAGGCAGGAATGGAGAGAGATGAGAAGTATCAGTTCTTCATGCGGCTCCTTAGTTGTTCACTGATTGTTTTCCCATATGTGCTTTGATGAGGGGTGGTGGTGAGGGGGCTAGTGACCCCGTGCTCAAGCCAGTGACCATGGGGTCATGTCTGATCCCATGCTCAAGCTGGTGAGCTTGCGCTCAAGCCAGCAACCTCGGGGTTCCAAACCTGGGTCCTCTGCGTCCCAGTTGACGCTGTATCCACTGCGCCAGCGCCTGGTCAGAAAGATCACTGGGTTGATAATCTTCATAGACATCAGGGTGGTTGACATCGCGGAATGGTGCGGGAGTTCTGGCAGACCGGCCCCCGGACTGGCAATTGAAAAACACTAGATGGTCTTCTTGGGAGATTTCTGTAGGGAGAAGCCAGTTTTCTCCTAAATTGAGGTTTTGGTAAAGTTGAAATGATAAATTTTTGAGGCCTGTGGCCAGGGGGTGATTCTTGAGTCTTACCAATAGATGACTGACCCTGTTGCTATCTTCAGACCAGAAAGAAATCGTTCATCCTTGGATTAGGGTGTGTGTGGCTGAACTGTTGAGAAAGATAAGTCGCTACAGACATAAAGCAGCAGAAAGCTTGAGCTGGCCTGCTAGGACTGAAGTGGGGTCCCATTATTAGTAATATGAAACTGTTCTTCTTGCCAGTTCGTAGGATCCTACCTAGACACTTGTACACCCTGAGAAAGTTTCTTCTGCATTTTAAAAGTCTGTGGGTGCTAAAAAAAAAAAAATCTGTGGGTGCTGCCTGACCTGTGGTGGCGCAGTGGATAAAGTGTTGACCTGGGAACACTGAGGTCGCCAGTTCAAAACCCTGCACTGGTCTGGTCAAGGCACATATGGGAGTTGAGCTTCCAGCTCCTCCCCCCTTTCTCTCTTTCTCTCTCTCTCTATCTCACTCTGTGTCTCCTCTCTAAAATGAATAAAATAAAAAAAATAAAATAAAAAAATCTGTGGGTGCCATACTACATGGATCCATGGAGGATGGCTAATACCAGGAATAGGAAAAAGACTCAGTTCTTCTCTAATAAGAACAAGGAAAAGTCTTTTTCTAAACTGAAGGGTCGACTAGCCATTAAGTTACCTAAAGAAATGAAATTTAGGCTCATCCTGGATATTTCTGTTCCATACCACCCCTGCTTGCTTTTCCCAGTACCCCCACACCAAGTCTCTCTGGAGGAAATGACTTAAATGTTGAAATACAGGGAGACATGTTAGCACAGAAACTGGAAGTCAGTGATTTGGGCATGTGGGCAGGGTGAGATTATTCTACACCAGGGGTCCCCAAACTACAGCCTGTGGGCGCATGCGGCCCCCTGAGGCCATTTATCCGCCCCACTGCACTTCCGGAAGGGGCACCTCTTTCATTGGTGGTCAGTGAGAGGAGCTCAGGATGCATCTGCACCCATAGTTTCCATTGAAATACTGGTCAGTGTGTTGATTTAAATTTACTTGTTCTTTATTTTAAGTATTGTATTCCTGTTTTGTTTTTTTACTTTAAAATAAGATATGTGCAGTATGCATAGGGATTTGTTCCTAGTTTTTTTTATAGTCCGGCCCTCCAACGGTCTGACTGGCCCCCTGTGTAAAAAGTTTGGGGACCCCTGTTCTAGGGTGAAGATGGACCTGAGAAAGACATGAAGTAGGTGGGAGAGAGGGAGCATGCACTTCCAGTGGGCTTGGCAGCTGACCAGGGCTTATCCCCAAACTGGAAACAGATACTGGAGTGATGGAGAGGGGGGGGTCCTGTAACACAGCAGATGTGGCCCCTAGGTCAGAGCTGCAGAAGCCGCTATATTCAGGGAGAGCGGATGAACCCTGTGCCAAACTGACTCCGGCTTTTTTCTCTTCTCTCAGCTATGCCAGCTCTTCAGAATACCGTCTTTGCCAAAGTCGGAAGCCAGGGCAGCCTGCCAGGACCAGGAGTAAATGTCACACTGATGAGCCAGGCAAGTAAGCTGAGCCCCCTCCGCCCTTCCTGCCCTCTCCACACTGATGAGTGTCATCGCGTTCCTTGTCTGTGCAGCTCCCACAACATTTGGTTGGATGACAAAACCATTTATGGGTCATTTCTTTTTTGTTATTTTTTGCTATTGAAAGTCTATGCTCCCTTCACCTCATCCTCAAATATATACCCACCAGCACCAGCCTCTTGTTTCTGTAGAGTCCTTTCTTCTGCCTCTGTCTCCTGAGGGCACTTTGGGGATTTCTCTAGGACAGCATGACCATCCTGTTTTGGGGGCCAGTGACGTTTGAGGATGTTGCTGTGAGCTTCAGTAACGGGGAATGGCAGTGTCTGACCCACACTCAGAGGCACCTCTACAAGGATGTGATGTTGGAAAATTATGGGGTCATGGTGTCACTTGGTAAGGACTTCCCCTGTACTTGGATTAGTGATTTTTTCCTTCCTTTTTTTTTAATTTTTTTTCTTTTTATTTTATTCATTTTTAGAGAGGAGACACAGAGTGAGAGAGAGAGAGAGAGAAAGAGAGAAAGGGGGGAGGAGCTGGAAGCATCAACTCCCATATGTGCCTTGACCAGACCCGTGCAGGGTTTTGAACTGGTGACCTCAGTGTTCCCAGGTCGACGCTTTATCCACTGCGCCACCACAGGTCAGGCTCTCCCTTCTTTTTTTTAAAATCTTTTTTATTTATTGATATATGTGGGGTATCACATTGAAAGTCACTCAGCACTCATTCTTTATCAGGCTCTTCTCCCAAAATCAGAGTTGTTTTTTTTTTTATTTTTTATTTTATTCATTTTAGAGAGGAGACACAGAGTGAGAGAAAGAGAGAGAGAGAGAAAGGGGGGAGGAGCTGGAAGCTCAACTCCCATATGTGCCTTGACTAGACCAGTGCAGGGTTTTGAACTGGCGACCTCAGTGTTCCCAGGTCGACGCTTTATCCACTGCGCCACCACAGGTCAGGCCCAAAATCAGAGTTTTGAGGGGCTTCTCGGGTCGATCAGTTGCTGTTCTCCAGGTCTTTGGGATGGGACTCTGTCCGGGTGAAAAGGAGACACTTATCTTCTGTTGTCCCTGGATCTTTGTCTCTGCAACCCTCTCATTTTCCATTAATTCCTCTGTTTTTGGCTCCTAGTCATGAACTCATTCCTGCTGGCCCAAAACTACAGAGCCTCCCTGTCCAGACTCCGGGCCTCCCTGTCCAGACTCCTGGGAAATAGAACCAAATACTGTTTCCCAGAATCTCCTCCTTTGGAGTGAGACTTTCCTGAGAACGTCCCTAACCCTGTTTGCTGACATGTTACGAGGCCCCTGAATAAGCCCTTTCTCTGTCCAAATGGGTATTTCTTTCCCGTTTCCGTGTTCAAACAGAGGGGTCAAGGCAAGTGTTCGGACAGTTCATTGCTCTACACCCTGTCTTTCGTCCGGGATTCCCGTTGCCTAACCCACAGCAGGGGAGTTCCTGAGCTGCTTCCACCCAGGTGAGTGAGCGGGGAGCTTCCCGCCCCTTCCTGTGTTCTGTAGACTAAGTAGTTACAGAGTGTTCTAAGTGGGGGTCACCCATCCTGAAGTGCGCAGAGGAAACCGTTACAAAACTTTGAAGGAAGAGAAAACAGACGGCAAACTATTTGGGTAATTATTTTATGATTACCTAATTGATTCTTTGTAACCCAATAGGCTCTTTGCAATTTGGTCCTCAAAAAAAAAAAAAAAAAAAAACCCAGAGAATTCATCTCCCTTCTTTGTATCAGTCTCTCTAGTGGTGGGAGAACATTGATTTTCTCTTCTTTTTTTTTCGGGACCTTCCTCATTTTCAGCCCGGACCTTTCTCTGTTCCCTTTTTGTGACGCTGGTTTTTCCCATGCTGTTGGCTCTTAGCTCTGATGCGGATACCTGCCACGTTGTAAGCCTAACCTTTACCTCTTTCCTGGAGGCAGGCGCATGTTCCGACTCCTGGGTTTTATTTGGATCACCCATTGTCATCTGCAAAGCGGCACATCTTGGATGAGTCAAACTCATCTCTTCCCACAAAGCTGCCTCTTCGCTAAGCTCTCCCCGGTCTCTCCTCTTACAGTCGGTCCTGAGAGACTTTCAGTTCTTTACTGAAATGTTTGCTACATTTGTCCTTCTTAGTTGTTCATTGATTGCTTTCCAGATGAGCCCGCGCTCAAGCTGGCGAGCTCGGGTTCTCGAACCTGGGTCCTCCACATCCCAGTCCGACACTCTATCCACTGCGCCACGGCCTGGTCAGGCCACATACATTGACATTTAATTATCATGGTAGTCTGCATTCCATTTTACAGATGCAGCAAGGGAGGCACAGGCAGAATTGTCATCTTCCCAAGTGCGCACAGCTAAGGTTTCTGAGCTAAGGTTTGAACAGAGGCAGCCTTACTCCAGAGCTGGGGCTCGTGGATGTTAGCTTTCCTTCTTTTCTGTCTGGTGAGCTGAGTGCCACTGGAGGGTTTTAAACTAGAGTGACATGATTGGATTTGTTTTTTTGGAAGAGTGATCTGGAAGCGGTGTAAAGGGTGGATTAGAGGGGAAGCAGACTAAAGCACGTGGCGGTGGGAGTGAAGAGGAAGGGCTGGAGGGAGGAGATAAGAAGAGATTGATTTGGACTCTTTGGTTGCCAACAGTAGAAATTAACTTGAGCTCGTTTAAGCAGAACAAGAATTTATCACGGACCCGAAGGGCACGTATAACTGGTTCAAGGAAGGACCCGAGTGCTGTCGGGCCCTCTCTTCCACGGTCCTCTGCGCCTCTGTGGCTCAGCTTTATTACCCTTTCCTGGCAGCTGGACCTCTGCCTCCCAGTCCCACGGCTGAACATTCCCTTCCGGTACCGCCCACGCCACCCCCACTGACTCAGATTTGAGTGCTAAAGAGCCGCTGTCCTCAGAACCTGGCC
Source organism: Rhynchonycteris naso (assembly GCA_037038555.1). NCBI lineage: Eukaryota > Metazoa > Chordata > Mammalia > Chiroptera > Emballonuridae > Rhynchonycteris > Rhynchonycteris naso. The sequence continues at coordinate 349,572 of CM073000.1, read as the reverse complement.
TGACTTGCTCTCACATCATGATTCCAGACTCCGAGAGGAGAGGCTCTGGCCTGCGTCAGGCCCGGTGCTGCCCGTACCAGGTGGGCAGCGTTCCACCACTGCAGCACGGCTCTCCGGGCCCACCCGGCAGCGCAGCGAGCATGCGGGGCTGCCCTGGCTCTCCGGCGCCCCTCCCCGGTGCGCTCCATCCGCGGGTGAGTCTGAGCAGGAGTTAAAGATGGCGCCCAGCTCCGGGTCGTGGGTGATGGTGTGTGGAGCTACCATTCACTAAAGTAGGAGAATCTGGAGGAAGGGACGTTTGTAAAGCCTTTTATAAAGTCCACTGAGTTTGAAATGTCTCAGTGCTTTTCATCATTTCAACTTATCCCGACCTTTGCCGTAATGTTAGTGTTTTCCTGCACGGGCAGGTCACTTCTTCTTCCCACGGCTTGTCATGGTGTCACACTGCCCAACCTCACTGGTGTTCCTTCCTCTGAACAGCTGACGCTTTTGTTTTCTTGTTTACATATCAGCTGCCAGGACCTGGCCTGAGAAGAAGAAGGCAAGTTCGGAGCCAAAGGTTTTTGAAAATGGAAAAGTCTGCTGGGCAAAATTTAAAAGTCTCCTAAACGCTTTCTGCCAGGACCCTGATGTTAGGGTCCAGATAACAGAGCTCTTCAAGAGCAGAAGCTCAACGGCGATCCTTCCGCTGGCATTCTGACCTGCTTGTCCACGAGCGGGTTCACTCCGGCGAGAAACCCTATGCGTGCAATGAGTGTGCGAAAGCATTCAAGACCCAAAGTCAGCTTTCCACGCACCAGATAACCCACACGGGGAAGAAGCCCTTTACCTGTGTCCAGTGTGGGAAGGCCTTCAGCAGCAGGTCGGCCCTCTGCCGACACAGAAATGCCCGCGGGAGGGAGAAGCCTCACGGGTGCGCTGACTGTGGAAAGGCCTTCCCAACCAGGGACCGCCTGAGCCGCATCAGAGCACGCACACGGGGAAGCAGCCTCACACGCGGTGTCTGTGGGAAGGCCTTCCAGTTTAAGCACTCTCTCTCCGTCCACGCCAGAACTCACACCAGGGAGAGACCCTACGCGTGTGAGGCGTGTGGGAAGGCCTGCAGCGGGAGCTCAGACCTCACCAAACACACAAGGATCCACACTGGGGAGCGGCCTCACGTGTGCAGTACGTGTGCGAGGGCCTTCACCCGGAGCTCAGACCTGTGCAAGCACAGGAGAGCCCACTCTCGGGACAGGCCTTGGTGTGGAGAAGCCTTTCGCAGGAGAGCAGAGCTCAGCAGACGTGCGAGAATCCACACGGAAGAGAAGCCTTCCCTGTACCAGGAGTGCGGGAAAGCCTTTCGTCACAACTGTCAGCGCAGAGCGCACCAGCGAGGACACGGCCCTGTCGCTGCGCACACTGGGAACGCTTTCCGAGATCGGCACGGCCTCGTCATCCATCAGAGAGCCCACACGGGAGAGAAACCCCGTGTGCAGAGTGTGGGAGGGCCTTCCGTGGGAAGTCAAACCTACCACTCATCAGAGAATCCACGGGGAAGAGAAACCATACAGATGGGAGGCGTGTGGGCGGGCCTTCCACCACAGGTCGGTCCTGAGGCAGCAGGAGAGGATCCCCACGGGCGAGAAGCCGGACGCCTGCCGCGAGGGTGGCACGGCGCGGCGCTCCGGCAGTGCTCGGTGCTCAGCAGGCACAGGCGGGTTCTCACTGGAGAGAAGCCCTGCACGTGTGAGCAGTGTGGGAAAGCCTTCAGAGTGAGCTCCAGTCTTGCAGGAAACATGGAGCACGGGCGTGGGGTGGGGGGGGCACACACTCGGGAATTCCTCCATCCGATAACTGTTTCTCAGACCTTTTTATTTATTTATTTATTCATTTTAGAGGGGAGACAGAGAGAGAGAGAGAGAGAGAGAGAGAGAGAGAGAGAGAGAGAAAGGGGGGAGGAGCTGGAAGCATCAACTCCCATATGTGCCTTGACCAGACCAGTGCAGGGTTTTGAACTGGCGACCTCAGTGTTCCCAGGTCGACACTTTATCCACTGCGCCACCACAGGTCAGGCTCAAACCCTTTTATTTTTCAGTGTTTTGGCCGCCAACACCTGAGAGTGATGACTCTGGTATTTACACTTTCCTTCTTTTTATTTTATTTATTCATTTTAAAGAGGGGAGGGAGAGAGAGCAGAGAGAAGTAGGGAGGAGCAGGAAGCATCAACTCCCACATGTTCCCCGACAGGGCAAGCCCAGGGTTTCAAACTTGCAACCTCAGCATTCCAGGTCGATGCTTTATCCACTGCGCCACCACAGGTCAGGGTTTTGTTTAGTTTTGGGGTTTTTTTTTTACATTTTCTCCTTTGATGGGTTCTTCCTGATACCTGACCCCTAACTGTGAGATTCCCAAAGCCTTTGGCCTTGACCTTCCTATGCAGTGTTTCTTCAGTGCACACATTCACTTCCAAGGTTTTATCTGTCAAAAATAATAATATCAAATATTTATTATTGCTTGCTCCATGCCGGCCACTGCTCTAAGGCTTTACAGTGCCCTCTTGGGTCGTTCGGCTGGTTTTACCATCTTCTCAATGACCCAAGGTTGCAGGTGCGAAACTCAGGACACATACGAGACTCTAGCAGTGATACACAAATAACTGGAAAAACAAATAGATGTTTCTCTCTCCTCTCCCTCTCTTGTTTTCACTCTGTCTCTCCTCTATTGATAAGTGGATGGATAGATAGGTGATAGGTGGATAGATAGATGGAGTCTACAGTTTTAGCTCATTTAGTTTATACAACATCCCTATGGGCTGAGGAAATGGAAGCGTAAGAAGATCAAGAAGCCCACTCAGGATCACCCAGTCAGTAAGTTCTGCACAAATGCCCAGCTCCTCAGTCTCCCCGGGCAGCTCCTGTGTGCTGCACCACAGCTCTCAGATGTGAAGCCACACCTCCATTCAACGCAGAACATTTTCTTCACGGGCAAATATTGGTCCTTTTTAACAAGGTTTTGTTTGCTTTTAACTTAAAGCCCGAATCGTACTTCTCCATATGAGTCCCGTATGGTAGCAGAGTTGCTGAGATGCGGGGGAGAAAGTCCCGGCAAGAGCAGATTTGGAAATCACAGAGAAGTGGACGTCAGCTAGACACTGCTCAGGAAGCAGCGTGCCCAGGAAAGGGCAGGGGGCCCACCCCACCTTGCTATAAATACATCGAAACTTCTTCAGGGTGCTGTTTTCTTAAACAAGTGTTATGTCGCATACAGGAAGTGCTCTTTCAAATGGATTAATAAATTTATACTCTTTTCAAATCTTTAAGTGTCTCCATCCTTTCTCTTTCAAATGTCACAGGACCTTACTGCAGACAGAATTAAAACAAGATGCCCATGTACATAAGCCTGTTAAAGTGAAATTGAAAATCCTAGAAAAGAGTGCAAATGAGTATCAGCTTAATTAATATAATGACCATAGTGGAGAATCAGACTTGGTTCTAAGTTCCCTGGCTAGAGTGAGCAGTGGGTTACCCAGCACTTCTCCAAGGTGTTTTATAAGATGGATCCCTGTCAGGGTGCATGTGGGAGTTTGTCTCTGCCTTCTCTCATTGAATTTAAAACAAAACAACAACAAAAAAACACTTCAGTGAGAAAATTGCAGAATACTGTGGGAAGATTCCCACCATTTCGAGACAGAAAAAAAGATAAAATACAAAGGACAGGCAAGTACAATAGAATTGGAGTACTCAAAAATAGTATTTTACAGATGATAGACAATGGAACAGCACCTTTAAAACTTGAAGGAAACTTTTAAACTTAGATTTCTATGTATATCTAATCAAATTATCATCAAAGTGTAAGGTAAAAAAGAATTTTTTTTTAAATTCAGTAAGAGGAGGGGAGGCAGAGAGACATAGACTCCTGCATGCACCCAGACTGGATCCACCTGACAAGCCCATTAGGGGGCGATGCTCTGACCATCTGAGGCTTGCTCTGTTGCTCAGCAACCAAGCTCTTCTTAGGGCCTGAGGCCAACTTGCTTCAATAGAGCCATGACTGCAGGAGGAGAAAGAAGTGAGAGGGGTAGGGGTGGAGAAGCAGATCGGCACTTCTATGTGCCCTGACCAGGAGTCTAACCCCAGAAGTCCACACACAGGGCTAACACTATCAGTGAGCCAACCAGCCAGGGCCAGATGATATTTTAAAGACACGGAAAGTCTCAAAAATTTTTTCCCTCACATGTATATTTTATCATAAACTCCACCGAAACAAGTGAGTAAAATTAAGGTGTGTGTGTGTGTGTGTGAAGATACGGAATCCAAGGAAGACTTTACAGCAGAGAAAGGAGGCACAGGTAAGCCCCTGCTTCTGACTGTGCAGCCTCTAGCATGACAGAACTTGAAGGAAGTTCTCCAGGGAAAATAGGAGAGCATTTGACTACTTCGGAATAGTTAGAAGTCTCTCTCATACACACACACACCCCATTGCATTTTCCACACTCTGTTTTAGCACATTAATCCTTCCACCAAGAGAAACCTCGCACAATATGTCTCCTCCACCCAACGGAAGTACCACAATAGAAACGATGGTGGTACCAGTAAAAACGTGGATTAGGAGAGGAACATGGCATCACTAAGCTCTTTTGTGCATTCTTCCATTTACTCCTCAGAGATTTCATGCAGTAAATATGTGCATTCCTATTTACAGGAGAAAACCTCAGTGTAGGGATGTTCAGAGATCCTGTGTCTTGCTCATTCATCTTCCGTACTAGTGCAACTGCTGTAGTGCAAACCTACGCTGGCCTTTAATATTCACACTTGATCTGATGGCTGTTGTCCTTTTTATTTTTTTCACATCCATTTTCATTCTTCCTTCTTCCACTTGTCTTTATATGGATTTCAGTTTTGTCCTGTTTTGCCATCTTCTCTCTGAGTTGAGAGAACAGAATCTCCTGTTCCAAAATACAGATTAGGATTTTTTTTTTTCTCAGAACATAACAAAAGAAGGAAAAAAGTCACATAGCTTTCAAAGAGGAGTTGCTTGTTTCTATTCCAATTAGCTTTATGTGAAAAGTTAAACAAAAACCATTGGGTAGAGTTGGGGGTCCCACCCAGACTACTTCCTAAAATCAGAGGTGTGGAAAGGAAGAGGAGAGGATTTTTGCTAGCATAGAGGGAGCCAAAACATGACCTCATGAGAAGAGGACCGTGTTCAGGAATCCCTTGCCACCAGGCCTAGAGGGTTGATTTCCGGTGAACATTAAGCCTCACGACACAGCGAATACAGTAATTTGACAAACTATACCACTTTTATGCTTACGTCTACGTCAACGCAGAATTTCTTAGACAAAGTGATCTAACGTGTGTGTTAACGTTGACTAGCTCAAGGAGAGTACCGGCAAGATGACAGTCAGAGTGCCGCTGCTCAGAGAGGTTTGGGATTTATGAATTTATGTGTGTATGTGGGTGTGGGGGGTAGACAGGGGATGCTCAACTTATCAGAGAAGGAGTTCTGTCCGCTTCGTTTACCATGATCGTGGTACCATCACATTCCCGGCTGTCCGTCAAGTAGGACTGGGTTTTTATGTGGAAGCTCGAGGACAGGTCATTCGTGCATCAAACTTGTACAAGAGATGACAAGAAAATAATAAGCAATGTATCTGATGCTCTTTATCTCAAGCAGCCCGTTTCTCGGGGTGCAGGTGGGGATGCTGATGACGTCAGCCCAGCGGGGACCGGGACGCGGGACAGGCGGGAGCGAGGGGTGCGTTTCAGAATCCCGGCCGCCGCGGGATGCAGAAGCTCAGGCACAGCCAGGCTGACACACATCCATCACCTAGAACAGACTTCCGACTTCCCTCGTCTTCAATCACGGCCTTTCCCACGCGCCCCGCTCGTCTCCAGCGACTCCTGAAGTTCGTCGGTCACTTGGTCTCCAAACTGGCCCTCTCGTCGCAGACGCAGCCCAGGAATGAGTTTAAAACCCTAAAACCACTTAGAACAGCGCGGAGCCAGGCTCTGCACGTGATCCAGAGCATCGCTCGTGGCTCTGCACCCGGGGGCACCAGAACCGACGCCGAGTTTCGAAAGCCAAGTACGTTTCGTGAAAACGGAAAGTAACTCGTACGCGGTTTACTTTGTGCTCATTTCCTCTTTGCGGCGAAGAAAAAAACGACCTTTCCCTGACCGGGAATCGAACCCGGGCCGCGGCGGTGAGAGCGCCGAATCCTAACCACTAGACCACCAGGGAGGTTAGAGATTCCTGCCACGAATAGTTTTACCAAGCAAACTCTCCACCTGCGCGGCCGGGGTTCACCTTCCTCCTGATCCTCACCCAGCGAGCTGGTAATCCTGCAGAATGACGTTCGTTTCCGCTGGGGCCGCGGAGCCAACACAATGGGGCTGTTAAATATCAGTCTGGTTGACTTAGAGATCTAGTCAACAGCACCGAAAGCAGGGAAAGAGGTGCAATGACGACAAGACAAGAGAAAAAAGAATTTTCTTTTCTTTTTTCATGTAGGATGTCATTAGCGATCTGGCGGTAAGCAATCGCAGGACAACGGCAAACGATAAACAAACAGTAATTAATTAAAATGATTGCACACCATACTAGACTTTTCACATCCCCAATACAAGCCTCCCTTCCCTCCTTTCTCTCAACTAGCGTATTTAATCATGGGAATCTTTGTTTTCCGTTTATTTGGTTTTTCTTTGTAACAAAGACGATTGCCCGGCATATCGTAAAGGCATCTGAAAAATCTAGCTCAGTCTACAACTGGTATTTTAAAAAAACGGAAGAATTCTAGAATATTTAATTTTTTTTCTTTTTCCCCATGTCCCCCATTCACAATACAGACCAGGCAAAGAGCCAGGGCTGAGGTGTATATGGGGTGGGTTTACTCTGCCTCCTCTTTTTGTACAGTCAGTGTAAGAACACAGCCTGCGGTAAACACTGGGAGGCCCATGGAATATTTAATTCTTAATGAAAAATCACTCTTTTGTAATGAAACATAACATGGTTGGATTAAACAGAAAATTTCCTTGAACGTCTCATGAAAGTGATTTCGTTGGATTTAGAAGAATAGCCGTTCTTTTTGGGCGGGTTGGGCAAATAAGCTACGTGTATTAGTGTAAGGAGGTGAGGTTCAAGGGCTCAATCCCCAAAGAGAACTTTTGACCTTGTTCAAGTCACAATGTTACATTTTGTTTCAATGTTACATATCTCTCCTATGAATACAAAGAGAGTCAGACAAGCAGAGAGACAGAAATAGTATAATTCATCACCACTCAAGTAGATAGATTAGAAATTAAACTGAGAATAAGAATAGCTGTTCTTTTTGTTAACGCCATCTGTCTCCTTTCTTTAAAGAACAAAATGGAAAGCACTGCCCCCTCTGAGGCTCGAACTCAGGACCTTCAGATTATGAGACTGACGCGCTGCCTACTGCGCTAAGGAGGCTGCTGTCCTGCCCTGCCCCTGGAATATTGACCAATGTCACGGTAAGAAGACGCCGATTACGGTCCCCGAGTCGCCGTGTTCTGCAGGTGGCGCCGTTGAAACTGTCCCCGGTAGTCGCCCGCTCCCCCGGAGCGGCGCCCGGCCTTGCTGGCCGCTCAGGTCCGGAGGCTCCCTCCCAGCAGTCCCAGTGTCCACGGGGGGCTCTCGGGCTCTGCGACCCCCTTTTTCCCGTGTGGGTGACCCAGGGGAAGGAGCCTCCTGCCGTGCCACCTGCGGCCCCGTGCAGGGCGCGCCCCCGGGTCTGCGGTCCCGCGGGGGCTCTCGGGCTGTCCTGCGGGTGGGAGAGGGCAGCGCTGCAGGAAAGGAGAACCCGCAGGTGGAAGAGAAGAGACAGGACCGGAAAGAGCGACGTCCAGTTCCGGGGAAGTGCGGGTCAGGAGCCCCTGCGGTGGGTATCGTGGCCGGGTGGGCTAAGACCCTCAATGCAGGCGCCGGTCTCTCCGTAGGCGTGGGTTCAAGTCCCACCGCTGCCTCACGCCTTTTCCTCTGCTTCGCCGGACCCAGTAGATGATACCCCTTTTTTTAATTCCCCATATGGGCAGTTCTCAGAGGCTCCTACCACCTCTGCTTTCCCAGAGGTCAGAGATCGCACCCCTACTCACCGTTTCCAAAACAGTCCCCGACACACGACAGGCCTCCAATTAATTATTTAAATGAACAAAAAAGTTAATATTTTACTCCCTTCCTCATTGTATTTTCACCACCCAGAAGGAGCCTATATATAGCAGACCTTCATTTAAGCCATTCGTGTGTTTAAAAAAATAGTTTACTCAGCGCCCACTATGTGCTAGGACTTTGTCCGTTGATACAGCAGCCCTGACTTACTACTGCATTATTCAATAAATGATGAATGGTTGCCCATCAACCTCTGTCTGCTCCTAGTGGTTTGCTTCCCGTCTCCTGGGTCTCACCTTGGAAGTTGCTTCCTCCTGGGAGCTTTCCTTGATCTCTCCCTCTAGAATTACAATTAGGCCCTGAGGATATGGAGAGGAAGAAGAGAAAGGGCCCCTTGCCCTCCTGTCTAAGAGGAAAGATAACATTGGATGCCTAACGGCCCCCAAGATGATACAACTTCTACTGCAAAGAATGAGATGGAATTATAGAGGGCATAATACTACTAGAATAAAGAATGTTACCAAGCAGTGCAGCAGCACAATGTATAGGACACACTTTGAACTGTTCCCAGCAGTAAGTGTCAGAGGAGAGAAAAGAGGGAGATTATAAATTTTACTTGAGACACTTACGTTTGCGTTGTTAGAATGAGTGGATATTTGTTTCATAAGACAAATGCGTGGGGTCATTAATTTACAAATGAATTTAATTTATTTTTATTTATTCTTTTTAGAGAGGAGACACAGAGTGAGAGAGAGAGAGAGAGAGAGAGAGAGAGAGAGAGAAAGGGGGGAGGAGCTAGAAGCATCAACTCCCATATGTGCCTTGACCAGTGCAGGGTTTTGAACTGGCGATCTCAGTGTTCCCAGGTCGACGCTTTATCCACTGCGCCACCACAGGTCAGGCCAATTTATAAGTGAATTTAAAAAAATGAAAATCTGATAAATAGAGCCAAGGAGAAATGCTGGCCGGCCTTCCTCAGTGCTTTAACTGGGTATTCCTCGTGGTACGCGTTGCGTGTGCTCTGTTATCAGTCAACCCATCACTGAGCATTCACTGTAACCTTGGGAAGTGTTTATGTCATTGTCTACTCTTCTCCATGCATCATAAGCTTTGCCAGATACAGAGACATGCTTCTCTCGCTTCCCCGCATCATAAAAACTGAATGAATATTTGCGGTGTCAGTGAAGAAGCACATGGAAGAACGTCTTTCTAATTTGTGAAGTGTGGGAGGTGTACCGAGCTGAGGAGCCAGGAAGACTCCGTGATCTCCAGTTTAGGGAGGATCGTGTGTTCTGAAGCCCCTCTCTTTCTATAGGACACTCCGTGGGAATTTGGTTCTGGGCTGCCGATTACGCCCCACTGATTTTCTCTTTTTAGATTCAGCCCTGGTACCTGGTGACTGCAAACCATCCTTGCTCAGATGACCAGAAACAGAGTGTTTCTGGGAGGTGGAACCCCGTTCTCTCTTCCTCTACTCATTCCTCTCAGTGGTGTTTTGTTTTTGTTTGTTTGTTTTTGCATTTATCTTGCAATGTCTGTGGACCCACCATAGGTAATTCCAGTGAAAAGTTACAACCTGATGGACTCGAGTCTCAGGAATAAACAAACCAACCCACGCCCATCTGCCCTATTTTCCAGGTCTTTACTCTTTCTTTTCTTTTCTTTTCTTTTTTTATTTTATTCATTTTAGAGAGGAGACAGAGAGAGAGAGAGAGAGAGAGAGACAGAGAGAAAGGGGGGAAGACCTGGAAGCATCAACTCCCATATGTGCCTTGACCAGACCAGTGCAGGGTTTTGAACTGGTGACCTCAGTGTTCCCAGGTTGATGCTTTATCCACTGCGCCACCACAGGTCAGGCCTTTACCCTTTCTTTTCTATTTTCTTTCTTTTTTTTAAGAAAAAAAGTTGTGGCTAATGGAATAAAAAGTATACCACCTGTGCTGGACAGAAAAGACCTGGTCCGTGATTCAGCTGCATCTGAGAAAACATCTTTTAAGTCTGGGAGATTCATGAAGATAGAATGGAGAGTCTATGTGTGTGGAGGTCAGGGACAGACACTTAAGGGGACTTGATAAAGTTCTTGGCTAAAAGGTTCAGCCTTGGGAGACTACCAGACATACATGAAGAACACATGGCCAATAATTAATGTTTAGGTTGACTACAGTAGTAATCAATACCTGAGTATTTCTTCATGTGTGATCTCATCATTTGTTATTTGTACAGTTGCTTAGGTAAATAATCATGTGAGCGTAATAGAGTTGGGATTTAGAAAAATAAATGACTATGCCCAGCAATGTGACATCCTCTCCGGATCATCCACCCTGAGAACACCTACTCACGGGGCCATGTGCTAACCTAAAAATAAAAGGCAGCCAGCATTGACTCAGGCAGCAGCCCAGACAGTGCTCCAATCAGGAGAGAAAGGCAATGGGTATTCATTCATGAGAAGGGACCAGGGGAACAGCGACATCCATAGAAGGAAGGCATCTCTCTACTGGTGCAGAAGACATAACATAGTGATGCTAATTCTAAACAATGTGTCTAATTTTCAATCCAGTGATCATCCGCCATGCGGTCATAATAATTGCTTTCTTGTTCTTCTTGCAAACAGTCATGTTTGTTTGTTTGTTGCAGACGAGGTGGCTTAGTGCAAAAGTAATGTTTTCCTCTGCTTGAACATTCCAAAGGTTTGAGGCAAAAGACAGGGGAGGTATTTCCTCTGGGGTGGCAGCCCCCCCCCCCTTGCTCCATTTTAAAGTGGCTCCGTTTGTGTTGTTTACCCTGCTGTGTCCGCCTGAGATCTGGGACCTGGAAAGAAAAAGAAAAGGTCAGATTTAGCCTATGGACTGCAGGACACTTTAAAAAAAAAAAAGGTCTAACACTGGGCTCCTCCATGGAGTCTTTATTAACCCTCCCTCCTTCCCTCCTTCCCTCCTTCCTTCCCTCCCTCCCTCCCTCCCTCCTTCCTTCCTTCCCTCCTTCCCTCCTTCCTTCCTTCCTGACCCGCGGGTGTCCGAGAGGGGCTCAAGGCCACAATGACAGGAATCACCAAGAAACCCCCAGGTCATCCAGAAGCTCTGCAGGTGTCCTGGAAGGAAGGAGTGAAGCTGTAGAAAGGCGTTATATTTTTATTGTGGTAAAAAAAAAAAAAAGAAAGAAAGAAAGAAATGAAAATTTCCCTTTTAAACAGTGAGATTAAAATCCCAATTTGCCCTTCCAAACTGGGTGGGAAATGAAGGCAAAATCAAAACTGTCGAAAGTAACATTATCCTTGGACCAGGAGCACCCCGCCCTGCCTCTAACAATCTAAGGGAAGAAACCTGGAAAGGAGGTCGGTGAACACGTTCCGGGAAAACCGCCTCCCTCTCTCCCTTGGGTCGGGCTTTCCCTCGTCCTGCGGCTGAAAACCGCAGATTCATTAAAAACAAACAAACAAAAGATAAAATACCTCCTGTAAATTTTTAAAAAATATCAATTAGAAAGGAGCAGAAACTTTACAGTAGCATTCCCTTTTCAATGGTATTTTATAGATCTTCTGTATTAAAAGAACAAAAAAAGGCCGGAAGAAAATAGATGGGAGGATGTACGACAGAGGCCCCAACCAAGGAGGTTCCATGGTGTAATGGTTAGCACTCTGGACTCTGAATCCAGCGATCCGAGTTCAAATCTCGGTGGAACCTTCCCCTTTTTTACCCCACTGAGAAGCACGCGATGGTCAGGAGCCACTCGGACAGGAGACAGAGGGGACAGGCGTGTGTGGGGGGGTGCAGTGGGGAGGACGCGCGAGGAACAGGTGCAGGAGAGGGGGTGGTGTCCCGGCACCGGGGAGGGGGCTCCCCCATCCATCAGGGGACCGTCCCAACCACGACGAGTGTGTGCCCGCTGTCAGCCATCAAATGTTCCTGCAGCGTGGGGTTTATCCGAGCGACAGTCAGGACCTTTCCTCCCACCTGGCAGAGGGCACGTGCTGGGGGGGCGCCCCTCGTCCCCCCTGCACCCCGGGAGGGGTAGATGCCCGCAGGTGTGCCCCTCGCCCCCCGAGCCCCCTGGGGGTCCCCAGGTCCACCCCGCCAGCCTCCCAGGACGCTAACAAACACGCTCACTCCTTTTCACAGGAGATTTCAGGCATGTCCCTGGAAACTGATCCCGGGGATAAAAGGTCATTGACATTGGAGGGCCCCCCAAAAAAGATAGCGGGGTCTCCACGCAATACCCCCACAAGGCTCTCCAGCGAACAGGCTTGGTCCACTCCACGGAGCTTCCACCGTCACGTGCTTAGCGCCACAATTTAAATAGGAAGGACAACCAGAATCACCAGATGTTCATGAAAACATTTCTACAATCGAGGACCAATGCAGACAGAAGGCAAAACACAGACAAGAAAGTGAATTTAAATACAGAAATATGTCACCAAACTACCAGGGCTTCCAAGGAGAAAAGGAGACGATGAAAGAAAGGAGATAAAGGCAAGAGTTTTCTTTTACTTTTTCTTTTTTTTAGGGGGTGTGGAATAATACTATTTTATACTTTTGTAAAATAGGTGGGGTATTTTTACTTTTAAAATAATATTTTCTTTTTCTTAATTTTTAATTTATTGTGTTGTTTATTGGTTTCAAGTGTCCCACTCAGTATAACACCCTTAACCCCCCCCCCACACACACATCCTGTCCCCATTCCCCCATGCAAAGTAATACAAGATTTTTCTAGAACTGAAGACAGTAAACCTCCAGATTTAGAAAAGGCTCACCCCTGCCTAATAGGTGACAAAATCCCCACATCAGAGCATATCCTCATGAAATACCAGAACCTTCAGGAATAAGCCAAGAAGACCCTCAAAGAGAGAACACAGAAAGCTTGTATAGGAAGGATTAGGAATCACAGGGGCATCTTTCTTCTCAAAGGAAACACTGGACGCTGCCTTCTAAATCATTTCCATAAAGGAAAACCATTTCGGTATTAGACTTCTGATCCCAGCCAAACTACCAATCAAGTGTAAGTGGACATTAGTAGACTTGTAAAGCCTCAAAAAAAAAAAAAAAAAACCCTGCATCTCCCATGTCCCCTTTCTCAGAAAGCTTCTGAGGAATTGTTCCACCAAACGGAATTAAACTAAGAACAAGGAAGTTGTGTGACCCAGGAACAGGGGACCTGACCAGGGAGAAAGTGAAGAGGAGCTCCCGGGGTGCCTGCTGCTGAGAACAATCAGTCTACAGTGGCGCGGAGAAGGAGGGCAAGTGGAAATGTAGCTGACATTGCCTTTCTCTTCTGCCCCACGAGTGTCAGAAGTTAGTGTTGCCCTGACCTGTGGTGGCGCAGTGGATAAAGCGTCGACCTAGGAACACTGAGGTCGCCAGTTCAAAACCCTGCACTGGTCTGGTCAAGGCACATATGGGAGTTGATGCTTCCAGCTCCTCCCCCCTTTCTCTCTCTCTCTCTCTCTCTCTCTCTCTCTCACTCTGTCTCCTCTCTAAAATGAATAAAAAAAGAAAAAGAAGTTAGTGTTGAACTGAGAGTAAATGTTTAGGAAAGGAAGCAGACACAGGAGAAAATGACTTTGGAAAATATCTTTAAAAAAACTAAACATACACCTGTGCTGTGTGATCCATCAATTCCACTCTAAGAAATGAGCACAGGCAATATATAAGAATGCTCAGGGCAGCTTTCTTCATAATAGACAGGAACTGAAGGCAACTCAATATTGTTGATGGCAAAATTGTTAAAAAAATTGAGATCTAGTCATACAGTGAATCACTACTCAGCAGAATTACTGCTATAGATAAGAATGATTCTTACATACATAATGAGTTTTAAAAAAGAAGCCAGACCCCCCCCCATCCCCAAATAAAAGGTGCTTACTGTATGATTCTATAACTGGGTAAAATGACCTGCCAGTTCAACATGAAAGGCCGATGTTTGGGACACAGTTATTGGTGAAAAGGACAGAGGTTTATTCAAGTGCTGGCAACCCTAGAAGAGAGAGGTCTCCTGTCCCCAAAACCCATCTTAACAGCTCAGATGCCTTGGTATGCAGAGAGGAGTGGAGGAATTCAGGAGGGTGGAATCTCCTTAGGGCCATGATGGCGAACCTACGACACGCGTGTCAGCACTGACACGCACAGCCATTTTCAATGACACGCGGCCGCATACCAGAGAAGCATGGGGCCGCATGCCGAGAAGGACGTTTCATCCTCGGTTCCTGCACGGCTAGGTGCAGTAGCCGAGGATAAAACATTTGCTGTAGTGTAGACACTCTGTGCCGGAGGTCTGTAGGCCAAAACATTTTTGTTATTTAAACTATAAATATCGTGAAATTATGGTTTTTTTCTCGAAGTGACACACCACCTGGGTTATGCTCGTTTTTTGGCAAATTTTTACACACCAAGCTCAAAAGATTGCCCATCACTGCCTTAGGGGAAGGGCAGACTGCTGTTTCTTTTGAAGGAGGGAAGTTCTCATCTTCATGTTCACGCTGGCTGGACTTCCTCGGTCCTCTTGGCCTTATGGGAGTCCCCAAAACTGGAGGCCTCAACCTAGTGAGAGAGAGGGGAGGTGGCCTGCGGGGTCACTCTTTCCACTCTGATGTTAATTTCCTCTTGGCGTGGGTCAGCTGGATGTCTGTCATGAATCACCAGCATTAACACTCCTTATTCTGGGAGGGGAACAGGCTGTTGAACTGGAATGAAAACTCAGCCAGAGATGAAAGCAGAGGATTGAGTATGTACAGTGTGTCCATAAAGTCATGGTGCACTTTTGACCGGTCACAGGAAAGCAACAAAAGACGATAGAAATGTGAAATCTGCACCAAATAAAAGGAAAACCCTCCCAGTTTCTGTAGGATGATGTGGCAGCATGTGCACATGTGCAGATGATGACGTAACACCGTGTATACAGTGGAGCAGCCCACGGCCATGCCAGTGGAGATGTGGACGGTACAGAGGAAAGTTCATTGTGTTCTGTGGCTTGCTAAATTCGAATCTGTGACCAAAGTGCAACGTGAATATTGGCGCATTTATAACGAAGCGCCACCACATAGGAACAACATTACTCAGTGGGTTAAGCAGTTGAAGGAAACCGGCAGTTTGGTGGAGAAACCCCGTGCTGGTAGGCCATCAGTCAGTGACGAGTCTGGAGAGGCTACACAGGATAGCTACTTAAGGAGCCCTAAAAAATCTGTGCGTGCGTGTGCTCGACAATTACACCTGAGCAAGACTCCAGTTCATAAGGTGTTAAAGAAACGTCTCTGTTTTACGGGGTACAAACTGCGGCTGTTGCACGCTGTCAAACCGGCAGATAGACCCACAGGATGCACGTTTGCTACAGATATGCTTCATGAGATCGACAGTGATGCAGGATTTCTGCAGAAGATTGTGTTTAGCGATGAGGCGACCTTCCATATCTGTGGACATGTTCATCGCCATAACGTCTGAATATGGGCTGCTGAACATCCTCATGCCTACGCTGAGTACGAACGTAACACCCCTAAAGTGAACGTGTGGTGTGGCCTGATGCATGACAAGGTGATAGACCCATTTTTTTTCGTGGAGCAGTCTGTGATGGCAAACACCTATCTTGACATGTTGGAACTGTATGCAGTGCCACAATTTCCAGAAGGTGTCATCTTTCAACAGGACGACGCTCCTCCACACTACACCACCATTGCTCGTGAGTTTCTGGATAGAACATTCCCCCGGCGGTGGACAGGCAGGGGTTCTGTCAAGCCATGGCCACCACGATCCCCGGATCTGACGCCCCTAGACTTTTACTTTTGGGGTTATGTGAAGCAACATGTGTACATTGAACGTATCAATGACATTAATCACTTAAAACAGAGAATCACAGACGTTATTCACTCTGTTACACCAGACGTCCTTACCCGTGTGTGGCAAGAACTTCATTATCGTTTGGGTGTGTGTAGGGCAACAAATGGAGCCCACATCCAACTGCACTGAATAGGTATGAAACTGGGAGAGTTTTCCTTTTATTTGGTGCAGATTTCACATTTCTATAATCTTTTGTTGCTTTTCTGTGACCAGTCAAAAAGTGCACCATGACTTTACGGACACACTGTATTATTGATTTGTTACAGAATACCTATCTTTGATTACTAGATTGGTAATGTTAATAAATCCTAGTTACAGTTAGAGAAACAAGCTGCGTAAGATTAACATGGGTGGCTTTATATAAATTCTTTCATAAGCTTGCTTACTTTATTAGTATATTATTATTATTTTTACAGGGACAGAGAGAGAGTCAGAGAGAGGGATAGATAGGGACAGACAGGAACAGAGAGCTGAGAAGCATCAATCATTAGTTTTTCATTGCCGTTGCAACACCTTAGTTGTTCATTGATTGCTTTCTCACCGGTGCCTTCAGCAGACCAAGCAACCCCTTGCTGGAGCCAGCGATCTTGGGTCCAAGCTGGCGAGCTTTTGCTCAAGCCAGAAGCCAGATGGGCCCACGCTCAAGCTGGCGAGCTCGGGGTCTCGAACCTGGGTCTTCCGCATCCTAGTCTGACACTATCCACTGCCACCACCTGGTTACGCTTTTTTTTTTTTTTAGTGAGAGAGACAGACAGACAGGGACAGACAGACAGGAAGGCAGAGAGAGATGAGAATCATCAACTTGTAGTTGCAGCACTTTAGATGTTCATTGATTGCTTTCTCATATGTGCCTTGACTGGGGGGCTAGAGCCAAGCCAGTGACCTCTTGCTCAAGCCAACGACCATGGGGTCATGTTTATGATCCCACGCTCAAGTCAGCAACCCCACAGCCAAGCCGGATGAGCCCCCAGATCAAGCCGTCAACTTCGGGGTTTTGAACCTGGGTCCTCAGCATCCCAGGTCAGTGCTCTGTCCTCTGTGCCACTATTGGACAGGCTGTAATCAATGATCTTTGTGCACCTGGAAGTGAAGTGAATACAGTAGTTCAAGGAGTTTGTGCATTAAAAAAAAAATTAGCTATTCTGCTACGGACCAGCGCGGCTAAATAATTCCAGGTCCTGAGTGGGAACGGCAAGGAATGGAGAAAATAAACTTAGAAAGAAGAAGGGATTGGGAGGTCTCTTTGCAATGCAAAGATAGCTTGCGAAAGCCAAGAGCCCCCCCACCCCCCAACCCCACTTTATTATATAACCATATGCAAATAAGGAAGTCTTTGATACAAAGTCACACATCTCCAAGGAATCCAAGAATTCTCCCAGGTGCAGAAACCCTCCACCACCACCCCATAACTGAAATCAACCAACATCAGAACAAACAATGGGTGAGAGGAAGGGCATGTAAATTGCTTCTAGCAACTTAAGCAAGCAAGTGAAGTGGGGGGATGGGATAAGTGCAAATACTCAGCTTCATAGCCAATATGGAGGTGGAGGTGGGGGAGAACTTAGCCTTTGGCTAAGCCTTAAACTGAGAGGGCTTTGCCAGCGTGCAGTCTCCCACACTATTTTCCCAATTTCCACTCACACAGTGTACAGAAATCCCTATTTCCTCACATTCTCACCAAAACTATCAGTGAACTTTTTAATTTTTATTGGCCTCATCAATTAAATGCAACATCACAGTTTTACTTTGCTTTTTACTTAGGGCGGTGAAAGGATTTTTGTCTCCTAGGAAAAGTCATCCTGTCTTATTTGCCAAAAATAACTTTGTCCATTTTTCCCCTTTATTACTTGACTGTTTAGAGGCACCTGTCTGTAAAGAGGTCGTTTCATTTTTAATTTTATGTTATCAACTATATCTACTCGCGGCTTCCGGCTTTGGGGTCATGTTTAGAAGGAATTTCCAAATAAGATTAAAAAAGAAGCCGTGGCCTGACCTGTGGTGGCGCAGTGGATAAAGCGTCGACCTGGGAACACTGAGGTCGCCAGTTCAAAACCCTGCACTGGTCTGGTCAAGGCACATATGGGAGTTGATGCTTCCAGCTCCTCCCCCCTTTCTCGCTCTCTCTCTCTCTGTGTCTCCTCTCTAAAATGAATAAAATAAAAAGAAATTAAAAAAAAAAAGTAAAAAAGAAGCCGCTCATTTCCCCACATAGCTAGCCCGTTGTTCCAGAATCGTGCGGCAATTACTCCTTCATCTTGTACTAAATTCTTTCTTATGTTTGGGCTTCCTTCTCAGTTACTATTCTGTCCCACTGATCTTTTAGCTTATTCAGACTTGTAGCTTTGTGGTTTTCCTGACCACTTTTCTTTCCAGACTAACTTTTTATTTATTTTATTTTATTCATTTTTTTTTAGAGGGGAGACAGAGAGAGAGAGAGAGAGAGAGAGAGAAAGAGAGAAAGGAGGGAGGAGCTGGAAGCATCAACTCCCATATGTGCCTTGACCAGACCAGTGCAGGGTTTTGAACTGGCGACCTCAGTGTTCCCAGGTCGACGGCTTTATCCACTGAGCCACCACAGGTCAGGCCAGACTAACTTTAGTATCACTTGGTGAAGGTGTTGCAGTGAAACTGGCGAGAGTAGACAAACATTTTCCACACTAAAGTACAAATTTAAAGGAGGCTTTTTTTTTTTTTTTTTTACAGGGACAGAGAGAGAGTCAGAGAGAGGGATAGATAGGGATAGACAGACAGGAATGGAGAGAGGTGAGAAGCATCCATCATTAGTTTTTTTGTTGCCATTGGGACACCTTAGTTGTTCATTGATTGCTTTCTCACATGTGCCTTGACTGCGGGTCTTCAGCAGACCGAGTAACCCCTTGCTGGAGCCAGCGACCTTGGGCCCAAGGTGGCGAGCTTTTGCTCAAGCCAGATGGGCCCCCCGCGCTCAAGCTGGCGAGCTCGGGGTGTCGAACCTGGGTCTTCCGGCATTCCAGTCCGACACTATCCACTGCGCCACCGCCTGGTCAGGCAAGGAGTCTTTTATTCAAAGCCCACAACCCCACGGACACCTAAGTCAAATCATGCAGGCCCCAAACACACTCAGGAGCAAGCTTTTAAATTTCTTTTTATTTTATTAATTTTAGAGAGGAGACGCTGGAAGCATCCACTTCCATATGTGCCTTGACCGAACCAGTGCAGGGTTTTGAACTGACGACCTCAGTGTTCCCAGGTCGATGCTTTATCCACTGCGCCACCACAGGTCAGGCAGGAGCAAGCTTTTAAAGGCAGGATTACATTCTGGCTAGGCCTACGGTATAGGAAGCAGTAAATAAAGCAGTGAAACAAACTAATTTACCATGTTGATCTATAGGATTCAGGGAAAAACTGTAGGGTGGTCAGCAATGGGGGAAGGTCACTTGAGAAACCAGACCCGGGAACATTGGCTAGGGCCGCCCACACCCATGCGGGCCTATAGAAACTTCCCAGGAGTCCTTGGAAAAGACCAACGGTTGGTCAGCTAGTGAGATTTCACCACATCATATGATTAAGTATCTCCCAGGTGGATCACCCCAGGCAACTTCCCTGGCCTCTGTCCCAGGGACCAGGGAATATCATCTGGGGAGCGCTCTCTATTAAATAAAGTTTCAGTGGTTCTTAACCTGGGCTCTATCGAACCCTAGGGGTTCATTGAGTCGGTCTCAGGGGTTCGGAGAAGCCTCTGCCGCGGAGGCCAGAATAAAGTAATACCATAATTTGTTGTGAGTTCATGCACTTTGTTGGTTCTGTTCTTTGAGCAAGGTGATGTTCATGCACGGCTCATTTTGTGCTCCAGTAAAAAAACATATACCTATGTCTTGAATTTGGAAAAAAAAAATCATATTTTATTTATCACTAAAGAAGGGTTCGGTGAATGCGCATATGAAACTGGTGGGTTCCGTACCTCAAAAAAGGTTAAGAACTACTGGACTAAGAGGACGGTGATAAAAGCAGCCAGAGCCTGAGGCTGAGAGGGCAGTGTTGCAGAAAGACACTTGAGGATGGCTGCTGGTGTCGTAGGCCAGAGGTGCTCACACTACACCCCGTGCTCAAGAGTTTGGACAATATCCTAGAAGTAAAAAAAGGAAGCTTTGAAACTTTCTGAGGGAGAGGTGAACAGCAAAAGAAGGACTCTAAGGGGGTTTTAAAGAATGACTCCCTTGAGGTGTTATGTAAATAGGTTACAGGAAAAGACAGGCTAGTGGAATTGGTTGCATTGATCCAGTGACCGACTTTAAAAAAAAAACAAAACTCTTGCATATGGTTTAGGTCAAAGGATAGTTATGGAAATTAAAATGAACAGAGGCAAGTATGAGATAAGCCAAGCAAGGCTGTCCAGAGGCCATTAAATCTAGGGGACAAAAGACAAGACAAAATAAATAGCAAACGGAAGTAAGAAGTACAGTAGCGATGAGGGTGAAACTCAAACGACTTGTAATTCCACTGGATAATGAAAAGAACCAGTCACCGCAGGGTTACGTCTCCGCGTAGCCCGGGGGAGGAGCAAGCACGTGAGGTTCTTACTCAGTGTAACTCTTAAGCAGCGCGTTCCTTTCCTTTCCTTCCTTTTAAGTAAATAAACACCCTTACGCTCAAAGAAGGAAAGGAAGTAATAAAGTCTCCCTCCTCAGTGGAGTATCATTATTCGCGTCTCACCAGAGGAAACTGACGCTCGGAATGGTAAACAATCTGCCTACGCACAGCTGGAAGTAGTCTGACTCAGTTTCTGTCCTGCCGGAATGTTGCCGTCTGATAACCCTTTCTTCTTTGAAACAAAATTGCAAGTGCCTGCAAATGGTGTGTGGCTAGGTCCGCTACCCCCCGCCCCTCCTGGGGAGGCCAGATGTCTGTTCTTCCACACCAGCGCAGAGGCCTCTTCCTCTCCTCGGAGCTGAGGCCTGGCCACCACACGGGAAACCCAACCGAGGGCGTGGGGTCCAGGCCCACGGCCGCGGGAGCTCGGCGGTGGGCCTGCAGCGCGCACACAGAGGCTTCTCTGTCACTGCCGCACCCCACGGACACTGCCTGCCTCCGCTACTGGTCCCCGAGGCTTGTGCTCCCGCGCGTTCCGCCCACGAGTGGGTGACAGGGCCTCTTCCGTCCTCTCCCGGAGGAAGCAAAACGCTTAGGTCCTGGAGGCCAAGACATGCAGTCGCCGGGGAGGCCCCCGCCAAGCCCCGCCCCGGGTGCCTCCTCTTCCGCTCTCGCCGGGGTGGGGTCTGTGCGGCCCCCCGGGATCCGCTCCAACGCGGCCACGTTGTCCCGCGCTCCTGGGCGCGCGCGGCCCACGGGGGCGCCCCCGTGGCGTAGCCGCGGGACTTGGTGGGGCTGCGGTCGTGCCCAGCTCGCTTTGCGCGGCTCCGCGGCGCAGGGAGCGGCCCGGCCACCGCGTGGTTCTAGCGCGCGGGCGCGTCAGGACCCTGGGCCCGGGAGGCGCCGCCCTCCGTCGGCCCCGCTCGCTTTCCCACGGTGCCGCCCAGGCACTGCGACCCGCCGCGGGGAGCGCGGTCCAGTTGGGCTCCGCGCAGACCGGGGCGCCGGGGCCCATGCCCGTGCGCCCCCGCCGGCCCGCGCTATGGCCTCCGGGAGCGTGGCCGAGTGCTTACAGCAGGAGACCACCTGCCCTGTGTGCCTGCAGTACTTTGCCGAGCCCATGATGCTGGACTGCGGCCACAACATCTGTTGCGCGTGCCTCACTCGCTGCTGGGGCGCGGCGGAGACCAACGTGTCGTGCCCGCAGTGCCGGGAGACCTTCCCGCAGCGGCACCTGCGGCCCAACCGGCACCTGGCCAACGTGACCCAGCTGGTGAAGCAGTTGCGCACGGAGCGGCCGCCGTCGGGGCCCGGAGGCGAGATGGGCGTGTGCGAGAAGCACCGCGAGCCCCTGAAGCTGTACTGCGAGGAGGACCAGATGCCCATCTGCGTGGTGTGCGACCGCTCGCGGGAGCACCGCGGCCACAGCGTGCTGCCGCTGGAGGAGGCGGTGGAGGGCTTCAAGGTGCGCGGAACTGGGGAGTGGGCCGTGCGTGTGCGTGTGTGTATGTATGTGTGCGTGTGTGTGTTGGGGGGGGTGGGAGGGAAGCCGGACAAAGGGAGGCGAGAACCCAAGAGGCTTCCTTTTTTTTTTTTTGCCTAGAAAATGGCTGAGCCGGACGTGTGTGTTCACAGCCGTCATTTCCTCTCTGTTCGCACTAGAGTCTGGGCACTCAGATTTGGGGAGGAAAACCTGTAGATGGTGAGGAAGCCACAAGTCCCCCCCCCCATGCGCCTTTCCTCCTGTGCCCCACCCAGCGTTGACCAGCTCGCGGGCCCATCCTACAGATGGACGACCCCACGGAAACCGCCCTTGAGCGTGGAAGAGGTGTGCTCGTGACACCACGTCCGTATCAGCAGGCTTCAGAGGCGCTCGTCCTCCCGTGGGCCCCTAGTTGATCTCTCAGACCCCCGCACAAGTTCACTGGCAGTCACGCATCAAGCATATCACCACTTAGTCGTACGCATTTCACCCAGCACGTCCCTGTGCTCCGTTCTGTTCTAGAAGCTCAGGGAAAGACTGCTGAAGTCATTTTACCACTCAGACCCGTAGATGGTAACAGTTACTGTGAGGGTTAAGCGAAATGAAGTGACGTTTGGAGGAGCCCTTTTGTGGGCTGTTGAACCAACAGAGAATAGTAACAGCTGAACGGTAACAGTAACCTGGAAACAAAGTCATTTCCTTGGCTATTGTGGAACAGCTACAGTGTTTAAAGCCTTTGAGTCGAGTCTCATTTCCGCTACACCAGCGATTTTCAACCTGTGTGCCACAGAATTTTTTTATTTTTGAGAGACCGGAACATGGAGCTGCTGCTCTAGGAGCCCTGACCAGGGATGGAAGCCCCGAGCTTTACATTTTGATGTGGGACGCTTTTCACTGGCTGAGCTAACAGGCCAGGGCCTTCAAACACCTGGTACCTGACTATTTAGTCAGGGGCCCTGGCCTCTTCTCCCTCAGATTGTCAAAATAATGACAACAGCCAACACAACACTAGCCATCCGGTATGAATGAATCAAAATTATACCTATTTTCTTTTTGTCATATCAGCAAAAAAAAATTTTTTTTGGCGTGCCACATAATTTTAATAATCAGTTTACACATGCCGAAAAATGAAAAAGGTTGAAAACCACTGTCCTGGGCCACGTGGTGTCTTTCCAGGGTCAGGTAGGTAGTGGACTCAGTTTCAGTTAAACACAAATAGCGGAAGGGAGAGGTTTGGTGACCCCGTGACCTGGTGGTGGATTGTGATCTGAGGACACGCTCACACCTGGGACCTGGGACTTGGCGTCAGGCATGTGGGTTGCACATGTGATGAGCAGAACAGCCATGCTGATCCTAAGGTCCTCATCCTGAATGGCCCTGTTTTTTGCTTTTCTTAGGAGCAAATCCAAAACCAGCTGGATCACTTGAAGAGAGTGAAGGATTTAAAGAAGAGGCGGCGGGCACAGGGGGAGCAGGCACGAGCTGAACTCTTGGTAAGGGGTCTTCACGGTTCACAGATACTGTCGCTTCCGCTGGTTACTTTCTCCTTAGTAAGGCTGGTCTTACTTCCTCCACCTCGTCACCTAGACTTCTGGCTTAAGGTGAAACAAGGCCATAGGCTGGTGGAGCCCCCTAGAGAGGTGAGAGCTGACCCGGCAAAAGCTTCACCTTCTAGCTTTGTGTATGTAGCTCAGGGCTGACTCTTGACAAAAGCCAGTGTAGATGAAGTTCTTAGGCAACAGTCAGCATCCTTGGGTACCATTCTGCAGACAGATGCCGACACTGGCTTTTCATGAGCCCCACTGCTGCTTCCTGTGGGAATGTTCGCTTTCTTTTTATTATTATTATTTTATTTTAAGTCTTTTTTCCACAGAGAGAGATAGATAGGGACAGACAGGAACGGAGAGAGATGAGAAGTACCAATCATTAGTTTTTCATTGCCGTTGCGACACCTTAGCTGTTTATTGATTGCTTTCTCACATGTGCCCTGACCGCGGGCCTTCAGCAGACCGAGCCTCCCCTTGCTGGAGCCAGCGACCTTGGGTCCAAGCTGGCGAGCTTTTGCTCAAGCCAGATGAGCCTGCGCTCAAGCTGGCGACCTCGGGGTCTCGAACCTGGGTCTACCGCATCCCAGTCCGACGCTCTATCCACTGCACCACCACCTGGTCAGGCGAGTGTTCACTTTGACAACATTTTATTTCTGAAGGTTTCTCTTTCCTTCCTTCCCTTGGTCTCCCCAGGTCTTGGCAAGGGGCTGTTTTGCTAGTTTGTGATAGGGATATTTGGAGGTTTTATTTTGAAAGTCAAGACAAAAAGTACAGAGACGTTTATAGTATATACTTAAAAGCCCATCTTAGGAGTTTTTAAACATTTATTTTTTGAACAATAAATAAGATATTAAAATTTTCCACTATTGCAGATATTTGCATGTGGAAAGCAAACTGTTAGACTAGTAGTGTGTAACACCATCTTGTGAGAAATGTTTGTCCTGGCCAGAGGGTAGCTGAGACCTTTGGACAGGGCTCTTGTTCCTGTGATGCCCTTAGGGCAGTGGTTCTTAACCTGGGTTCTATGGAACCCTAGGGGTTCGATGAGTCGGTCTCAGGGGTTCGGAGAAGCCTTTGCCGCGGAGGCCAGAATAAAGTAATACCGTAATTTGTTGTGAGTTCATGCACTTTGTTGGTTTTGTTCTTTGAGCAAGGGGATGTTCATGCACGGCTCATTTTGTGCACCAGTAAAAAGACATAGACCTATGTCTTGAATTTGAAAAAAAATATCATATTTTATTTATCACTAAAGAAGGGTTCGGTGAATGTGCATATGAAACTGGTGGGTTCGGTACCTCAAAAAAGGTTAAGGCCTGACCTGTGGTGGCGCAGTGGATAAAGTGTCGACCTGGAAACACTGAGGTCGCCAGTTCAAAACCCTGCACTGGTCTGGTCAAGGCACATATGGGAGTTGATGCTTCCAGCTCCTCCCCCCTTTCTATCTCTCTCTCTCTCTCTCTCTCTCTCACTCTGTGTCTCCTCTCTAAAATGAATAAAATAAAATAAATTTAAAAAAAAAAAAGGTTCAGAACCACTGCCTTAGAGGCTGCTCCCTGTTCTCCCCATTCAGGCCTCAGACCTCAGCTCCCCTTGCTTGAAGATAGGTCTGATGGCTGGAGAATCTTCTAGTGAGTTTGGGTGGAGTCAAGTTATGGATATAACCTTGGCCTTTGTGGGAGGATAGTCAGGGTACATGGACACACTTCCTTTTTTTGTATTTTTCTGAAGTGAGAAGTAGGGAGGCAGACAGACTCTCACATGCACCCGACCGGGATCCACCCGGCATGCCCATCTGGGGCATTGCTCTGCTGCAATTGGAGCCGTCCTCAGCACCGGGGCAAACTTTGCTCCAGTGGAGCCTTGGCTGCTGGAGGGGAAGAGAGAGACAAAGGAGATGATGAAGGGTGGAGAAGCAGATGGGCGCTTCTCCTGTGTGCCCTGGCCGGGAATCGAACCCGGGACTTCCACATGCTGGGCCGATGCTCTACCACTGAGCCAACCGGTCAGGGCCCTGGACCCACTTCTTGACTCTGACCACGAGCCAATTGGAGAGATGTAGAGAATAATGCAGCCCCCTGAGGCCTCAGTTTTCTCGTTTGTGAAATGGGACTACGCTGGTTTTTCAGCAAGGCTAGTCGTGCTGCCTCCTTTCTTTCCTCCGGTGGTGCAGGTGCTTCTCTGGTTGTCACTTGAGGAATCGAGGGATTGGCGGAGGGTGAAGCAGGGATGCTAAATGTCCTGCAATTTACATGGCAAGCCACGCAGAATTGCCCCCTCCAGCAGGGTGCCAATAACATCCCGTGTTTTTTTCTTTTTTTTAAGTTTGTAAGTGAGAGAAGGGGAGATAAACAGACTCTGGCAAGTGCCCTGACAGGGATCCACCAGGCAACCCCCCATCTGGGTTGATGCTCTGCCCAGCTGGGGCCATGCTTGCAACTGAGCTATTTTTAGAGACTGAGTCGGGGGCTCCGCTGAGCCATCCTCGGTGCGCTCAAATCAATTGAGTGACGGCTGCAGGATGGGGGGGGGGAGAGAGAAAAGGAGGAGGAGGGGAAGGGGGGAGAAGCAGATGGTTGCCTCTCCTGTGTGCCCTGACTTGGAATTGAACCCCGGGACATCCCCACACTGGGTTGACGCTCTGAGCCAACCAGCCAGGGCCAACATCCCTTTTGAGAAACACTGAATTAGTTGATCTTTAAGGTCTCTCTCAGCTTTAACTTTTTTATTTCTAAGATTACATTTTTATCATTTTTTTTTTTTGTCTTGGAAAGACTTATCCGGCTGAAAAAAGAGGTAGAAGTTTAAAATGGATTTTGAAACGAAGGTGTTTGTGCATGGCATGTTGCAGTGAGTCTTGAAGGAGGGTGGCTAGAGGGATGGTTAATGATGGAAGGCTCTCGGAAGTCTGAAATAGGTCAACTAGCTTTCTGGAAAGGTCCAGGTGGTAAATACACTGCTCACAAACACTAGGGGATATTTCAAAAACGAGTGTGAAGCGATAAGATAGCCTCTAATGTTTGTGAGCATTGTGGTTTTGGCTCCCTGGGCCGTATTGTTTGTTACAGTACTCAGCTGTTGTAGTTCTAGAGCAGCTTAAGGACAATGTGTAAATTACGGGTGTGGCGGTGTCCCACTAAAACTTGCTGGGGGGTGTGTGTGTGTGTGTGTGTGTGTGTGTGGGTAGACAAAAGAGGTTTGCTCACCCTTTGTTTAGAACACGGTATTAATAGGACCCTCTTGAGGGAGGTGGGTGTGGAAACTTTGGCAAATTAACCTGCACCATTGAACCTGGAGGGGGCGGAAACCCTTCGAAGTGGCTCGGGGTGAGGATCGTTGTGGAAATCACGTCTGCATCTTCCCAACCATCCTCCACGGGCACCTGTCTGATCATGCCACTTCCCTGACAGCCTTGACAGCCTTTGGTGGCTCTCCGTTGTAATAGCTGGCCAGGCAAGGCATGTGCTGCTGGTCTCTTAACTTGTGGCCTCTACCCTCAGGGTTTATGCGACCCCATCCAGGCAGAAGCTATGCCTTCTCTCCCCGTCTTTGACCTATGCCATTATTTTCCTCCTGGAATGTTCTCCCGGTTTTGGACCACCCGGTGAGCTCCCGGTCCTTCTACAAGACTCTCTGACCACCGCTTTGGTGAAGACTGCCGACGTCCTCCCACCCCAGCTGTGTCCCTGTCCTTACTCACCCGTCTATGATTACATGTGTCCCGGGAACCCCGACTCTGACCTGACTTGAGTTTCTTGAGGGAAGCGACTGTGTCTTGATGATCACCGGGGTAATACAGCTCTTGGCTGTTCTACATCCAGTCAGTAAAGATCGGGGGGAAAAAAGCGAGCAAGTGAACCAGATACTTGTTTTAGTGTGCAGGATGCAGCGATGAGGTCGGGGGCACAGGGGGGGCCGGTGGGAAGGGCTGCAGAGGCGACCCTTCTGTCTCCTCCCTGCCCGCTGTGCGCAGAGCCTGACCCAGATGGAGAGGGAGAAGATCATCTGGGAGTTTGAGCAGATGTATCACTCCCTGAAGGAGCACGAGTACCGTCTGCTGGCCCGCCTGGAGGAGCTGGACCTGGCCATCTACAACAGCATCAACGGCGCCATCACCCAGTTCTCGTGCAACATCTCCCAGCTCAGCAGCCTCATCGCCCAGCTGGAGGAGAAGCAGCAGCAGCCCACCAGGGAGCTCCTGCAGGTGAGGCTAGATAGAGCGCCCTGCCCCAACGGGCCGTGCCAAGCATTTACCTTCCCCCTTACAGAGCAAGCCGGTGAGCAGGGGCGGTCAGTCCCAGCGGTCCTGGGGTGTGACCCTCCCGGTGCAGGGGGTACCCAGCGAGCCCACAGGAAAGGAGGGATACCTACCTGTCTGTCACTCACGAGTTCATTTATTTTTATTTTTTATTTTTTAAATTATTTTTATTTACTTATTCATTTTAGAGGAAAGGGAGAGAGAGAGAGAGAGAGAGAGAGAGAGAGAGACAGAAGGGGGGGGAGGAGCAGGAAGCCTCAACTCCCACACGTGCCTTGACCAGGCAAGCCCAGGGTTTGGAACCGGCAACCTCAGCATTCCAGGTCAACGCTTTATCCACTGCGCCACCACAGGTCAGGTACTCATGAGTTCATTTAACACGTGCGAGTGGCCTGCGTGCGAGTGGTCTGCTCTGGGCCGGGCGCTGTCCTGGGGACTGGGGTGAAGGGCGAGGAAGCTCTACTGAAATGGCTGTTCTGATGTTGTGATCAGATAACAACACAACGAACAGACAAGTACCATAGCTGCTGACGAAGGCCAGGAAGAACTAGGGCCCGCCATTTGTTCTAGTATGTCCTGTGAGGTCAGTAGCGTTTTTACGTAGATTAAAGTGGTTGGAAAAAATCAGAACAATGGCCTGACCTGTGGTGGCGCAGTGGATAAAGCGTCGACTTGGGAACACTGAGGTCGCCAGTTCAAAACCCTGCACTGGTCTGGTCAAGGCACATATGGGAGTTGATGCTTCCAGGTCCTCCCCCCTTTCTCTCTCTCTCTCTCTCTCTCTCTCTCTCACTCTGTGTCTCCTCTCTAAAATGAATAAAATAAAAATAAATTTTAAAAAAATCAGAACAATATATTTCATGTGTGTGAAAATATAAAACTCACATTTTGTCATCCATATATATATGATTGGCACATAATCCATCTTTATTATGTTTTATCTATTGTTACTTTTCTACTGTAACATCAGAGCTGTGACAGGCTATTGGGCCTTTTTTTTTTTTTTTTAAGTTTCCCCACTCCTGCTTTAGAATGAGAAGAGAGGAGGGTTTGCTTTAAGCTTTTATGAATGTGGGTATTTCTTGCTAGCAAAACAATGGAACAGGTGGCCAGAGAGGCAGAGTGCAGTCAGGAAGGATGCTTTGACATTAGAAAGAATAGGAGGGCCAGTGATTGTGGAGTCTGAAAGCATGGCCGTTGTGATGACCTCTGTGGGACAGCTTGGGCAGGGGCCCGTTAGGGAGAGGTGGGGACTACATGTGCTGAGTGGTGGGTACAAGGGTCTAAGTCTGAAGGAGGTGTAAGAAAACTCTTGGAGATGAGGGAGGGTTGTGGGGCGTCATGGGAAGGGCTGCTGAAAAAATGACATACATGTTTTAAAAGAACGTGCGGGAAGAAGAGCCTGTGTCACAAGGAACAAGGTGAGGAAAACCCCTGGTGCTCTAACAGTAATGCGCACTAGTCACCAGTGGGTTGTTCCTGAGGAGGCAGAGGGAGTGGGAACTACAGCATGTGTGGGAGTTGGTTTTGGATGATCCTCTGTTGTGCAGGCAGGTTGTGAGGCTTCATAAAAACCTGGTGACCTTCGTTCTCTTTTGTGTGCGTATTTTTCTGAAGTGAGAAGTGGGGAGGCAGACAGACAGACTCCCGCATGCGCACGACTGGGATCCACCCGGCATGCCCACCAGGGGGCGATGCTCTGCCCATCTGGGCTGTTGCTCTGCTGCAACTGGAGCCATTCTAGCACCTGAGGCAGAGGCCATGGAGCCGTCCTCAGTGCCCAGGCCAACTTTGCTCCAGTGGAGCCTTGGCTGTGGGAGGGGAAGAGAGAGAGAGAGAGAAAGGAGAGGAGGAAGGGTGGAGAAGCAGATGGGCGCTTCTCCTGTGTGCCCTGGCTGGGAATTGAACCAAGGACTTCCTCATGCCGGGCCGACGCTCTACCACTGAGCCAACTGGCCAGGGCTTGTTCTCTTTTATAGTGGGAATGCAGGGTCATCCTTGAGCAGGATAGTTAGGGAAGGTATGAGCTTTGAGGGCTGTGGGAAAGTTCTGGAATTACTGTTTTTTAGTAAAGCCGTTTGGTTTGTGAGACGTGTGCTTGGTCACTGAACTTGGGATTATGCTGGGAGCGTGGGTGATGACTGCTCCGATACAGGCATGGAGAACACAGGTAGTTGGGCTCATCCAGGCTTCAGGCTTTGAAAGATGGACTTCAGGGGTTTTTTGTTGTTGTTTGTGATAAAATAAATCAAGGCATTGACTGTGTCAGCCATTTCGAAGAGTATGTATAACTCAGTAGCATTTAGTCAACTCAAAGTGTTGTGCAAAATTATCACAACCACCTCGTTCCAGAACGCTTTGAGCACCTCAGAAGGAAACCTCTGCCCGTTCCTGGTCCCTCTCTAGCCCCAGGCAACCACTGGTCTGCCCTGTGTCTC
This sequence comes from Rhynchonycteris naso, assembly GCA_037038555.1. Classification (NCBI taxonomy): domain Eukaryota; kingdom Metazoa; phylum Chordata; class Mammalia; order Chiroptera; family Emballonuridae; genus Rhynchonycteris; species Rhynchonycteris naso. The sequence goes on along the minus strand of CM073000.1, from coordinate 319,351 downwards.
CATGGGTTTGCTTATTGTGGATATTTGACATAAGGGGTGGAGTCACGTATTTCATGTGTTTGCAAGCTCACCCATGCACACGCACACTGGACTACTAGGCAGTGGTAAAGAAGAAGGAGGCCGACACCTATGAACAAGGTGGTTTCCATGATAATAGTTTTTTTATTTTATTTTATTTTTTTACAGGGACAGGGAGAGAGTCAGAGGGATAGAGAGGGACAGACAAACAGGAACAGAGAGAGATGAGAAGCATCAATCATCAGTTTTTCGTTGCCGTTGCGACACCTTAGTTGTTCATTGATTGCTTTCTCACATGTGCCTTGACCGCGGGCCTTCAGCAGACCGAGCAACCCCTTGCTGGAGCCAGCGACCTTGGGTCCAAGCTGGTGAGCTTTTGCTCAAGCCAGATGGGCCCCGCACTCAAGCTGGCGACCTCGGGGTCTCGAACCTGGGTCTTCCGCATCCCAGTCCGATGTTCTATCCACTGCGCCACCACCTGGTCAGGCCCAGGATATAGTCTTAAATGAAAAAAATCCTGGAAGCATCAACCAGAAAATACGGGGATGGGAGAAAAAGTGACTGAGATTCTCTCCAGCTGAGTCTCAGACTTTTTAAGTGCCAAAAATAAGAACAGTAATGAATTATCTATAACCCATTGGATAATGTAAGAATCTATGAGTTCCTACTAATGATAAATAAGAAGGGAAAATTTTTCCTTTCAATAGTAGTATGTTGACAACGTAACAGAAGGAATTTTGACTTTTGAAAACGACCAATTGGCAACCCTGATAATGAAAGTTAATTCAGACCATAATTTTTTTTTTTCTTTTTTACAGGGACAGAGAGAGAGTCAGAGAGAGGGATAGATAGGGACAGACAGACAGGAACAGAGAGAGGTGAGAAGCATCAATCATTAGTTTCTTTTTTTTGTTGTTGCCACCGAGCAACCCCTGCTGGAGCCAGCGACCTTGGGTCCAAGCTGGCGAGCTTTTGCTCAAGCCAGATGGGCCCGTGCTCAAGCTGGTGAGCTCAGGGTCTTGAACCTGGGTCTTCCGCATCCCATTCTGACACTATCCACTGCGCCACCGCCTGGTCAGGCTCAGACCATAATTTTTGATAGATGGTAAATCTAAAGGGGGAAAGTTTAATACAGGAATCCGCAAACTTTTTACACAGGGGGGCCAGTTCACTGTCCCTCAGGCCGTTGGAGGGCCGGACTATAAAAAAAACGATGAACAAATCCCTAAGCACACTGCACATATCTTATTTTAAAGTAAAAAAACAAAACTGGAACAAATACAATATTTAAAATAAAGAAGAAGTAAATTTAAATCAACAAACTGACCAGTATTTCAATGGGAACTATGGGTGCGGATGCATTCTGTGCTCCTCTCACTGACCACCAATGAAAGAGGTGCCCCTTCCGGACGTGCGGCGGGGGCGGATAAATGGCCTCAGGGGGCCTCATGCGGCCCGTGGGCTGCAGTTTGGGGACCTCTGGGTTAATAGAAATTGATATATTAACATAATTTCGAAGTTGTCATTTTTAAGTTACTTATTAATCACACAACGGAGAATAGTATCTCTCACTAGTAAGGGGCAAGCAAATACTGTGTGCCTTTCGAAGGTCACAACATTCACTTGTCAAAGGCTGTACAACCTGAATTTAGTCGTGAGGGGAAGATCTGACAGACCCAGATGAAAGGTCATTCTCCCATCCAAGTGCTAACCAGGCCCGACCCTGCTTAACTTCCAAGATCAGACCAGATCGGGCGCGTTCAGGGTGGTATGGCCGTAGACTGGAAGGTCATTCTATAAAATGACTAGTCTGTATTAAGCCATGGTCAACCTCACGAAAGATAAATCAGTGCAAAGGAACTGTTTGAGATTAAAGACATAACTAAATGCAGTGGGTGATCCTGGATTGCCTTAGGGGGAGGGAAGTAGCTGTGAAGAACATTATTAAGTCAGTTGGTTAAGTTAGAATATGGATTAGCTACACATCAGCGTTCAACTTTCCGAGCTGCATAACTGTACTGCTGTTATATAAGAAAATACTTAGGAAACGAACACAGAAAGTATAAAGCAGTCAAAGGATATAATATACAGTATTCCCCATGTATAAGATGCACCGTTTTTCGAAAAATTTGGGTTCTAAAAACTGGGTGCGTCTCATCCAGTGGTTGTGGCATTTCAAATGCCATTGATGGAACTGAGGATGAGGCAATATATGAAGACAGGTCGTCATCAGACATAGATGATAAACTAATGGATGGGATTTTTTTGTTGTTGTTTTGTTTTTTGTGACAGAGAGAGAGAGGGAGAGGGAGAGGGACAGATGGGGACAGACAAACAGGAAGGGAGAGAGATGAGAAACATCAATCTTCATTGCAGCAGGTCGTTGTTCATTGATTTCTCACATGTGCCTTGACTGGGGGGGGGGGGCTACAGCAGAGCGAGTGACCCCTTGCTCAAGCCAGCGACCTTGGGTCCAAGCTGGTGAGTTTTGCTCAAACCAGATGGGCCTGCGCTCAAGCTGGCGACCTTGGGATCTCGAACCTGGGTCTTCTGCATCCCAGTGCGATGCTCCCTCCACTGCGCCACCGCCTGGTCAGGCTAGATGGGAGTTTGGACAGTGATGAGGAGTGGTATGAATTTTATGATGAATATAACTTGAGTTCAATAATTTTATGTAATACTTTTTTTTTTTTTTTTAAATTTCGGGCCCCAAAATTAAGATGTGTCTTATACATGGGAGCGTCTTATACATGGGGAAATATGGTCAGCAATGGTGTGTCAAATGGTCCTAAGGATAAATTTGTTTATAATAACCTGGTAAGTCTGCGTAAAGAGTGTACAGTATATAGGAGCTCTTTCTGCTAGCAGCTTTTCTGTGTACTTGAAATAATTTCACAGTAGAGAGTTTAGGGAAGCCAGCTGCCCAGTTGTGGTCTGAGGGTGAGACGCTTGAGTTAGTAAATTTGAAATCTCGAAGTTCTTGAGCATTGTTGCAGATCGAGGACGTAGGAAGTGCAGTGAAGCGAGTAGTGTACCCAGCTTCCTCTGCCCAGTGTTTGTTTACCTCCTCGACTGTGAGAGGTGTCCTTGTCCCCCTGGTTTCTCCCTGGACGGGCAGCCCATTCTTGGGTTTTCAGCATACGTCTGTGGAAGAAAACTGTAGCTACAAATGACTTCTCATGATTACCCTATCTTTTTTTCTCTTACAGGACATTGGGGACACATTGAGCAGGTATGGTGTTTTTCTCTCCCTAATGTTAAAGTCAAGCAGGGGAAGACTGCCTCCTTGATACTTATGAATCCTGAAAGGACCCCAAAGCCAGGATGGCCATCTTGCCAGATGGGCACATACAGAATTATTAGTGCACAAGGAAGGTGCACGGACCACAGCTCTTCTCATTAAAACTTGGGATTATTGACAAATTGTGGGGTGAGTGGGCAGAGTTAAGGGGCCCACTGGGAAGGGGGTGCTGGTGGTTTTGAGGATGTCCGTGGGGAGGGTGGAGGCTTATAGGCACTTGGCAGAGTGCTAGGGCACATTATGATTGTTGCTTCCTACACATTCCAGGATCCTTTCTCTTTCATTCGCTCTCTCTTTTCCTTTAATGGGGAAAAAGATGGCCCCAAAAGGGCGTGACCAGCTTGCTTGTGTAATTAGTGATGAGACACCTGGATTCTGGCTCTTCTTCTCGTTATTTCTATGCTGTATCATCAGACAGAACGTGAGGAAGAAAGCGCTCCCTGAGTGTTGGAACAGGACTGAGCAGGGCGAACTTGGAGTGGGCAAGAAGCCAGGCAGAGGAGGCAAAAGTTGCGTTTATAGGGCAGGATGGTGAAGGCAAGCTGGATAGGTCTGGGCGGGGGGGCGGGGGGGCATAATGTTTGGTGGAGGACCTACAGGGGTGGAGTCTGGCTTGGGGGGAGCTGAGCCTGAAGCTGATTACAATCCTGACGGGTGAGAACACGCCCGAGGAAACACGACTTGGTGATGTGGAAACACTGGCGGCTGGCTCGGGGTTGTGTGGATAGAATCCTGTGGATAGACTTGCTCCTTGAGGGCCCCTGGGAGGGGGAGATGAGTTGGTAGTTGCAAACTGTCCCAGCCAGCTGACCCCCCAGCAAATACTACTTGTTACTTTTGACTTTTGGATGTCAGTTTAGTTCTGACCCAACAGAGGATCCTAACGTTTGTGCCAGTGATGGGCAATCTTTTGAGCTTGGTGTGTCAAAATTGACCAAAAAAATGAGCATAACTCGAGTGGTGTGTCACTTCGAGAAAAAAACCCGTAATTTCGTGATATTTATAGTTTTAAATAACAAAACGTTTTAGCCTACAGACCTCCGGCACAAAGTGTCTACACTACAGCAAATGTTTTATCCTCTGCTATTGCACCTGGCCGTGCAGGAGCTGAGGATGAAACGTCCTCTCAGCATGCGGCCCCATACTTCTCTGGTATGCAGCCACATATGGCCGCGTGTCATCGAAAATGGCTACGTGTGTCAGTGCTGACATGCGTGTTGTAGGTTCGCCATCACGGGCTTATGCCGTTAAGGTATGGGTTTGGCTTGATGAGATAGGAATTCCAAAATTTCATCACTGGCTTCAGACCTGAAACATCATAAAGACTCATCACTGTCAGAAATGTGCTCAGGACTGGTACGGTGGGTCCAGCGATCACCAGACTTGGGGCTCCTTCCCTGCACTGTTGTGCTATTCCTAAGCACAGTCCTCCTTCTTTATCAAGATAGTTGCTACAGTGCCAGCCACAGGAAGGAAATAAATACATCACATTACATTTCTTTTTAAGCCGGTTTCTGAAATCCATGCAAGACACTTTTGAACCTCTCATTGGTCAGACCCCTGTCACAGGGTCACATCTAGACTGGGCAGCTAGGACCCAGTCAAGTTATGAAAATGGAAGAAGGGATAGTTGTGGTTAGGCAATGAGCAATCGGTCTTTTGCCACAGGCCCCTTGAAAGGGTATAGGTAGTTGGGTACTGTCCCGGGAGGACCCATCTGTCTGAAGATGTCATTCTTACCCTATTCGGGAACCTGAGGGGGGTCATTGCCCACCATGAATATCTACTAGGACTTCGACATGGAATCTTGGGCTTTCTTTCTGGCTTGCATTTCATTTCAGTTCAATTCAAGTAACCTTCAGAAAAGCCATGAGCTATGTGCTTTGGGAGATTTAATAAAATGAGGAAGATGTCTCTTTGTTTTCCACTTTATTTTTTTATTTATTTTTTAACAGGGACAGAGTCAGAGAGAGGGACAGACAGGGACGTAGAGAGGTGAGAAGCATCAATTGTTAGTTTTTCGTTGCCGTTGCGACACCTTAGTTGTTCGTTGATTGCTTTCTCACATGTGCTTTGACCGCGGGGCTTCAGCAGACCGAGTCACTCCTTGCTGGAGTCAGCGACCTTGGGTCCAAGCTGGTGAGCTTTTGCTCAAGCCAGATGGGCCCATGCTCAAGCTGGCGAGCTCGGGGTGTCGAACCTGGGTCTTCCGCATCCCAGTCTGACACTCTATCCACTGGGCCACCACCTGGTCAGGCTGTTTTCCACTTTACAGGGTCATAGTTGAGGAGAGGATGATGGAAAAGGGGACTTTTTTAAAGACTCTTGACCTCGGTTAGCCAGCTCAGCCCAGGCTAACCCTGTTCTGGCCCTGGAAGGTCATGGAGTTAGGGAAGGGATTCACTCTTTTTTTTTTTTTTTTTAAACTTAGGGCTGAAAGAATTAGGATCCCCGAACCTTGGATCACACCTCCAGATCTGCAAGAGAAAATCCATATTTTTGCCCAAAAATGTCTGTTCATGACGGAGAGTCTGAAGCAGTTCACAGGTACTGTGAACAGCGCTGTCTGAGGGGAAGTGGGTTGATTGATGCTCGGGTGGCGGGTGCCTGGCAGGCTCTGTTTTCCAGCCAGGTCGTGGGATGCACGCTGATGGACGTTTCTTTCTCCCCTTAGAAAAAATGCAGTCAGACATGGAGAAAATCCAAGGTAAATCTATCTACTTAACGGGCGTTTGATGTTGGAAGTTTCCTGGGAAACGGCTGTCTGCGTTAGAAGTGTGGGAACACCGGGCAGGGCTGATAGAGTCCCACTGCCCCGCCATGCCTGGCATTTCACCCCTTCCTCCTGCTTTTTGTTCATTATTTTTTTTGTTTGTTTCAATTAATAGCCTCTTGTTTTCATTTTGAAGTCTTTTTAACTCTGCACTCAGTTCTCAATCTTAACGTGGGTAGAGGAGAAAAATAGGCAACCCAGAATGAATCCTGAATTTAGCGATTGTCCGGAATTGGTGAAGAGGGTGAATGGAAACAGCCCTCGTCCCGTTCCAGCTGACCCAGAATGTACAGGTATAATTTACGGAGCGCCTGCTGCTTGCGGACACGGCTGCTGACCAGTGTAGGGGGGACTGAGCAGCCTGACCCCAGGCGGCACCGTGGGGGAAGGGGTGAGGAGCGGGGCACCTGGATCCTGGGTCCCTTGCTGCTGTAACGGTTCCACACCCTGTGGGCGTAGCTCGGAGGTACTGCCCCCCGTGCCCGTCTGGCTCTGAACCACTGCAATAAAGTACATTTTGCAATAAAGTGAGTCATGAATATGTCGGTTTCCCGGTGCACATAGAAGTTATGTTTACACTACGCTGTCTGTTTGAAGTGTGTAATAATAGCATTATGTCCTTTAAGAAAGAGTGTACGTACCTTGCTTTAAAAACAGTTTATTGTTTATAAAAAAAAACGCTTAACCATCTGAGCCTGCAGCCAGTCGTGATATTTTTTCTGGTGTATAGGGTCTCACCTTCAGTTTGTAAAAAAAAAGAAAATACCCCCCCCCCCAATGTTGGTGAAGTGCAATAAAACGAAGTATTTTTGTAATTTCTTCCTCTATAAATAAGGAAAATAGTAGTTAACCGCCTTGTAAAGTTGTAAGGAATCAATGAAATTAGCTGCCATTTCTAAAATCTCTAGCTTGGGGCCTGACTCGTCATAAACCCTCTGGGTATTTTATTTTATTTTTTTAATTTTTTTTTTTTTTACTTAATCATTTTTAGAGAGGAGACACAGAGTGAGATAGAGAGAGTGAGAGAGAGAAAGGGGGGAGGAGCTGGACGCATCAACTCCCATATGTGCCTTGACCAGGCCAGTGCAGGGTTTCGAACTGGCGACCTCAGTGTTCCCAGGTTGACACTTTATCCACTGCGCCACCACAGGTCAGGCACCTCTGGGTATTTTATTAACATGTCCCAGGTATTTAAGGAGAACTCTTTCAATGTAAAACTTTTCTGCTCCTGCGCCACATTCAGTTAGGGACTGGTTGGTGGTCTGGTGGAATCTGAAATCCTTATATGTAGGTAAATTCTTATTCTTGGCAAATTACAACGGCCCATCATCATCTCTGTTATTTTTAATTTCCTGTGTCATGTATGCTGAGTCTTGATTTGCACGATGTCTTTTTATTCATGTACATACTCTTGGTACCTGCCAACGTCGATGTAGGGGACACTCACATGTCCATAAGCAAAACAAACAGGGAGAAGTTCCACTTACCACAGTGGATGATACCAGAAGCTGTTAGTTCAGACATGACCTTCCTCGTTCTAGTTCTCATGGACTTCTCCTGCCACTTAAAAGGCTTCCTGTGAACCCATCCGCATAAATGGTTTGTTAACTCTTAAGTGCCTTTTAAGTGAATAGTTTTATTTGCTCCAATGTGGTGGTAGGTGTCACTCAAGCCACCCAGCCCCTAGAATAGAGGTGACTTGCGAAAGCCAAGAGTTGTGTGTGTGACGTGCACTTGGAGCCATGTTCCCCCCTGGTAGACTCATCTTGCACACAGGAGGGTGGAATCCTTGATCTTGGCTGACTTGGACCCAGTGGGCTCCTAGACCAGATGTGTGGTTATGCTTTCACTCAAAGTTCCCAGTCCCCTGCCCCCTTAGAGCTGGATGATGGGGAGTCATAGTGTATGAAGGAATCAGTGCATGGCTGACGATAGGTTTCTAGTGGAAACCAGTGTTTATGATCCTAACCGAAGTTCCCTCAGGTTGGTTGTTTCCTGGAAATGCATGTATATGACTTCCATAACTTCTTTTCTCTTTTGTTCTTTCAGAGTTAAGAGAGGCTCAGTTATACTCAGGTAAGTGTTAGAAAACCCATGCAGGGAAAGAAGTACAAATTTTTATAAACGTCATCAGTATTGGATGATTGTAGAAATTGCCTAATATTTTGGAATCCTTTAGGTCAGTGGCTTTCAACCTTTTCATACTTGGGGACTGGTGAACATAGAAGAATTATTTCAGGGACCGCTGAGGCAGAAATCACCCTGAGCATAAGCGAATTCGACTGAGATCATTGGGTTTATAATCCTCGTACATCATCAGGGTGGTTTAGCTCTTTCGAGGAACAGCACGAAATTTCTGCTGGACCCTTCCACAGACCAGTGACTGAAAAGCACAGCTTTGGGTGATGTGTAAAAATGATACACAGTAACGGTTAAAAATCATTGCTTGTTTCTATGTGTTTATAATACTTTTGCCTCCTGCAGTGATTCAGAGCTGAAGACATGGACCTTTGAAATAGGAAATCAGGCATAGGTGCTGTGAAGAATTATTGAATGAAATCGCAGCCTCCCCAAAAGTAGAGCAGCGCTCTCTGTCCAGCCTCAGGGCAGTGTGTGGTTTGTAAAAAACAAGCTATTCTTCCAGAAAAAGGGATCCCGTTCAACTTGTTCTTAGTGCCAGCGAGAGTCTAGGAATCTCATGTCACATCTCTATGCCTTGATGCAAGAGTTGAAACTTCCCTTCCCCTAACCCCTGGTCAGCAAACTGCAGCTCACGAGCCACATGCAGCTCTCTGGCCCCTTGAGTGTGGCTCTTCCACAAAATACCACGTGCGGGCGCTACCTCAATAAGGAATGTACCTACCTATATAGTTTTAAGTTTAAAAAATTTGGCTCTCAAAAGAAATTTCAGTCATTGTACTGTTGATATTTGGCTCTGCTGACTGAGTTTGCCGACCACTGCCCTAACCCATCACCTTCACCTAATGTTATTAAACTTCTTTTTTTAATTTTATTCATTTTAGAGAGGAGACAGAGTGAGAGAGAGAGAGAGAGAGAGAAAGGGGGGAGGAGCTAGAAGCATCAACTTCCATATGTGCCTTGACCAGACCAGTGCAGGGTTTTGAACTGGCGACCGGGTAAATCTGTGTTCTCAGGCACTCAAACCTGAGGTGTATATAGTCACTTGGGTGTTTTCTGTTGTGTGGAATCCTGAAGAAAGCGGACAGTAGGCCTTTTTTTTTTCCTTTTTTTTATTATTTTATTCATTTTAGAGAGGAGACACAGAGTGAGAGAAAGAGAGAAAAGGGGGAGGAGCTGGAAGCATCAGCTCCCGTATGTGCCTTGACTAGACCAGTGCAGGGTTTTGAACTGGCAACCTCGGTGTTCCCAGGTCGACGCTTTATCCACTGCGCCACCACAGGTCAGGCTAGTAGGCCTTCTTTTGTTGGAGTTTATTCACTGCTGTGATTCGTATTTCTTCCAACAAGTATTAATTGAATACCTTGTTAATTCAATTACTGTCTTAACATTGTGCAGGATACTGTAGAAGGAACAAAAGAGCGTAAGACCCTGTCTTGTCCTTGGAGTTTAGCGTCTGGCTGGTGTTATGAGGGACATGCTTGGCATGAGAGAGGTGTGGGTGGACTGTTACCCAGTGACCTGTTGTGGGGTTTTTGCTAGATTCATGTAGCCCACCTGAGCTTTGGTTTGGAGGGGTAATGTTTTGGAATCCTTTTTTTTTTTTTTTTTTTTTTTTGTATTTTTCCAAAGTTAGAAGTGGGGAGGCAGAGAGACAGATTCCTGCTTGCGCCCCACCACCGGGATCCACCCGGCATGCCCACCAGGGGGCGATGCTCTGCCCATCTGGGGCGTTGCTCTGCTGTAATCTGAGCCATTCTAGTGCCTGAGGTGGAGGCCAGGGGCCAACTTTGCTCTCCAGTGGAGCCTTGGCTGTGGGAGGGGAAGAGAGAGACAGAGAGAAAGGAGAGGGGAAAGGGTGGAGAAGCAGATGGGCGCTTCTCCTGTGTGCCCTGGCTGGGAATCGAATCCAGGACATCCACACGCTGGGCCGATGCTCTACCGCTGAGCCAACCAACCGGCCAGGGCATGTTTTGGAATCTTCCCCTGAACCAGATTTAAGAGCATAGGATCAACAGATGAGAGAGTGTCTGTCCCTGTTTGTGATTGAAAGATGCCTTGATACTAAAAATCCACCAAGAGGAGTGGGCGGTACACTTCTCGTTTCCGATTTAAGAGAGGGGATGCGTAAATGGCTTCGGCTGGTTGAGGAACGTGTGGACCATGTATTGGATATAAGAAAGTGAATAGGATGTACATGTACTGAGTAGAGGTCCTATGGAACGGAGAATATACAGTGTGTCCGTAAAGTCATGGTGCACTTTTGAAGAGTAACACACTACAGAAGAGTGAATTTAAAGATGGGAAAATTGTTACAGGTTCCCAGTTCCTTCTCCTCAGTTTTAAAACTCTTAATTTGTACCGCATTTCCCCACATATAAGATGCAACCTTTCCCGAAAAATTTGGTATCTAAAAACTGGGCGCATCTTATACAGTGGTTGTGGCATTTCAAATGCCATAGATGGAACTGAGGACGAGGCAGTATATGAAGATGGATTCGTCATCACAGACGAGGACAAGCTCATGGATGGGAGTTTTGACAATGATGAGTTGTATGAATTTTGTGATGGCCTGACCAGGCGGTGGCGCAGTGGATAGAGCGTCGGACTGGGATGCGAAGGACCCAGGTTTGAGACCCCGAGGTCACCAGCTTGAGCGCGGGCCCATCTGGCTTGAGCAAAAGCTCGCCAGCTTGGACCCAAGGTCGCTGGCTCCAGCAAGGGGTTACTCGGTCTGCTGAAGGCCCGCGGTCAAGGCACATGTGAGAAAGCAATCAATGAACAACTATGGTGCTGCAACGGCAACGAAACACTAATGATTGATGCTTCTCATCTCTCTCCGTTCCTGATGAATAAAACTTGAGTTCAATAACTTTATGTAATATATTTTCAAATTTCGGGCCCCAAAATTAAGGTGCATCTTATACATGAGTGTATACACGGGGTAATACTGTATATGGGAAATTCAGCTTATCCATGGATATTGTGGCTTAAGAGGTCAAAGACGGAATGGATGTAAAAAATCTTGATCTTTTCAATATATCCTGGCTTTACAAGGTAAACAGCTAAATTTCAACAGTCTTCTTTTTGTTGTTGTTGAATGTTAAATTCAGGCTGTATTTCATTATAAAATAAATGCAGCCTGTCGTTTGTCGTGGGGGGCTCTTATTCTCTTAAGCAGGTAGGAGAAAATCTGGGTGTTCTCGAGCGAGTTCTCCTGACCCTCCCCTTCTCTGTCTCTGCAGTGGACGTGACTCTGGACCCCGACACAGCCTACCCCAGCCTGATCCTCTCTGACAATCTGCGTCAAGTGCGGTACAGTTACCTCCAGCAGGACCTGCCTGACAACCCTGAGCGGTTCAATCTGTTTCCCTGTGTGTTGGGCTCTCCATGCTTCATCGCTGGGAGACACTATTGGGAGGTAGAGGTGGGGGATAAAGCCAAGTGGACCATAGGTGTGTGTGAAGACTCGGTGTGCAGAAAAGGTGGGGTAACTTCTGCCCCCCAGAATGGATTCTGGGCAGTGTCCTTGTGGTATGGGAAAGAGTACTGGGCTCTCACCTCCCCAATGACCGCCCTCCCCCTGCGGACCCCTCTTCAGCGGGTGGGGATCTTCTTGGACTATGATGCTGGTGAGGTGTCCTTCTACAATGTCACGGAGAGGTGTCACACCTTTACTTTCTCTCACGCTACCTTCTGTGGGCCTGTCCGGCCCTACTTCAGTCTGAGCTACTCAGGAGGAAAGAGTGCGGCTCCTCTGATCATCTGCCCCATGAGTGGGATTGATGGGTTCTCTGGCCACGTTGGGAATCCTGGTCATGCAATGGAGACCTCCCCTTGAGGGGAACACGGGCCAGAAGGGCTGTTGACCATCCTTCTATCCCAGGCGTAAGGGATCTTGTTGCCTTGCCGTTTCCTGTCCTTGACAGCTAGATATCCTGACCACTTTCCCAGCCCCTTCCGTGGAAGACAGGATATCCACTTTCTCTGTCATCCTCTCCCCACAAAAATTGAGATATAACAGAAGCGTCGAGATTGTTCAGAAATAAAACCCAGCTACCCACCTCTAGTGTGTCACACTTTGGTTTTGTACATTGCCCAAGGGGATAAGGAATATGGATAATCGCCTGACCTGACCAGGCAGTGGTGCAGTGGATAAAGCATCAGCCTGGGATGTTGAGGAATTAGGATAGAAACCTCAAGGTCACTGGCTTGAGCATGGTCTCATAGACATGACCACATGGTAGCTGGCTTGAGCAAGGGGTCACTGGCTCGGCTGGATCAGTTCAGGCACATAAGAGAAAGCAATCAATGAACAAATAAGGTGCTGCAACGAAGAATTGGTGCTTATCTCTCCCTTCCTGTCTCTAAAAACAAAACAAACTAAAGAAAGAAAACAGTAACAGGTGTTTTAAATGAGCTATGTTGATTCTCCCACACCACCTTTACTGAACTTTTCATTATGGAAAACTTGAAGCACACAAAAATGAATATGTATAGTACCATCTCTCAACTTCAACAATTTCAATACATGGTCCATCCCATTTTGAATATAGACTCATTTTCAACCTTACTCCTGTTACTTAAGATAATTTGGGGAGCTTTTCAAAATTCTTGTAGAAGACGTTTCCATAAAAGGAATGACCAGGTGAGTCCTACAGACATGGTAAACAGTGAAAATATTTTAGTTACACCTCAACTTATACAAGAAAGGACTTGAAGCCATTTAAAACAAAGCAAAATAACGTTATAGGAGTTTAACGTGTAAAGGAAGAAAGAAAAGAATGGGACAAAAAATGACCAAGAATAAAAGTAAATGTGTTGCATAACATAAGGACAGTAAATATGGGCCCCAGTTTGGTTTTTTGAAGATTGACATGGAAGCTTGTTAATTTTATATAGCTCATAGTTTTTATGAGATGGAAATTGACTAAATGTTTGAGGGACTTACTGGGATTCTTGTTAGTAAAAGGAATTTCTGCCTGAGTTCTTGGTAAATAAAAACTTATCACAAAGGTTTATCTTTCATATAATGAGTTTAACGAATCAATAAGGAAAGATGAAGACCTCAATAAAAATCTGGTAGTGAAAATCCTTTCAGCAGGAACGCTGAAGCTCACTACACTTGACCTTAGCCACAAGGCTGAGAAGTCGCGAACCTCACTAATAAAGCCACGTAGCCATGCCTTTCCCTTTTCCACCCATTAAGCTGTTTTGCTGTTAAGAGTGATATGTGGTGGTCAGGTTTGGGGTATCTGCCTTGCTTCAAACTTTTTGGAAAGCAGTTGGACAGTATGTGCCAAAAACTTTTAAAACTGGATAAACTTGGATGTAGGGATTCCACTTCTAGAAATGAGGGAAACAATGACCGGGTTTTTTTTTTTTTGAAACAACTTGATCCAAACAAGGATATCTTTATAGAGTTATTTTCCATGAAAGCGAACAATGAGAGAGAATCCAGTGTTCAGTACCATCTCAATCAGGGGAATCTGCAGTACTCTGCAGGGGGGGGGGGGCCACTAATGATGACTTTTCAAGAGGTGGTTCTCGGCCTGTCGGGAGCCACCCAGAATCATTCTTTCCCACGCAGGGAAGAGACCTTGCCTTTTTTACCTTACTGAAAGAAAAAGGGAAAGCTTTTCTGTGTTCGCAAATACAGAAAATGACCCGTCGGGCCAAAAGGCACTTAGCATTCTCCCATTTATGTTTCTATTTTTTGAACGTCCAGACCGCACAAACAGCGGTTGCAACGCGCGTGGACTGAGCTCGGGGGGCCGAGCGGGTGCGCAGGCGCCGGAGCCGACCGGGCGCGCGGACGCCACCGGCAGCGGGTTCAGCGGAAGGACGGCGCCGCCCCCACCGCGCAGGCGCGCGCGGCCGCTCCGAGGGGTCCGCGATCACGACGCATTCCCCGCTCCACGTGCCCTCGGAGGCGCAGAGCCGAGAAACAGGCGGAGGGGAGTCCCACCTGCCTTCCCCGCAGGTCGCCCTCGCTGTCCCCGCGGGCCGTGGCCGGGGTAGTCGGGGAGCCGTGCAGTCACCCCTCGGCGACACTGGCTCTGTCCGGCCACACGGATCCGGACAGGGGCGACGTCGCGTCCACTCGGGACTTGACCGCCCCGCTCGCCACGGTCACTTCCGGGGCCCCAAAGAAACTCTTCTCACGAGCGGCAGGGCGGTTCTGGGTGCAGAAACAACCGACAGAGGGGAGACTACGGGGCCGCGCCGCGGACTCGGAGTCGTTTATACAATGGTTGTCGTTCCCGACTGTCCTCTGAATAAAGAAGTCCTGGGCGATGCGCGTGTCGCTGGGGACGCGGGCTGGCCGGCCAGCCGCACCGCCCACTCCTTGTTCTTGCTACCTGCCCGAAACGAGGGCTGTCGGACAGGTGTCCACGCGTGCGGGTGGCCGCCGAGAGGCGTCCAGCGGGTCGTGATCCGTTCTGTGCTGTCACGCCCCTTCCGTGCCCGCAGTCTTCCCTTCCAGCCTCCGGAAGGCTGTCTGCTTTTCCGCCCCGTTATCCGGCGATCTAGACCGACAGCCAGCACACATTCATTACACGTCACACAGAGACGCTGGCCTCTACTGTTTATCTAAGTGAAAAACCACCCTTCTTCCCAAGGTGTCAGGATGGCCGAGTGGTCTAAGGCGCCAGACTCAAGCTCCGCTTCCCCGCTGGGGATTCTGGTCTCCAAATGGAGGCGTGGGTTCGAATCCCACTTCTGACACATACCTTTTCTTTCTTCTCTCCACTCTTTTTATTTTTCCAAAACAAACAGGCGTCTGAACAGCAGTCATAAACGACCTTCCCAAAGCACAGTGTTAAAAAACAAGACTTCAAACGTTCTCTCCCAAGAACTGGTAACACCGAAACGGTGAAAAGCGGAAGTACCGCGGTACTTTATTGGAAGCCGCGAGACTTGGCGGCAAAGACGCTTGCTGAATGAATCCCGAGCGGATGACTGGAGAACGGCTTCTGCTCGGTATCGCGAGAGAGCGTGGGAACCGCGAGAACGAGGATCCGGATGTTTCGCTGGGGCGGGGAGAAGGCGGCGGACCGGTGGGTGCCTTGTGTCCCGGGCTCTTCTCCGAATTGCGTCCTGGAGCCCCAGGCCTCCTGCTCGGGTCCTCTGCCCCCTTCTCCGCCTCCGTGACGTGAAACCAGTGCCGAAGCATTTCTTTCCTCCGGGAAGGACGCACGCACGCTCACGGCGGCGGCTGCCATGATGGTCGCGGAGGCTTGGCCTTCCGCCACGTGTCACCGCCCTCCGTATTGTGTCGCTCTGTCCCCTGCCCTGCCGCCTCTGCGTCCTCCTGTCTGTATCCAGAAATGTGCTTTTTACACAGAAATGCTGTCAGTACCGAGCACCCCTTTCTCTGACAGCTCCTTCAGGAAGTAGATCCTGGGTTCCTGCCCTGGGGAAAGCTTACCTCTTTTTCTTGACAAAGGAAATAATCACGAATCGTTCCACAGGATAGTTGTATTCTTCATTATTCCCACTTATTTTAGGGGGGGGGTTGAACATTTATTTTTAATTATCATTATTTATTAGGGGCGGTGGTAGTAAAAAATGTGAAGTAGGTTAAGAGATTGGATAAAATAGAATAAACAAACTAAAAAATTTAAAACGGTCAAGTAACATCGGTCTCTGCCCTTACGGTGTTCCTCGGCCAGTGAAATGACTTCGCTGGTGCCTCGGGCACACCACATTTCACAATTTTCTAATAGGATCAGAAAAGACTGGAAGAATTTGTAGTTTCTGCTGGAGAACTGGGTGACTTCAGGAAGATAGTTGGAGGGAGAGTAGATAGTAGCTGTCATACTGGATTGATTGACTGATTGATTTTAAGCGAGGTAGGGGGGATAGGGACAGAGGAAGGGAGAGAGATAGAAAGCATCTACTCCTAGTTGGCAGCACTTGAGTTGTTCATTGATTGCTTCTCATGTTCCTTGACCAGGGAATTCCAGCTGAACCAGTGATCTCTTGCTAAAAGCCAGCGACCTTGAGCTCAAGTCAGCTACCATGGGATCATGTCTACGACCCCATGCTCAAGCTGGTGACCTCCGGGGTTTTGAGGACCTGGGTCCTCAGTGTCCCAGGTCACTGCTCTATCCACTGCACCACCACTGGTCAGGCTCATATTGGATTTTAAAAAGTTAATTTTAGTTGAAAAAACAAAAGAAAACACTTATTACAGAATTTTTATAAAACTACTTTTTAAGGGGAAATTTTCCCTTCCTCTTTGACTAACAAGTGCGTCTTGGAATTATTGGGAAGATAATTCAGCCCTTGACTCACTCTCTTCTTTGCTGTTTTAGTAAGAGTCAAAAAGAGTTTTTATACCTTCTGTGACCTACATTCTCATTCAGGTGGCATTAATATTGAGCTCTTCTTCTGTGGTCTCCCCTAGCCCTTTGCACTGGTGGTTGTTAGGGGTACCTGGGTCTTCACAGAGCTGCCAGGTGAGCGTGTCTACAGGATTCTAGATCTAGACATGGATAAAAGGAGTAGAGAAAGCCTGTTCTAGCTTGGGATCCAAACTGTATTCTGCAATCTACTTTACCAGCTGCAAAACTGATACTGTTTCTGCCATTGGAATATATGCCTCAATTATTACCAAATTGATACTTTAAAAATAAGTAAAATTATGACTTGAGTACAAATAGAAATGAGTGTGTCAAAGACTAATTAATAAAATAATGTAAAAACCAGTAAGATGTTACAATTAGCTCCAAAGAAAATTCAAAGTTCAACATGTTTACCAACTATCTGGAATGCTGAAGTAAGTTTAGAAATAGATTTTTTTTAAAGTTCTTAATTTCCAGAGCAATGATCATTTGTGTTCCATTAGACATAATTCACTTGTATTTCTGTGAATGAAAATGATTTGCACTCTTACATGCTTTCTACAACTCCAGAGAGTTGTAAAATAGCTCAAAATCAATTAAAGTTGTCGTTATGGACTGAATGTTTGTGTCCCCTTCCCAAAGTCATATGTTGAAATGCCTTAATGTGATGACATTAGGAGATGGGGTTTTGGAAGGTAATTGGGTTTCGATGAGGTTATAAGGATAAAACCCTCATGCATGGGATTAGTGACCTTATAGGGATCCTGAGAGAGCGTGCTTCCTGACTCTGCTCTTTCGGCCACGTGAGGATACAGCAAAGACAACCATCTGCACCCAGCAGGACCTAATCAGGACTTTGCAACTTCCAGAACTATGAGAGATACATTTATGTCATTTAAGCCACCAAGTTTATTGTATTTTGTCATAGTAGCTTGATCTGACTAGGACAGTTGCCCTAGACAAGATAGATACCCAGGAGTGTTTTCTGGCCACCTCAAACTCACAATTTTTCCCGGCCAAACACATGGGAGAAGGAGGTGATTATAACCATCAAAACTAAGCACATCCTTCCTGACAGGAGGAAATTCTGTGATGGTCTAAATTACAGTGATTAGGGAGTGAGAGAAAGAGGCAGAACTGCTAGTCAGTTAAGGGAAGATTTCTCACGTATCTGTTTTGCCTGTTAGAATTTCGTCTTTATTTCCAGGTGGCTGTTTCTGCAGCTTAGGTTAGCCAGGCACTGTCTGACTCTAGGAGCCTCTGCTTGTTGTTCATTCAGGCATCACCTAATCCTAGCGGCTCCCCCTGTTTGCCTGTGGACTTCCGGATTGCTTCCCTAGCTCATTCAAAAGTGTGGACATTATGTGGACTCGTCTCTCCTAGAACTGTCCCCTCTTCACCCTCCTTCACTGCTTTGTCCATAGTTCATGTAAATTCTTTCAGACTACCTTCTCTCTCCCAACCCACCCCCATCCCTGCTGCCACTTGATGTATAAAAATGCTTACAAAACTCTGGGAGGATGGACTTATCTTGCGCCTAGTCATGCTGCCAGTGGTTTTTAGACCAGGGGTCCCCAAACTTTTTACACAGGGGGCCAGTTCACTGTCCCTCAGACCGTTGGAGGGCCAGACTATAAAACAAAAACTATGAACAAATCTCTACGCACATTGCACACATCTTATTTTAAAGTAAAAAAACAAAATGGGAACAAATACAATATTTAAAATAAAGAATAAGTAAATTAAAATCAACAAACTGACCAGTATTTCAATGGGAACTATGGGTGCGGATGCATCCTGTGCTCCTCTCACTGACCACCAATGAAAGAGGTGCCCCTTCCGGAAGTACGGCGGGGCCAGATAAATGGCCTCGGGGCCGCATGCCGCCGGCCGTAGTTTGGGGACCCTGGTTTAGACTTTATGCGTCAAGGTTGATCTTTAGACTAGCCTTTTTTGGCTCAATAAAATCTTGAACATTTTTAGTTTAACACTTCCTATTTAGCTAATACAATCACATAAAATTGGATTTTTTAAAGTTGAATTTATTAAAAAGTTGTGGATGGGCCCTGGCTGGTTGCCTCAGTGGACAGAGCATGGACTCGGCGTATAGACATCCAGGGTTCCCAGTCAGGGCACACGGGAAGTGACCATCAGCTTCTCTTCCTTCCCTCTCTCCTTCTCTACCTGTTCTCCTCCTGCAGCCAGTGTCTCAGCTGTTTCAAGCGTTGGCCCTTGGGGCTGAGGATAGCTCAGGCAGTCCAAGCATTGGTAGGGGTGCGTGCAGAAGTCTATCTCTCCCCCTCTTACTTAAAGAAAAGGGGCACATACTGAACCTGACAAGCTCAGGAGAGGTCAGCATGGTGGCCTTAAGAAGTCAGAGACTGAAAGTAACCACATAGGATGGGAATGCAAACTTCCTCACTAAAAGCAAGTCATGGTGGGTAGTCAATGTCCTAGGCCAGTGTCTTCCTTGACAAAGATTGTTACCTTAACTGAGCCTGTTGTCTTTTTACATCTAAGATACTGCATCCTTGGAATGTCAGAATAATTCCCTCTTTACAGAGCAAGGGACCACAGACCTTTGTTGTTATCTTGTTCCCTGAATACCATCTCTGTGTGCTATAAATGTTAGTTATTAACTATCCAATACCCACCAGTGTAAAAGAAGGATTTGTCACTTTATTTCACTTTTTAGTCGATCTCAGAGATTTCTTCACTTTGCTTTCTCCTGCCTCCCTAATCTACCACCAATGGATTCCATCTAACTCTGTTTCTTCCTTTGATTCTAATGTTTAAAATTAGCTGGGAAACTGCCATTCTCTGGAGCATTTTCTTCATCCATTGAGATTTTTTTCTTCCCAGCAACTGTCATCAGTTTGGCTCAAATAAACATAAAAATTCTCCACCGGGTTGGATTTCTCTTAGATGGACGAAGTGGGGAATTTAGGCACCTATCTCGCTCATTGTCAGCAAGCAGTCTCTAATTTGAAATAATCCTCCAGTCAATCAGTGTACTCACTGCATATAATAAATAGCAAACATTTATTGAACAGTTCCATAAAATTTACATTATGCGACACACAAGTGTTACTGGAGGAAGACCAGTCTGGAAATAGGTTCTTCATGGTGTCGTGGGAGAGGAATTCAGGGACACACGTGTAGGAAGATTTGAGCAAGAGTGGCAACGATTTATTACAGTGCTCTTGAAAAGGCTGACACACTCAATGAGGCGTTTCCCCGGCCATCAGCTAGTGGATGGCGTTCGCTGCCCCAGGGACACCACGGCTGACACCTCATCCGTCACCATCACCGGCGGCTTAGCTCCACCTTGCTGTGGGAGAAGTCCAGTCTGTAGCTGCAGGGTCGCACCAGCACCTACCAGGCGTCCACATTAGAGAGAACCCTGATGACAAGTGCCATTTTAACAACCGGTTCGCTGAAATAAAAAAGTTAGGTACTGATTCTTCTGAACCAGTGGAAACCAGCTGAATTCCACCACTGTGTTAACCTAAACATAAAAAAGCCATAGTAAGAGGCAACAAGGATTTATCTGAGATTTAAAAATATAGCTACTTGGCCCCGGCTGGATAGCCCAGTTGGTTAGAGCTCTGTCTTGAAGTGCAGAGGTTGCTGGTTCAATCCCTGGTCAGGGCCCATACAGGAACAGATCTATGTTCCTGTCTCTCTCTCCCTTACTCTCTCTTTGAAGGCAATAATAAAAATGAATTAAAAAAATGGGAAGCATCAATTCAGGCAGAGACCCAATAGTGTTCTCATTAGGTAATAAAGGCAAGGGAAAAGTAAATAATTACATGAAAAAAATAACTTCTATAGGTATAGATAAGCTTGCATAATAATAGATAAATTGCATAATGATGCTAATTACAAAGCACGTCTTCAATTTTCAGTCTGGTAGTCATAACAAACAGGTGTTTGGGACACAATGTAGCTTCAGACCCATTCCAAGGGTTATTTTGTGCAGTTTTCACATTACAAATGTTTGAGGAGTTAGACAAGCAAGGCAGTTTCTATGAGATGGCAGCTCAGACTCCATGGTAACCTGACTTTTTTTATATTATTTTTTTATGTTATCTAAAGAATAATTTTGATCTGACCAGGTGGTGGTGCAGCGGATAAAGCATCAGCCTGGGAGATAGAGGACCCAGGTTCAAAACCCCAAAGTTGCCGGCTTGAGTGCAGGCTCACCAGCTTGACCCCATGGTCGCTGGCTTGAGCTCACAGGTCTCTGGCTTGAGCAAGGGGTCACTCGCTCTGCTGTAGGGCCCCCTATCCCATCGAGGCACATACGAGAAAGCAATCAGTGAACAACTAAGGTGCCCAACAAAGAATTGATGCTTCTCATCTCTCTCTCTTCCTGTCTGTCTGTTCCTCTCCCTGACTCTCTCTACACACACAAAGAATAACCTTGCATATTAGCACCAATAGAAAGTTTTTTTTTCTAGTAATGTAATTACTTTTCTTTCCCATAAAATTTGCTTGCCTTCACCCCATTATTGGAACATTATTTGGGTGTCAGGCCTGAATCAGTCAGTGCTTTCCAGGATTGCTGCCATTCTATGATCTCACACTCTTTTTTTTACTTCTTTTTTTAAAATTATTTTTATTTTTAAATTCATTTTAGAGGGGAGGCACAGAGTGGGAGAGAGAGAGAGAGAGAGAGAAAGGGGGGAGGAGCTGGAAGCATCAACTCCCATATGTGCCTTGACCAGACCAGTGCAGGGTTTTGAACTGGCGACCTCAGTGTTCCCAGGTCGACGCTTTATCCACTGCGCCACCACAGGTCAGGCTCACACTCTTTTACTTCTCACTCTGGCTTGTTATTTTAATTTTTTTTTTAATTTTTCTTAAATTGATTTTAGCAAGAGATGAAGGGAGAGGGAGAGAGGCAGGAACATAAATGTATGTGCCCTGACTAGGAATCAAGGCGGCAACCTCTGTCTGCACTTCTGGACAATGAACCAAGCTATCCAGCCAGGGCTGGGTTTGTTCTTCCTCCAAGGGGGTCTAAACCACATGAACAGCCAGGGGAGGAGAGGTCAGGGGAGGGTCTGAATCCCATGACCAGTGATTTGAAATCAGGGGGTCTAACCCTCATGACCAGCTAAGGGAGGGAAGGTCACCCTAGGAGTGAGGTCCTTGTTTTCCCAGTTTTGCCCATTGCTAGGCACCTGGGCCTTTCCATCCTGGTGGCCTTCTGTGCTTGGCCTGTCTTTCTTGCTCTGCTCTACTCGGGTCTAACTGTCTCTCCCAATTTCATTAATAAATTATAACTCACAAAGCCCAGAAGTCACTTCTCAGCCCTCTACCCATTTTTCATGGACACTCTCTTCTGCTGCTCTGGTCCTGGACCATGCTGGGTGGCCTGAGTCTATCCCCCGTTGGGGCTGCAAACTAGCCGGCCCACCCGCAATCTCCTCCAGTGCCCTTCCCACCTGGGCCCAAGTGTGTTTAGGGTTTTCTTCTTTTTACCCTCTTGTATTACACTCTCGGTTTTATGGCAACATTTTTAAGCAGATTTTATCCCTGATCTGTGCCTGGGGTTGTTCAGGCCGGATTGCCAGCTCTTCTGTGGGCATAGGGCTGGAGATCTCAGACCCAGGGTGATGCTCAGTTTTCCTTCTCCCAGCGTAGCCACAAGGCGAGACCCAGTATTGAAGAATATAAAAGTTGAATTTGATGGAATAGAATTTCTCTTGTTACTACTGGAAAAAAATTGTAGTTAAAGGTCATGGAAATGTTTCTGGGCACACTCTGCCGCGAGGGGGTGTAGCTCAGTGGTAGAGCGCGTGCTTAGCATGCACGAGGCCCCGGGTTCAATCCCCGGCACCTCCAAGGTCTGTGCGGGGCTTGCTTTTGCCCCTGGGGGGCGCCTTTTGCAGAAACAGTCTGCCGCCTCCTCTTTTCCGGTGTTTTCTGGTCTTTCAAGTGCTTCTAACCCAGCGGAGAAACCGGAGAAATCACAGCGGCCGCATCCGGTGTACATCGGGGCGTCGCTGTCTCGGCCGCAGCTGCGTCCTGGGGCCGCAGAGCAGGGGTGCCGGGCTCGGGAAGCGCTCACTTCCGAGGGTCCCAGAGCCGGCAGCCCGGGCGCCCGAGGAGCACGTCCCAGGACCAGGGGAGAGCCGCACCCACAGAAGGAAACAGGAGCAGGTGCAAAGCGCCCGGGAAGCTTCAGATCGCCGCGTCCCCTGACCGGTTCCAGGGGAGAGGAGCCTGGAGGAGGGGAAGGGCTGCCAACCCGCGCCCTTGCGCCCCGGCCCTGCGCCGCCCCTCCCCATCCTCTGTCCTGTCTCCTCCCCCCACTCCAATGCTTGAGGGGCATTTATTTGCCCCATGGTCCCTGACGTCAGAGTTGCTTTAAAAGTATGATGCAAGCTTTGCGTCTAGATCAGTGGTTCTTAAACCTGGGTTCTATCGAACCCTAGGGGTTCGATGAGTCGGTCTCAGGGGTTTGGAGAAGCCTCTGCCGCGGAGGCCAGAATAAAGTAATACCGTCATTTGTTGTGAGTTCATGCACTTTGTTGGTTTTGTTCTTTGAGCAAGGTGATGTCCATGCACGGCTCATTTTGTGCACCAGTAAAAAAACATATACCTATGTCTTGAATCTGGAAAAAAAAAATCGTATTTTATTTATCACTAAAGAAGGGTTCGGTGAATGCGCATATGAAACTGGTGGGTTCGGTACCTCAAAAAAGGTTAAGATGCCTGACCTGTGGTGGCGCAGTGGATGGAGCGTCGACCTGGGAACACTGAGGTCGCCAGTTCAAGACCCTGCACTGGTCTAGTCAAGGCACATATGGGAGTTGATGCTTTCAGCTCCTCCCCTCTTTCTCTCTTTCTCTCTCTCTCTCTCTTACTCTCTGTCTCTTCTCTAACATGAATAAAATAAAATAAAAAATTAAAAAAAAAATAAGCTTAAGAAGCACTGGTCTAGGTAGTTCTTATGGTGCTTAAGTTCCAGCCTTCTTGTCTGGTCCACCGGAAGCCGCAGTGCTTGGCTGGTTTTAAAAGATGAGTTAAAGAGGGAAATCAAAATAAAGAGAGACACCCCGCCCCCCCACCTCTTTTCTTACCCCTCCAGCCTCCATTCCCCCCCCCCCCCCCCCCCCCCCCCCCCCCCCCCCCGCTTTGAAGGACCTCACACAGGCAGGTATGAACATCCCAACACACACTTACTTTCAAGCTGCTGGGGGGCTACCGCCTAGGCCTAGAAGCATTCACATTAATGGCCTGGTCTGCCCTCGGAAGGATAGGTCAGGAAAGAACCCCGTGCAAGCCCTGGAAGAACGGAGGGTCAGGGCTATTTAGCAGAGAATTCTGGGAGCTCTGGTCAACAATGGACTGCATGGAAGTCCACAGACAGACACCTGGCCAGGAGAGACCCCAGGGTGTAAGCACCTCTGCCCCAGGCCTGCACTGTGGTGCAGGGTGTATGTTCCAGAGTTTAAGGGGATATTTGAGTTTAACAGAACCTGGGACAGTTCTTTCTGATGTAGATCTAACGTTAACCTTCCACACGGTCTCCTCCAACATGACCAATTGCCTCACTCACATGTATGTGGGATCTGGTGCTGTCTCTTTCGGGAACACACTTTGACCTGTGCTGGATGGGAGACAGTACACTTGACCTTAGATTTTGACAAGGCTCACAAAATTAGGGTTATGTAGGGTTAGGTGATGGTGTTTCCTTGATCCTCAGCATTACTGACAGCACCTGAAAATTAAATGACAAAAACAGAAGACAAGGATACAGATTTATTTAATAAGTTATATGGGACACAAGAGCCTTTGTAAGGGTATGAAGACCCAAAGAAACAGACCTAAATATTTTATACTAGGTTTGCTGAAGGGCGTGGCAAGAAAAAAAAATTCTGAGATGTCCTAAATCAGTGTTTATAGGCACTGGACCACCAGAAATTTCCTGCCCATCAGCAAAAGAGCTAACCACCCTGATGTTGTATGAAGATTATAGACCCAACGATCTTAGTGGAATTCTCTTATGCCCAGGGTGATTTCTGCCTTGGTGCTTCCAGAAGTAATTCTCCTATTTTCCCTAGTTCCCAAGTGTAGAAAGGTTAAAAACCACTGCCCTAAATTAAATTGCAGATGCCAGAGGGTGGAAAGAAGAGACAGCAGGAGTTGATCACTTAAAAAATGAAGGGCTAGCCTGACTTGTGGTGGCGCAGTGGATAAAGCATTGACCTGGGAACACTGAGGTCGCCAGTTCAAAACCCTGCACTGGTCTGGTCAAGGCACATATGGGAGTTGATGCTTCCAGCTCCTCCCCCCTTTCTCTCTTTCTCTCTCTCTCTCTCTCTCTCTCTCTCTCTCTCTCTCTTTGTCTCCTCTATAAAATGAATAAAATAAAATAAATATTTAAAGAAAATGAAGGGCTAAACTCAAACAAACAAACAAACAAGCTGCTTACATTCTTCAGGTTATGCTGGAACTTTAAATTAATTTCCAGGTGGCTATTTTCCCGATTAGCTAAAGAGAATAACCAGGCGGCGTGGATCCCAGGAGCCTCCACTCCTTGTTGACACAGGAACTTTCTGGACTGTTGCCCACGACCAATCCAAAGGAGCACTATGTCTTTCTTACAGACTCTGCACCTATCACTTTCTCCTGCTCTCTTATCTATAGCTGATGCAATCCTTTCCAAACGACTTACATCTTTCTCCCCCAAACTGTTTCCGTGAAAGAGCCCGTTTCACTGCAGGACAACACACATGTCTGTCTTCTCCACCTAGCTCAGCTGATGGTGGTTCCGACTCCCTGACCCGGGACCTGGTTCTTCTCTGGCATTTGATGGAATGAACCCGTTCTCTCAGGAAGCTTTTGACCGTGGAAGATTTTAGTTTGTTTAACAAGTGGACAGTGTGGAACGAGAAGGTTGGTTAAGGAGTGTGAGGCCATTGTAGTAAACTGGCGGAACTTAGCCAGGGCTGTGGCCTAAGGGTCTTCTTGGCATCTTCTCGTCCTGGTCCTCGGAGACAAGGACACTGCAGAGGGTCCCTGGGTTACGACAGTCTCGACATACGACACTTCGAGTTCATGAGGCTCACTCCCGTAAAAACTTAAAGAAATTGAGACGTAAGTGTTTTGGCTTACGTCGTTAGCGTAGGAATCACGGACTACGTGGGTGACTAGTCTGGTTGCGCTATGGGATACCGCGCAGTAACGGAGCATGTGGGTGAGGGAGCTGGCGTCCCCAGGATGCTTACCTACGCCATTTTGGACTTTTCAACCACAAGTGTCCTATTTGTGACAGGCTAGGATAAGGTGACCAGATTTTAAAATTGGTAAAGGGGGACACCATTGACAGGGGGTGGGGTGTGTGTGAAGGGGTGGGGGGCTGGAGGGCTGTTCTTGATTAAAAATTTGGTCTATATGGAGTAAAAAAATTTTTCATAGAAGGCAAAAATAGTATTGTAATATATTTTTTAAAATTTCAACATAAGTACAATTTACAAATATAATACATTAAAAAATTATGGCCTGACCAGGCGGTGGCGCAGTGGATAGAGCGTCGGACTGGGATGCGGAAGACCCAGGTTCAAGACCTTGAGCTCGCCAGCTTGAGCGCGGGCCCATCTGGCTTGAGCAAAAGCTCGCCAGCTTGGACCCAAGGTCGCTGGCTCAAGCAAGGGGTGACTCGGTCTGCTGAAGGCCCGCAGTCAAGGCACATGTGAGAAAGCAATCAATGAACAACTAAGGTGTCGCAATGGCAACGAAAAACTAATGATTGATGCTTCTCACCTCTCTCCGTTCCTGTCTGTCTGTCCCTATCTATCCCCTTCTCTGACTCTCTCTCTGTCCTTGTAAAAAAAATATATGTATAGTATTATTTTATTCTTTGGTATATTTCTCATTTGAGTGAATTGTTTTTAGTAGATTGCTGTTATTGTTTAAAAGGTCATGAAATTTTTCACAAGAATTTGTTAAATTACATTTCACACATAAAATGGCTTTCAAAGTCTCAACACTTAATTGTGACTTTTCTGATGTCCACATTTTATTTAGCGTAGAAAAAACACATTCAGTCGCAGCATTAGTTCCTGGTAAAGACAGCGCATATTCCACAATTTTTAGTGCAGTATTGTATGGAACATGGTTTGTTTCAAAATGATGAAATATTTCTAATCATTTGTTCTCTATTGTGATTTTTGCTGATGCCCAAGATTTAACCTTTTCCTTCTCAATATATTTTTTTAATAATGATACCTCATTAAAAAGATCAATTTCGGAAATATTACTATATGGGAAATTTTGAGTGAGTCAGAGGGATCGGGTTACAGGGTCCCAAACCGATACCGGAACTGCAGGAGCGGGTGGGAGCAGGCAGGGAAGCGCCGTGGGCATGCTCTGTGGCCGCACTCCCCACATCCAGCCCCGCAGCCCGCTGGAGACCTAGTGGCTTGCGCCTCGCGGAGCCTGGAGCCGCTCGCCAGCGTCCAGAACGCGGGCCTATGGGTAGTTAGGGGACTTGACAGCCGCCGCCCCAGCAGGTACGTCCCGCCCGAAGTTCTTTGTTTGGGGGGCGGGGCAGCCAGCTCTTGCGGCAGTGCGGGCGCTTCCAGGTCGGGGCGGGGTCTCCCCTCTGAAAACTGTATATTTCCTTCTCGTTCTCTCGCTGTTCCCTAGCTTTTTGTGCATTCTTTCCGAAAATCAGGACTTTTTTAAAACGCCACGGTACACAGGACAAATTGTTAAAAATCGGGACTGTCCCCCCAAAAGCGGGACATCTGGTCACCTTAGGCTAGGGTGTGTTTCGACTTATACCGGAATTCGGGTTAGGTCACTGTCGTAGGAATGGGACCATGTTGTGACCCGAGGACCTCCTGCACTTTCCAGTACCGGGAAGGCACCTTTCACGGGCCGGCTTGTATGACCTGCTTTGGAAAGGGAGGCATAGAATGGCTTCCCGCTTCTGCCTTTTTCTCAAACTCCTCAGCTTAAAATATTCAATATGTTAATGTGCTATATTTTGGGTGAGTATATACTGAACCCCATTAGTAACAAGATAGAATCTATTAGAGGAAAATTCAATCTAAACTTTATAGATTTTTTTTTTCTAACAACGTTCTATGGTAAAGATTTGTGGGGGGTTTTGTGGCATAAATACAGTGTGTCTGTAAAGTCATGGTGCACTTTTGACCGGTCACAGAAAAGCAACAAAAGACGATAGAAATGTGAAATCTACACATTTCTGCCTTCAGCAGACTGAGCCACCACTTGCTGGAGCCAGCAACCTTGGGTCCAAGCTGGTGAGCTTTGCTCAAACCAGCTCAAGCTGGCGAGCTCAGGGTCTCGAACCTGGGCCTTCCACATCCCAGTCTGACGCTCTATTCACTGCGCCACCGCCTGGTCAGGCCAATTTTACTTTTGAAGATATTATTAAAACATACAAAGGTAAAAGAAATTTAGTTAACTGAGTGAAATTCATTTTTAAATTTCCAAATGGTCCCTGAGGTAGAGGATTATAACCTGGCCATCAGTCTAGTGTTTCGGAGGGTTATGATTGCAGATGGGAAAGAGTCAGCCCTCCATAGAGCTTCTTGTGTAAAGTGTTTCTAAATAAAACTTGGGTAAGTTCAGGGATTTGCCTTTGCCATTATAAGTGATTTCACATAATAAGCATCAAAGGCGCCACCCCGTGGCCACTTTGGGAAAACCAAAGTAGTCCTTTAATGAACTTTGTGATGGCTAATATTACATACATAATTATGTATGTAACGGTAGATTGTTGTTTCTGAATATGTTCTTCTAGATTCTTATAAGCATTTTGAGTTTACAATAGGAGCTATATAGGGCATTTGTTAGTGACGATATTTATCTATGGGATCCAATATTTCCGATATTGATTTTCCTCTCACAGTTCCAATATTTTTAGAGACAGAGAGAGACAGAGACAGAGAGAGAGGTGAGAAGCACCAACTCATAGTTATGTGACCTTGGTTGTTTATTGATTGCTTCTTAAACATGCCTTGACTGGGGGTGTGCTGAGGTGGATGGGAGGGGTGCCAGCTGGGTCAGTGACCCCTTGGGCTCAAGCCAGGGACCTTGGGATTATTGATGATCCATGTGATCCCACGTTCCAGCCAGCTGTATCATTGATGAATATGTTCTCCCATTTAGTAGAGTGTCTTCATTTTATTGATACTTTCCTTTACTGTGAAAACAAAGTTTTAGTTTGATGTAGCCGCATTTCTTTATTTTTCTTACGCTTCCCTTGCCCAAGGAAATAATCAGCAAAAATATTGTTACAAGAAAGTTCGAGATTTTACGGCCTATGTTTTCTTCGATCATTTTTATGGTTTTGAGGCTTACATTTAAGTCTTTAATGTATTTTGAGTTTATTCTTGGGCATGGTATAAGAGGTGGTCTAATATAATTTCTTGCATGTATTTGTCCAATTTTCTCAACATCATTTATTGAATAGACTGTCCTTACCTCATTATATATTCTTGCTTCCTTTGTCAAATAGTAATTGGCCATAAAGCCATGGGTTTGTTTTGGGGCTCTCTATTCTGTTTCATTGATTTATAGATCTGTTTTTATGTCAGTACCATGCTGTTTTTATTACTATGGCTTTGTAGTATAGTTTGATATATGGTAGCATGATTTCTCCAACTTTTTCTTTCTCAAGATTGCTGTTACTATCTTTTATAGTACTCATTAATTATTTTATTTTTATCTTTTAATTTTAATTTTATTTTATTTTTGTGACAAAGAGAGGGAAGAAGACAAAGAGAGGGACAGACAGACAGGAAGAGAGAGAGATGAGAAGCATCAATTCTTCATTGAGGCACCTTAGTTGTTCATTGATTGCTTCTCATATATTCCTTGACCAGCGGGCTCCAGTTGAGCCAGTGACCCCTTGTTTAAGCCAGCAACCTCAGCTCAAGCTCATGACTATGGGGTCATGTCTATGATTCCACACTCAAGCCAGAAACTTCCGGGTTTGCAACCTAGGTCCCCTGTGTCCCAGGCTGATGCTCTATCCACTGCGCCACTGCCTGGTCAGGCATACCCATTAAATTCTTGGAATCTTGTGTCTTGATTGGAATTGTATTGACTCTATAGATTGCTTTGGGTAGTATGACATTTTGATGATATTAATCCTTATCCATTAGCATGGTATGTGCTTCTATGTATTTTTATCCTCTTCAATTTCTTTCGTCAGTGTCTTACAGTTTTCTGAGTACAGGTCTTTTACAGTTTTGGTTACATTTATTTCTAGGTATTATTTATTTATTTATTTATTTATTTTATTTTATTTTATTCATTTTAGAGAGGAGACAGAGAGTGAGAGAGAGAGTGAGAGAGAGAGAGAGAGAGAAAGGGGGGAGGAGCTGGAAGCATCAACTCCCATATGTGCCTTGACCAGACCAGTGCAGGGTTTTGAACTGGCGACCTCAGTGTTCCCAGGTCGTTGCTTTATCCACTGCGCCACCACAGGTCAGGCTCTAGGTATTTTTTGATGCAATTGTAAATGGGACTGTTTTCTTATATATATATATATATATATATATATATATATATATATATATATATATATATATATATATATTTTTTTTTTTTTTAATTTTTATTTTTTATTTTTTTACAGGGACAGAGAGAGAGTCAGAGAGAGGGACAGATAGGGACAGACAGACAGGAATGGAGAGAGGTGAAAAGCATCAATCATTAGTTTTTTGTTGCCGTTGTGACACCTCAGTTGTTCATTGATTGCTTTCTCACATGTGCCTTGACCGCGGGCCTTCAGCAGACCGAGCCACCCCTTGCTGGAGCCAGTGACCTTGGGTCCAAGCTGAGGAGCTTTTGCTCAAGCCAGATGGGCCCGCGCTCAACCTGGCGAGCTTGGGGTATCAAACCTGGGTCTTCCGCATCCCAGTCCGATGCTCTATCCACTGCACCACCGCCTGGTCAGGCTAAATGGGACTATTTTCTGAATTTCCTTTTTTAAATAATTTTTCCATTGAGAGAGATGGGGGAAGGGTGAGAAAAAGAGAGAAGCATCAAGTTGTTCTTCCACCCAGTTGTTTCATTTAGTTCTGTGCTCATTGATTGCTTCCTGTACATGCCCCAACCAGGGACCGAATCCGCAATTTCAGTGTGCTAGGGGCTCTCTGTTTTGGGGCTCTCTATTCTGTTCTGTTGATTTGTAGATCTGTTTTTATGTCAGTACCATGCTGTTTTGATTACTATGGCCTTGTAGTATAGTTTGATATATGGTAGCATGACTTCTCCAACTTTTTCTTTCTCAAGATTGCTGTTACTATCTCTTATAGTACTCATTAATGATTTTTATTTTTATTATTTTATTTTATTTTTGTGACAGAGAGAGGGAGAAAGGATGATGCTTTATCTACTGAGCAACCCTGCCAGGGTAATTTCCCTTTCTGATAATTCACAATTGGTATATAAAAATGCAATTGATTTCTGGATACTTATTTTGTATCCTGCAACTTTACTGAATTTATCAGTTCTAGTGGGCTTTTTGATGGACTTTTCAGTGTTCCTTATATACAGGATTATGTCATTTGCAATTAATGACAGTTTTACTTCTTTCTATCCAATTTAGATGTCTTTTATTTCTACTTCTGGTCTGATTGCTGTGGCTAGGACTTCCAGTGCTGTGTTGAATAAGAGTGGTGAAACGTAGACATTTCTGGACCCTGGCCATTGACTCAGTGAATAGAGCATCTGCTTGGTGTGGGGATATCCCGGGTTCAGTCCCTGGTCAGGGCACACATGAGAAGCGATCATCTGCTTCTCTCCCTTCTCCTCTCCCCCTTCTCTCTCTCTTCCCCTTTGGCAGCCAGTCACTCAATTGGTTTGAGTGTCAGCCCCAGGCACTGAGAATAGCTCGTTTGATTCAAACAATGGCCCCGGATGGGGGTTGCCAGGTGAATCCCGGGTGGATTCCAGTTGGGGTACATGAGGGAGTCTGTCTCTCTATCTCCCCTCCTCTAAAAAAAGAAAAAGAAAAAGTAGATATTTTTGTCTTGTTTTAAATCTTAACGGAAACACTTTATTTATTTATTTTTTCAGGGACAGAGAGAGGGATAGATAGGGACAGACAGGAACGGAGAGAGATGAGAAGCATCAATCATTAGTTTTTCGTTGCGACACCTTAGTTGTTTATTGATTGCTTTCTCACATGTGCCTTGACCGCAGGCCTTCAGCAGACCCAGCAGACCGAGTGACCACCTTGCTGGAGCCAGTGACCTTGGGTCCAAGCTGGTGAGCTTTTGCTCAAACCAGATGAGCCTGCACTCAACCTGGCCAGCTCGGGGTCTCGAACCTGAGTCCTTTCACATCCCAGTCCGATGCTCTATCCACTGCGCCACCTCCTGGTCAGGCTTAACGGAAACACTTTTAATTTTTGCCCATTGACTGTGATGTTGGCTGTCAGTTTGTCATAGATGGCCTTTATTATGTTGAGGTATGTTCCCTGTGTTCTCACTTTGCCGAGAGTTTTGATCATAAGTGGGTGCTGGATTTTATCAAATGCTGTTTCTTCATCTATTGATATGAAAAATGTGATTTTTCATCTTTCATTTTGTTTATGTGATGAATCATGTTTATTGATTTGTGAATATTGTACCAGCCTTGCCTCCCTGGAATAAATTCCACTTGATTATATAGAGTATGAACTTTTTAATGAATTTTTGGACCTGGTTTGCTAATATTTTGTTGAGAAGTTTAGTTTCTATGTTCATCAGGGATTTTGACCTTCAGTCTTTCTTTGCAGTGTCTCTACCTGGTTTGGAATTTGAATAATGCTTATCTCATAAAATGAGCTTGGGAGTCTTCTCTCCTCTTGAACATTTTACAATAGGTGTTAGTCCTTCTTTGAATATTTGGTAAAATTTACTTGTGAAGCCACCCAGTTCCAGGACTTTAGTTTGCGGACAGTTTTTATTACTGCTTCAATTTTATTGGTTATAATCAGTGTTCAGTTTTTTAATTCTTCCAGATTCAGTTTTGGAAGATTGTATGTTTCTAGGAATTTATTCAGTGGTGGCATTCAAATAAGTTAACAAGCGATTCTCTGCCCTAATAATCATCTTAAGTATAAAAAGAACCATATACCAAAAGGTAGTTTATTTTTTCATGCACTTAATACTTAAACAAGAACAATTAAATAGGTACACAAAACTAGATTATAAGAAAGTGCTTTAAAATATTAATAAAAGATATTAAATAATACCTGACAAAAAACAATAAAACTATTATTAAGATCTTTTCATATTGCTTCTTTTTTTTTTACAGAGAGAGGGGGATAGATAGGGACAGACAGACAGGAATGGAGAGAGATGAAAAGCATCAATCATTAGTTTTTCGTTGCTGTTGCAACACCATAGTTGTTCATTAATTGCTTTCTCACATGTACCTTGACCGCGGGCCTTCAGCAGACGGAGCAACCCCTTGCTGGAGCCAGCGACCTTGGGTCCAAGCTGTTGAGCTTTTGCTCAAACCAGATGAGCCTGCGTTCAAGCTGGCGACCTCGGGGTCTCGAACCTGGGTCTTCCGCATCCCAGTCCGACACTCTATCCACTGCGCCACCGCCTGGTCAGGCTCCATATTACTTCTTGATTGGCGTCCTCACTTGCAATTTTTTTCACCTATGGATGGAATGAACATTACCACAGGACTTAGAATACTCTGTTGTGCAGATGAATGTTAAAAAAGAGTAAGGAATGTTAATTTGTGATTTCCACATTGGGCGGCGGCCCAGGCGTCCTCCTTAGAGAGAGCCCTGATTACAAGTGCCATTTTAACAACTGGTTTGCTGAACTCAGCAAATATTAGGTATCTGTTTTGCTGAACTGGTGTGAACTGGTTGAATCCCACCACTGCTCTCAGACCATATGTACTC
Source organism: Rhynchonycteris naso (assembly GCA_037038555.1). NCBI lineage: Eukaryota > Metazoa > Chordata > Mammalia > Chiroptera > Emballonuridae > Rhynchonycteris > Rhynchonycteris naso. The sequence goes on along the minus strand of CM073000.1, from coordinate 285,860 downwards.
CAGAGCTCCCTCTGGTGTTTACTGAGACTTTGATAAGTCTGCATCACAGATTAATGCATTTTCAAGTGTGACAGTCTCATTCACAGGGCACAAACTTTGGAAATATCTCATGTTACAAAGGAAAGTTTTCGATTCCCAGCCAAGGCACACAGGAGAAGTGCCCATCTGCTTCTCCACCCTTCCCCCTCTCCTTTCTCTCTGTCTCTCTCTTCCCCTCCCGCAGACAAGGCTCCATTGGAGCAAAGTTGGCCCGGGCACTGAGGATGGCTCCATGGCCTCCGCCTCAGGAGCTAGAATGGCTCTGGTTGCAGCAGAGCAACACCCCAGATGGGCAGAGCATCGCCCCCTGGTGGGCATGCCAGGTGGATCCCCATCAGGCACATGCGGGAGTCTGTCTCTGCCTCCCCGCTTCTCACTTCAGAAAAAAAAAAAAAATTTCAGAAAGCGAGAAGCACCAATAGGGGGTCAGGACCAAGAATAGATAATATCAGAACTCAGGTCTAAGAAAGAAAGAAAGAAATATTTCTTCTTTGATGTGAAAATTTTCTATAATTCAAGTGAATATGGAGTGCATACCTGGAGCTTATTCTAAGAACACTTGAGGAGATGAGAGTAGAAACTTTGAAATGAGTCAATTAAACAATTAACAAAATCAGATAAATTAACTTGCCGGTGCTATTTCTTTGTAAGCAAGGACTGCTGAACTCTGTGTCACGACAACAGAGACTGGTTTTTATGAAGTCTGCCTGAGTAATTTTGTTCATCCGTGACATTTGATTCTGCTACTGTGTAGGCAATTGAGAATAGTTAAGTTGTTAAGATCATATGTATTGTATATATAAAATTATTATATATTTATATATTACATTATTATATATTCAGAATTTCTTGTGATCTTATCTGCCAATTTCATAAAAAATGGAAGTGGGGACTAGAGTACCTTCATGCTTTAATGTAGGTAATCTTTCTCAAATCTTGAATTTATGGAATTCCAAGCACAAATTGAGGGGATGAAGTTTTTTTTTTTCCTGGGCTTTCTTTCATCTTTTCTCATCCTTCAAGAGGAGGGAAGAAAGTGAGAGAAAGAGACCCAAGGGAGGTGGATGACTCTGCTGACCTCTGAGGCACGGTGAGGCGAGGAGGAAGGAAAGCGTCCACAAGAAGCCAGGAGATCGAAGGGGCAGATTTGCTTAGTGCAAATATTGTATTTTATTATTTAAACATTTTTATTATTAATTTTTTTTTCTTAAGCGAGAAACGGGAAGGCAGAGAGCACACTCCCCCCCTCCCGTGTGCTCCACCGGGATCCACCCGGCAAGCTCCCTATGGGGTGATGCTCTGCCCATCTGGCGCCATTGCTCTGTTGCTCAGCAACCGAGCTGTTTTAGTGCCTGAAGTGAGGCCATGGAGCCATCCTCAGCATGGGTGGTGGGGGCAGGACAACTTGCTCTAACAAGAGAGAGATAGAGAGAGAGAGAAGAGAGAGGGGGAGAGGTGGAGAAGCAGATGGGCGCTTCTCCTGTGTTCCCTGACTGGAAATCCAACCCAGGACATCCACACGCTAGGCTGGTCAGGGCCTATTATTAAAAGTTTCAAACTTAAACTCCAGTGTAGGCGCTAGTATTATGAACCGAGGTATCATCAATTATCATCAATTCCATCATTCAGATAGACAGAGGTATTTCTGGACTCCCAACTTTATTACATTATTCAATATATCTATTTTCACGCCAATACCACATTGGTTTTATTACCGTTGCTTTGCAGTAAGTTTTGAAATTGAGAAGTATAAGTTCAACTACTTTGTTCTTTTTCAAAGTTATTTCGGCTGCTCTGAATTCCTTGCAATTCTGTAAGTATTCTAGGATCAGCTTGTCAGTTTATACAAAGAAGCCAGGGAAATTTTTCATAGGAATCTCATTTCATTTGTACATTACTCTGGGTGATATTGTAATGTTAACCACATTAATTCTTCCAATCCATTAACATGGGATATTTTCTTAATTATTTAAATCTTTAATTTTTTTCAATGATGTTTTGTAGTTTTTGGTGTACAATCTTGAACTTCATTTAAATTCATTCTTGAGTATTTTATTGTTTTCATGCTTTTGTAAATGGAATGATTTTCTTTCATTAATTTTATTTTTAGATCAGTTATTGCAAGTATATAAAAATAAAATTGATTTTTTAATACTGACCCTGCAACATTTTTTGACTGAATTATTAGTTTTAATAGTTTTTCAAGGAGATTCCTACGATTTTCTATACACTGTAAATCATGCCATCTGTGAGAAGAGGTACTTCCTTTCTAACGTGGATGCTCTTGATCACATTTTATGGTCTGCCTGGATAGAACCACTAACGTGATTCTGAATAGAAGCAACCAACGTGGTCATGTTTTGTTGTTCCTGATCTTAGGGGAAAAGTAACAGTATCTTACCATTAAGTATTATGTTACCGCTGGGTTTTCTGCAGGTGTGCTTTACCAGGTTAGTGAAATTTCCCTCTGTTTCTGATTTGTTAAATTAAAAAGAATTATAAATGATTGTTAAATTTTTGAGATGATTATGTGTTTTAAAAATGTTTTATATAATGTATTACATACATTGATTTTCAGATGTTAAGTCATTCTTGTATTCTTAGGATAAATCCTACTTGGTCATGATATATAATTATTTTTATATATTTCTGGAGCTTGTTTGCTAGTATTTTTATTTTGAAGATTTTGATGTCAATATTCATAAGAGACGTTAGTCAATAGTTTTCTTTCTTGTAATGGCTTTGTTGAGTTTTGGCTTCAGGGTAATAATAACTTTATAGAGTAAATTGAAATATATTTCTTCCTCTTATATGTGTTAGAGAGTTTGTAAAGTATTGGTATTATTTTTTCTTTAAATATTTTATAGAATTCACCAATAAAACCATTAAATTGTTTTGATACTAATTCTATATATTTACTTGTTATAGGTTGTCTTAGATTTTCTAAGTTTTCTTGAGTCAATTTAAGTAGTTTGTGCTTTTTAGAAATGTGTTCATTTCTTTTTTTTTTTTTGGACAGAGGGAGAGAGTCAGAGAGAGGGACAGAGAGGGACAGACAGACAGGAACGGCGAGTGGTGAGAAGCATCAATCATTAGTTTCTTGTTGCCGTTGCGACACCATAGTTGTTCATTGATTGCTTTCTCACATGTGCCTTGACCGCGGGCCTTCAGCAGACTGAGCGACCCCTTGCTGGAGCCAGCGACCTTGGGTCCAAGCTGGTGAGCTTTTGCTCAATCCAGATTGGCCCGCACTCAAGCTGGTGAGCTCGGGGTCTCAAACCTGGGTCCTCCTCATCCCAGTCCGACACTCTATCCACTGCGCCACCGCCTGGTCAGGCCATAGTGTTCTTTTGTAATAGTTTTTTACTTCTGTAAGATCAATAGTAATGTCCTTATATAATTTCTGATTTTAGTAATTTGGGACTTTTCTGTCTGTTCTTAGTCAATCTAGCTAAAGTTTTGTCTATTTTGTTAACCTTTTCAAAGAACTAACTTTTGGTTTTATTTTTCTCTATTGTTTTTCTATTTTTATTGTATTAGTTTCCACTGTGATCTTTATTATTTCCTTCCTTCTGTTTGCATTAGGTTTATTTTGCTTTTCTTTTAGTAGCATCTTAAGGGGTAAGGTAGGTTATTGGTTTGAGATCGTGTGTGTGTGTGTGTGTGTGTGTGTGTGTGTGTGTGTGTGTGTGACAGAGAAAGAGAGAGTGATACTGGGAGAGAGATGAGAAGCATCAACTCGTAGTTGCAGCACCTTAGTTGTTCATTGATAGCTTCTCATATGGGCCTTGACCAGGGGCTCCAGCAGGGCCAGTGACCCCTTGCTCAAGGCAGCGACCTTGGGCTCAAACCAGCAACCTTGGGTTCAGTTTTGGGCTTAAGCCAGTGACCTTTGTGTTCCAACCAGTGGTCATGTGTCTGATCCCACACTCAAGCTGTTGGCCCCATGTTCAAGCCAGATGAACCTGTGCTCAATCTGGCAACTTTGGGATTTTGAGCCTGGGTCCTCAATGTCCCAGGTAGACACTCTATCTCCACCACCTGGTCAGGTTTCTTCTATCTATTTATCTATCTATCTATCTATATCTATCTATCTATCTATCATCTATCTACCTACCTGTCTGTCATCATCTATCTACCTATCTGCCTATCAATCTATCTCAAAGTATTTTGTAAAATTTTTACTATGATAAGAAACAAATCACACAAAATTTACCATCTTAATCAGTTTAAAACATACAGCTCAGCAGTGTGAAGTATATTTACGTTGTTGTGCAACAGATCTCTAGGGCTTTTTCATCTTCCAACTGAAACTTTATACCCCCTAAACCCTAATTTCCCCTCCCCTTTCCCTTAGCCTGGGCAACAGCCCTTACGCTTTCTGTACTTCAGATACTTCATATGAGCGGAGTCATATAATACACAGCCTCCTGTGGATGGCTGGTTTGGGTTAGCATAATGTCCTGGAGGTTCATCCATGCCACATAATAGAATTTGCTTCCTTTTTTTTTTTTAAAGGCCGCATAATATTCTGTTGTATATCTCTACCATATTTTCTGTATCCATCCATCTGTCATTGGACATTGGGTTGCTCTCAACTCTTGGCTACTAAAAATAGTGCTGTGATGCACATAGGTCTGTGCACAAATCTTCTTGAAACCTTGTTTCAATTCTTTTGAATATATACCAGATGTGGAATTGCCTGAGGCAGAGGTCACAGTGCCATCCCCAGCACCTGAGGCCAACATGGATGCAGGAGGGAGGGAGGGAGAGAGGGAGGGAGGAAGAGAGAGGGAGAGAGAGAGGGAGGAAGAGAGAGGGAGAGAGAGAAAGGAGGGGGAGATGTAGAAAAGCAGATGGTCACTTCTACTGTGTGCCCTAACCGGGAATTGAACCCGGGTCATCAACACACTGGGCCTATGCTCTATCACTGAGCCAACTGGCGAGGGCCCTATTATTTTCTCTTTTTGTGGTAATGGCCATCCTAGTAGGTATGAGATGACATCTCATTGTGGCTTTAATGTGCATTTGTTTTATAATTAGTAATATTGACCATCTTTTCATATGCTTGTTGGCTATTGGTACATCATCTTTGAATAGCTGTATAGTCACGTCCTTTGCCTATTTTTATATTGATTTCATTTTTTGTTGTTGTTGAGTTGTTGAAGTTCTTTATATACAGTGTGTCCGTAAAGTCATGATGCACTTTTGTCCTGTGACTGGTCAAAAGTGCACCATGACTTTACGGGCACACTGTATTCTGGATATTAACTTTTAATAAGATATATAATTTTTTTTAAGGTTTTTTAAAATTCATTTTAGAGAGATACACAGAGAGAGAGAGAGAGAGAGAGAGAGAGAGAGAGAGAGAGAAAGGGGGGAGGAGCTGGAAGCATCAACTCCCATATGTGCCTTGACCAGACCAGTGCAGGGTTTTGAACTGGCGACCTCAGTGTTCCCAGGTCGACGCTTTATCCACTGCGCTACCACAGGTCAGGCCAAGATATATAATTTTAAAATATTTTCTCTCATTCCATATGTTGTCTTTTCATTCTGTTGATTGGTTACATCAGTGCACAAGGGTTTTTAAGCCTGGTAGAGTCCCGTTCCTCTATTTTTACTTTCGTTGCCCGAGCTCTTGGTGTCATAGCCAAGAAATTGTTGCCAAATCCAACGTCCTGAAGCTTTGCTCCCATTTTCTTCTAGAAGTATTGTAGTTTTAGTCTTTATGCTTACATCTTTAATCCACTGTGAGTTATTTTTATACGGTGTAATGTAGGGGTCTAATATGTTCTTTTGCATTTGTATACACAGCTTCCTCCATAATGTTTGTTTTCCCCATTGTGTGGTCTTGTCACCCTTGTTAAAAATTATTTGATCATATAATCAAAAGCTTATTTCTGAGCTCTTTATTCTGTTCTTTTGGTCTAAAACTGTGATACCTTGAACTTTTTCTTTTTAAAGATCATTTTGTCTATTTGGGTTCCCTTGTGATTCCATATAAATTTTAGGACTTTTTCTATTTCTTTGGATTTTTCTTTTTTTTCAAAGATATTATTCATTTTAGAGAGTGCAGAGAGAGGGAGAGAGAGAGAAAGGGGGAAGGAGCAGGAAGCACCAACTCCCATATGTGCCTTGACCAGGCAAGCCCAGGGTTTTGAACTGGCGACCTCAGTGTTCCCAGGTCGACGCTTTATCCACTGCGCCACCACAGGCCAGGCAGGAATTTTTCTATTTCAGAAAAAAAAAAAAAAGCCATTGGGATTTGACAAGGATTGCATTGATTCTGGAGATCCCTCCGGGTAGTATGGGTGTTTTATCAATACTAAGTTTTCCAATCCAGAAGCAGGGGATGTCCTTCTATTTGTATATTAGTGGTTCTTAACCTTTTTTGAGGTACCGAACCCACCAGTTTCATATGCGCGTTCACCGAACCCTTCTTTAGTGATAAATAAAATACGATTTTTTTTTCCAAATTCAAGACATAGGTCTATGTCTTTTTACTGGTGCACAAAATGAGTCATTCATGAACATCACCTTGCTCAAAGAACAAAACCAACAAAGTGCATGAACTCACAACAAATGACAGTATTACTTTATTCTGGCCTCCGCGGCAGAGGCTTCTCCAAACCCCTGAGACTGACTCATCGAACCCCTAGGGTTCCATAGAACCCAGGTTAAGAACCACTGTTGTATATTCTTTGATTTTTTTTTTAATTGAGAAACTAAATTTAATCAGTGACATTGGTCAGTAAGAACACATAGTTTCAAGTAAACAAACACATCTGTAGCCTTTGAACTGCTGATTGCTTTGAACTGCTGATTGTGTGTCCATCTGTGATTTCTTTTACGTTGCTTTGTGATTTTCAATGTACAAGTCCTTCCACTCCTTGGTTAGCTTATTTCTAAATATTTTTTTCCTTTTAAGTAAGATTGTGTTTTTAATTTTATTTTTAGATTGGTCATTTTTTTAAATAGTAGAAACAGGATTTTAATATAATATTTAAGTCTAGCATTTACTACTAACAAAAACATATTGCCCCACTCCAACTGGTAAACACTTTTTTTTTTGCCTTATATACAAATAGTCAATCCCCTGCCCTCCCCAGATTCCCCTTCCCCTCTCCCCCATGGACTGGGAAGCCCAGGGTGCAGTGGTGAGTGGTACCAGTAATGTCATGAAATTTGACGTTTATAGAACTTGGCTGAGACCACCTTCCCTCACCTGGTGAAGAGTGCGGTCCATAAAGAGGGCCGCTCTCCCCTCTGGAGGGAGGGCTGGGGTAGGGGGTGGTTGAGACCCCCTCATTTACTTCTGGCCCTGATAATGGAATGTTCGGTGCAGCCTGAGGAAGGTTAGGGTGGTGGGAAGAGGGGCCACGAGCCCCCTGAAGAGCATGACTGGTGCCCGTGGGCACAAGTGGCAGTGACCCACACATGAGAGGGCATGAGGGATATGTGGACAGGGTGATGTCCAGCAGCATTCAGGACTCCATGACCCTTAGCAATGCTCCTTGGCAAAGACAGCCAGTCCTCTGGTTCCTGGGAGCAGAAGGCATCTAAGGCAGAGATTGGTCCACCAGAGGCCAGGTCAGCCTGTGCACAGGCATGTGTCAATCCTGGCAGCAGGAGAGGATGAGGGTGAAACCTGAGTCTGCGATGGCAGGCTGGGCAGGAGGCGCCCACTATGCCTGGCCCACTGTTATCTGTAGGTGCTTCGTTACCTGGCCAGATTGACCCTGGAAAGGGTGATCCTGTGGCTGGGCCAGAACTAGGGAACAGTGAAAAGATGCCCTTGTCAATCTGGAGTCCCTTCTGCTCCATGCCTGACCTTTGCCCCTTGGTAAAGGTCCATTTCATTAGGACAAAGTCATATTTGGCAGCAGAGCTCATAGCACAGAACATGTCATCAGGAATCTTCAGCGTTCACTCCTCTGAAACAATCTGCACCAGCTCAAAGCGCTCTGGCCCATCCTCATCCAGGCTTCATTTGTCTGTGACCTTGCAGATTGCAGCCGGAGCCTTATCTGGGCTGTGGCCATTGTCCACGTCCAGGCTGAGGTGGCTGATGCAGCAGTTGTCCACCTGCGGGTTGTAGAGCAGCTGTTGTTGCTGACCCCTGAGAGGAAGTGTTTGGGGGGCTGTGCTGGCCACAGGTGTGGGGGAAGCTAAGGAGGAAAAGGTGATGTTTGAAGCCGAGCTGATGCTAGAGGTCTAGGGGGGCAACTTGGAGGTCGACCCCCAGAACTTCTTTCCCTGGACACCAGGAGACTCAGGAGCAAAGCTCATGTTGACCTTCTTTGTGTCAGATCTGGAGGAGCTGGCTGAGTGGATGCTGAGTGTGTTGGTGATGTCCCTGCTGCTGAGGTAGGGGTCATACCTGACATGGTCACAGGACTTAGAGTGTGAGCAGCCACTGATACTAGGCTCTGGATTGAGGGTCTAGTGGTTGCTTCAGCATTTGGCAATGGCCAGGTTCATGGACTTCAGCATGTTGTTGGCTGACTCAGGGAGGCTCCAGTTCATGCCACAGTTTGTAGCTCTCTGTCTCACTGAACTGCTTCATGCCCCGGAACCAGACCCCAAAGTGCTCCTCGGGCTCAGTGCTGCAATTCTTGCAGGTGGACCGGAGCAGTGTATCCGGATGATCCTTTCAAATTCCTTCCTCCTCTTTCCAAAGTTGATCCGTCTCCCATCAGGTTGTCCTTCATCATGGTGTCCAGCCTCACCGGGTCTGTGAGGAACATGCTCAGATAGGGGACAGTGCTCTGAGTGACACTGTGTCTTTGAGCTGCTTCTGGGCTCTCTTAAGGTTCATCTCCGTGGTGACAAGCTTGAGGTCCACTCTTTGATGAGTAGCTCTCTGCTCAGTCAGTAGTTCTCATTCAAGAAAATCTCTGACTGCTTTTGAAAGGCCTGGAAGCTGTTTTGGAAAACTTCTTCCCACATCTTTTTCAGTTGGTGGTTGGAGTTTCTCCGCAGAGCAGAGAGGATAGCACAGAGTGAGGAGAATTTCTCGAGGATTCGGCACTCCCTGGCCATCTCAACCCAGTGCACCATTTTCCTGTCCCTGTTCCCAGCTGTCACACTCCTGTCCCTGAGGCAGGTGGTGATGATGCAGTTTGGCCACACTGTTGAACTGGGTGATGGTGGGAGCCAGGTGTTTCTCGTCTTTTTTGTCCTGTTGGGATCAGAAGGCGTCCAGGCAGTGCTAGGACACCGCCTTCTTGAACAGCCCCACACCCATCAGGGAAAACTGTTCTGCCACAGGGTAGGAAGGGAATGCCAGGAGCTGAGGCTCCTCCTCACTCAGTTCTTTCTCTGCCGCCGCAGGTGAAGGCCAGCAAGGTCCTGGAGCTGGAGCTGGCTCTAGCTCTAGAGATTGCAAAAGAGTTGATTCCTGCTCTGGAGTTGGCATTGGCGCTGGTGCTGGACTGGGCAACGGGATGGTGCTGGAGGAGGCTCCTAGAGCTGGCACTGGAGCTGAGGCTGGTGATGAAGTCCCCAGCTCTGCCTTAGTGAGTTTTCCGTGCTGCATCTGAGCCAAGAGGAGGGTTGGAACCAGGTAGGTTGAGCTACAGGCAAGCCACCCATTGGTTGAGACCGGGGAAAACGTGGGAAATGACAGAAGCCCTCTGAATACTGGTCCAGCAGGTGCCCAGGATGGAGGAGATAACGTTTGCAGTTGGTCCTGGGGTCCATCGTCCTCTTTGGAATATCAGGAAGCTGGGAGGGCATCACACGAACACTATCTGTTCAACAGCCGGGTCAGGATCTGGGTGGTCGTGCAGGTTCCGATGGTGACCCGGGAGAGGCCGCTGCCCTGGAAGCAGGCGCCCGGCGCTCCAGCAGCTTCTCCAGCGTGCCTGCTTTCAAGTTGCACAGCTTGCAGCACTTAGACCCGTCCCAGGTCCACTCATTTTTACACCCGAGCCAGCACTGGCCCTCGTCTGTGCCGTTGTACACCTGCACCGTGCACAGGGAGATGGAGCAAGACCACCAGGTTGAGCAGCTCCGGGACGATCCAGGTGCAGCAGGTGGGGTCCAGCTGCATGAGGCCGTGCTGCACGACTGACCCGGCAGCTGCTGAGACCGCCCACTTCTAGGTGCCCATACTGCGGCTCCACCTGGAGCCGGGAACTGCGGCTGCGCGCTGCCCCCAGGCCTGGCAGCCTAAGCCCACGCGCGCTGCCCATGGATGGCTTGCAGAGGTGCGGGAGGCATGGGCTGGACCCGGATTGGCGCCAGCAGAGGCCTGTGCGCCTGGGCACTGCCTGTGGTCATTGTTAATAAATAGAAATGAAACCGCTTTCTGCGTTGGCTTTGTATCCTGCAACTTTGCTGAAAAATTTTCTTAGTTTTGACAGTGTGTGTGTGTGTGTGTGTGTGTGTGTGTGTGTGTGTGTGTGTGTGTGTGTGTGTTTAGGGATTTCCTAATAGAAGATCCTGTCATCTGGGAACAAAGATCATTTTACTTCTTTTCCAACTTGGGTGGCTTTTGTTTATTTTTCCTTGTTTAACCGCTTTGGTTATTAGTTCTTTCAGAGCAATGTTGAGTAGTAGTCCTGAGAATGGACGTTTGTGCTTTGTACCAGATCCTAGGCTTTCAGTTTTTCACCATTGAGTGTGATGTTAACTGTGGGCTTTTCATGTGTGGCTTTTTATTATGTTAAGGTGGTTTCCTTTTATTCCTCCTTAGTTGAGTACTTTTTAAAAAATTAATATGAAAGAGCGTTTAATTCTGTCAAATGCAATTATAGGGGTTTTATGGTATGTTTTAATGTCTCCTGGTCTTAGAGGAGCGATGCTTTTGCCTCCCTCTTTTAAGGGATTTCCTGGCTATTATTAATTGCCTGTTCTTCTTTATAAAAATTGCTCTGTTAAACATTATACGGAGTGAAATAAGTAAATCAGGAAAAAAAACTGAGAACAGCATGATTTCATACATAGGTGGGACATAAAAGTGAGAATATGAGACATGGACAAGAGAGTGGTGGTTATGGGATGGGGGGAGGGAGGGCAGAGTGGGATAGGGAGGAGGGGAGGGGCACAGGGAAAACCAGATAGAAGGTGACAGAGGACAATTTGACTTTTGGTGACGGGTATGCAACACAATTGAATGATAAGATAACCTGGAGATGTTTTCATTGTACATATGTACCCTGATTTATTGGTGTCACCCCATTAGAATTAATAATAATAATAATTAAAAAATTGCTCTGTTACAGAAAAATAAAAAGATGGTGATTCTTAAAATTGGGATTGCATTGTCTGCATAAATTGTCTTAAGAGAAAGGGACATTAATATAAAGTTGAGTCTTTTTTCTACCATAATATGGCATGTTTCTTATAATGTTCAAATATATTTTTGTGACTTCCAAGAGTGCATTACAGTTTTCTTCCTATAAATTTTGCAAATTTCTTGTTGAGTTTATACCTAGGAATTTTTTCTTTATTTTTTTTCTCTTTCCCTTCTGTTCTTTCCCCTCCCTCCATGTGTTCCTTCCCCTCTCTGTCTTTTTGCTATTTTAATGGCTTTCTCTACTATATTATATATTTTAATATATTTTGTATATAGAAAAAGTATTGACTCTTGTGTTATTTTTCTAACCTAATAAAATCTCTTTTTATTTTTTTTTAAATTGCCGGTATCTAATCATAACTCTGAATGAGTCTTCCCAGTTGTTTTGAATTCTTATGCCTTTAACTCGCATTTTTTTGTCTTGTACTTGCTTGGACAACTGTCTCCAACCCAGTAACAAATAGTGGGAGCCATGGGCACCCTGTTTTGTTCCTGCCTTTAGTAGCAAAGCTTTTGTGTTTCCCAATGAACTAAAATGTTAATTTTTGGTCTGACATACATAGGTATTTTATGAAAAGTGTCTATCATTTCTTGTTGTATTTAGTGCTTTTAGAGTATTTGTATTAATTTCTTAAGGCAGCTATAACAAATGACCACAAACAGGGTGGCTTAAGACCACAGGGATTTATTCTCTCACAGTTCTCTAGGCCAAAAGTCCAAAATCAAGGTCGTAGCAGGGTCATGATCCCTCTGAAGTTTCCAGGGAAGATTTCTTTTATTTGTCTCATCTTAGTTTCTTGGCTTATACTTGCATTACTCAGCCTCCATCACCATATAAGCCTTCTTCCTTCTGTGGGTCTCTGTTCCTGCATGTTCTGCTCTTTTGATAAGAACACCACTCACTGGATTTGAGTCTCACTTGAATCCAATATGATCTCATCTTAACAAATTACAAGATCTCATTTATAAATAGGGTCCCATCTTCAGAATCTGAGTAGACATGAATTTTTGGAGTATGCTACACAACCCACAACAATATTAGATATATGTTGATTTTTGTCAAATCCTTTTCTGCATCTGTAGAGATAATCGTGTATGTCTTCTTTCTCCTTATTTCTATCAGTATTATGAATTATGTTAATGTTGTCAAAAATAAACCAGAGCTGGACAGAAGGTCAAGTGGCAAAACAGACTTAATTCAGGAATATTCCAATAGTGGAAAATAAGACTTCAGTATAAAACAAGGACCAATTCCAAAACCAGCAGGATTAAGTGGGAATTCACAGCCCAGTAGCAGGATGGGGGTCAGTGGGCAGAAAATTACCAAGAGGAAATATGAGAGATAAGGGAGGATTCTGGCTAAACTGACCCAACATAATTCTTTCCTCAGGCCGATGAAGGTAATCAGATCTCACCTGAGGAATGGCAGAGGCTGAAGAACAGAATTGGACATCAAAGGGTGATCAGATAAAAAGGTTGAGAGATTCCAGTTGTTATAAGTGGACAACACAGAGATGAAAAGAGAAGTTCAAAACCGAGAGGGCTGGTTAAAACAGTGGTCAGGAGTCCCTGAACAGAGTTTGTTCAAGGGAGAATTTTGGCACTGTTTTTTTTTTCCTTAACGGGTGATTTTGTATTTCTGAAATAAACCCAACTTGGACATCCTATATTATTATTATTATTATTTTACAGGGACAGAGAGAGAGTCAGAGAGAGGAATAGATAGGGATAGACAGACAGGAACAGAGAGAGGTGAGAAGCATCAATCATTAGTTTTTCATTGCCCTTGCGACACCATAGTTGTTCATTGATTGCTTTCTCACATGTGCCTTGACCACGGGCCTTCAGCAGACAGAGCACCCCCTTGCTGGAGCCAGCGATCTTGGGTCCAAGCTGGCGAGCTTTTGCTCAAGCCAGATGGGCCCATGCTCAAGCTGGTGAGTTCAGGGTCTCGAACCTGGGTCCTTCCACATCCCAGTCCGACGCTCTATCCACTGCGTCACCGCCTGGTCAGGTGGACATTCTATATTATTACTTTTAATTGGCTATTGGATTCTGTGTGCTATTAATTTTATTGAAGACTTGAGCATGAAGTTTCATATAATTTATATGGAGTTTTCATTTTTTGATGCAAACTGTAAAAGTTTGTTGTGAGTGTTATACTCACTTTATAAAATCAGTTGGAAGGTTTTTCTTCTCTTTCTAATCTTTTTATAGTTTAAGTGGTATTATGATTTTCTGATATTTAACAGTTTGGCAGAATATCCTTGTGAACCTATTTAAGTCTGGTGCCTTTTCGGGGGTGTGCCAATTCAAATATTATCTTCTTTTTTATTTTTGGTATTTTTCTGAAGCGGGGTGGGAGGTGGGGGGGTGGGGGGGGAGCAGGCAGGCAGACTCCTGCATGTGCGTTACCAGGATCCACCCTGCATGCCCACCAGGGGGCGATGCTCTGCCCATCTGGGGTGTTGCTCTGTTACAACCAAAGCCATTCTAGTGCCTGAGGCGGAGGCCATGGAGCCGTCCTCAGTGCCCGGGCCAACTTTGCTCCAATGGAGCCTTGGCTGCAGGAGGGGAAGAGAGAGAGAGAGAGAGGAAGCAGAGGGGAAATGGTGGAGAAGCAGATGGGCGCTTCTTCTGAGTTCTCTGGTGGAGAATCAAACCCAGGATTTCCACATGCCAGGCTGACACTCTACCACTGAACCAACCAGATAGGGCAGCGGTTCTCAATGTGTGCGCCAGGGCGCACTGGTGCACCCTAAAAGATTTCCAGGTGCACCCTATGGTATTGCAGAGAAATATGTGCCTGTTGGGGACCAAAAAACCAACAGGGTTTTTTTTTTTTTTTTTTTTTTTTTACAGGTACAGAAAAAGAGTTAGAGAGAGGGATGGATAGGGACAGAAAGACAGGAACGGAGAGAGGTGAGAAACATCAATCATTAGTTTTCCGTTGCCGTTGCAACACCTTAGTTGTTCATTGATTGCTTTCTCACATGTGCCTTGACTGCAGGCCTTCAGCAGACCGAGCAACCCCTTGCCTGAGCCAGCGACCTTGGGTCCAAGCTGGTGAGCTTTTTGCTCAAGCCAGATGGGCCCGCGCTCAAACTGGTGAGCTCAGGGTCTCGAACCTGGGTCTTCCTCATCCCAGTTTGACACTCTATCCACTACGCCACCGCCTGGTCAGGCCCACCTGGGATTTTTGGAGTTTAGATTTTGGGGGGACAGAGGTGTGGGGAATTGGCTGTAAGCTGACAGTCTGCCCAACCCCCACCTCACTTGCCTGATTAGGTTACAAAAGGCTGTTGAGCTGTTGTGCTGGATTGTTTACACTACCCCCCATGTTCCCTGGAAAGACTGGAGGCAAGTTTGTTCTATCCTTTGTTTGGTGTAAAGTTAAGATATGTATGGTAGGGGTTTTCTGCACTTGGTAAAATTCTTGGGTTGCCTTGGAAACGTGATCAGAGACTGTTGATTTGCTAATGACCTCACTTTGCCCTATAAATAAAGCAAGGTGCGTTTTTTGGGCACCCTTTGTTCTTGCCAGCAGCAATTACAGGGCCCTCCCAACCCCATATTTTCTTAATTTCATGTATTTTCTTAATTCCACACCGTTCTCACTCGGGACCTGGAATTACTAGCTGTGCTGGTTCGCGGCATGTCCCCAGATATAAAAATAAATATAGTTACTCTATTATACCATTTCATTACAGAAATACCGTTCTTTTTGTTAACACATCATTATTATTATATTTATTATTAACACACCATTATATTATTTTTACATAAATACACCCAAATAAAATGGATTTCTCAAAAAGAAGTATGATACTGAAGAATCCAATTCTGGAAGAGAGCAAAAGTTAAATGTAAATAAAATAGGACTTGAATGCTGACGAGCAGAATTTAATTTATAGCATTTTCCATTACTTAACACTGAACAATATGATTGGATTAGAAACCCATTCATGGAAGCTTCAAGTGATTTTGGTTTAAGAAGAAGAACTGTCGGCTATATCCACTGATTGTGGATTGATGATTAAACATAAGGAATTGTTGCCTGACCTGTGGTGGCGCAGTGGATAAAGCGACGACCTGGGAACACTGAGGTCGCCAGTTCAAAACCCTGCACTGGTCTGGTCAAGGCACATATGGGAGTTGATGCTTTCAACTCCTCCCCTCTTTCTCTCTTTCTCTCTCTTACTCTCTGTCTCCTCTCTAAAATGAATAAAATAAAATAAAATAATTTTAAAAAAAGAATACTTAAAAAAAAATAAGGAATTGTCTCTTGAAGCCTTTTGGGTTTCTATAAAAGAAGAATATGTGGCAATATCTAAAAATGTTTTGAACATTTTACTACAATTTTCAACATCCATTTATGTGAATTAGGATTTTATACCTTCAACACAATCAAGAGTAAAAAGATAGGAATTCTTCAATGTATTGATGAGGAAATGAGAGTTTGCCTTTCAAATATATGACCAAACATTGAAGAAATCGCCAGGACACATCAGGCTCATGTTTTTCATAAACACAAGAATGAAAAAAAATTAACACATTTGTGCCGGAGCCTGCCAAATTTACTAAATCTTACTAAGAATGTATCTCTCTCTCTATAAAAAGATAACTTTGTCTTTTTTACTTTTGAACCCCTCTTTTTTATGAATTCTAAAAAGCATAACTCAAAAAATGTAACCACAAAAACACACACACACACAAAAATGTAACATAAAATGTTTTTTAATGTCAGAATAAATTTAATTTTGTTGTATTTATTTCGTTTAATTACCATAAAAGCATGCCTGGACTTTATGGTTTTTTCTTTAATATTTGACTTAATTATTTTAACATATTTCTTAGAAATTTGTATATAGAGCGCCTACAATTATTTGTAGGATTTTAAATGCGCCCCGACTTCAAAAAGTATGTATGAGAAGAACCACTGAGCTAGGGCCTCCTCTATTTTTTTTAATGTTTGGACTTTCTGTCTCTACAAGGATTAATTTGGGTATGCTGTCTCTCTATATACAGAATCCACTTCATGTAAGTTTTCAAATTATTTGTGAAATTCTGCTATGATGTTTCTTCTGATTTTTTTTTTTAAAGACCTGTTTTGATGGTTATTTGCCAATCAGTTCTAGTTTCGCGTATTTGCACCCCCCTTTTTATTTTGGCTTAGTTTGGCTCGATGTTTGTCTATTCTGTTGAGTTTTCAAAATCCAGATTTTTTAAATTAGTAGTCCACTTTTTTTTTTTTTTAAAAAAAAGCATTATTTCCTGAATTTGCCTTCAACCAACCCGTTCTTATTATTATACATTCTTTTGGCTTATTTTGTTCATGTTGTAACACCTTGACGCTAAGAATTTGACTCATTTATTTTTCGTTGTTACTAAGGCCCCTTTCATCTTGGATCGGAGGTTTTTTATTCACATCG
Source organism: Rhynchonycteris naso (assembly GCA_037038555.1). NCBI lineage: Eukaryota > Metazoa > Chordata > Mammalia > Chiroptera > Emballonuridae > Rhynchonycteris > Rhynchonycteris naso. Next base: position 269,087 of record CM073000.1, on the reverse strand, counting down.
CCTGACTCTGTCTCCTGTTGCTATAGCGACCTCCGCAGCGTTAGCCGAGGTTCGCCCCCCATTGGTTGGGAAGGGAGAGGTCCGAGCTTCGGAGGGGGATACGCTTGGTGAAGCGGTCCCGCTGCGCGGAGGGCTCCCGGGGTCCCCGCGCCGCCTCCCGGCCGTCTCCCCGGGGGTTGGGGGGCGGCCCCGGTGCGCGGAGGGCTCCCCGGGGTCCCCGCGCATCCTCCCGGCCGTCTCCCCGGGGGGTTGGGGGGCGGCCCCGCTGCGCGGAGGGCTCCCCGGGGTCCCCGCGCCTCCTCCCGGCCGTCTCCCCGGGGGTTGGGGGGCGGCCCCGGTGCGCGGAGGGCTCCCCGGGGTCCCCGCGCCGCTCCCCGCGGTCTCCCCGGGGCTGGGGGAAGGCCACGCTGCGCGGAGGGCTCTCCGGGGTCCCCGCGCCGCCTCCCGGCCGTCTCCCCGGGGCTGGGGGGCGGCTCCGCGGGGCGGCCCGGGTCTCCCGCGCGGCTGTGGGTCCGGAACGGGCTTCCCGCTGTTGCAGCGCAGCGCAGCGCGGCCTCGGGCGGGCGCCGGTTCCCCAAAGACTCGGGTTTTGTCTTGAATATCTTCTCGAGGTGCGTCCCTAACCGAGGGGGTGTAGCTCAGTGGTAGAGCGCGTGCTTAGCATGCACGAGGCCCCGGGTTCAATCCCCGGCATCTCCAGCTTCTGAGGCGACAAGCGCATCATCACCGCGCTGGCCGTCCGTTCCGTTTTCTAGTATTGCTACTAAAGCGGGAAAGAAGAGAGAACGACGGACAGATGTAAGAAAAGACAAACACAGGGCACACAACAGAGGATGTATCCTTGGAGAATGTTATTAACCAGTGTCACCTACCTCGATGCAACAAAAAGGAAACACGGACTGTTGTGGTTTGGTTGTTTTCAAACCGTGTGGATACCGTGATCGGACTGCAGGTTGAGCAGAAAGAAAAGCTGAGGGAATTGACCAATCTGGAAAACTTGAGAAATTTATTTTCATTGAAATGAATGTGCAGAAGTCACACTTCGGCCGAAATAATTTTACTGAGAAGTATTTCCGGCTGAAGACCTCAAAATTCACAGATTAGGTTCCAGTTTTGTTGTCTTGACTGTTAGTGGAGAATTGGACTAACTAGGTATTTACATAATTTTACTTAAGACAGATGCGCCCCCTATTGGCAAGGAATTTTCCAGACTCCTAATCAGTGGACCTTGGACCCCGACGAGCGGGCAGCGCAGGAGAACTTGTGACATGCAGAATGTCAGCTCACCCCAGACCTACTATGCTAGAGCCAGCATTTCAACGGAATGTCAAGGTGATTCCTTGTACATTGAAGTTCAGAAGTACCAGTTTGAGTGTTATTAACTGCATCAAGAGGGTATATTATACAACTACATGTTGTATTTTAATTTTATTCCAATTTCTTACTCCAAGGTAGAAAAAATAATTGCAAAATTCTATTTGTGTGTGTGTGTGTGTGTGAGAGAGAGAGAGACAGACAGGAAGGGAGAGAGATGAGAAGCATCAACTCATAGTTGAGGCACCTTAGTTGTTCATTGATTGGTTTCTCAAGTGTGCCTTGTGGTGGGGGACACACCTCTGGTGAGCAAGTGATCCCTTGTTCAAGGCAGCAACCTTTGAGGTCATGTCTATGAGACCATACCCAGCACTAGGAGTTTTGAACCTGAATACTCAGTATCCCAGGCCAAGGCTCTATCCATTGTGCAACCACAGTGGTCAGGTTGTATTTCTGTTTTTGAACTGTGTGTGTTCTAATCATTGACCCTGTTTTCCCCTCAATGGTAATGTGATATTTACTAATAGTTTGGAATCAATATACATAATTTAATTAGATGTAGTTTCCTTTCTTATTTTATGTGAGAGGAGGGGAGATAGAGAGTCAGACTTCCCCATGTGCCCTGACCTGGATCTACCTGGCATTTCCTGTCAAGGGCCAGTGCTCGAATCAATGGAGCTATCCTTAGCACCTGAGGCCAATGCTCGAACCAATCAAGCCGCTGGAGGGAAAGAGTAAGAGAAGGGGGGAGGGGAGGGGTGTCCTGACTGGGGATTGAACCCGGGAGTCTGCAAGTGGGGCGGGTGCTCTATCCAGTGATCCAACCAGCCAGGGTCAAGTTTCTTTTCTCTTAATAAAAATTTTGCAACTTTTGTAATCAAGATTGTGCTAACTTCCAATATGAACAGGGAAATTAGTATACTTGTTTCTGCTTGGCAACATTTTATTTTATTCTTTTTTTAATTGAATTTGTTGAGGTGACACTGGTTAACAAAATTATACAGGTTTTAGGCGCACAGTTTTGCCACATCTTCTGTACACTGTATTGTGTGTTCACCTCACAAGTCAGATCTCTATCCGTCACCATTTATTCCCATTAACTCTGTAATCACCACACTGTTGTTTTGTCCATGAGTTTTTCTCCTTTTTCATCTGTTTTTGCTTAAACTCTCCACCCCTTCTCACACATGTCCCCCACCCCCACAGCTGTCAGCCGCTCTCTATGAGTCTGTTTCTGTGTATTTTGCTTGTTAGTTCGTTTTGTTCATTAGCTTTTACATATGAGTGCAGTTATATGGTACTTGTGCTCTGACTGGTTGATTTCACTTATCATAATGCTCTCTAGGTGTGCTTGGCAACATTGAAACAAGAATTAAGATTTTGTGATCATTTCAAAATTCATAGCTGCTTCTTTCCCACCAAATTCTTAGAAACTTTTGTGCTACCTCTCCATTTGTGTTCTAAGCTCTGGGATAGATTTTGAGTATTCAAAACCCTTAGCTGTTGCACTCAATGTGTGGGCTGGAGGATTGATCAGGAATTGGGACATCTACAGTTCCCTGAATATAGAAAATGTCAGGCTGCCTCTCTCTGTGTGAAGTGATTAGGTATTTTTTAAATGAAAAATTTAAGTTTCAAAAGACACATTTTTTCAAGTTAAGATGTCTTGGTTTAGAAAAGATGGGCACAAAATGGTCAAAGTGATGAAAAGCAAAGACCTGCAAGCAAGACTACCCGACCTAGCAAGGCTATCATTTGACATTAAAGGAGAAACGAAGAGCTTCCCAAACAAGAGAAAGCGAATGGAGTTCATTACCACCAAACCAGCACTACAGGGAATGTTACAAGACTTTAAGAAGGAGAAAGAGCCAGACCAGGCGGTGGTCCAGTCGTGAGAGCATCGGCCTGGGATGCTGAGCTGAGGACTCAGGTTTGAAACCCCGAGGTTGCCGACTTGAGCACAAGCTCACCAGCTTGTGTGGTGCGGGCTCTCCAGTTTGAGCATGGGATCATAGACATGACCCCATGGTCACTGGCTTGAGTCCAAGGTGTCTGTCTTGAGCAAGAGGTCACTCTCTCTGCTGGAGCTCCCTGCTCCCGCCAGTCAAGGCACATATGAGAAAGTAATCAATGAACAGCTAAGGTGCTGCAATGAAGAATCGATGCTTCTCATCTCTCTCCCTTCCTGTCTGTCCCTCTCTCTGTTTCTGTCACAAACCCCTCCCCCCCAAAAAAACCAAAATGGAACGCTGATTCAATACCCTGGGCTTGCCTGGTCAAGGCACATATGAGAGTTGATGCTTCCTGCTCCTCCCCCCATCTCTCTCTCTCTCCCTCTCTCTTTTTTCTCTCTATAAATATGAACAAATAAAATCTGAAATAAATAATTAGTAAAGCTGAATAATGGATATATGAGAATTCATCATAATATTCCTTTTACTCTTAAATATGCAAAAGAGTCTACAATAAAAAAGAAAAGGAAAAATACTGATTGACTCACAAAAGAGGGAATAGAAAATCTGAATAATCTTATTTTTATTAAAGAAATTTAATAACTGAACAATAACCTTCCAAAATACAAAGTATCAGAACTGGATAGAGTCATTGGGAATTATATGTTTAAGGAAGAAATCATAACAATTACCTACAATTTCTCCCAAAGGGTTGAATTAGAAAGAATACTTGCTAACTCGTTCTAGAGGCCAACATTACTCTAACACCAAAACCAGATAAAGATATTACAAGAAAAGAAAACCACAGATCAATATCTCTCATGAACATGCATACAAACATGAGCAAACTGAATCCAACAGTGCATAAAAGGAATTATACACCATGTATGTCCAAATGGAATTTCCCCAAGGTATGCAAGGCTAGTTCAACATTTGAAAATCAATTAATGCAATCTATCACATCAACAGGCTAATGAAAAATGATCACATGGTCATATCAATAGATGCGGAAAAAGCATTTGACAAAACCCAACTCATTTATGATAAAAAAAACTTTCAGCAAATTTAAAATAGAAGGGAATGGTCTCAATTTTGATTTTAAAAAAAAGCTATAAAAAAATCTATAGCCGACATCATACTTAATTACGGGAAACTGGAAGCCTCCAGCTAACACTCCTTTCCAGTATCCTACTGGAATTAGTGACTAATTCAGTATGTCAAGAAGAGGAAGTAAAACTATATATAGAGAAAGACCTATACTGACACATCATTGTCACCCCAAACCCACAGTTTAGATTAAGATTTAACTCTTGGTGTCGTATATTCTATGAGTTTTGAGAAATGTATAATGGCTTATATCTCCGCTTATAGTATCACCCGTACTGGTTTCCCACCAGCAATGAATGGGGGTCCCCGTCGTTCCACATTCTCTCCCGCATTTGGTGGTGTCACTGTTCCAGATTTCCGCCATTCCCCTTGTGTCGCAGTATCTCTTTTTAATTGCATTTCCCTGATGATGTGTGATGTGGAGCATCTTCTCCTAGGCTTCTCTGCCATCTGGAGATCTTCTTTGGTGAGGTGTCCGTTCATATATTTTGCGTGCTTTTTTTTTTTTTTTTTTAATACTGTTGTTTATTTTCTTGTTGAATTTTAAGAGTTCTTTGCCTGTGTTGGAAAACTTGTCTTTAGAAACGCGAAGATTTTCTCCCGGTCCATGGCTTGTGTTTCTCACAGCAGGCTTTTGTTTTGTTTTGTTTTGTTTTGAAGTGCAATTTATCAATTACTTTTTTTTCGTGAATTGTGCTTTTGCTGTTGCCATGATCAACATTGAAGAGTCGCTGTTCTCTAGGAGAAATGAAAAGCACATGCAGCTTCTTCCGCTCCCTGAGCGGCGAGAAAAGCGCTTTCAGGGGCGACTGGGGAGGTCTGTGTCGGCTGAGCGGTTGCCTCTGGTGACGAAAAATCAGGGCAGGATTGTCACTCCTGTCATCTCACTGGACCGGTGGTTTGTTTTCTTTTCCCATCCGAATGGGGTCAGATCGAGAGCTGCAGCATCAGAGATTCATTTGACCATTTCACCTCCTGTGCTGCAGAGAATATGAGTCATACTTTTCCACGAGCCTTTTTGGCTAGTAGAACGTTCTTTTAGGGTCAGAACAATTCCTTAGTTCTTTCCGCCTAGGATTTTGGTTTGGTCAAAATGAGAAAGAACGATCGTGCCGAGTTACTAAAGCTGTGCTCCGTTCTCAGCAATGAAGGAGCGGATGCTGTCAGGGCGTCTCAGAATGCCACTTGAACCTGGCTACTGGAGCGCAGCGCAAAGCAGCAGGACAACGCTTTGCGCATTTCACAGGATATGAACTCTGCAGAGACACCTTCCTCCCAGGGGACGTGGCTCAGCGGCAGAGCGCTTACCTCACATGTCTGAGGCCCAGGGTTCAATCCTCGGGTCGTTTTCTGAACCAGTCTTGTCTCTGGCCCTAAATATTCTAGGTGCAGTTTTTTCAACCGTTCTTGTCTCGCCTAAAATTACCAAGTGCAATATTTCAGGTTCTCTTTTTCCAGTCATTCCTGCCCCTGGCCTTGAGTTATCAAATGCAATATCCTAATTCTTTCTAACTTTTCCCGTTATCATTTCATTAAATTGAGCTATTCCCTCCCCTCCCCGCAAGTTTATTTATTCTCCGTTTGGCTAACAATCCACTTTCTGGAGATTTCCCTGGGGTGTTTTATAATGTACAAAACCGGAGGGGCAATTTAGAAGTAAACTCATTCTATGAATGTATCCAGGAAGATGGAATATAGCTACATATCAAATAATGACTTAGCTCCATCGAATGAGGTCCTATCTATTCCCACTTTCCACTGGGAAATAATCAGTAAAAATAAAACCTCTTAGTAATTTTTTAAGGGGAGTGGAAAGTAGCATGTTGTTTTTTTTAGTGCTGATATGGTTGTTGCATATTAGTATTCAAGAGTTCATCCTAAGCCCACAGGAGGCATTTCTTCATATACTGTTGTTACTAACCTAGTTACTTTGTTTTTCTCTGCCTCTTTTGCTTTATTTAAAGTTTCTGTGCGGGATGGTCCAGTGCAGGAGGTCTGGGAGAGCAGTCAATGTTCAGAATAGCCTCTGGAAATGGAAGGCCGAGTTGGTTGGGAAACCAAAAAATGACTACCTGGCAGAACCGAGGACCGAACTGAGGTTGCATTCTGGGCAACTGCAGGTACACGCATTTTTATGCTTCTGTGATTTCTGCATTGCACTTATTCCTTGCTTTAATGGACTGCTTTGGAATATTAATAATGAAAAAACAATACTTAATCTACTTTGGTGTTTCTGTTCATATTTTAAAATACTAAAATATGTCACCAGGTATTTCTCTGCCCTTTGTTAAGAGAAGTTTCAGTACTTTATTTACTATCTATTTGTTTTGTGGTTTCTCTATGGTGTGATGTAACTCATAAGTTAGGGGATAGACCTGAGAGTAGGGGAGAGCCAGTGCATAAATAATATTTGCAACTCTGTATCATAATTGCAGTAGTGGAGTTTGTAAAAGACACAATGAGACACAAGAGAGTAGGATCAGCTCTTCTTGGGGAGGTAGGTCAGGAAAAGCTTCACGATAAGTAGACACTGTGACGTGTGTTAAAGGATAAGTGGGCGTTTAGAGCTGGAAATGACCATCATAACGTTACTCCGTGATCTGCTCATAATAAACACCGTGCGTGTGACATGAATGAAGACATGAAAGAAAACACTGCAAAGTGTAGTTAGTTCCATACGGGCGGAACACAGGATGAGACCGGAAAACATAGAAGATGATGTAGGTTTTAATTCCCGTTCACGTTTGTCACTGATTTCTCCCACCTCCCTCTCCTTTGGCAATTTGTTTGTTATATTGGTATGTGTCTCTCTTTGTTCTGTTTGTCCATTCATTTCGGCTATGGTAATTAACATGGACATACCTGTATCTTTTTAAATTCGTGTTTTTATTTTCTTCCGTTGAATACTAAGAAGTGAAATTGCTGGGTTGTAGGCTAGTTCTATTTTTAGTTGTTTTTGAGGAATCTCCATCAGTGTGTCCGTAAAGACATGGTGCACTTTTAACTGGTCACAGGTCAAAAGTGCACCATGACTTTATAGACACGCTGTATTTCCCACAGTGGCTGCTCCGACTTACACTTCCGCCGACAGTGCACAAGGGTTTCCTTTTCTCCACATCTTCACCAACACTTGTTACTTGTTGGATTTTTGATAACAGCCATTCTGACAGATGTGCAGTGATCTCTCATGGTGGTTTTGAGGGACATTTCTTTGATGATTAGTAATACTGAGCATCTTTTCGTGTGCCTGTTGGCCATCCGCATGTTTTTTTTTTTTGAAAAAACATCTATTTCAGATACTCTGCCCATTTTGTAATTGGGTTTTGTTGCTGAGTTGAGTCATACAAGTTCTCTATATGTTTTGGGTGTTAACCCTTATTGGATATATGATATGCAAATATTTTCTCCTATTTCTCTGTAAATGTCAATTTGGTCTAATGCAGTGGTTCTTAACCTGGGTTCTATGGAACCCTAGGGGGTTCGATGAGTCGGTCTCAGGGGTTCGGAGAAGCCTCTGCCGCAGAGGCCAGAATAAAGTAATATTGTAATTTGTTGTGAGTTCATGCACTTTGTTGGTTCTGTTCTTTGAGCAAGGTGATGTTCATGCACGGCTCATTTTGTGCACCAGTAAAAAAAATAGACCTATGTCTTGAATTTGGAAAAATAAATCATATTTTATTTATCACTAAAGAAGGGTTCGGTGAATGCGCATATGAAACTGGTGGGTTCGGTACCTCAAAAAAGGTTAAGAACCACTGGTCTAAGGTGTCATTTAAGGCTGATGTTTTTATTTTTTAATTTTTTAAATCAATTTATTTTATTTAGTTATTCATTTTTAGAGAGAGAGGAGAGAGAGAAAGGAAGATAGTGAAAGAGGGGTGAAGAGCAGGAAGCATCAACTTCCATATGTGTCCCGACCAGGCAAACCCAGGGTTTAGAATCGATGACCTCAGCATTCGAGGTCAAGGCTTTTATCCACTGCGCCACCACAGGCCACACTAAGGCTGATGTTTTGATTCATTGATTTTCTGTTTGGATGATCTATCTACAGCTGTCAATGGAGTATTAAAATTCTTAACTATGATTGTCTTTTTGACTGTTTCTTCCCTTAGTTCTATAAATAGTTGCTTTATATATTTCAGTGCTCTCTGATTCAGTGCATATAAATCAAGACGTGTTATATCTTCTTTTTCTTTTTAATTTCATTTTATTATTATTAATTTTAATGGGGTGACACCAATAAATCAGGGTACATATGTACAATGAAAACATCTCCAGGTTGTCTTATCATTCAATTGTGTTGCATACCCGTCACCCAAAGTCAAATTGTCCTCTGTCACCTTCGATCTGGTTTTCCCTGTGCCCATCTCCTCCCCCCTATCCCACTCTTCCCTCCCTCCCCCCACCCCATAACCACCACTCTCTTGTCCAAGTCTCATAGTCTCACTTTTATGTCCCACCTATGTATGAAATCATGCTGTTCTCAGTTTTTCTTTTTTTCTGATTTACTTATTTCACTCCGTATAATGTTATCAAGGTTCATCCATTTTGTTATAAATGATCCGATGTCATCATTTCTTACGTGTTATATCTTCTTGATGTAGTGCCCCCTTTATCTTTACAAAATGTCCATCTTTGTCTTTTTTACTGTTGTCTTGACATCAGTTTGTCAGATATAAGTGTGGCTACCCCTGCTTTTTGGGGGGATATTTGCTTGAGAATCATTTCCTACTATTTCATTTATCATTGGTCTTTCATCTAAATTTGTCTTTGCACCTTAGATGTGGCTTTTTATTTTATTTATTTTCAGCCAGTCTGTGCTTTATGAGGCGTGCGGGTCAGGCCTGACTACTTACACCCGCACTGGGTACAGCGGCTCCTTGCGCTGCTGCTGCTTCTTGGTCTTCAAGGCTCTCCTCGCGCTCGTCGAGCCGGGGGCGCATGGCCCGCAGATCCAAGGGGCTTGTACTTCTTGCCCTTGTAGAATTTCCTGAGGTTCTCTTTCTGAGTTTGGTTAGTGACGGTGAGAACACGGGCGATGGATTTGCGAACAACCTGGATTTTAGAAAGCTTGGAAGCCACGCCGCCCGTCACTTTAGCGACGCGACGCGCAGTTGGGACAGCTCCACCTTCAAGTCGTCCAGCGGTTTCAGCGGCTCCTCCTTCTGGCCACCAAGGTCTCCAGCCTTAATTTTGGCCAGGATTGAACAAGCCGCCTGCTCGGAGAGAAAGCAGATGTGTCTTCTGAAGGCAGCATATGGTTGGATTTTGAGTTTTGAGCCATTCTGTTTGTCTTTGTTGATGAATTCAGTCTATTTACATTTAGGGTAATTATTGATGCATGAGGATTTATTTCCTATAGCCGTTTTATGTTTTGTTTTTGAGTAGCTCTGTTTCTCCATTGGTTCGTTTCCTTTGCATTTTTTTGTGCGTTTTGTTTGGTGTCATTCTCTATTTCTTTTTTTCTGTATCCCCTTTCTTTAATTTACGTGTCTCAAATTTGGCTGTTTTGTGAGCGGCCACCATTTGTTTATTGAAAAAGAAAGTTTCATATGTAGAGTAGTTCTTTGTCTTTTGAATGTATCTGACTTCACCCTCCTTTGCTAAGTCAGACCTTTATGCCATCTTTTATGTTTTTATTGCTACAGATTATCCTTTTTTATGCTGTATGTTTGTTGGAAATTTTACTCATAGTTTTATCACATTTTGTTATTTGTTTTAGGTAGAATAATCCTTTTGAGTATTTTCTGCAGTGGGTGTTTTTGGTGATAAATTCCCTCAGCTTCTTTTTGTCTGAAAAAACTTCATTTCGTATTCATTTAAAGGATAACTTTGCTGCATATATATATATACATATATATATATATATGTATATATATATATAATATTGTAATATTGGCTGGTAATTTCTCTCTTTCTATAATTTAAATTATATACTCTCTTCTTGCTTTGCTTGTAAGGTTTCTGCTGTAATGTTCAATGACAACCTAATGGTCTTCCCTTTGTATGTTACTTTTTCTTCTTGTCTGGCTGCCTTGAGAATTCTCTCTTTGTCATTAATTTTTGACAGTTTTAATACAATGTGCTTTGGAGAAAGCCTTTTCCAGTTAACTCGGTGCCTTCTGTTTGCTTCTGTTTGTTGGATTTGTGAATTGAGCTCTTTCCATATGTTTGGGAAGTTCTCATCAATTATTTATTTGACCTAACCAGGTGGTGGCGCAGTGGATACAGTGTTGGACTGGGATGCAGAAGACCCAGGTTCGAGACCCTGAGCTCGCCAGCTTGAGCTCGGGCCCATCTGGCTTGAGCAAAAGTTTGCCAGCTTGGACCCAAGGTCGCTGGCTCCAGCAAGGGGTGGCTCGGTCTGCTGAAAGCCCGCGGTCAAGGCACATGTGAGAAAGCAATCAATGAACAACTAAGGTGTCGCAACGGCAACGAAAAACTAATGATTGATGCTTCTCACCTCTCTCCGTTCCTGTCTGTCTGTCCTTATCTATCCCTCTCTCTCTGACACTCTCTCTGTCCCTGTAAAAAATAAAAAAATAAAATAGATAAAATAAATAGACTATTAAAAAAATTATTTATTTGAATAAGCTCTTCATTCCTCTCTCCCTCTCTTCTTCTTCTGGTTCCTGTTATTCTTAGATTGCTCTTGATGATGGAGTCAGATAGTTCTCATAGAGCTGTGTCATTTTTTTAATGCTCAGGCCTCTCCTTCCTGCTGCATCATTTCTTGATTTCTGCATGCAAGCTGCCTGGTTGTGTTGTCTCACATCTTGTTGAGTACTTCAGAACTTTAATCTTGAAGTCTCTGTCATTTGTATCCTAAATTTCCATGTGTTTAAGTTTGTTTTCTGGAGATTTAAAATTTTCTTTCTGAACTGCATCGCTCCCTTGGCTATTCACGGTATTTGATGGGTTCCTTCTCTGTTTTGACATCTCTGTGAGTGGCTCTTTTCTAGTAGATTACTCCCAAGAGGTCTTTCTATTACTTCCCAGTAGAGGGTGCTGAATGACAAGTTTTAGCTCTCTGAAATTTCTGTGCTGACCCCTCGCCCCATGTGGTGATGCAGGCTGCTGTCCATGTAGCTGAGATGCTGGTGGTGGGGTGGGCTGGGACCACCGGGTTTCATCTTTGTTTTTCCTCCTAATAATGGCCTCCTTGGGCGTCTGCATGTTCATGCTTGTGCCCTGACTGGGGACCAGACACAGATCACCCCCTTTGCACAGGAGAAACAGTAGTTGTGTAGTGTCAGTTCTCGGGTATGCCATTGATGTACTCTGTGCCCTGACACTGAGGGCGAGGGAGGTGAGTTATAGGATTCTGGTGGACTATGGGTGTTTGGGTATTTGCTTCTCTGCCTGGAGCACCAACCACGGAACCATTATGACTGCATCCCCTGCCGAGGTCCCTGCTCTCACTCAGCCACTCCTCCAGTTTCCTCCTGTGGGAGTGCCCACTAGATCTCTCTGCTCCTCTAGGCAGAAGGAAACACAGGCACAACTGGGTTTCTTCTCTTTCCAGGCTGAACCCCTCAGCTACAGGGTTGCATCCTTGGCTTCCCCCTTTTCTGACTCCCCCATCCACTCCCACTTGCCCACCTTTAGTTGATTCAATGTGTGGCTCTCTCAGGGGTACCTGTACGCTAAGCTGGTGCTCTTTTATTGAGTTATAGTTGTTCAACTTGTTAAGAATGTCACAGGGAGAGGACAAGGAGGTCTTCCAGGCCACCATTCTTCTGATATCACTCCAGTGTCTCACTGTTTTGATTGTACTTCCTTAATGACAAATGATGTCAAACATCCTTCCATGTACTTACAGTGATCTCTCATCTGTCATGGGGGTTAGGTTCCAGAACCCCCCTTAATAGACAAAAATTCTTGAAATAGCAATCTCATATTTATTTTATTATTTACATATATTTTAAGGCTTTATTTCAATTTAATATTCTTTTAAAATATTTTAATTAATATTTTTATATTGTTTTCAATTATTAAGGCTAGAAAATGCTTATTTTACCACAAAAATAATTTAAATAATAAATATATAAAAATACCTATATACTGCAAAATCCTGGGATATAGAGAAAAATCCACGATACAAAATTAGATATATACAATTTAAAAATCTGCAATACAGTGAGACCACGAAAAGTGAACTGTGATATGGTGAGAGAAGACTGTATTTGCACCTGTATATCTTCTTTCATGGGTATGTGTTCAGAAGTTTTACTCAGAAAGTTTTTATTTCTCCTTCGTATTTGAAGGATAGCTTTGATGATATAGTATTCTTGGCAGGTAATTTCTCTCTTTCAGTACTTTGAATGTTTGGGTCCACTCTCTTCTGGCTTATATATTTTCTTCTAAGAAGTCTAATGATAACCTAATGGACCTTCCTTTATGTTATGTTCTTATTTTCCCCATCTTCCTTGAGAGTTGTTTTTTTGTCATTGATTTTTTAAAAAATAAATGAGTACAGTTGTATTTTAATTAATTAATTAATTATTATTATTATTCTTTTTTACAGGGACAGAGAGAGAGTCAGAGAGAGGGATAGATAGGGACAGACAGACAGGAACGAAGAGAGAGTTGAGAAGCATCATTAGTTTTTTGTTGTGACATCTTAGTTGTTCATTGATTGCTTTCTCACATGTGCCTTGACCCCGGGCCTTCAGCAGACCGAGCCACCCCCTGCTGGAGCCAGCGACCTTGGGTCCAAGCTGGTGAGCTTTTGCTCAAGCCAGATGGGCCCGCTCTCAAGCTGGCAATCTTGGGGTCTCGAACCTGGGTCTTCCGCATCCCAGCCCGATGCTCCATCCACTGCGCCACTGCCTGGTCAGGCTCTTTGTCATTGATTTTTGACAATTTTATTACGATGTGCCTTGGAGAAGTTCGGTTTGGGTTGAGGTAACTTGATGTTCTGTTTGCTTCTTGAATTTTGATATACTAATTATTCTTATATTGCTCTTTCTTATGGAGTTAGACAATTCTTGTGGAGATCTACCATTTAAAGAAATTTTTGAGTCTCTTTCTTTTCTCTGTAGCATTTTTTTTTTTATTTTTCTGAAGTGAAAAGAGGGGAGGCAGAGAGATAGACTCTTGCATGCACCTGACTGAAATCCACAGAGCAAGCCCACTAGGGGGCGATGCTCTGCCCATCTGGGGTGTTGCTCCATTGCAACCGGAGCCATTCTAGCACCTGAGGTGGAGGCCATGGAGCCATCCTCAGTGCCTGGACCAACTTTGCTCCAGTGGAGCCTTGGCTTCAGGAGGGGAAGAGAGAGAGAGAGAGAAAGGAGAGGGGGAAGAGTGGAGAAGCAGATGGGTGCCTCTCCTGTGTGCCCTGGCAGGGAATTGAACCCATGACTTCCACACACTGTGCTGATACTCTACCACTGAGCCAACTGGCCAGGGCATTCTGTAGCATCTTTAGTTGCCTGTGTTCAATGTTGCTGATTCTCTCCTCTATCTGGCCTGTTCTATTAACTAAACTTGCTGCCTCATTTTTTAATTCATGTATTGAGTTCTTAATCTCTGTTTTTAAAGTTTTGATCTCCTTGGTGAAGTACTGTTTTGTTCATTAGTTTGTTTTCTGAGCTCATTAAATTGCCTATCAGTGTTTTCTTGAATCTCATTGAGTATTTTTAGAACTTAAATTTTGCATTCTCTATCATTTAACTCCAAGGTTTCCATGTGATTGAGATTGCATTCTGGAGATTTTTCATTTTCTTTCTGAACTATTTGTCTGTCTTGTGTAACTATGGTATTTGATTTTTTCTTCCTTGGTGGCATTTGAGAATGATATTGTTAAGAACATCAACAAAAACAAATAAAAATAAAAATTGAAAAAATATAATTAAAAATTAAAAATATAATGACAAGTAAAAAGAAAAACTACAAAAAACAAAGAGCAAAAGCCAAAAAAACATGCAAAATACCCACACAAATAATAAATACAAAAATTAAATAAAATGAAATTCAAAGAGAAAAGGATAATAAAAGAAAAAAAAGGAAAAAAATTCCAGTTTTGAAGGGTTACTATTTCTTCCAGTAGGTGTCGCTGTATTACAAGTTTTAGCTCTGTGGAATTCCTGGGCTGACCTCCTCTGAGATGTTGCTGTTGCAATGATGTAGGCAGGGCTGCAGTTATGTTGTGGGGGTGCATGTTGTGAGAGCTTTATGGCTTTGGCAATTGTGATCTCATGCCTCTGGGCACCCCTTTCCACATCTCAACAGGCCCGGGGTTCAGAGACAGAGCACCTCTGTTCTTCAGGGTAGAAAGTCTCTCTGGAGAGTTAACTGTGGGTTCTGTCACTGCCACTCTCCATATCTGTGAGGCAAGAGAGGTGGGATCTGGGAGGCTGTGCGGGCCACACTTTGATTTTCTCTGTCTCTGTACCAAGTACAGGCTGCTGGCAGAGTGTGGGAACACCGGCCATGACCCCCATTCTGCTGTTGCTTTGGTTTAGAATCACCCCTTACTCCCCTCAATCTCTCCACTCCTCTTGGCAGAAGGAGGGGCAGTCACTCTGGGCTTCCCTCTCTGTCCCCAGCAGACAAAACCCAGACAGCCTAAGCTTTCCCCCTTCCCAGAGGAAAAAGAAAACCCAGTTACTCCGGGCTTCTCTCTGGAGTGGACTGTGAGTTTGTTTTACCTTCCACCCCCCTTTCAACCCTCTTCACCTTTAGTCAATAGAGTGAGAAAACCTTTCAGGTATGCCTATGACCCCAGCTGGGATTCCTTTGCTGCATTATAATTATTCAACTTGTTGAAATTTAAAGGGGGAGAGATCAGGAGTATCTCTCACACTGTCATTTTTCTGACATCATCTCCCTGTAACTACCAGGATGTGAAGGACATATATACTGAAACAACAAAGCATTATTGAACAAAGTTGAAAAGGACACAATGAAATGGAAATATATTCCATGTTCATGGATTGGAAGACTCAACAAAGTTAAAATGGCCAGCCTGACCTGTGGTGGCGCAGTGGATAAAGCGTTGACCTGGGAACACTGAGGTTGCCAGTTCAAAACCCTGCACTGGTCTGGTCAAGGCACATATGGGTGTTGATGCTTCTAGCTCCTCCCCCCTTTCTCTCTCTCTCTCTCTCTCTCTCTCTCTCACTCGGTGTCTCCTCTCTAAAATGAAAAAAGAAAAAAAAGATGGGGGCATATAAAAAAAAAAGTTAAAATGGCCATATTACCCAAATCAATATATAAATTTAATGCTATTCTCATCAAAATCCCAATGTCATTTTTTAAAAGAAATAGAACAAAAAATCACCAGGTCTGTATGGAACCATAGCCAAAGCAACCCTGAGAAAAAAGAATGAAGCTGGAGGTATTATACTACCTGACTTCATATTATACTACAGAACCACAATAATCAAAAATAACATGGTACTGGCAGAAAAACAGACACACAGACTAATGGAACAGAAGTAAGAGCCCAGAAATAAAACCACATACATATGGACAAGTAATCTTTGACAAAGAAGCCAAAAACACAAAATGGAAAAAAGAAAGCCTCTTCAATAAACAGTGCTGGGCTTGACCAGGTGGTGGCACAGTGGATAGAGCATTGGACTGGGATGCGAAGGACACAGGTTTGAGACCCCGAGGTCGCCAGCTTGAGCGTGGGCCCACCTGGCTTGAGCAAAAGCTCGGTAGCTTGGACCCAAGGTCACTGGCTCCAGCAAGGGGTTGCTCGGTCTGCTGAAGGCCCAAAGTCAAGGCACATGTGAGAAAGCAATCAATGAACAACTAAGGTGTCGTAATGGCAATGAAAAACTAATGATCGATGCTTCTCACCTCTCTTCGTTCCTGTCTGTCTGTCCCTATCTATCCCTCTCTCTGACTCTCTCTCTGTCCCTGTAAAAATAAATAAATAAACAAACAAACAGACAGTTCTGGGAAAACTGGAAAGTCACATGCTAAAGAATGAAACGACTATAATTTGTTCTTTTGGACAAAAATTAATTCAAAGTAGATCAATGACCTGAATATGAGATCTGAAACAATAACTTACATGGCAGAAAACATGGGTATTAAACTCATGGACCTTGGCCATAGAGAACAATTTATGAATTTGACCCCAAAGACAAGGGAAGTAAAGGCAACAATAAATGAATGGGACTATATTAAACTAAAAAGCTTCTGCACAGCCAAAGAAATCGATGACAAAACAAAATGGTGGCCAACCAAATGGGAGATGATATTTACAAACAACAACTCTGATAAGAGGTTAATGACACATAAGAAATGAGGACACACTGCCATTTACAACAACATGAATGAACATTCAAAACATTATCCTGAGTGAAATAAGTAAATCAGAAAAAGCTAAGAACCATATGATTCCACACACAGGTGGGGTATAAAACTGAGACTCATGGACACAGATAAAAGAAAACTGGCTCCCAGGGGAAGGGCATGTGGAAGTGGGGATTGGGGGAAGGGTTTAAAGAGGGACAAATATAGGATGACAGAAAACGATTTGACTTTGGGTGATGGGTATACAACATAACCAATAACTCAAATGCTACAGAAATGTCTACCTGAAACCTATGTACTCTTATTGATCAATGTCACCCTGTTAAATTTAATTTTCCAAATAAAATTAAAACATAATAAAGGCCCTGGATGGTTGGCTCAGAGGTAGAACGTTGGCCAGGCATGTGCAAGTGCCAGGTTCAATTCCCAGTCAGGACACTCAAGAGAGGCACCCATCTTCTTCTCCACCCATCCCCTTCTTACTTCTCTCTCTCTCTCTTTCTCTCTTCCCCTTCTGCAGCCATGGCTCTATTGGAGCAAGTTGGCCCCAGGTGCTGAGGATGGTTCCATGGCCTCCAGCTCAGGCACTAAGAAGAGCTCTGTTGCTAAGCAATGGAGCAACGCCCCAGATGGGCTTGCTGGGTGGATCCCGGTTGGGGTGCATTTGGGAGTCTGTCTCTCTGCTTCCCCTCCTCTCACTGAATAAAAAAATAAAAAACCCCAAAATCTCTTAAGTAGCCACTGAAAGTATTTTCCTATTTATTCATGTATATAAGGATCTGTTTCTTCATTCAATTATTCATTTATATTTTTAAATGATTCAGATATTTACTTATGTCAGATATTATAGTAAACACTGAAATGCAATGAAGGATGGCAGAGTCTCAGCTGACCTTCAGAAAGGTCCCTAGCTTTATTTTCTTTCATGTTACCCCCACTTGAATCAGTCGGCAAGATACAGAGAAGACCTGACTTTGAGTGGTGGACACACAATGCAATATATGGATGATGTATCATAGAATCAGACTCTCAAGACCTATATAATCTTATCCACCAATGTCACCCCAACAAATGTAATTGAAAGAAAGACACATAAGAAGAGAAACCGAGATCTCCGACTGACATGCGCATGGGCCATTTTAGAAGCAGATCCTCCAAACACAATTACATCTTCAGAAGACAGCGTTCCCCGAATTCACCTTCACATGCCCTGGCTGGGTAGTTCACTAGTTAGAACACCTTCCAGCTATGCCAAGGTCGTGGGTTTGATTCCTGGTCAGGGCACATACAAGAATGAACCAATGTAGGCACATGTAAGTGGAACAACAAAGTGCTGTTTCTCTCTCTCTAAAAAAATTAAATATATATATTTAAATTCAACTTTATGAAATACCTGAGTCTAGAACCACTGGCCAAGCTACTCTGGGAGTTCCTGACCCATTGTATCTGTGAGATAATAAATACTTTTTTTTTTAATCCATTAAATTTTGGAGTATATGTCAGCAATGGATAACGATCGGTATTCACAGTGAGCTGTTTTTTACATTTATTTTAGGGGAATAATTGTTCCTTATATATATATTCATTTTAGAGAGGAGACACAGAGTAAGAGAGAGAGAGAGAGACAAAGGGGGGAGGAGCTGGAAGCATCAACTCCCATATGTGCCTTGACCAGACCAGTGCAGGGTTTTGAACTGGTGACCTCAGTGTTCCCAGATCGACGCTTTATCCACTGCGCCACCACAGGTCAGGCTCCTTATATATATATAAAAAGAATTTTTATCTGTTTCTTTCAAGGCTGCAGATTGTTATCAGAAACTACGTTCCTTGAAAATCAAATAACGGTGCTGTCATTTTTTCTCTTTTCATACAGAAAAAAAGTCTGAAGTCTTTGGGTAGGCTGTCCAGTGCGCCTTATCCTCCAGAGGATTCCGGACCTACCATCAGAACATTAATTGGCAAAAGAAATGGAAAACTGTACTTATTTTAGACCAGTCACGATCTGTGCCCACCGTGCGGGTCCACCCTTGTCCTACAGAATACAGCTGAGTCCTCCTGTCAAGCGAGGTGAAATAACGAGACGGCCGGTGTGGTCTTGTTGGTGGACTTAACCAGCCTGGTCTCCGCTCTGCCTCTCTTCCCAAGTGCAGACATTCTGAACCGCAGACACTTCCAGCCTGTACACGTTCAGCACCCCCAGCTCGCCCCTCGTTCTGACCTGGCATGCCTGTCAGTTCATCTGGATTTGCTCGCAGGTCGTGTATCCCGGGGACCTCTCTGACCCAGGCGGGCGTTAAGACCTCGGTTTGCATCGCTTGGAGAAAGACGGGTCCCAGTGTCTGGAAAACCATTCCCTCTGTGGAAAGTAAAGCATCACGGGAAAGGCAGGTTTAGGCTTCAGTTTAGAATGACCCGTTTCTAACTTCCTTCCTCGTTCTTCCTTCCCAAGACTCAGCAGGATCTGAGCGTTCCCCACCTCCGGATTTGTTTGCATTCTTTGGATTAACGAAGACCAAAAAGTCACAGGGAGCAATCATCTCTATCCTTCAGCCCCTCCAGTTGCTGAGAGAGTTTTGTTTTTGTTTTCCGGCAGAAGCCCCTCCATTGTTCTTTGCTTTCTCAGAGAGAAGAGCAGCCTCGTTTGGACAGCTCGGCCGGTTAGAGCATCGCCGGGTGCCGGCCGGATTGCTGCTCAGGAATCCGTCTGTCTCTCTCTTTTCCTCTCACTAAGAGCAATAAATACACAGTAACAAAGAGTGCATAGCAGTTTCTGGAGTCTGGGAATGGGGTGCAGAAATGGGGAGGAAACTTGGGGGTAGTTTGGTAGATACCGTCGTTAAACATCCATTGACAAAAGCGTTTTTCCTGTATGGTTAAAAGTGAGAGAAAAACACTCAGAAAAGAAGTGTCCAGGAGAATGTTTCTTACTGAGATTTCCTAGCCCAGTGTGTTCTCATCAGTTACTGAATGTCTGCAAGACACAGAATTACTCGGTAGTGGATTCATGGAAAGGAGAGACACGGAAATTCTCTCATTTACAGCAGAGCAAAATGTGCTTATTTTATAAACGTAAAGTTATGTTTTACCACAAGAAGGCAGTTTAGAAAAGCTTGCAGCGTGAGGAGGGGATGTAGCTCAGTGGTAGAGCGCATGCTTAGCATGCATGAGGTCCTGGGTTCGATCCCCAGCATCTCCAGGCCTTTTTTTGCTTCCTTGATGTGGAAGCACCATCCAATTTGCAAACGAATTTGTATTTTCGTTTCGGGTGGGTGCTGAGGTGTGAAGTGGGGGGTGGGAGGGTGGGGAGCTCCTCTCTCAGGTTTCACATTTTGAGGTTGTCTAAACGCAAATGAAGACGCAGAGCGGCTCCGGACTGGAGCTGGAGCTGACACTGCTTTGCAAGTCTCCTGCTTCCAACGTCAAAACAGACTAACGAACTTTGGGACAGGGTCTAAGGCAACAGTGCGGCCCCGAGGAACTGTTTACGGAGACAACACGAAACCAGCTGTTATGACTTACTGGGCTGACGACCAGACTGAAAATGAGAAACATTGATTGCAATTAGCATCACTATGTTATGTTATCTGCACCCATAGAAATGCCTTCCTTCTATTGATATGTAATCGTTCCCCCTCCTTCCCTGACAAATACCCCTTTGCTTTTGTCTCCACGTTGAAAAACTACTTGGGCTTCTGCCTGAATCAGTGTGACCAGAATAGCTATTCTTATGGATATGAAATAAATGCTTGTTGTCTCTTGGTTTGGAAAATCCCCCCCTTTTTTTTTTTTAGGTTAACAGGACTCAATAACAGAAAGATAGATTTCAACAGAAGATTTCTAGAAAGAAAACACGTATTTCCCAGGCTATATATAGGCTATGAAAGTATTAGGTGAATCTAGCTTCTTACAACATGAATTGCAATTCTCTCAGAAATCAAACACAAAGGAGTGAAATAGAAACATTTTGACACAAACACACTTCTCCCTCTGTGCATTCTGTCAGGGAGCTGTGGACAGAATCTATTCCATCCTGCTCGCTTTTTTAATCTTAAAATTTGCCTCACTGATTCTAACAACTTGCTTCAATTCTCTCTCAAACAACAGAAAAAAATAATCCCCTTCTCTTTCTTAATCTGGCCATTTTGTACTATCTTCACATAGGTAAGAACTTTATCTTGGCTAAAAACTCCTTGGTATAGTAGAGTATTTGGTCAAAGGTCTATGTTACCTCCTGAAGTGAAGTACATCTTCTGTCTTGGGCCTCAACTTTCAATTTGTTGTGACACCACTGTCACATTAACAAGGGAAGGACATTTAGAAAACAGTTTTCTGTGCTTTGGGGTTTTTTTCCTCTGCTGAATCTTAACTCTTTTTATTTATTTATTTATTTTACAGGGACAGAGATAGAATCAGAGAGAGAGGGATAGATAGGGACAGACAGACAGGAACGGAGAGAGATGAGAAGCATCAATCATTAGTTTTTCGTTGCCGTTGCGACACCATAGTTGTTCATTGATTGCTTTCTCACATGTGCCTTGACCACGGGCCTTCAGCAGACCGAGCCACCCCTTGCTCGAGCCAGCGACCTTGCGTCCAGGCTGGTGAGCTTTTGCTCAAGCCAGATGGGCCTGCGCTCAAGCTGGTGACCTCGGGGTCTCAAACCTGGGTCTTCTGCATCCCAGTCCGATGCTCTATCCACTGCGCCACCGCCTGGTCAGGCTCTGCTGAATCTTTATCAACTCTGGAGTTACAGGAAGCCCCTGGCTGGCTGTGGTTATGTCTAGGACTTACAGGTGCAAAGACTCAGGGTCAAAAAATAATGATGGCGACCATCCTGACATCAGACTCTGGTACTTTGGTCTGACAGCCATGGGTGGGTTCATTGCTTGTGCCACCTGTCTTGTTAAGAAGAAACACCGCATTACGGGAGGGTCTCTGAATAAGCCCTGTTCACCAGTGGCGCTCTAAAGCCTACATTCTATTAGCTGCTGTGAACTGCTGGCTGTGTCGTCCTGTGCTGTCGTTTACTGAGCGATTGTTCTCACCTGCATCTGTGTTGGGCAGATAAAATATATTATGCTCACTTTGTTAAAGAGGGCGTTGCCCACGTGGAAGCCCATCGCCCAGGTGATTGCTTGGGGGAGGGCTTTCGCTTCAAAAGGTTTTAAAAAGAAGAGAGATCACGTTGTTCTGAGAGAAGAGTGATTGCGTTCTAGGAGGATCCCAGGCTGTAGGAGAGCAGATGAATGCCACGTGGAGGAGAGGGGGAGCAGCCAAGATGGCGGAGTGCTGAGGGAGAGGCCAGTTTGTGCTGGAGGAGATGGGGAACAGACGTGAATTAGACTGGTGAGCTAGAAACCTTTGATGCTAGGAAACTCGGATAAGTCAGTAGCTTTGTGAGCACTGAATGAGTGAGTTTTGGAGCCCCGTGTGTGTTTTTACTTGCCCGCCGGGTGCAAGCTAGGATTAAAGATGATGGCCCACCAGTTCTTGGCTCCATTGTTTCATTACCGTCTGTCTGAATCTAATGTGAACCTGCACGGGCCAGGCGGCTGTGATGGTGGCCGTGGCAACTGGCTTTACATTCTGTTACAGGCCCATAGTAGAGCATCTCGGATGTCACTTTCACGGTATTAGAACACTTGGAACTAAATTTAAAATAATAGCCATAGCATCAACCGCTGAGCAGTCAGTCAGGAACGGCTTCACAGAATTTTTCCTTGTGTCTCCCTCATTCTCAGTGACCCTTATTCCTCACCATGGAGGCGAGCTGTTGTCAGATGCCGATTCTCCCCAGTGGCCAGTTCTGACTTGTGGTTATTCCGTGCCCTCGACCCCTTCTCCACCTTGTGTTCTTTTGTAGTCCCTTCAGGTCACTAGGCTATGTGATCAACTTGGTTGCAAGTTTGTTTTTATGATTTCTCTATTTCAAGGCACATGAAAAGACTCTTGTGAGGTCAGCTGGCAATGGGGAAAGTCACATGGAGAACCAGGTCCTGGGATTTTAGCCGAAACCACCCACACCCACGGCCCACTCACGACCGCCAAAAGAAACAGCCCAGGTGCGCTTTGAAAAAAAACACCTGTCCAATGAAATTTTGCCACGACCTATCACCCCACCACCACCCAACCAACGCTATAAACCCCACGCACACACACCGGGCAGGGCTCAGCCGCCCGACTTCCCTGGCCCCGGTCTTGCGGACCAGTGAACCCTGCCCAGGATGTGCTCTAAGTAAAACTTTTGCTTGTCCACACTTGGTGGCTACTCCCTTCTTTCTCCCTTGGCAGAAAATACCTTACAACTCTCATTTAACCAGTAAAAAATGTGGGTACAGTTTAAGAGCAGTGCCCTGACGAAAGTATTTTATCTGGTAGATCAAGTGTGTTCTGAGTGATAAGAGGGATTTAAAAAAAAATCAATATGGTTCCCTTTAGATCCCAGTTTTTAAAAGTAATCTAAAGCAGTATTTCCCCAACTTGGCTGTGCATTGGAATCATCTATAGAGGTCTAGAATTTTCTGATGCTGGGGACCCACCCTGAGAGATCCTAGTGTCATTTGTCTGGAGTGTGGAACGGCCGCTGGTGTGTTCAGAAGCTTCCCCGCTGATTTGAATGTGCCGTTTACGACAACACGGATGGACCTTGAGAACATTGTCCTGAGTGAAATAAGTCAGAAGAGCTAAGAACAGTTATGGTTTCACACACAGGTGGGACATAAAACTGAGACTCATGGACAGAGATAAAAGTGAGGTGGTTCCCAGGGGAAGGGAGATGGGGGGGGGTTTGAGGGAAGGGAATAAAGAAGGACAAATATACGGTGATGGAAAATGATTTGACTTTGGTTGATAGGCACACAACACAATCAGCAGTTCAAATGCCGCAGAAATGTTACCACAAATCCTATTGATCAATGTCAGCCCCTTACATTTAATTTTTTAAAAGAAAAAAGCGTGAAATGAATTGCAACAAATACAATGAATTTCTCTGTGACTTTTGACTATGTTCACGTGATTATCTTCTTGTTTTTTTTTCCCCCCTGTATTTCCTTAAGCCTGTGTTGCATTCGTACATTTAAAACAATGATCTGTTGTCAAAGTAGAGCCCAAGCTCTACATCGATCAGGCGTTCCTGACTCGACTTCCCCGTGCAGTGGGACCCTCCTGCTTATCAGCAGGGCTGGCAGCCTCTTTGAGGCTATGAGGATGCTACTGTTAAGTGCCACCAGAGGAAAGACACGACCAACACAAATTAGTTGCAATAATCACACAGGCAATTTATTACTCACAAACCCTTTTGGCGTGCCTGGGTACAGCTTAAGGGGCCCCGTCAGCATGCTCCTCTCGGCTGGCTTTGGTCAGGGCTCAGAGCAGCATGGAGACAGTCCACATCAACGCTGGAGTCTGGGAGACTCCTGCAGCAGGGGGGGCCTCAGCTTTAGTACCTTTTCTGGCCAATTCCTTCCAATAGGTGTCAATCTACAGGATTATCACCTCAAACCACCTTTTTGGGAGTTCCTCACAGGGAATCCCCTCTATGTCAGTCTACTGAAATGTTTACATCAAACCACTTTTTAAGATATTCTTATTTCCATTAATTTACAAAGTTAATGTAAATAACACCAAGCCATTTCTTATCTATGTATTACTTCACACACATACTAACTGGGCTCTGCTTGTAAGTCAGAGTCCGTTTATCACATTACAGAGTTATGCCACTAAGCCACTATATTAATTCCTATCCAAATGGCATAACTTTATTTAATTTTAATAAATATTTTAATATCCTTTTAATTACTTTTATATATCTTCCATATCTTTATATTTCTATATATTTAATTACTATAACCTTATATTACTACAACATTCCACCCGTTGATCCCAGCAAGCTATAAGCTTGCAGGGATCATTACAAAACTATTTTTTATTCCTTTTTAAACATATATTGCAAATGGGATTACACACCTTCAATCCAAATACAATCACAACAATCAGGCATATAAGTATTATTACTTCCTTAATTCCAGTCCATATTGATATAAAGGTATGAATACCTTGTTCAATATAATATACTGGATTTAATAAATTCCATGTTGGTTTACAACTCAGTGTTGAAAATATAGATCCTAGAGTCTATAAAATTACATGGCTTACCCAGTCTTTTTGCATCCTGGTCTAAGATGATGCTCATACTCTTAGGTATCAGTCTCAGTTCCTTTATAATGTTCTGTTCTTGTCCAGTTTTTGAGGTAAGTTTTTTGGTCTCATTATGGAGTATTTCAAGGTTTTTGAAGGCTTCTCCATAATCTTTTTCCCTGTTCATATGTTCTTCCTGCAGTTCACTGAATGTGGTTGTTGGTAAATATTTCAATGTACCATGAATTGTATATGATAAGCATATGGTTTTTCCATTGATTGTCACGTTCATGGTGTCGGTGATTAGTTTGCAGGTGTCCACTGAGTCGTCTGCGATGTTATCCGTTGTCTGATTCCCTGAGTTCACAGTGTGGTCCCAGTAGGTCAGGTTGGTGTTGCAGTGTACATAAGTGAAGTTTCCTAAATTATAAAATGCTTCCCACGGGGTGGTTTCTACCACAGGTAGGTCAAAAAAGTTTATGTCTAGCTGCTGTGTGGTTATGTATGAATTTTTTGCCCATGTTATTAGTTGTTCTGGTTTCAAGAAGTAAGGTTCAGCGTATATCAAATTGCCTACTGGTTATTATATGTTTACCATTTGCTAATTTGTGTGGTAAAGGTATTGTATGGAATCCTAATAGTGTTGTGCCTCCTGCTGTAGTTTTTATAGTAAATTCACACAGTGACGTTATGCATCCTACTGGTTCTGACGGTTCTAATAATGCTAAATTTTGTGTCCAGAGGGGTGAGTATCCTTCTCCACTTATCATTATGTCTCTAATATCTCTCTTTTTTAAAAAATTTATTTATTTACTATTTATTCATTTTAGAGAGGAGAGAGAGAGTGAGAGAGAAAGGGGGAGGAGCAGGAAGTATCAACTCCCATATGCGCCTTGACCAGACAAGTCCTGGGTCTTGAACCGGCAACCTCAGTGTTCCCAGGTTGACGCTTTATCCACTGCACCACCACAGGTCAGGCTCTAATATCTCTTAATGCAAAGGTTAGTTGGTCTTGGGTTATTTGGCAAGTTGTTAGCAAAGCTAAGTTTCATGTGAAATTCTTAAGGCTTTGTATATCAACATCTAAGTAATCCATTCTTTCTTTGGATGCTTTTTTCAATAATTGTATTTGTGTCTCTGTGTGTGTTGCCATATCAGTTACAGTCACAAAATGATTGAGAGTAGGTCTAGAGTTTGTTCATATTCTCTCTTATTTTTTAGTTCTAATTCTGCTGGTTTTATTGTGATCTTGTCCATTTTGATTGTCTTGTATACTGATGTTGATAATGCTAAAGCTGACATTCCAGTAGCTGCTGCTTCTAGAAATTGTAAACTTTTCTTCTTCTATTTATGTTTATTCTATTTGGTAGTATAATCTGATCTATTGTTATTTTTTTAAGTGATATACATTGTGGTATGTGTTCAAATATTGTAAATGTTTCTAAGTTGAATTGTATTCTTGTAAATGTTTCTATAGCAAGTTTATTTTATTTATTTTTTTACAGGGACAGAGAGAGAGTCAGAGAGAGGGATAGATAGGGACAGACAGACAGGAACGGAGAGAGGTGAGAAGCATCAATCATTAGTTTTTCATTGCCATTACGACACCTTAGTTGTTCATTGATTGCTTTCTCACATGTGCCTTGACCGCGGGCCTTCAGCAGACCGAGCAATCCCTTGCTGGAGCCAGCGACCTTGGGTCCAAGCTGATGAGCTTTTACTCAAGCCAGATGGGCCCGCACTCAAGCTGGCGAGCTCAGGGTCTCGAACCCGGGTCTTCCGCATCCCAGTCCGACGCTCTTGTAAATGTTTCTAAATTGAATTGTGTCACCAATGGTCTCATTATAATTTTCAATGGTTTTTCTGCAAGTGTGATGTATGGTGGTGCTTGTAAGTCAGAGTCTGTTTATCACATTACAGAGTCATGGTACTAAGCCACTATATTAATTCTTATCCAAATGGTATAACTATTTAATTTTAATAATTATTTTTAATATCATTTTAATTACTTTTATATATCTTCTATGTTTTTATATATTTAATTACTATAACCTTATATTACTACAACATTTTTCTAAAGGAAATATTAGCTCTCTGAACGCTTAGGGCAGCAGTGTTGTTTCACATTATTAGGTTATAAATACAGCGGTTGACTGGGTGGGAATGGAACAGTCGGCATCTGAAGGAAAAGGCAGATGAGGGAGCACAGAGAGCAGAGAGAGTGAGGGGCGGACCGTGGACAGCTGAGATGGGCAGGCGGAAGGGATTCGGGCGCCATGGAGACGCGCTAGGTTCCTACGGGAGGAATACACGCTCCTAAGTAGAAACCGAGACTGTAGAGTAGTAATAGACACGAGTTTCGCATGCAACTAATTTAGCTTCCTGCTTTTGTGGCTCCAATGTGTTTTATTTTATTCAAATGCCTTCACGGAACAGTCCGAAGTGAGAGACTCCATGGCGGGAATCTAACTGGCCACTCGGGGTGCAGATAGCTTTGACCTTCAGCCCAGAAGCATCTCTGGAGAACCGCTCCAGACTGGCTAATACTCGGGGTCCCTTGATTCCTGCTTGTAACCCCTTTTGTGGAAGCCACGCATCAGAAAGTGCCAATGTGCTCATATTGTTTAGTACCTTAATAGAAATGTTTTCACAGTCCTCATCTGAGAAAAGCATATTCACTTACAGTTTTTCCAAATCAGAGCCAGGACAGTAACAGTGTTGCGGTTGGTTAGTGCAGAGCACCTGGAGGATAGGGTGCTCTTGCACATGCTGAGGTTGTGGGTTTGAGTCTCATCCAGGGAGCATACAAGTTCAAAAGGGAGTGAATGGCCCTGGCCGGTTGGCTCAGTGGTAGAGTGTCACCTGGTGTGTGGATGTTCTGGTTCAAATCCCGGTCAGGGCACACAGGAGAAGCGACCATCTGCACCCCTCCCTTTCTTACTTCTCTCTCTCTCTCTCTCTTATCCTTTTCTCCTGCAGCCATGGCTCAATTGGAGCAAGTTGGCCCTGGGTGCTGAGAATGGCTCCATGGCCTCTGCCTCAGGTGTTAAAAAAAAAATGGCTCTGGTAGCAACGGAGCAACACCCCAGATGGGCAGAGCATCGGCCCCTGGTGGGCATGCCGGGTGGATCCGGTTGGTGTGCATGTGGGAGTCTGTCTCTGTCTCCCCTCCTCTCACTAAAAAAAAAAAAAAGAGAGAGGAATAAAAAGGGAATGAAGAAGTGGGCACATCTCTTCCTGGGTGTGTGCCACCCGAGTCAGGTTTGGGGGAAGTGTGACAATTTCACGGCTCCTTTGTGCCAGTGGCTCTTTCTGTCCAGCCGTCCCCTCAATGCCAACCCGACTGCGGATAAGCCCGACCCAAAGATCTCACCTTAGCTTACTGCCTTAGGTTCCCTGGAAGGACTCCGAGATAGAGATTTCCATTTAGGTTTCCTGCGGTTACTTAAGGGCCAGTCCCCGAGGGGTAAAGAAGAGAAGCTGACTTTGTCCGAGGGAGAAAGTAGCTGCAGTGCAAGGACCAAAAGGCACCAAACTCCCCGCTCTGGTCTCCGCAGCCAGGACGGGCCCTTCGGGCTTGTCTTAGGTCAAGAAATTAAATACTGGTCTTTCTGCTCCACGGGTGCAGGCTGCACCTGGAAAGACCCGTGACTGTTACCTGAAGATTCCTGAACTATGAGGGATGACAATCGAGTGTCATCAAGTGGCGACCTGCCAGGGATCTGGGGAGACACGTCTTTCTGTGCAAGGGGTTCCGGTCACCTGAGCAAAGCAACATCTGGGATGCGGTGAGAAAGAGAAGACACGGGTCAGGGTTTTCTCACCAGCACAGCAGAAAGCTCTGCATGGGAGCCCGTGGCCCGGCTGGTTCCGAAGCGGAGGGATCTGGAAGAGGCGAAGGTGCAGGCATCAAAGTGCGCCTGGTCCAGGCGCCATCGCCCGAGCGAACTCAAGATGAGACCGCAAGGGGATTGTGTCAGGCCTTGCTGTTGGGGGGACGCCCTTCTCTCCATGTGCAGTGATTTTTAAAATATTTTTGCTCCCACTCTTGGGGAGAGAAGTATTGTGAATGGAGATTGAGCCTAAAAGAGCTGGAGACTGACAACGCATGTTTTTCCTCGGAGAGGAAAAGTGTCACGCGTGGAGCTCAGATTGGGTGGGTCTAACCCTCGTGGCTATTCTTGAACCTTCAGGGTGGAGAGGGACGAGGGAGTCAGAATGTCTAAGAACGTTGTTCTTGAGGATGCTCTGGCTGACCGAACCTTTCTCAGGGAAGTAATGATTTTCCTTTGACGGACATGAATTTTTAAGTTTGCAACAGAGATCCGAGGGTATAAGGTTTTCATTCTTTTGTTTTGCAAGAAGAAAGAACCGTAGTCATGTGAATATAAAGCTACTTAGAGAACTTTAATGATAAGAGGTGATTTAGTCAAGGGGAGATGATATAAAAAGAGTGTAGTGAAAAGATGAATTCTGTTTTTTCACAGGTCTTCAGGGGAGAAGCAGGGCGGCGCCTGGCCCCAGCGTGGCCTTCCTATTTGTGTTTAAATTGCTTCAGGTACATCAGGATGTCGGACTTGACGGTACCGACTGGAGTCCGATGGAACCAGCGCATGACAGGGACGCCATCAGGCCCCACCAGGAACTTCTCAAAGTTCCAGCGAATGTCATGGATCTTGACGGGCTCCCAGGAGATGTGTTTGGAGGAGCCCAGGAGCTCAGAGGGGTGAGGACAGGAACGCTGAAGCAGAGAGGAACAGCAATGTCATTTCTGCTTCTGGATGATTCAGGCGGTTCTTATGCACAGGTAATACACTCTCCTTCTACACCCAGATATTTTAATTTCCTGGATTCTTAGTAAATTCCGTGAATGACCTACGACTGAGAATGTTTTACTAAGTGTCATTTTTTCCCATTACCTCATCACAAAGTCATGCTGCTGTGGGTAAAATAGGCTGCCTTTCTAGTTTTCTGGGTTCCATTTCTGCTGGTAGCTTGGATTAGAATGTGGTTTCTCAGGTCTTGGGCTCCATGGGCTAGTAGTATTTAAAAAAATATTTTGGGGGGCCAACATAGTATTACTGGCATTTTCTATTTATTTTATCAAATAGTTAATTTTAAAAAATCATCCCTTCAACAACTGATTTAATGAAAAAGATTATTTCAAGAATAAGTTGCAGGGCAGCCCTGTAAGACATTTGAGTTTATGACACTCTCCTTATACTGTTCTAGTTTCTTCAGTTTACTGGGGATTTGGCTCTGGAACAGGTAACCCGGGTGATCTGTAGGGTCTCTTAGCTGTCACATTCTCTCTGTCTACACGTTGTTGTTCCATTAAAGGCACTCACTGAACTGTGTTTCATCTGTTGACTTCTATGTCTCCCTCTCTAAACTGAGCTTATCATGGGGTAGGACTGTGCCTCATTTTTCTTTATAATCATAGTATTTAGTAAATTTCCTTATGGGTAGCAGGCACTAAATAAATGTGCCTTGAATGAATGAATTAATATTGTCAATGAGCAAGAGAGGGTGGTCCCAGCCGGAGCTGTCATTTTACACAAGTCTCTTCTCCATGGATACTAACAAACAGATGAAATCCCAAACCCTATGCTGACCTGGAGACCTCCTTCAGAGCCCAATCCCACCTTCAGGCATGAGCCGTTGGGTCCATTCACACCACAGCGACCCTACGCTAAAAATATGAGGCTTATGCCAGTCATCCACTCACCTTCAAAAAGGTGAAGACTTTCTGTTCTCTTTCACCATTTACATCACCTTTCTCAAATAGCTGGAAGTTGGGTACATAGCCTCCCCCTGGACGGACGTACCTGTAATGAGCCATAACGTTACCGTGAAGACCCAGAATATAAGAAAGTTATGGGGGAACACCAGAATCTGAGGCCGTGGAAAAGGGAGATGTGTTAGACAGGGCTGAAAAGGAATATGAGGCCTTTTTTTTTTTTTTAACTTTGTCCTCCCTGATTCACCTGATGATTCTCTCTTCTACACCCTGTCCTGTGACCGATACGGTTTCTGCACCAGCTGTTTCAGAGCGCCTGCCCACCACCGTCCTCCCAGGCCTCACTGCACAGCTGAGTCACACCAGGGTGTGCCAGAGTTAAATCAGTTTGTGAAGGCCACTGAGCTCATTGCTTTAGTTTAGCACCATCCATAAGTCCCGTATATGGAAGGGCGTCTGGAGACTGTGGAAAGGTAGACAGAGGCCTCCTAGAGGGTTTTAAGCAGGTACTTACTTCAGTCCTGGGAGGATCTCTGAGTTCTCTCCCGGCTCCTGCTCTCCAAACTGGTTGCAGGGAAAGCCCAATACAACGAGGCCCAAGGGCTTCAGCTCCTCTTGAAGCGCGTTCAGTTCTGCGGGAGAGAAGGGACAACATGACAGTATATGGCTGAAGGGACTTTGCCTTGTGCAGATAAAGCTCCTGTTTTACAGGGGAGGGAACAGAAACCCAGGGAAGAAACACATTCTCTAGATTAGGAAGACTTTTTAGAGGCAAGACTGAAGTTAGATATCAAATCTCCAGACGTGCATTCCAAGCTTTCTATTAAAGCGCAGTCCTTCAAGGAGAGCTCCAAGATGGTGGTGGCCCAGGTGCGTGTGACACTCATCTCCTCCCAGTGCGAAACTGGAGTGGTAACTGGATTTAAGGAAAATCATCCTGAAAAGCCAACTCAAGACTAAATGAGGAGGAGTCTTCTAAGCAAGAATCCACAGAAGAAGCTGTGTAAATAAGAAGGGCGGAGATATGAAAAGAACCGGCCCTACTTCTAGGAGCAGGGGCTGAGTTTCGGGAGAGGGATCCCAGCTGGGCTCTGGCAGTGGGAGGATGGAGAGGACTAGAGGTGCATAAGGAGAGTCTGAGGTTAGCAGCTCTAGGCAGAGACACAGTAGGGGACAGCCACCAGGACCCCTCTGCTGAGTCATTCTCTAATAACACAGTCACTGTCTTTCTTGGACAGAGCACTCCCCTCCATGTGGCATCAGCCTGTGAGGAACCAACTGCCCCACCCTTAGGAATCTCTCACCCGCCATGTAGAGATTAGGCTTGCTGAAGAGTCAGCAGGCTTGGCTGGGGAGTGGAGGTCTGTACAGCTTCAGGGGATGACAGTGACTCAGTTTTCTGGCTTTGAGGCAGGAGCTGTGCCCCCCCCACACTTTCCCATGAATATGACAGGTGCTCCCCCCTCATGGGAGACTCAGTGGGACCACTGTCCTTGCAGTTGTCAGGCCAGATTTCTAGGTTCTGGATGTCCCACCCACCTGATTCTTGGTGGCCATCAGTGGATGAGTAGATAAAAAAGCTGTGGTACATTCACACGGTGAAATACTATGTGGCCGTGAAAAGGAAGGAAATTTTACTTTTTTGAGACAGCATGGATGGACCTGGAGATTATGATGCTGAGTGAAACAGGCCAATCAGAGAGAGACAAATATCATGTGATCTTATTTATATGTGGAATCCGGTGAGCACAAGCGGAGGAACAAAATAGAAACAGAAGCAGGGTCACAGAGAAGAGACGGACCACTGTCAGAGGGAAGGCACAGAAGGGGATGGGATCAGAGAAGGTGAAGGGACTAGTCAAATTATATATACATAACACACAGATGCAGACAACAGGGTAGCAATTCCCAGAGGGAAAGGGAAGCTGGAAATAGGGGAAGGAGGGAAAAGGAGGTGAAATGGGCGTGGAAAGAGACTTTGCACGGAGCATGGAGGGCACAATGTGGTGGGAAGAGGGTGTGACTTGAGTGGGATGCTTGAAACCATGTCAACACAATAAATTAAAAAGAAAAATTAAAGAAAAAGACCAAAAGAGAGATCAAAATAAATAAAATCAGAGATAAAAGGGAAATAACAACAGACCCCGCTCCCCCCAAAATACAAAGCATTATAAAACATATTGCAAACAACTATATACCAACAAGCCGCACAATCTGGATGAAATGGATACATTTCTAGAAACATACAATCTTTCAAAACGGAATTGGGGAGAAGTAGAGAATCTGAATAGACAGATGAAGGCCAGTGAAATTGAAGCAGTAATCAAAAACTCCCCAAAAATGGATGGCCTCAAATAGGAATTTTACCAAACATTCAAAGAAGAGATAATGCCTATTCCTCACAAACTAAGCCAAAAAATTCAAGAGGAAGGAAGACTCCCAACTGCATTAAAAAAAACCCCAGAATTATCCTAATTTCAAACCAGGTAAAGACACTACATAAAAGCAAAATTGTAGTCCAATACCCTTGATGAACATGATAAAATCCTAACACAGTATTAGCAAACTGAATCCAGAGATATATTGAGATCATGCATCATAATCAAGTGAGATTTATCCCAGGGATAAAAATTGGTACAACATCCACAAATCAATATTTGTGTTATTTCACATAAACAAAATGAAGGATAAAAGTCACATGATCATATCAATAGATGCAGAAAAATCTTTGTAAAGATCCCAGAACCCACTTATGTTAAAAACCTTCAGCAAAGTAGGAATAGAGGGAACAAATCTCAATGTAATAAATCCCATAAATGACAAAGCAGAGCCAACATCATGCTCAATGGGCAAATACTACAAAGGTTTCCCTTAAGATTATGGACAAGACAGAGAGATGCCTGATAATACCACTCTTATTCAATATAGTACTGGACGTCATAGCCACAGCAATCAGACAAGAAGAAGAAATAAAGGCATCCAAAATAGAAAGGAAGAAGTAAAATTGTCATTAATTGCAGATTACATGTGACTGTATATAGAAAACCTGAAAGATTCCACCAAAAAACTACTAGAACTGATAAATAAATTCAGTAAAGTAGCAGGATAAAAAATAAATATCCAGAAATAAGTTGCATTTTTGGACAACAATAGTGACCTATCAGAAAAGGAAACCACAAAAACAATACAATTTACAATAGCTTCAAAAAGAATAAAATACCTAGGAATAAATTTAACCGATGATGTAAAAGACTCAGAAATTTATAAGTCACAGGAGGAAGAAATTGAAGAAGATACAAATAAGGGTTTGATTCCCGGCCAGGGCACACAGGAGAAGCGCCCATCTGCTTCTCCACCCTTTCCCTTCTCTCTCGTATCTCTCTCTCTCTTCCCCTCCCACAGCCATGGCTTCATTGGAACAAGTTGGTCCCAGCATTGAGGACGGCTCCCTGGCCTCCGCCTCAGGCACTAAAATGGTTCTGGTTGCAATAGAGCAACACCCCAGATGGGCAGAGCATCGCCCCCTGGTGGGCATGCCGGGTGGATCCTGGTCAGGCACATGTGGGAATCTGTCTCTTTGCCTCCTCCCTTCTCACTCCAGAAAACTACAAAAAAAAAAAAAGAGCAAAGGACCTGAATAGACCTTTTTCTAAAGAGGACATACAGATGGCAAAAAGACACATGAAAAGATGTTCAATGTCACTAATTATTAGAGAAATGCAAATTAAAACAACAATGAGATATCACTTTACACCTGTCATAATGGCTATCATCAATAAGTTGAAAAACAGCAAGTGTCAGTGAAGGTGTTGAGAAAAGGGAATCCTCATGCACTGCTGGTGGACGTGCAGATCAGCACAGCCACTGTGGGAAGCAGAATGGAGTTATCTCAAAGAGTTTAAAGTGGAACTGCCTTTTGACCCAGTGATGCCATTTCTGGAATATATTACTAATAATCCTGAAACACTAATTCAAAAGAATATATGCATCTCTATGTTTATTGTAGTATTATTAACAATAGCTAAGATCTAGAAAAAGCCCAAGTGCCCATCGTAAATGAGTGGATAAAAAAGCTGTGGTACATTTACGCAATGGAATAATACTCAGCCATAAAGAATAAAGAAAGCAGGAAATCTTTTGTGTCAGCACGGATGGGCTTGGA
The DNA here is from genome assembly GCA_037038555.1 of Rhynchonycteris naso. NCBI lineage: Eukaryota > Metazoa > Chordata > Mammalia > Chiroptera > Emballonuridae > Rhynchonycteris > Rhynchonycteris naso. The sequence continues at coordinate 234,400 of CM073000.1, read as the reverse complement.
TGTCATTTTGTTAAGTGAAATAAGCCAATCAGAGAAAGACAAACCTCATGTATTTCACTCATATGTGAAATCTAACAAAATGAACTAGCAAGCAAAATAGAAACAGACCCGTACATGGAGCGCAAGCTGGCAGCTGTTGGGCAGTGGTGGGTGGGTAAGGAAGATGGAGGGACGGGGCAAAAAAGGTAGAAAAACTCATGGGCATGGACAACAGTGTGGAGACTGCTGTGGGCAGTAAGGTGGAGGAGGTAGAGGGTCGACAAGATGTGATGGATGAAGAGTTGACTTGGGCTGTGAGCACACAGCATGATGGAAGGAGTTGTGTTGTAAAATCGGGCACCTGAAAATTGTATAATTATGTTAACCAGTGTCATCCCAATACACTTTTTTAAAAGTACAGTATTTCCCAAATCTGCAATATATCAGAATCAGCTGCATGCCTTCCCTTAAAAATAGGGATGCCCAGGCCCCTCCCCAGAGTACTCTCTGATTCCACTCCTCTGAGATGACTCCCAGTCATCGTTGTTATTCAGAAGCTAAACAGACCACTGTTGGTGGGATTGTAAAATCACACAACTGCCATGGAAAATTGGATAGAGTTTCCTAGACAACATTAGAAGTGGAACTACCAGTGATCCTGGCCTGGCCATGTTCCAATAAATCTTTGCTCAAACAGCAGACTGTCCAGACAATTAGGGAATGAAGTCACTTGATCATAAGTAGATATTTATTTCTATATATAATTAGAATTAAAATATAGTTATATTTTATCTATAATTAAAATGTTATATTGAGAATTATATTTTAATTATAATTACGATTTAGAATATAATGAGCTGAGCCTGACCTGTGGTGGTGCAGTGGATAAAGCGTCGACCTGGGAACACTGAGGTCGCCAGTTCAAAACCCTGCACTGGTCTGGTCGAGGCACATATGGGAGTTGATGCTTCCAGCTCCTCCCCCCTTTCTTTCTCTCTCTCTCTCTCACTCTCTCTCTCTCTCACTCTGTGTCTCCTCTCTAAAATGAATAAAATAGAATATAATGAGCTGGGAAATTTAGTCCCAAGGGGATTTGGATATAAATTCTTACCAGGATATTGAAGTGTTAGACCACAGTAGGTAGCCACATTGACAAACAGGACATGCTTGCCCACATACTGCTTGAACAAAATGAGTTCCCTTCCTTTAAGAGTGAAGGCGTCATATTCATAGATGGTGCCTTTCACATCTTTGTAGCACTCCGTCTGGAAGATTGAAAAATGATAACATTAATAACAACAATTCCTAACATCTGTGTAATCTTTCAATGCACTTAATGAAAAAAAAAATACAGGTATTAACTGACACTTAGAACACAAACAAGAGTTGTATAAGATGCCAATGATCAGGCTGAAAGCTCTTGTGACTCAAAACCAATGGTTCTTTGGAGCAACAAACAGTCCAGTGTCTCTTGCTGTTATTCTGGAAGAGACTGGATGTTAAGAAACACGTGGCTGAATGGAAAAGAGCAGAGATGCGTGAGCTGGGATGGGAGGACCTGGAGAACAAACAGCACACTGATTGTCATGCTTCTGTGAGAGGAAGGCTTCTTCACGGCTCTGGATTGAAGATACGCTGTCAGGATTCTCTCCACATAGGAAGGGTTTTTAGTTGCTTATGTATTTCACCAGGGTCTAGTTACTTCTTTAACTTTTCCTCCTCCTCCTTACTTCTCACTGCAACCATTATTAGCATGGGGGAATGCAAGGAGCTATGGCCCTTTGATTTCTGAAATCAGAAGTCGGCTCCATTGTTAAGTTCCTTTGTGAACCTGAGCTGTTCTTATCCTTGACCCTCTGTTTCCCCAATGGTGAAATGAAGACATTCACCTCAAGGGGTCTTCCAGGTTCATTTAACATGCTAGAATTTAACGTTGCCTCTACCTTGAGTATTTTCTCTCTCATGTCATTCTCTTATTTATAGGATGGACTTACAAGTTGATACAGAAACTCCAACTTTCTGTAGCTCTCTAGACAGGAGATGAAGAGTTTAAAAGTCTGCGAGTTGTTCACTGAAGTCTGTCTAGTTGTGTCCCTCTTGTCACGTGCTCAGCTCCTTGCTTCACTATGTGCTGGGTATATAATACTTGCCTTCTTTATCAGCTCCATCTGTCCTTGTTCTCAAATTTCCTGAATGTATTTGATCAGAGTTCTACATACCAGAAATAAGTTCTACATGAAAGTCTCATTGCCTGCTCTTAGGTTAAATTCCTTTGCCAGGCAGATCTCATCTCATTCCTCCTGTCTCTATCCAGGCAGGGCCCATGCAGCAGTCAGTGCCCAGATGTAGTGAGGGGAAATAGCTAAAAATTCCTTATGGAGTATAGGAAGTATCTAATGAGACATGTAGAAAGGAAGCTACCAAACCACATGATGAGAAAAGGCAGAAGGGGACTGTATGGCCAGTAGTCGGGGCTGTTGTGGCCCTTCACATGCAGGTTCCTATCAGATTCGGGCAGACGGTAAAGAAACAGTGGAGCCAAACAATGGCTGGCCATTCCTTTATCCAAGGCTCATACCAGCCAGTGAGCAAACACACAAGGAAAACACTTCCCTTTCACTCAGGGCTCACAAAGCTATGATTGACGCATTCTCTGGTTCCACAACCAGGAGAATCTTCTCTGGGTTTTCCTAGAATCAAAGGCCCCACCAGTATCAGAGGAGCTCACAAATCCCCTCACCTCTGGTTTCCCATCTGCCAACATTGCTTCTTTCTCTGCAAAACTGGCTTCTCTCTCTTTCCCTGCTATCTGGCTTCTCCCTTTCCTCCTCCTCTTTCTCTCCTTTTAGAACTTTTCGAAGGGGGGGGGGACCCCTCCTCCAGTAAACATTAGCCTAACAATGGCTCTTCCCAAGCAGGAAGGTAATTTGCAATTTCACAGACAACATACCTGGTGCTGCCCAGCGCCATTTTTAACAGTAAAAGCAAGTAAACTAAAAAAACCACAAATTTTACAAACTCATTCACCCAACAGGGGCTGATCAAGAAAAGAAAGGTAAGATCTGATAAGGAAGGCACAGATTTAAATTAGGAATAAACTAGACTCCCTGGAAATGCAATGGACTAGAAGGGGTTTAGCCAGACACTACCCTCCCTCCGCCTAAGGAAGGAATGATGCAACACAAAACAAAGCAAAACCAGGTTTCCAACTTGGAAAGCCCATGGATCCTTTCCTTAGCTCACCAGGTTGTAGCTACCCAGTGGAGGTGTTTTCTCTCCATAAGCTTTTGCACTTTTCCCTACATGCCTACACACATACATGAAGAACATACATGAGAACATCCATTTATAGTTCCGTGATATGTGGGTCCAAGCTAAATATTTTTTTAAATTTGCCTTTTTTTTTTTTACCCCTTTGCTACTGCAATGAAAAAGCATGTTGTTGAGTAAAATGTAGAGACTTAGAAAAACTCTGACTTAAAGACTTTTATTTAAAGACTCCTGTTATTGCTGTTCTAAATTTATTTGAGTCTGTGCTATATGTCTCAAATACCTCTAGAATGAGCTTTGATTACCCAAATTCTACATCCCAGGGTCTCCACGCCCAGTTAGGCAGCACTGGGTTACGTAAAAGTATATCAACCCTCAAAAACTAAAAAGTCACCTGGGAGGTTTTCTAGTCAATTCCAGAGAGGGAGAGAAATTTCACTCACATTATATCAATAACAATTACAGCTTACCCTCCCATAAGATGCATACCCATACCCACAAGTTTACAGTGAGAAAGCAGAGACCAAGAGTGGTAACCCACTATGTGAATGAGAACTCACTTGCCCTGACTTCCTGATTCCCTTTTGCTCAAAGTCATCCGATTCATTGCTATCCTTCCCTGAAGTGCCGCTGCCTGCCACACACGTTTAATCAACAAGGCAATTGAGCCAAGAGTCGGAAATAGAACTGAGGCTAGAATCCAAGGGTCTTGACTTTGTATTCAGTTGTTTTAGGTCTCCTATGATTCTTTCTGCGTGTTTTATGTTTCTCTGGTAACTCTCTGACTTTATCCATCCCTTTAAAAAAATCCCCATTATTTTTTTCCCTTCTCTGTATGGTTTTCCTGCTTAACTGTGTGTGAGATGACTCAGCTCAACCTCTCCTCCAAACCCTCGTTCCCACCCGCACTGATGCCCACTGCTCTCCCACTCCTCATACCAGCTTTGAGAAAGCTGTTTGGTGGGAGGGATATCCAGGTGACCTCTACCTGGAGAAGAGGAGGAGAAAAGACCACAGTAAGGACACTATTTTTTCCCTACCTATTTTTTTAAATTAATTAATTTATTTATTCATTATAGAGAAGAGAGAGAGAGAGAGAGAAAGGGGGGAGGAGCAGGAAGCATCAACTCCCATATGTGCCTTGACCAGACAAGTGCAGGGTTTTGAACCAGTGACCTCAGCTTTCCAGGTCGACGCTTTATCCACTGCACCACCACAGGTCAGGCCTTCCCTACCTTTTTAAATTAAGAATACCCATTTATAAAATTGAAGAAGATTCAAGAAGAAGAGAAGTTCAGGGAAAACCACAAAAAAGGAAGAAAACAGGGGTTAGTGTCTTGCAAGAAGGACTGAAGAGCGAGAGAGACCTTGGATAGCAAGACAACAGAGTGACTTCCCATCAGAATGCAGCCCAGTCTTCCCTGGGAGTCACTCACCTTCATCTTCTCTAGACTGGGACTTGTCTGCACTAACCCAGCTAGGAGAAAGGGGAAAAGACAAGAGGCCTTTAAGTGTGCAGTCATCACTAGCATTTGTAGGGCACCCGTCTGAGTGTCTGAGTCCTTATGCACCTCAGCAGCCTTTTGACACCCTGGCAGGGACCAACCCAAGTTTGCAGCGGCCAGTAGCGGGGTGGCAAGGATTTCTGGGGTGTGAGTGGGCCACAAGTATGCATAATTGAAACCACATCCTTACCCACACACACCCCCATGAGCACACAGCGTTCAGCAGGGCAGTGAGAATCGGAAACTCATGAAAATTCTGGCAGAATTATGGAACTGTGATGGCAAACGCTCTGTGGTGCCTGATGGTTGTTCTCTCTTCTTCCTGAGTGGCCAGGAGCTTCTAGATACAGACATAGCCTCCTGGATTTCGCAGTCCAGTTCAGATACTGTTTCCTTTCTCTATTACAGTTATTGGGGTGACAGAGGTGAACAAAGTTATACAGATTTCTGGTGCACAGTCCCACAGCACATCATCTGTACGCTGCATTGTGTGTGTGCACCCCAAGTCAAGTCTCCATCCATCACCACACCCCTTTTATCCTCCACTGCTCCCCTCCCCAGCAATCTATTTCTAATATTATCTGAGCTTTAGAAAAATCAAAGAATGGATGGCCTAGAATCTCTCTAAAAGAGAGGGAAAGAAACGGGTCTTGAGTGGGGAAAAAATATTCACAGTGTATGTGAAGGAAGCACATTAGTTTGTTCATTATACACATACTTTCGAGTGCTTGTCAATTAGTGAGAAAAAGACAATCAGTTTGACAGAGAACATAAGCAGCAGACAGCAAACCACATGGCATCTGCGGTAGGATTCAGTGTTCTCTTCTCACCACTAATCGAAGAGGTATCAATAAAAATGGACGCACTTTGTATTTATCAGATTGTTCAAAGTTCAAAGGGATGATGGTATCCATCCCGGGGGTCAGTCTGGTATAAAAGGTTCTTGCAGGTGGGGCGGGAGAGGCTACCAACACCTGTGGGCTTTCTAGAGTATAATCTGCCATTGGGGATACAGTGGTTTTTAAAAGTGCTCTTAATCTCTTGAAAGAATAATAATAATAATAAAAAATGCTTTTCTTCTCAAGGAGCAACCACGTTGATCATCTATCCGGCAGCAATTTCCAACACTTGTGCAGTAGTCTCAGCTACAATTTTGGGGTAGATGTTTGATGGTGCGGACCTGGAGCCCAGGAATTGCTGGGTTTCTCATATAACACCAGGAGCGTATTGGGTCCTCCTCAGCCTCCTGGGAGACTTAGCAAAACCTTCCTTTCTCTTGTCTTCAGTTCAGTTTCACTTTCTGGACCTCCAGGGTTCAGGTGTGTGACATGATCATCCTCAAATTCATGACCGTTTGTCCTAGCAAGGTCCCTCTCTTGCTTTATTTATTACTCACACCCTTAGATTTCCAAACTCCCCTTTTCCCTTATTTCTCCCCAGCGGCATGCTATGTTTATTAGTCGTATTGCTTGCATCTTATAAAATAAATATAGTCCCCATCAGATTATTAGCTTTTTTCTTTTTAAATAATTTTTCTTTTGCAATTACAGTTGATGTACAATATTATATTAGTTTCAGGTGTACAATATAGTGATCAGACATTTATATAACTTACAAAGTTATCACACCAATAAATGTAGCACCCATCGAACACCATACATAATTATTACAATATTACCGACCATGTTCTCCATGCTGAACTATACTTGTGACTGTACTGTTACTGCCAATTTGTACTTCTTTAATCCTTCACCCATCCCCCCAACATCCTCCCATCTGGCAATCATCAAAATATTCTCTGTATCTATGAATTTGTTTCTGCTTTGGTTTGTTCATTTATTTTGTTCTTTTTAGACTCAACATGGAAGTGGAATTGTGTAGTATTTATCTTTCTCCGTCTGACATGTTTCCCCTAGCACAGTACCCGCTAGGTCCACCCGCGTTGTTGCAAGTGACCAGATTTTACTATTTTCATGGCTGAGTCATATTACATTGTATCTAGATACCATTTTCTCTTCATTCATTCCTCTGTGGATGACACTTAGCTCGCTCCCATATCTTGGTTATTGTAAAGAATGTTGCAACAAATATAGGGATTCATGTCTTTTCAGATTAGTGTTTTGGGTTTCTTTGGATAAATAACCAGACGTTGAATTGCTGGGTTCTTCTTTGTCTCTTTTTTTAAAGTTTATTTTGTCTAGTATAAGTATTGCTACCTTAGCTTTTGTTTGTTTGTTTGTTTGTTTCCTTTTGCATGAAATATCTTTTTCCATCCTTTACTTTCAATCTGTGTGTGTCTTTTGTTCTGACATGGGTCTCTTGAAGACAACATATATTTGGTCTCGTTTTCTTATCCATTCAGCCACCTTATTTTTTTTATTAAAATGTTTATTTAGATTTAGAATATTCATTGATGGTTATGTAGTTATTGTCATTTTATACTCATATATTTTTTCTTCTTAAAGAAGTCCCTTGAACATTTCTTGTAATATTGGTTTGATGGACTCCTTTAGCTTTTTCTTGTCTGGGACGATATATGTGTCTCCTTTAATTCTAAATAAGCCTTGCTGATAGAAGAAATATTAGTTGTAAACTCTTGCTTTTCATAACTTTGAATATTTTCTAACAATCCCTTCTTAACTGAAAAGTTTCTGTTGAGAAATCAGCTGATAGTCTTATGGGGGCTCCTTTGTAGGTGAATAGCTGTAATGCTTTTGCTGCTTTTAAGTCTTTGTATTTAACCTTTGCCACTTTAATTATTATGTGTCTTGGTGTGATCCTTTTTGGGTTCATCTTGTTTGGAACTCTCTACATTTCCTAGACTTGTTTGTATAGTTCCACTGACAGGTTAAAGAAATTTTCATCATTATTTCTTCAAATAGGTTTTTTGGTTTTTTTAAAAAATTTTTTTTAAATTTCTTTTTATTTTATTCATTTTAGAGAGGAGACACAGTGAGAGAGAGAGAGAGAGAAAGAGAGAAAGGGGGGAGGAGCTGGAAGCATCAACTCCCATATGTGCCTTGACCAGACCAATGCAGGGTTTTGAACTGGTGACCTCAGTGTTCCCAGGTCGATGCTTTATCCACTGCGCCACCACAGGTCAGGCTTCAAATAGGTTTTTAATTCCTCGCTCTCTCTTCTCCTCCTAGTACCCCTGTGATTCAAAGGTTGTTATGCTTGATGCTGTCTGAGAAGCTCCTTAAACTCTCCTCATTTTAAAAATTATTTTTACTGTTTGCTGCTCTGATTGGGTGTTTTCTGCTACCTTATCTTCCACATCACAGATTCAATTCAATTGTCTGTTTCACTTCATCTATTGTTGATTCTATCTAATGTATTCTTTATTTCAGTTGTTGTATTCTTTATTTCTGACTGGTTATTTTTTATGTTTTCTCTCTCCATTTTTTTTTTTTTGACAGACAGAGAGAGAGTCAGAGAGGGACAGATAGGGACAGACAGACAGAAAGGGAGAGAGATGAGAAGCATCAGTTCTTCATTGTAGCTCCTTAGTTGTTCATTGATTGCTTTCTCATATGTGCCTTGACTAGTGTTTGTGTGTATGAGGCTCCAGCTGAGCCAGTGGCCCCTTGCTCAAGCCAGCAACCTTGGGCTCAAGCCAGTGACCATGGGGTCATGTCTATGATCCCACACTCAAGCCAGTGACCCTGCACTCAAACTGGTGAACCCTGGATCAAGCCAGATGAGCCTACTCCCAAGTGGGCGACCTTGGGGTTTCAAACCTGGGTCCTCCACATCCCAGTCTGATGCTCTATCCACTGCACCACTGCCTGGTCAAGCTGTATCTCCATTTTTATGTTTCTTATCTCTTTGTTACAGTGCTCACTGAAAATTCTATTGTATTAATTTATTGAGCGTCTTTATAACCATTGTTTGTTTGCTTTTTTGTGACAGAGAGAGAGAGAGAGACAGACAGACAGACAGGAAGGGAGAGAGATGAGAAGCATCAATTCTTCATTGCGGCACCTTAGTTGTTCATTGATTGCTTTCTCATATGTACCTTGACCCAGAGGCCACAGCAGACTGAGGGAGCCCTTTCTCAACCAGCAACCTTGTTTCCAGCCTGGGTCCTCTGCGTCCCAGTCCGATGCTCTATCCACTGTGCCACTGCCTGGTCAGGCCTTATAACCATTGTTTTGACCTCTGCATCTGATGGATAGTCTTCCTCCATTATGTTTATTGTTTTTCTGGATTTTTGTTGTGTTCTTTTATTTGGGGCATGTTTCTTTGTCTCCTATTTTTCTGCCTCTTTGTGTTTGTTCTTCTCTATTAAGTAGACGTATCGTGCCTCCCAGTCTTGGCTGAGTGGTCTTACGTAATAGGTGTCCTATGGGGCCCAGTGGCAGTCTCCTAATCGCCTGTGCTGAGTGTGTCCTTTGTGTGGGTTGTTTGTGCCCTCCTGTTGTAGTTGAGTCTTGATAGCTGTTTGCATCTCAGTGGGTGGAATTGGCCCTTAGGCTGGCTGGTTATGAGGACTGGCTGTGGCTGTGGCAGAGCTGCTGTGCAGGGGCTGACCACGTGAAGTAAGATTTGCTTTCGTGGGGCTCTGGTGCCTGCCAGGTCTTCCCTTTGAGTGTGCCATTTGTGGAGGTGATGGCTCTGGTGTGGCCACCAGGTATGTCAGTTCCGGGGATTCTTGGGCGGAGCTCTGGTTCAAGCTGAGGTTAGCCACTGCCTGCGTCTGGCCAAGGGCCACCTGGTAGCAGCTACAACGTGACCTGTAGATGGTTGTCATTTGTGCTGGGCTTGGAGGCACCTGGGAGGGGCTACGTTCTGAACCTATCAGGCTGCCTTTAGTTCTGGGTTTGGGGCTGCTTCGCAAAAAGTACAGGGTTCGCCAAGGTCAGCCACTCCTTGTTTGGTATTTGTGAAACTTTGAGAGATTTTAGGAAAGTTTGTAGCAGAGAGGAGACTGGACATTTGTATAGAAAAGCTGCTGGAAGTGGCTTGATTGGGCTGGCTAGTTTCGTGTGGTGGGGTTTCAGGGCAGATTGAACAGTGTAATCACTTGTGGCTCCTGCCTGCTGTCTGTGTGGGAAGGAGCTCTGGAAAGGAGCAGCGCCCTCTGCCCAGCACTCTATCTGGGAGAAAGCTGCCCCTCCAGATCTCACCCTGAAGCCAGATGATTCCACTCTTCTCCACATGTTCCTGGTACCTTTCAAGCTTCTTCCCAGAGCTGGAGCTCAGAGTGAGCGAGTCCCCGCTAATTCCATGTGCAGTCCCTTTAAGAGGATCACCTGGCAGTTTTTGCAGCCAGAAGTTACGGGGAGTTCTCTTCCTAGCCCTGGAGGCCTGGCCTAGGGGTTCCGGTGTGGGTCTGGGAGTCCTCCACTCCTCAGGGGTTACCCACGGCTGAGATATCCCACTCAGCACACATGGGCGTGAGACCAGCCCGTTCTGTGTATCCATTTCTTCTGCTAGTCTCAATATGGTTGCTTCTCTGTAGCCTTAGTTACAGAGCATCTGTTCCGAGAGATTTTAGGGGGTTCTCAATAGTGATTGTTCTGTAGTTTAGTTGTAATTTTGACGTGGTTGTGGGAGCCAGTGACTGCAGCATTTCCCTACTTTGTATCTGTTAGAGAGGGTTATTGTGTCTCACTCCTCTTCCTACTTCTGTAGGGTTTGCACTGCTATATCAGCTTTAGTAACTCCCATGCTTATTGAGATAGATTTTTTCCTCTCCAGTTCTAAGTTCTTTTTTTAACCAGCTCCCTCCACCAGCCCTGCCTCTTCCAGGTTCACAAAAGAAGCTGCCTTTGCCTCCTTAAAACTGAAGTCTCAGTGAAGTTTAATTCTTGCTCTGGCGGAGTCTGGGCATTCATGAGCTCTTTTTGGAAAACAGAAGCTTTCTACAGTGTGTCAGTAAAGTCATGGTGCACTTTTGACAGGTCACAGGAAAGCAACAAAAGACGATAGAAATGTGAAATCTGCACCAAATAAAAGGAAAACCCTCCCAGTTTCTGTAGGGTGATGTGGCAGCATGTGCGCATGCGCAGATGATGACGTAACACCGTGTATACAGCGGAGCAGCCCACGGCCATGGCAGTCGAGATGTGGACGGTACAGAGGAAAGTTCAGTGTGTTCTGTGGCTCACTAAATTCGAATCCGTGACCCAAGTGCAACATGAATATCGGCGCATTTATAACAAAGTGCCACCACATAGGAATAACATTACTCGGTGGGATAAGCAGTTGAAGAAAACCAGCAGTTTGGTGGAGAAACCCCGTGCTGGTAGGCCATCAGTCAGTGACGAGTCTGTAGAGGCTACACGGGACAGCTACCTAAGGAGCCCTAAAAAATCTGTGTGTGTGTGTGCTCGACAGTTACACCTAAGCAAGACTGCAGTTCATAAGGTGTTAAAGAAACATCTCTGTTTTACGGGGTACAAACTGCGGCTGTTGCTATCAAACTGGCAGATAGACCCACAGGATGCGCGTTTGCTACAGATATGCTTCATGAGATCGACAATGATGCAGGATTTCTGCAGAAGATTGTGTTTAGCAATGAAGCGACCTTCCATATCTGTGGACATGTTCATCGCCATAACGTCCGAATATGGGCTGCTGAACATCCTCATGCCTACGTTGAGTACGAACGTAACACCCTAAAGTGAACGTGTGGTGTGGCCTGATGCATGACAAGGTAAGGTGACCAGACGTCCCGCTTTTGGCGGGACAGTCCCAATTTTTAACAATTTGTCCCACGTCCCGCGGCATTTTAAAAACATCCCGATTAAAAAATGTATATTACAATACTAGTTTTGCATTCTATGAAAATTTTCTTTTGCTCCATATAGACCACATTTTTAATCAAGAGCCCCCCCCATCAATGGTGTCCCGCTTTACCAATTTTAAAATCTGGTCACCTTAAGTGCTAGGCCCATTTTTTTTCGTGGAGCAGTCTGTGACAGCAAACACCTATCTTGACATGTTGGAATTGTATGCAGTGCCACAATTTCCAGAAGGTGTCATCTTTCAACAGGACGACGCTCCTCCACACTATGCCACCATTGTCCGTGAGTTTCTGGATAGAACATTCTCCCGGCGCTGGATAGGCAGGGGTTCTGTCAAGCCATGGCCACCACAATCCCCAGATTTGACGCCCTTAGACTTTTACTTTTGGGGTTGTGTGAAGCAACGTGTGTACATTGAATGTATCAATGACATTAATCACTTAAGACAGAGAATCACAGTCTGACCTGTGGTGGCGCAGTGGATAAAGAGTCGACCTGGGAACACTGAGGTCGCCAGTTCAAAACCCTGCACTGGTCTGGTCAAGGCACATATGGGAGTTGATGCTTCCAGCTCCTCCCCCCTTTCTCTCTCTCTCTCTCTCTCTCTCTCTCTCTCTCTCTCTCACTCTGTGTCTCCTCTCTAAAATGAATAAATAAAAAAAGAATTTAAAAAAAACACAGAGAATCACAGACGTTATTCACTCTGTTACACCAGACGTCCTTACCCGTGTGTGGCAAGAACTTCACTATCGTTTGGATGTGTCTAGGGCAACAAATGGAGCCCACATCAAACTGCACTGAATAGGTATGAAACTGGGAGAGCTTTCCTTTTATTTGGTGCAGATTTCACATTTCTCTCATCTTCTGTTGCTTTCCTGTGTCGGGTCAAAAGTGCACCATGACTTTACGAACACACTGTAGATCCCTAATTTTTTATCTCTTCTCCAAGATCTTTATACTAAGGGGAGGGAACCAAAACAATGGCCTCAGACCTAGCCACAGAGCTCCCTGAGCCCTTGAGGGAAGCCGTGCAAGTCTCCTGCTGTGTGGCCCTCCCTGCCCATAGATGCTGGTTCTCCTGCCCTTGTCTTTTCTATCACAGCTCAAAAAACTGTGAAGATGAACATAGCAAGCCTCCAAAGTAATATACTTAATTATTTTTCATTCTTCCCAAAATACTTGAGTTTAGGCAAGTTTCCCTCTGCCTCTCTGATCGTCATTTGTAAAATTGGGAGAGTAACATGAACTTGACAGGGCTAATTTAAAAAAATTAAGATCATTTATTTAAACTCTTACACTAGACCTGGTCCAAGGTAAGCATCCATATTTAATTCAACAGATAAGGAGACTGATGGTTAAATGGGAAAACTGATTTACCCAAAGACGTGTGTGATTACACACTGCTTCTCCCTTCTTGTTATGAATGTCTGGCATTCTTAGTCAGATTATCTTATCACAAATTAACCAACTCCCAGAGTAGGAGGGGAACTTTCATCATAAACTACGTCAATGATGGCCTAAGGTGTTTGCCTCCCCACATCTCTGTGACCCATTGCTTTAGCTTCTCTGGAGACAAAAATTCTTTCCATTAAAAAAAAATGTCCAGGGCCCTGGCCAGTTGGCTCAGCGGTAAAGCATCGGCCAAGCGTGTGGAAGTCCTGGGTTTGATTCCCAGCCAGGGCACACAGGAGAAGCGTCCATCTGCTCCCCCCCACACACCCTATTTTTCTCTATCTCTTCCCTTCCTGCAGCCATTGCTTGAATGATTTGAGCAAGGTTGTCCCCAGGCACTGAGGACGGCTCCATGGCCTCACCTGAGGTGCTGGAATAGCTCAGTTGTCATGCAACAGAGCAGTGGCTCAGACAGGCAGAGCATTGCCTCGGAGGAGTTGATGGGTGGATCCCAGTTGGGGTCTGTATGGCCAGTAGTCGCAGCCATTGTAGCTATTCACATGCAGGTTCTCATTGAATCCGGGGAATTGTACAGTGGAGCCAAAAAATGGTGAGCCATTTCTTTATTAAAGTCTCACACCAGTCAACAAACTACACACAGGGAAACATTTCCCTTTCACTCAGGGCTCCCAAAGCCACAGGCACATTCTCTGGTTCAGTTTCTCCTAGAATCAAAGGCCCCACCAGTCTCAGTGGAGCTCGCAAAGCCACTCAGCTCTGATTCCTCATCTGCACACCTTCTCTCCCTGCCAACATGGCTTCCTTCTTCCTCAGCACTCAGCATTCTCTCTGCTCTCACTCTGCAAACATGGCTTCTTTCTTCCTCCTCTTCTTCTCTCTTTTCAAAAACTTTCTGGCACAAAAACCTCTTCTCCAGCAAACATTAGCAAAACAATGGCCCTTCCCACTCCGAAAGGTAATTTGCAATTTCACAGATCACACATATACCTGGCGCTGCCCAGTGCCATTTTGTAACAATAAAAGTGAGCAAACTCAAAAAATACAAATTTTATAAACTCATTTGCCCAACAGGGTACATGTGGGAGTTTGTCTCTGTCTCTGCCTCCCTGCCTCTCAATTAAGAAAAAAAGTTCAGGAGCTCAGGCTCAGAAGGGGCCACATGGGGACACTTTCTGTCATGTTCCACTTGACTGGATTGTATAATTTCCGCTTCCTCTTTATACCTCCCAGCAGAGGCACATATTAAATTTCTTTCATTTTCTTTCTGGAGTGCTGAAATAATCTCCTACTTGTCTTTTCTCTTTTCAGCTCTTACCCTTCAGAGCTTTTTCCCTGCACACACACCACCCCCCCACCCCCCACCCCCACCCCCCCGCTGCTCCTGAAAGTGCTAAATGCCTGTGTGGTGAGATTTCCCCACTGATAAGGAGCTAACGAGACTAACCAGTTTCTTAGAGCATCAAGTCCAGGCTCTTTACGGAGGTGTCCAGCTTTCTCCTCATGTGACCTCAACCTCCTCCCCAGTTTTCACTCCCAGTAGCTCCTCTGAATCTCATGCTTCCGAAAAGCTAAATTCTTTAGATTCTTGCTCTTGGAGTTCAACCAGGCTGAGTACTTGGGATTCCACACCATCTGCTCTAAATGATCTATATACTTATTCTCACTGAAAGAAAGGATAGAAAATGCAACCTTATCCAATATTACCAAACAAGATTTTAGGTGGAAATGTTAGTGACCTGAGCTGTAAAGACTGAAAATCAGACCATGTCTAAATTGAACCATAGGCCTCTTACATCCTGACTTTGAAAATCCTGTGATTGCAACTAGTTCAGGATCTTAAATAAACTGGGTGACAAAAATTACTCTGTCTCAGCCATGGCTTATTTTCCTCTGTCAGACTCCAGTTTATCCTTGAGGTAGGATTTTTATGAAGATAACTTCCTTGTCCAAGGTCACAGAGCTAGTGAGTGGGAGTTTAAAGACTAAAGTCAACCCTGACCAGGCGGTGGCGCAGTGGATAGAGCGTCAGACTGGGATGCGGAAGACCCAGGTCCGAGACCCCGAGCTCTCCAGCTTGAGCACGGGCCCATTTGGCTTGAGCAAAAGCCCACCGGCTTGGACCCAAGGTCACTGGCTCCAGCAAGGGGTCACTCAGTCTGCTGAAGGCCTGCGGTCAAGGCACATGTGAGATAGCAATCAGTGAACAACTATGGTGTTGCAACAGCAACGAAAAACTAATGATTAATGCTTCTCACCTCTCTCTGTTCCTGTCTGTCTGTCCCTATCTATCCCTCTCTCTGATTCTCTCTCTGTCCCTGTAAAAAAAAAAATAATAAAAAATTTAAAGTCAAGCCTTTCAGTCTCCCTGTTCTAGCCTCTGGTAATGACTTAATCATACCACTGTATATTTCTTTAATTATAAAGGAAACTCCATTTTTGCTGAGGGGCCATTCACCTCTTCTTCCCAAATTCAACCACAGCCGGTGCAACCACCCAAATCCGACGTGGAGATTTTTGTCCCCTTTTTAGTTTGACTTGACTGTTTACATTGATTTTGATAGTCTCCATTGGAATATGGGAATTCCTAATCAGGTGTCAACTGATGGTTGTGGTGCCAATTCAGTAGCAGTAGGAGTCCCCACTTTGGAGTGCTTGGAAAAGGAAAGTTTCATTCAGTGCAAATAGCTCAATTAAAATACAGCTCAGCAGTGATGTGGCCTCAGGTGAGGCAGCCCTGTTCTCATCTGCTCTGTTCTGCCCTGCACCACGCTCTGGTGAGAGGTCCCAGCTGTTTCAGCTCCAGCCAGGGAAACTAAGTTTTAGTCTTCCGTCTTTGATGTAAAGGAAAAGTGTGCTCTCCAGCCAGAGGGATGCTGACTTTATATATATATATATCCCCATGCAAATGAGAACTCCGAGTCCTCACAGTTTAATTGGTCCAAATGGCACTGTCCTGATTGGTCAGAATGAAGCTGCTCTGATTGGTTGGTAAAGATGCTGATGGGGATAGAGCTGCACAGCTCCAAGTTGATGGGGAAAGCCTCAGTGCTATTGGTTGAAATACTGTTTCAGGAACTTCTTTATAAGAGCTGGCTCAGATGAATAAGACAGTGCAAGTAGGGATTTGAGTAGGGGAGGTAGGTAGGTCAGTGCAGGTATGTCCGTGAAGTGTAGTTTACATGAGAAGCTTTTGTTTAGAAAAGACTGGTCAGGCTCTGTTTTTAAATTTGAGCTCAGTCAGGTACTGGAAGTCCTTCTAAGTAAGTATCTTTTTCCTCAGGGTCCACACATGTCTCCAAAATATTTTTTACTCTGGGTTGCAAATGTGAAGCATAGAATTTACTCCTAAATCTTCTATTTTAAAGTAACATCACTGATGTTTATGTAAAATTTGTAGTTCACAAGTGTCTATCACACGAAGGATTTTATTTAGCGTTCACAATCAGCCAGCTGCATAGGTATCACAGGCACCATCTGCTTTAACTTACAGTGGAAAATTACTTGGGTAAAGTATGATAGTCATGTAGAGCTAGACCAGTGACGGGCAATCTTTTGAGCTTGATGTGTCAGAATTCGCCAAAAAACCGAGCATAACTCAGGTGGTGTGTCACTTCGAGAAAAAAACCATAATTTTGCGATATTTATAGTTTAAATAACAAAAATGTTTTGGCCTCCAGACCTCCGGCACAGAGTGTCTACACTACAGCAAGTGTTTTATCCCTGGCTACTGCACCTGGCCGTGCAGGAGCCGAGGATGAAACGTGCTTCTCAGCAGGCGGCCCCATACTTCTCTGGTATGCGGCCGCGTGTCATCGGAAATGGCTACGCATGTCAGTGCTGACACGCGTGTCGTAGGTTCGCCATCACGGACCTAGACCACAAACTGGAATTGTCATTTTAATTTCTATTTTGTGAAATTGTATTAGGATGATACTGGCTGTCCACTGTAGGCTAACTTCCACCACCATTTATATGTTTGGAAGAGAAGAAAGGTTTAGAGAGACCACTGTTCTTCTGCATTTCATTTTCATCCTGGTGTGTTCTTAACTGTTTGACCTCCTTTCCCAACTGTGATGATATTTGGGAATTACCTCTGGTCTAGATTGACTGTGGCTCTGAACTCTCACTGAGGCAGCTGGCTGGCCTGGCACAGACTTTCTAGAGGGTCTGTTGCTAATGCCAAACTTTCCTCCCCCTACCCTTTCCAGGAAGGATCTTGTTCTTGGAGGTAGTGTTGGGGAGGTGGTGAAAGGAAGGATGTGTACTCTCTTAGACAGCGTTATTGTCTCTATTTCTGCCTTAATAGTCTGGGGGAGGAGGTGGGAGAGAGAGCTCCATGTCCATGCACAACCACAGGAATGTGTAGCCCACACCAATCAAAACCAGACACCTTCCTACCTGCAGTATTTCCAGTCCATGACTCAGGCTTATGCTGCTCTCAAAGACTCAGTATGTCCCATATCATGAACACACAACACAAGCCATTACAAGCAACTCAACAAAATTGTGGGACGTTGGGAAAATACGGCTGATCTAGGGAAAATTGACACATGAGAGATAAACAGGAGAAAACATTTCACTTTAATTCACATGTATGGAAGTCCCAAAGTGACCACAGCAGGCTGTTTATATACCAACTTTAGACAAAGGGGACAATTATTTGTGAAGATTGGACAAACAAAAGGGTTTGTATCTGCAGTAGCAAACTAACGAAAAGTTTGTTTATACAGTTTTCTTAGCCTTAAATTTCCCAACTCTGGTGAGAAGGATGCCTTCTATCCTCATTCAATGTAATGGGATGACTTTGATCAACGAGAGTCTATAGGGTACTCTGACAGTGCTGTGTGCCCACCACCCAGCGCCAGATCATTTCCCATCACTGTGTATTTCTTCTCCTTTATGCCCTTTCCCCACATCCCCTCCTAATGGGAACCACTCCATTTTATCTGTAGCCATGGGTTTCAGTTTCACACCCCACCTGTGTGTGAAATCATAGTTCTTAGCTTGTTCTGATTTACTTATTTCACTCAGGATAACGTTCTTAAGGTCCGTCCATGTTGTCATAAGTGGCAATGTGTCATTTCTTATGGCTGAGTAGTATTCCAGTGTATATGTGGACCATATCTTCTTTATCCAGTCCTCTATCAAGGGACACTTTGGTTGTATTCTTTTCTTGGCCACTGTGAGTAATGCTGCAGTGAACATGGGGATTCAAGTTTTTCTGCATATCAGTGTTTTCAAGTGTTTTGTTTACATACCCAGTAGAGGGATTTCTGGGTTCACATGGTAGTTCTATTCCTAATTTTTTTGAGGAACCACCATACTTTCTTCCATAATGGCTGTACCAGTCTACATTCCCACCAACAATGAATGAGGGTTCGTTTCTCTCCACAGCCTCTCCAATACTTGTTATTACCTGTCTTGTTGGTAATAGACAATTTAACAGGTGTGAGGTGGTATCTCATTGTAGTTTTGATTTGCATTTCTCTCAGAGCTAATGAAGATGAGCATCTTTTCATGTATCTGTTGGCCATTTGTATGTCCTCTTGGGAGAAGTGTCTGTTCAGGTCCTCTCCCCATTTTTTTACTTAGATTGTTTACTTGTTTGTTGCTGAGCTTTGTAACTTCTGTATATGTTTTGGATATTAATGCCATATCCAAGCTGTTGTTTGCAAACGTCACCTCCCATTTGGTTGGCTGTCTATTTCTTTTGTTGTCAGTTTCTTTTGCTGTGCAGAAGCTTTTTAGTTTGATATAGTCCCATTTATTTATTGTAGCCCTTACTTCCCTTGTCTTTGGAGTCAATTTTATAAAATGTTCTCTGAGGCCAAGGTCCAAGAGTTTAGTACCAATGTTTTCTTCTATATAGCTTATTGTTTCAGATATTATATTTATGTCTCTGGTCCATTTTGAGTTAATTTTTATGCATGGGGACAAGCAGAAGTCAAGTTTCATTGTGTGTGTTTGTGTGTGTGTGTGTGGCTTTCCAATTTTCTCAGCATCATTCATTGAAGAGGCTTTCTTTTCCCCATTATGTGTTTTTTGGCTCTTTTGTCAAAGATTATTTGTCTATATATATGTGGTTTTATTTCTGGGCTCTTGATTCTGTTCCACTGGTCTGTACGTCTTTCTGCCAATACCATGCTGTTTTGATTATCATGGCTCTGTAGTATAATTTGAAGTCAAGTAGTGTGATACCTCCAGCTTCCTTCTTTTTTCTCAGGATTGCTGTGGCTATTCAGAGATTTTTAAGGTACCATACAAACCTGGTCATTTTTTGTTCTATTTCTTTAAAACATGCCGTTGGGATTTTAATGGTGATTGCATTAAATTTGTATACTGCTTTGGGTAATATGGCCATTTTAACTATGTTGATTTTTCCAATTCATGAATATGGAATATTTTTCCATTTCATTGTATCCTTTTCAATTTCTTTTAAAAATGCTTTGTTGTTTTCAGTATATAGGTCCTTCACCTCCTTTGTTAAGTTTATTCCTAGGTTTTGTTGTTGTTATAATTGTAAAAAGAATTTTTTTTACAATTTAATTTCTTAAGTTTTGTTGTTGGTGTATAGGAAAACAATAGACTTTTGTACATTGATTTTGTATCCTGTAACTTTACTGTATTTGTTTATTATTTTCTAATAATTTTTCAATGGAGTCTTTGGGGTTTTCTATATACAGGATCATGTTATCTGTCCAAAGTGATATCTTTACTTTTTCTTTTATATGTATGCCTTTTATTTCTTTTTCTTGCCTGACTGCTCTAAGACAATCAGTACTATGTTGAATAAGAGTGGAGAGAGTGGGCAGCCTTGTCTTGTTCCTGATTTTAGAGAACGCTTTGGTTCTTTACCATTTGGCAGGACATACATGCATAGCTTGTATTAGATAGTCTTCGTGATATTGATAGTCTTTGTGATATTGAGGTAATTTCCTTATATATCCATTTTATTGAGTGTGTTAAACATAAAGGAATGTTGTATCTTATCGAATGCCTTTTCTGCATAAATTGATAGGGTCATATGATTTTTGTCCTTTGTTTTGTTGTGGTGTATTATGTTGATCAATTTATGTATGCCGAACTGTCCTTGTGCTCCTGGAATGAATTCCACTTGAAAATGATGTATTATTATTATTTTTTTAATATATTGTTGTATTCAATTTGTTAGTATTTTGTTTAGGATTTTTGCATCGGTATTCATTAGAGATATTGTTCCGTAATTTTCTTAGTTTGTGTTGTCCTTGAGGTTTTAGTATCAGGGTTACGTTGTCCTCATAAAGTATGTTATATTGAGAAGGATAGGTACTAAATCTTCTTTGAATGTTTGATAGAATCCACTAGTGTAGGTGTGTGGTCCTGGAGTTTTATTTTTGGGGAGGGTTTTGATCATTTCTTTTTCTATTTCCTCCCTGCTTATGGGTTTATATGGTTTTCCACTTCTTTGTAACTCAGGCTGTGAAAAGTTTATAGTTCTAGGAATATATCTATTCTTCTAGATTGCTAGATTTGGTGGCGTATAGTCTTTCATAATATTCTAGTATGATCCTTTGTATATCTATAATGCCTGTGGTAATTTCTCCTTTTTTTTTTTTTTTTTTGGTAATTTCTCCTTTTTTACTTTGGATTTCGTTTATATGAGTCCTTTCTCTTTTTTCCTTAGTGAGTCTAGCCAAAGGTTTGTCAACTTTATCTTTTCAAAGAACCAGCTCTTCATTGTATTAATTTTTTCTATATTTTGGTGTTCTCTATTTTGTTTAGTTTTGCCTTAATTTCTCCTATTTCCTTTCTTCTGCTGACTGTGTTCCTTTTGTTCTTTTTCTACTTCTATCAGATGTGATGTTAGGTTGTTTACTTGGATTAAACATATCTCTTTTGTTTATTGATATGAGTTTTTATTTATTTTTTTTACAGGGACAGAGAGAGAGAGTCAGAGAGAGGGATAGATAGGGACAACAGACAAGAACGGAGAGAAGTGAGAAGCATCAATCATTAGTTTTTCGTTGCTACACCTTAGTTGTTCATTGATTGCCTTCTCACATGTGCCTTGACCGTGGGCTTTCAGCAGACTGAGCAACCCCCTGCTGGAGCCAGCGCCCTTGGGTCAAAGCTGGCGAGCTTTTGTTTAAGCCAGATGGGCCCGTGCTCAAGCTGGTGAGCTCGGGGTCTTGAACCTGGGTCTTCCGCATCCCAGTTCGATGCTCTATCCACTGCGCTACTGCCTGGTCAGGCATTGATATGAGTTCTTTTTTGTTTGTTTTTGTTTCTTTTTTTTTTGATATGAGTTTTTAATGATATAAACTTCCCTCGTATTACTGCTTTTGCTGCATGTCAGAGCTTTGATATGTCGTGTTGTTATTCTCATTTGTCTGTATATATATATTTGGTCTCTGCTTTAATTTCTTCTTTGACTCAGTCATTTTTAGAGGTAGGTTCTTTAATTTCCACATTTTTGTAGGTTTCTTCACTTTCTTTTTGCCATTGAATTCTAATTTCAAAGCCTTTTGATCAGAAAATATGTTTGGCATAATTTTAATCTTCCTGAATTTGTTGACGTTAGTTTTGTGGCTGAACGTATTGTCTATCCTTGAGAATGTTCCATGCACACTGGAAAAAAATGTATAATCTGATGTTCTGGAGTAAAATGTTCCATAAATGTCTATTATGTCCATTTGGTCTAGTGTGTTATTTAGGACTGATATTTCTTAATTGATTTCCTGTGGGAATGATCTATCTAAAACTTCAGTGGTGTGCTGAGATCTCCAACTATGATTGTTTTTCTCTGTTTCTACTTTTAGATTAGTTAATAGATGTCTTATGTACTTTGGTGCTTCTTGATTCAGTGCATGTATATTAAGTAGTGTTATGTTTTCTTGATATAGTGTCCTCTTTATCAATATAAAATGTCCTTTCTGTCCCTTGTTTTGTTGTCCTGAAGTCAACATTGTAGGTATGAGTATGGCTACACCTGCTTTTCTTTGGGTATTATTGGTTTGGAGAATCATTTCCAATCGTTCACCTTAAATCTACTTTTGTCTGGGTCCTCCGTGTTCCAGTCCGATTCTCTATCCACTGCGCCACCACTGGGTCAGGCAAGAGAACATTTTTTATGCATACAAGAGTCCTTTGTCTTTTGAGTACTACATTTCATCTTCCTTGGCTACAGCATATCCTTATCCTCTCCCCTTTTATGTTATCGTTGTCACAGATTATCCTTGTTTATTTTTGTAAACTTTTTGAAGATTTTACTTGTAGTTTTTATTTGTTTTGTTCTTTGTGTCTGGCCAAATAACCCCCTTCAGTATTTCCTGCAGTGAGGATTTTCTACTGATAAATTTCCTCAGCTTCTGTATGTCTGAAAAAGTTTATTTTTTCTCATTGATATTTGAAAGATAACTTTGATGGGTATAGTATTCTTGGCTGGTAATTCCTCTCTTTCAGTACTTTGAATGTTTGTGTCCACTCTCTTATGGCTTGTAGAGTTTCTTCTGAGAAGTCTGATGATAGCTTAATGGACCATTTTTTATATGTTATGCTCTTCTTTTTCTAGCTGCCATTAAGATTCTTTCTTTGTCATTGATTTTTGACAATTTTATTATGATGCGCCTTGTAGAAAGTCTGTTTGGGTTGAGTTAACTTGGTGTTTTGATTGCTTCTTGGATTTGAGGATCTAACCCTTGCCATAGACTTGGAATTTCTCATCAATTATTTGTTTGAATAGGTTCTCAATTCTTTTCTCCTTCTGTTCTTCTTCTGAAATATCCATTACTCTTATATTGCTCTTTCAATGTAGTCAGACAGTTCTCATAAAGCTCTATCATTCTTTTTATTTGTTTTTTTTTTTTTTTTTTTTTTACAGGGACAGAGAAAGAGTCAGAGAGAGGGATAGATAGGGACAGACAGACAGGAACGGAGAGAGGTGAGAAGCATCAATCATTAGTTTTTTGTTGCCGTTGCAACACCATAGTTGTTCATTGATTGCTTTCTCACATGTGCCTTGACCGCGAGCCTTCAGCAAACCGAGCCACCCCTTGCTGGAGCCAGTGACCTTGGGTCCAAGCTGGTGAGCTCTTTGCTCAAGCCAAATGGACCCGCACTCAAGCTGGCTAGCTCGGGGTCTCAAACCTGGGTCTTCCGCATCCCAGTCCGACACTCTATCCACTGCGCCACTGCCTGGTCAGGCTCATTCTTTTTAAATCTGTGAGTCTCTCTCTTTTTCTCTCTGTAGCATCTCTAGTTTCCTCTCTTCAAGGTCACTGATTCTTTCCTCTGTCTGACATGTTCTATTAACTAAAGTTGATATCTCATATTTCTATTTGTGTATTGATTTATTCATCTTTTTTTTTAAGCTTCATTCTCTTTGGTGAAGTACTCATTCATTAATTTATTTTTTTGAGCTCATTCAATAGTCTATCAGTGTTTTCTCACATTTTATTGAGTATTTTTAGAACTTTTGAATTCTCTATTGTTTAACTTCAACATTTCTATGTGATTGTGATTGCTTTCTGGAAACCTTTTATTTTCTTTCTGAATTACCCCTCTTTCTAATGTAACCATGGTATTTTTTTTCTCCTTTGATGGCATTTGAGAGTGATACTGTTAGCATATCAAACCAAAAACAACTAAAATATTAAAATTAGAAAGTAAAAATAAAAATGCAATAAAAATAAAGAAAAATTTTAAAATAATAAAAGTAAGTTTCTGATAGTAGCCGGGGCCATGAGTTTAAAAAAATCTTGTCCTACATAGTCAGGATAATTATTTAAATAATAAAAATATTTCTGCATTTAAAAAATGGAATGAAAACACTATTGTCATCCTGGTTTACTAATCTAGCGAAGAGCAGATATACAGTGCTCTGGATAGCTTGGTCAGTTTCAGAAACCCTTACAATTTTCATTACTGACTTTATTAAAATGTTTAGTATAATTATATGTATAATACTCTCTATTCTTCTTTTCTTTTTTATTTTCTTTTCTTTTTTTTACTTTTTTCGGTTCTTGTTGGAAATCAATACGTAGAATGGGGTCAGAACAGGAGACAATATTCTGTAGAAAATGCAGGACACGTATGTTTCAGGTAACTTGCAGACCTAGCGGTAGTTTTCCCAATCCCCGTTTACTTTTAGCCATTGCAGATTTCTCCCAGCGCTCCCACGCGAGTCCACAGCAGCCCTCCTGCAAGTGGGAGTCCTTGCTGCAATTCCACTGTCAGCCACAGGGAGGTGACAGCGGCTGCAGGAGCCAGAGGGCCTGCCCTGGGGGCAGAGGCGGCGGAAGCGGAAGAGGCGGGACCAGGAGCTCACGTGGCGTCACATGGGCACGTAGGGGCGTGAGGGCAGGTCTCCCAGGAGGAGGTAGGATGTTCCAGTGTGTACTTCATGGCCGCGGAGTGTCGGTGACGCACAGAAGACCAGCTCCCTGAACCGGAGCAGCTGAAGTCCGTTGGCCGGTTCGGTCCTGTGGAGATTGTGAGCGGAGACGGGAGGAGCCGGGTGGGCAGAGGGAGGGTGTGGCAGGCGCGCGCGCGCGCGTGTGTGTGTATGTGTGTGTGTGTGCACGCGCGTGTGTGTGCGCGCGCGTGGGGGGTGCAGGCCAGGACGGAGAGCACCCGAGTTGTGTGTTTATATTACCTGCCGCGGTGGAAGACCGTCGCTGGATTTTGATGCTGCTCAGAATTAATTTCTCATTTATTGCAAGGTGACCGTCCCACCACACACACCGACTCCATGGAGCCAGGTCTTGGGGCACAAAGGTGGCGACCCCAGGCTCTAGCCGCCTGTGTGTGGCGGGGAGACGGGTGGTTAAGCGTTTCACGGGCGGGGCAGCGTGCTGTCAGGTGATTAGAGCCGAGTGTTCGGCCCCAAGGATGCGGAGAGGGCCGAGGGACTCTTGGAGGAGCAAATAACTATTTCTCACAAGACTTGAGGATGAGGACCATTTAATTCAATTTCATAACCTAGCCCAGGGCTTAGCCACCAATGTCTGGCACAAAGTTGGCAGTCAGTAATTTGAATCCAATGGGGGTATGCTAATAAATTCAGGAGACAAAAATCACTGCTTTGAAGAGCATACACAGCAGTGCTAGATATTGATGTACAACCTGGAAAAGTTTCTCGATCTGTCCACAAGAAGATATATACAAGACTATTAATTGCAACTTTTTGTAATAGAAGCGTTGGAAACATGTGCATCTGCTGGAGGAAGGGTAGGTAAGTTGCCCATTTATACTATGAAATACTATATAGCAGTTAAAATGAATGGACTTCCATTTCATGTGTTAATAGAGATAAAAAGTCAATGTTGAGTGAAAATGTGGAGTGATTGGTACAATATGTTACCATTTATGTGTAAAAGCATTCAAGACATCATTATAATAATAAAGTCCAAAGTCATGCATGGGAGTGATAAATAGAGTTAAATCAAGATAGTCATTTCCTCTGTGGAGGAGAGTGGAATCAGCTATGGTACATAGGGGCTTCACTCTTATTTGAAATGTTTCTTCCTAAACAAGATCTGAAGCAAATGTAGAAGTGTAGCCTGATGTAGCTAAACGGGTGTTCAGTGTGCTTGAAATATTTTCATAAAACTGTTTTAAAATGAAACATGCCATCTTGTGAGGTTCTGAGCTTTCAGTCTACTAATCTTTGAGCCAACGCCTGAGAGGAAGGTGGATGTCTTATGTTAAAATTGTTGTGTAGACTCAGTAATTTTCCGCCAAGGATTGTTTTGATGATGTTATTTTTAGTTTCCTTTGCAGTCAAACATATTTCTTCAGTTTTATTTCCTGCTTTTTGTTTTTGACATACCATGGCAAAAAAAAAAAAAAAGTTCATCTGACAAGTTATTGTCTCTTTTGGACACATGTTATCTGCCACCCTGCTGTTGCATCAGTTGTGGGACTGGGGTCACAGGACACGGACAACGAGGGGTCGGCCAGGGCACCAGTGCCCCTCTTCTCTCTTTGCAGCAGTGATCCAGAGCGTGACCCATAGCAAAGATGACCCTTGGGCAGAGGGTCACACCCATGTAAGTGTCTTAGTGGGGCTTTGAGTTTAAATAGTTGTTTTTTCTTTTCTCAGTTATCCTGAGGGTCAGACTTCTATAAACAAGGCCAGAGCATATGTTGATGAGGGCGGTTGTCAGCCGTGAGGAGCAATGTGTTTGGTGATTCCAGGAGCCAGTCAGGTGTGAGACTGTAACTAGGCAAAACACCTGCAGGTCCTGCTCCCACTGCTATATGAAAAGTCAATATTCATGTCACAGGTGCTGGTGAAAAGGACGGGTTTGTTCAAGTGCCACTGCCTGAGAAGATGGGGGCACTCCCGTCCTCTGAAACCCGTCTTAATAGCTCAGATACCTTGGCCAGATTGTACAGGGGAT
Source organism: Rhynchonycteris naso (assembly GCA_037038555.1). Classification (NCBI taxonomy): domain Eukaryota; kingdom Metazoa; phylum Chordata; class Mammalia; order Chiroptera; family Emballonuridae; genus Rhynchonycteris; species Rhynchonycteris naso. The sequence goes on along the minus strand of CM073000.1, from coordinate 208,099 downwards.
GGGGGATTCCTAGGGAGATGGTGGATGGGAAGTCTCTCTTGAGGGAGACACATTCTTATCATCATGGATGGCTGCACTTCCTCTGTCCTCTTGATCTTATTGGAGAATCGCAACTGGAAGCCCCAGCCAATGGGAGAGAAGGAAGATGGCCTGTGGGGTCATTCTTCCCATTCTGATGTTAACTCTTGGTGTGGGTCAGCCAAGGTCTTTGACTCATCCCAGCATTAACATTCCTTATTCTGAGAGGAAAACAGTCTGTTGAACTGTAACAAAAACTCAGCCAGAGGTGAAAGCAGAGAATTGATGATATACTTTTGATTTGTTACAGAATACCTGTCTTTGATTCCTAGATTGGTAATTTTAAATCATAGTTATAGTTAGAGTAACAAGCTGGGTTTAATATTTACTAAAAGTAACGAGTGGCTTTACACAAATCCTTCTGTAGGCTTACTTTATTAGTATGAATATTCTTATTTTAATTCTGTTCTGTGGCGAATCAGACTAATACCAATAATGTAGCATATTCATTCCCCAGTACGGGACAGGTAGGGGAGGTCATGAGCTGGGATGTAAGGGAAGTTGTGGAACATTCCACAAGCACATTAGGATTCTTCAAAGCAGCTGAGGAGCAGCCAGAGCCTGCTGGGCTCGTGCGTGGATGCGGGGCTCTTTGTGTGCGTTCCATGTTGCGTGTGTGGTAAGGGAATATGTTTCCCTTTTCTTCATTTTTAAATCAACTCTATTATTTTCAAGTGCAGTTGGCATACATTATTATATTTGTTTCAGGTGTACACCTCAGGGATTAGACATTGCATAATTTATTAAGTGATCATTTAAATTTCACACCCCTCTGACACCATACCTAATTGTTACAATGTTATTGACTATGTTCCCTATGCTGTACTTTATGCCCCTGTGACTGTTTTATAACAACCAATTTGCCCTTCTTAATCTTTACCTCACCTTTGCTACCCATCCCCCAGCGCCATCAAAATGCTCTCTGTATCTCTGAGTCTGTTTCTGTTCTGCTTGTTCATTTATTTTGTTTTCATTTATTTTTTGGTTCAGTTGTTGATGTGTGTTTATTACCATTATATTGTGCATGTATTTGATCATTTTTCCTCTTCTTTTTTTTCTTTATATTTTTCTGAAGTGAGAAGCAGGGAAGCAGACAGACAGACTCCCATATGCACCCGACAGGGATCCACCCGGCATGCCCACCAGGGGGTAATGCTCTGCCCATCTGGGGTGTTGTTCTGTTGTAACTGGAGCCATTCTAGCGCCTGAGGCGGAGGCCATGGAGCCATCCTCAGCACCAGGGCCAACTTTGCTCCAGTGGAGCCTTGGCTGCGGGAGGGGAAGAGAGAGACAGAGAGAAAGGAGAGGGGGAAGGGCGGAGAAGCAGATGGGCGCTTCTCCTGTGTGCCCTGGCTGGGAATTGAACCCAGGACTTCCACACGCCAGGCTGATGCTCTGCCTCTGAGCCAACCAGCCAGGGCCTTTTCCTTTCCTTTATAAAGAAGACACTTTAACATTTCATTAATACTGGTTTGGTGGTGATGAAGTCCTTTAGCTTTTCTTGTCTGAGAAGCTCTTTACCTGCCATTCAATTCTAAATGATAGCTTTGCTGGGTAGAGTAATCTTGGTTATAGGTTCTAGTTTTCCATCATTTTGAATATTTCTTGCCAATCTTTTATGGCCTGAGGAGCTCCCTTATAGGTAAATAACTGCTTTTCTCATTCTGTTTTTAAGATTGTCTTTAACCTTTTGAATTTTAGTTATGATGTGTCATGGTGTGGGTCTCTTTGGGTTTAGCTTATTTGGGACTATCTGTGGTTGCTGGACTTGTATGTCTGTTTCTTTCACCAGGTGAGGGGAATTTTCCTTTCTTATTTATTTATTTATTTTTGCATAGGCTTCCAGTTCCTTCTCTCTCCTCCTTCCGTCCTCCCATGATGTGAATGTAGGTACTCTTGAAGTTGTCCCAGAGGCTTCCTACACTGTTCTCATTTTTTAGTGTTTTTTTATTCCTGTTCTGATTGGGTGTGTTTTGATTCCTTATATTCCAAATCACTGATATGGTTCTCAGCATCATGTACTATACTCTCGGCTCCTTGTAAATTAGTCCTCATTTCAGTTAGAGCAGTGGTTCTTAACCTGGGTCCTGTCACACCCTAGGGGCTCGGTGAGTTGGTCTCAGGGGTTCGGAGAAGCCTCTGCCACGGAGGCCAGAATAAAGTAATACCGTAATTTGTTGTGAGTTCATGCACTTTGTTGGTTTTGTTCTTTGAGCAAGGTGATGTTCATGCATAGCTCATTTTGTGCACCAGTAAAAAAACATATACCTATGTCTTGAATTTGGAAAAAAAATATTTTATTTATCACTAAAGAAGGGTTCGGTGAATGTGCATATGAAACTGGTGGGTTCGGTACCTCAAAAAAGATTAAGAACCACTGAGTTAGAGTATCCTTTCTCTTATATTTAAAAAAAAATTATTTAGAAAATTTAACTGGGTGGCATTGATCAATAAGAGTACATAGGTTTCATGTAAACATTTCATTTTTTAAAAGTTTTTATTCATTGATTCAGCAAAAGAGGAAGGGAGAGAGAAAGAGAAACAGGAACATCAAGCTTTTCCTGTATGTGCCCTGACTGGGTATTGAACTGGCAACCTCTGCTTTGGGATGATGCTCTAACCAGCCGAGCTATCCGGCCACAGCTCAGGTAAACATCTCTACAGCATTTGAACTGTTGATTATGTTGTGTACCCATCACCCAAGATCAGATCATTTTCTGTCACCTTATATTTGTCTCTCTGTATTTTCTTTATCTCCCCCCTTTCCCTGGGTAACTACTTCATTTTTATCCCTGTCTGTGATTCTGTTTTATATCCCGCCTATGTGTGAAATCATATAGTTCTTACCTTTTTCTGATTTACTTATTTCACTCAGTTTATTTTCTCATCCATGAAATGACGCCATAATGTTTGCTCTATCTGTCTTTCAGAGTTCTGAGATAATGTATATAAACATAGGTTATAAACAATAAAGAGTTGTTGAAATATAGTAAGTTATAATTAAGATAGGCTAGAGTGACTGAGTATGAAATGAGGTAAAATTTCAACTTAAAGGGTTGACTGAGCATAGGTCGCATCAGGGAAATTCAAATACAATGAAAATATTCAAATAAATATTTGTCTACTCTTGAGTATTTATAGATCTATTCACATGAAAATCATACACAAAATTCTGGCTTTAGATAATAAATGTATAAATAGGAATTAGCATTATTGACTTTCTTAATCTTTCCCTTGGCTAGAGATATTCCCAATGTAAAGTCAACCTTTATATACAGAGCCATTGCCTTTATCCACAATTGGAAAATAAATTTTAAACGCCTGAAAATAAAATGTTTTCACACTTATTTTGTGTGTGTGTGAGAGAGACAGAGAGAGAGAGAGAGAGACAGAGAGGGACAGACAGGAGAGATGAGAAGCATCAGTTGTTTGTTACAGCTCCTTAGTTGTTCATTGATTGCGTTCTCATATGTGCCTTGACCAGATGGTTACAGCAGAACAAGTGACCCCTTGCTCAAGCCAGTGACCTTGGGCTTGAGCCAGCGATCTTGGGCTCAAGCCAGTGACCTTGGGCTTCAAGCCAGCGACCTTTGGGCTCAAGCCAGTGACCTTGGGCTTCAAGCCAGCGACCTTTGGGCTCAAGCCAGTGACCATGGGGTCATGTCTATGATCACATGCTCAAGCTGGATGGGCCTGCACTCAAGCCGGCGACCTCGGGGTCTCGAACCTGGGTCCTCCGTATCCCAGTCCGATCCTCCATCCACTGTACCACCGCCTGGTCAGGCTGTTTTCACACTTTTAGTAATGAAGCCTGACCTAACATGAACTAGTTTGATGGCAAATCTAGGAGTGTAAGGTTGTAATTATTATATTTATTTATCCTATTTAGTGTGAGTGATCATATTTCTCTGCAGAAATATTAATTTGCTTGATTACACGTGACGCCCCAGACTTCTATAGAGGTCTTATGTAATATATACTCAATGTCTCCAAACTGCCTTTCTGAAATTCTTTTAAAAAATTTTAACTACAGTTTATACTCAGTGTTTTGTATTAGCTACAGGGTCCAGTGTATTGGTCAGGCAATCAGATACTTTACAAAGTGTCCCCCTATATTTCCAGTACCACCTGGCACCAGACGGAGCCATGACAGCAGTAACTATATCTCCCCTTCAAGAAAAACCCCTCAATTTTATTTCTATACAATAGTAACAAGTAAACCTGAAGGGACATTAAGAAAACTATTTTGTTTACAATATGATCAATAAAATACCATCTGAAAAGTTCTGAAATCCAACAAGTATCTGCCCTTTCACCCCCAAGCATTTTAGCATTACTGTAGTTATTATGTTACTATAGTTACTATGTTGCTACAGTAACATTTACATAGTCCCCATCTTTTTCCGGCATTCCGAGTGAATATTTAGCAGTCTCAAAAATTAGTAAAGACTATTTAGAGAAAGAAATAAATCTTAGAAGATAAGGATAAAGCTTTTTACTGTATCACAATAACTTTGTGTTGTTTAAAACAATCTAATTTTTTACCCAAGATCTTTTGATACCTCCAGTTCTTACTCATTTCTTTTGCCAAAGTTGTATTAAGTAGATATTGATGCCTGGAGTTTTGATATTAAATTTGCTGACCAAATGTAATCTTTGAGTTTATTCCCGTGCGTATCTGTTTTAAAGGACCAGTCAATCTGAATCAGTGAAACAAACCGGGAAAATAAATAAATAAATACACACACACACACACACACACACACACACACACACACACACACACACAACACATATATATATATAACTTGCCACTCCAAAATATAGTATAGCTTTTTAAATACAGCAACACTGTATTTAAAATAACACTGTATGTAAAATAAAGTGAAAAATCCTAGGCAACTGATAAGTCCATCAGGAGGTAGATGTTAGTGCTGTTTCTCTGACTAGCTCATTGCTGATGACAAATTGTTCTCACTTAAGATAGTTCTCATTGGTCAAGGATGTAACTATCTATGTAAATACTTCAAATAGTGAGCCTTCCACTGCTAGCAGCTTATTTTCAGAAACCCATTCAAGGATGCTTTCGCACTGTCTACACCAGTGGTTCTTAACCTTTCTTGAGGTACAGAACCCACCAGTTTCATATGCGCATTCACCGAACCCTTCTTTAGTGATAAATAAGATATGATTTTTTTTCCAAATTCGAGACACAGGTATATGTTTTCTTACTAGTGCACAAAATGAGCCGTGCATGAACATCACCTTGCTCAAAGAACAAAACCAACAAAGTGCATGAACTCACAACAAATTACGGTATTACTTTATTCTGGCCCCAAAAAATATTTCGGCCCCATAAAAGAATTTCAGCCCCCCAAAATATTTTTTTACTATTTTACTAATTAAAAATAAATTTGGATTTTTAAAAGAATTTAACATTTTTTAATAACTTAATTTTTTTAGTTTTAAATTTAATTTGTTTTTTGTCGTTTTTGAATCCACAAAATAATTTTTTGGGGCCAGAATAAAGCATTGCCCAAATTACATACCTGCAAATCAGTGTGACTTCTGCTGTTGTTTTTGGGAGACCAGTTCAGATATGCGTGGTTTCACCTTGGCAAGTGTTACTCTCATGTCATCTTCACAGCAAAGTCTGTTCCTTTTCTTCGTTTTTATGTCCAGCATCCTCGAAAAGGATTGCTCGCAAAGATATGTTGTAATAAATGGTATAAAAAATTCTAGGGCTTTCTTATTCATTTTAGAGAGGAGACACAGAGTGAGAGAGACAGAGAGAGAGAAAGAGAGAAAGGGGGGAGGAGCTGGAAGCATCAACTCCCATATGTGCCTTGACCAGACCAGTGCAGGGTTTTGAACTGGCGACCTCAGTGTTCCCAGGTCGACGCTTTATCCACTGCGCCACCACAGGCCAGGCTCCAGGGCTTTCTTAGCAATAACTGGGTACTTTTCCTTCCATTTGTCGACACTAAAAAGTTGAGTGGTGTTGTTCTGAAGAGCTGCAGTTGAACCTCGCTCTGCTGAATTTCATTGATTTTGTCGAGGTATTCATCATTGACATACGCTGTCTCACCCATGCTGGATGTGACTCTCTTGTAGGGAACTATCCGTCGAGAGACTTTGCAAGCTCATCTAAGTGCGTGGCAATTGTTTGCTTCAGTTTCATGGATACAGAACCATCTCCGATTTCAGACACATCTTCGATCTTACTTACACAGTCGTCCAGAAGGGGAAAGTTTGCGAAGTTATTGTTCTCTATTCGTCGTTTCCACAACGGTAGTTCTTTTTGAAAAGCCTTCAGGTTTTCTTCCGCTTCCATGATGTTGACTCCACCACCCTGCATCTGCTGATTGAGATGATTGAGAGCTGCTAATATATCAGCCATGTATGCTGAAATCACAATTAATTCAGGATTTTTGAAGCAATCTGCATGACAATGTTGCTGCTCTTGCAAAAACATGGCTAATTCCACACGCATGGCAAAAACACGATTCAGCACCTGTCCCCGGGATAACCACTGAACATTAGAATGGTACAGGAGTACCTCGAATTCAGAGCCCATTTCTTTACACAGCTCACTGAAGATGCTGTGCCTCAGAGCACTATCTCACACATAGTTTACACATTCCACCACAGTTTTTAATACATCTGCTATTTTTGGAGGCAAGATTTTAGTTGCCAACACATGCCTGTGCAGAATACAATGCGTAACAATGATGTGTGGTGCATCGGCTTTTACCAGCGCACCGAAACCAGGCTTTCGTCCGTACTAACTGCAGAAACCATGTCCCATGAAAGATTGTTGTCTCTGAAGAAGTCATCCACAAGCTTCTTCACATCGGCTGCCTTAGTTGTTATTGTAAGAGGCTTACAAAATAAAAAACCTTCTTTTACCATGTCTTCTTTCACGTAGCGCACAAAAACAGCAAGCTGGCTGAGATTAGAAACGTCAGTGGTCTCGTCAAGTTGAAGACTGAATTTTGCAGGACTTGAAATTAGATCTGCAACTATTTGAGCCAAGATGTCTTTACTCATGTTCTCTATTCTGTCGCTGATGGTGTCATTTGAAAGAGGAATTTGGGATAATTTACCTTCGGCCACTGTTCCGAGTATCAGATTTGCCATCTTTAACGCAGCTGGTTTTATGAGTGTTTCACCGATGGTGTGTGGCTTACCCTGCTTTGCGATCAAGTAAGCAACTTCGTACGATGCTGTGAGGATCAGTTTGTTAACGGGTACAAATCCAAAAGCAGGTAGAATGGCCCTTTCATCGAATCTGCCTCGTTTCACCTTGAATTCAGCAGGCGTTGTGTTCTTGTATTCACCATCTCCATGCAGCTTCAAGAAGTGTTCCTTTAGTTTTGCCGGTGCGAGACTAGAGTTGCTCAACTTGGCATTGCATATCATGCAGATAGGACGCTGACTCCCATCCCGTTCCGTGATACCTGTGAATCCATGTTGTACATATTCGTCCGACCACTTTCTTTGTTTGCTCGACATATATAGTATGGATTAAAATATTAAGAAAGAATCCACACGACGTACAACTACGACAGCCGTTGACTACCGCGCGCACTAAATTCCCCGCAGCACTGGTTGGCCAAGCAATGTAACGTGATCTTCTGCAGCAAGTGATGGCCAAGCGGGGCGTGTCATCACAACTTTACACAAGTGTGTCTTTACCTCCGCGGCAGAGGCTTCTCCGAACCCCTGAGACCAACTCATCGAACCCCTCAGATTCGATAGAACCCAGGTTAAGAACCACTGGTCTACACTAAATTCAAAGTCCATCACCCTAATTTCTAGTCTTTTGGCTCTTCAGAGAACAATTCCTCTAGTACTTTTCTAAGGAGCTCAGTGAAGGAATTGAGTGTTTTATCTTAAAATAGGACAATTCACTCAGCATTTTTAAAGACAATTCTCATTAAAAAGAAGGAAATTTACCCTTTTGTGACAGCATGGATGGACCTGGAAATTATTATGCTGAGTGAAATACGCCAGGCAGAGAGAGATAAGTACTATGTGATGTCACTTATATGTGGCATCTGATGAACAAAATAAACTTATGAACAGACTAGAAACAGGCAGGTCACAGGGAGCAGAGTGACAGCCGGCAGACAGGAGGAGGGGAGAGGAATGTGTAAAAGGTGCGGGCATTAGCCAAACTCATACACGCTGAGACACAGTGCGGAGTGTGGTGGCCAGAGGGGAGCGGGTGGGGACAGGAGGAGGGGGCACAGGGTGGCAAAATGGGGGGAAGAGACTTTGCTTGGGGTGATGCACATATGATGCATACAGTATGCAAATGATATTTGACTGAGTTATACCCGTGAGACCATGTAAGGTGTTTTTGTTTTGTTTTGTTTTACCGGAACAGAGAGAAAGAGGGAGGGATAGATAGGGACAGACAGACAGGAACAGAGAGAGATGAGAAGCATCAATTATTAGTTTTTCGTTGCAGTTGCAACACCTTAGTTGTTCATTGATTGCTTTCTCACACGTGCCTTGACCGCGGGCCTTCAGCAGACCGAGCCACCCCTTGCTGGAGCCAGCGACCTTGGGTCCAAGCTGGCGAGCTTTTCTCAAGCCAGATGGACCCGTGCTCAAGCTGGCGACCTCGGGGTCTCAAACCTAGGTCTTCCGCATCCCAGTCCGACACGCTATCCACTGCGCCACCGCCTGGCCAGGCAAGACCATGTAAGGTTTTGCGAACCAATGTCACCCCAATAAATTCAATATAAAAGAAAAATTTTTTAATTATTTAAAATAAATTATATATAATACATATAAATATAATATATATATTATATGTAATGAACATAGGGATTCATATATGTTTGCAAATGAAAGTTTTCGAATCTGTTGGGTCGATACTGGGAAGACGCGTTACTGGGTCATATGGCATTCTATTCTTGTCTTTTTTGTTGTTGTGTTTTTTAAGTGAGAGGAGGGGAGATAGTGAGACAGACTGTCACATGTGCCCCGACCAGGATCCACCCAGCAGCCTCTATCTGGGACCCGTGTGTAAATCAACCGAGCTATTTTTAGTACCTGAGGCTGACACACAGACCAACGGAGCCATCTTCAGTGCCTGGGCTGACGCTTGAACCAGTTGAGCCACTGGTTGTGAGAGGGGAAAAGAGAGAGAAGGGAGAGAGGGAGGGGAAGAGAAGCAGATGACCTCTTCTGTGTGCCCTAATGGGAACTGAACCTGGAATGTCCTTATAGCAGGCTGATACGCTCTCTAGTGAACCACCAGGCCAGGGCCCTTCTGCCCATTTTTAATTGGAATTTTTGTTTGTTTGGTGTTGAGTTGTGTAAGTTTTTATTATATATTTGATATTAACCCCTTGTTGGATTTGTTGTTTAAAAATATCTCCTCGCGCCTGAGCAGGCAGTGGCACAGTGGATAGAGCTTCGGACTGGGATGCAGAGGACCCAGGTTCAAGACCCTGAGGTTGCTGGCTCATCTGGCTTGAGCGTAGGCTCACCAGCTTGAACGTGGGTCTCTGGCTTGAGTGTGAGATCATAGACATGACCCCATGGTCGTGGGCTTGAGCAAGGGGTCACTCACTCTGCTGTAACCCCCCGGTCAAGGCACATATGAGAAAGCAATCAATGAACAACCAAGGTGCTGCAATAAAGAATTGGTGCTTCTCATCTCTCCCTTCCTGTCTGTTCCTATCTGTCCCTCCCTCTCTCTCTGTCTCTGCCACACACACACACACATATACACACATCTCCGCCCATTTGTTAGTTGCCTTTTTATTTTGTTTGCAGTTTCTTTTGCTGTGCAGAAGCTTTTTAGTTCATTATAGTCCAATTCATTTATTTTTTCCTTTACCTCCCTTGGACCTTTGGGTCAAATTCATAAAATCTCTAAGACCAATGTCTCTAAGTTTAGTACCTATATTTTCTTCTATGTGATTTATTGTTTCAGGTCTTTGAGCCATTTTGAATTTTTATATATGGTAAAGTTGCACTATACACTAACAATGACACTTCAGAAAAGAAATAATTCTTTTGTAATTGCAACAAAAAGAATAAAATACCTAGGACTAAACAAAGAATGTGAAGGATGTATGTACTGAAAACAAAAAAAACATTTTTAAAAAGATTGGAAAAGAGAAAATAAAATGGGAAGATATTCCATGTTCACGGATTAGAAGTATCAACTTTGTTAAATGCTATATTATACAAAGCATTTTACAGATTTAATTTAGTCCACGTTAAACTTCCAATGAAATTTTTAAAGAAATAAAACAAAAAAGTCATCAGATTTGAACCACAAAAGACTAATAGACAACACAATCCTAAGAAAAAAAGAATGAAATTGGAGGTACCAAACTTCATGACTTCAAAGTATACTACAGAGTCCCAATAATCAAAGCAGCATGATATTGGCAGACAAACAGACACACAGATCAATGGAACAGAACTGAGAGCACAGCAATAAACGCACATGCACATAGGCAAATAATTTTCACAAAAGAAGCCAAAACATTCAATGAAAAACTCTTAATTCTAAACTAATGATGCAACAGTAACATTCTTGGTCTCCTAGCAATGCTACACATGGTGTTGTGGGAAATAAAGTGCAGAGAATGCAGGGAGATCAGTTAATGGGGAACTCTGAAGAAGGAAGCTCATCTTCAGAAAGGAATGCTGTTACATTAGCAGCGTGCTCTTAAAAGACACGGTGAGAGAGCCCACAGAAATGGAGTGTTGATACTTTTTCTTTTAGTTTCAGCTATGAGTAGACATCGGAATGGACAGTATAATAACATTTTATTAGAAACCTATTTATTTCAACTGAAATGTATGATAAAATGAATTTAATTTTATTAATTATGTATAATTATGGTGTGGAATAGTTGAAGTCAGTTAATGTACTGAGATTATGCATTATTTTAACATTTTAATTTATGTTCTAAGTGAGCAGTAATAGATAAAAGAAATAATATAATTGATGTGTCTATCTAGTATCAAGGTTTATGTTTATTCACAACTCCAGGGTAAGGGAATTACAAAGTCCTCTGATTAATTAACTAACACATTGACATCTCAATAAATAGCCTGATAGTAAATAACTTTAAAAGTTAACTTCAGGGCCTGACCAGTGGTGGTGCAGTGGGTAAAGCATCAACCTGGAATGCTGAGGTCACCGGTTCAAAACCCTGCCTTCGCTTTGTCAAGGCACATATGGGAGTTGTTGCTTCCTGCTCCTCTCTTCTTCTCTCTTTCTCTCTCTAAAAATGAATAAGTAGAAAAAAATCTAAAAGAAAAAAGTCCAAAAGAAATTTAACTTCAGACATTTCTAAAGTGAAGTATTAAATTAAAATTCTGTACCAAATTCTGTTTTAAAGATACCAAGTGTGCTTAACTACAACATATCTGTGAAAATTATATGCAAGTAATCTAGTATATTTACATATATTTTCTTTAATTCTGAACTTCTTTTCAAGTGTTTCTTTTCCTGTGAAGCACTCATCAATTACCTCATTTGTGTAGTCTCTATGTACCTTAAAAAGCAGATTCTATTTTATGCTAATAGAACAATATAAGTAAAGATTAGAAACAATGATCAGATTAATGCATTTAATATTACTAAAATAAATATGTGTTTTATTAAGGTAACTTTATTTTGAACTATCAAGGAGTGAATTTTGACTTTTTTTAAAGAATGGTTTTCAGATGTCTTCTCTTGTGAGAAGCGGCTATGGGAGATAGGGAAACTTACACCAGGAACTAGGTCTTTCCGGCCAACCCAAGAGCAGGAGCACTAACATCAGGGAGAGAGCTGCCCAGGATCAAGAGAGTCAAGGAAAAAATACACTAGGAGAAGAAGCCGCTTGTTTCATAAGAAAACTGCCTTCTGGGAATGAATTTAAGTTGTTTATGTTGGACTAAGTGAAGTAGTGTTGGGGTCACAGGATGGCTAAGTGTTAGGAAAGACACAGTATCTGTGGGAAGAGAGGAAATTGTTTCCTGTGTGAGAAGGGAGGGAAGTGGTTTTATTTCACGGGAGACAGGACCATAGTGGAGAGATTGCCCTCGGGGGGTAGGTGGAACCCATCTGACTCAGTACTATGAACTCGCTTCAATTGTGTCAGGACAGTGTTTTTAGCTACAAGGGGGTGACCCTGCGAGGAAGGGAAGTCTGTGGAGAGGGTGAATGGGACCACAGAGGTGAGCTGGGGGTGTCAGTTCAGCACTGGGCTGCTTTGGACAGCAGCCGCTCAGCAGCCCAGGCAACAGCTGTTGCAAGTGCTTGCTCTGTGTTCTCTTCTCCTTTCTTCCTTGATTTCTTTCTTTCCTTGCTTCTCCTGTTGTGCATGTTTCTCTCTCTCTCTCTCTGACCACACCCCCTTTCCCGTGTGTGTCCCAGCAGACTCCCTCCGGAGCCTCATGAGAAACTCGTCTCACCCCTCCCAGGGCGCTCCCTTCCTGGACAGATACAGAGCAGCAGTTGGTAAAGTGAGTTCTCACAGCTGAGGGGATTCATTGAGGGAAGAAGCTAACAGATGTGTTTGTAATTTATATTTATGTATGTACATATAATTTTTTAAAGCTGGGAGGTTCTCCTGGAGCATTATGGCAAATTCCTGCTTCCCTGCTTCTTCAGATATTGTTCATGAATCATGTGGAAGTTGTATTAGTTGTTGACTATAATTCTGAAACCCTCCAGAGAATCCTATGGCAAATGAATTTGTTTTGGCCAATATATAGAATTTCCTGAGTTGCCATGCTTCCTTTAAAAGAAAGCATTTAATTTCCTTTATAATGAAATGTTATCACCTCACTAGGTATAAAAGAATAAAATCGGTACCACAGCTAGCGTAGTCTGAAAAGGTAGTGTTTTTGTTTCTTTCTGTGTGTTTTCTGAAACTGTGGGCAGCCCTTTAGATGTAAAGATTATACAGTAAACCTGCCATCCTCTGGTTCTGGTTACAGTTATTTTTCCAGAAAAGTCTAGAGAACGTGACCAGGCACATGAATTTTTGAGCACTTCCAGTAATTGAAAATAAAGTTATTACACATAATTTAACACAATTAAAACATGATTTCTAAAATTAATAAAACTGAAACACCCTTCTGTAGCTTCACAATTATCTGGCATACATTTGTAAGAGGCTATAAGTTTAGAAAATGGACCCAATTTTTTTATTAGCAGAATCTGGACAAGTTAATTTTTGCAATTTGAAAAGTTTGTGAATGAACCTAAATTAGTGTATTTTTAGCATCCACAGTGATGCGACTCATTCTTCAGAACCAGATTTGAAAATGGCTAATGCTAAAAAGGGACTGGTATTGAGAACTTGTTGCCGAATCCTTACGGCTTCAGACCTGTGACGTCAACAGTGCATCATGGCATAAGTCACAGTGTTTAGGGATGCGGTGCTGTCCCAGGAGGCAAGCAGTGTGGTCAGTCACATAGCAGTCATGTGCTCTCAGAAACGGGCGCTCCCAAGCCTTCAAATAGCTTAGTCTTCATAGGACACTCTCGTGCTTTTTCATATCTGTTAAAATAGCTCACATCAATATTACAATTCCAAATTCAACATACATAACAAAATAAATTTTAGAATTACTATCTAATTAAAAACTTTGGAAATGTACAGCTTCCATTTTAAATGTTTATACTTTTATTATTTAAAACATTCATTCTTTGGCTTTTTGAACCTGAAATGTATTTGAAGATCCTCTGGCCTGGTCAGGCGGTGGCGCAGTGGATAGAGCATCAGCCTGGGATGCGGAGGACCCAGGTTCGAAACCCTGAAGTCACTGGTTTGAGCGCGGGCTCATCCGGCATGAATGTGGTGCCATAAATATGATTCTGAAGTCGCTAGATTCAGCCCAAAGGTCGCTGGCTTGAGCAAGGGCTCACTCAGCCTGCTATAGCCTCCCCTGATTCCCGTCAAGGCACATATGAGAAAGCAATCTATGAATAACTAAGGTGCTGCAATGAAGAATTGATGCTTCTCATCTCTCTCCCTTCCTGTCTGCCTGTCCCTTTTCTGTCCCTCTCTCTGTCTGTCTCTTTTGCAAAAAATAAATTGAAAATCTGAGACATGTTTCAGCTGTCAGCATACTACTTACAGACTTCATGGGTGAACTAGTTTGGTTGCTTTGGTGGAAGAATACACAGTCATGTGGGATGTGAGGGAGTACACTTACACTATTCTGGACTGTTAAAAGCACAAGTGTTCTTTCAGTTTTTGTTAGGCTAGGGTGTGCTTCGACTTACACCAAAATTTGTATTACGTCACTGTCATAGGAATGAACTGTGTCGTAACTCAAGGACCCCCTGTACTTTAAATTAAATAGAAGTAGCCAAATTATGAGGGATTAGGGGCTGCTATTGGGATTGCTGTTCCTTTTTTCCCTCAGTTTTCTTTATGTTAGTGGTTCTAAAAGTCTGGTTCTCTAACCAGCATCATCAGCATCACCAGAGAAGTTGGTATAAGTGCAGATATTCAGGTATCAGGTCCACCTCTGACCTTGAGCAAGAAACTCTGGGGACGGGACCAAAAAATCTGTGTATTTACAAGCTCTCTCTATATGCTAAAGCCATTTCTTGTCTCTTACTATCTCCTCTCTCTCTCTGTCTCTCCCTCTGTATAATTTATAGGATTACTGGCCAGCGGTCATCAGTTTACTTGTGGATTTGTATATAATATTTATCAGAAAACTTTATTGTTTGCTTTTTTGCTTCCTGCAGTTTTCCTGGTTGATTGATGACTTTATTTAGTGATAAGAAGAAAATTCTTACCTCTCTGGAAGGGTCCACTGAATCATCTCACTAATTCAACTACATAACGTTCTTTAAAGTAATCCCTCCAAGGTGAGTTTTAAGTCATTCTCTTTGAAAATAGTATTCCAGTATTAATACAGATATGAAGACAGGAGTTAACTTTTTCTTTTCTTCCCATAGTCAGAAGGACCACAGGGTGATAGCAGGGAGAACAGGGACAGCTTATTGTACAAACAGCCATTTGCAGCACTTTGTTCTGCCTTGCACTCCTAGTGAATTTATCCAGTGGAATAATGGAAAGCACTGTGTTCTGAATTCAGTATTTACTGTAGTCAGATGCATTAAAGGCACAGTAATAATACCTCAGCCAAATGAAAAGGAGAGAGCTTTCAGGGTCAACTGGGAGACAGCAGAGTCAGGACAAGGTTTGTGCGTTCTGCCAAATGGTGAACTAATGTTGATGCTCACGTTTAGAGAAGAAAAATTAGAAATTTCAGACTTGTGCTTATGTTTGGGTTTATGTGGAAAATTATTGAGGAATTTTTGCCTTGAATCTGGGCTTTCAGTCCCTAAAAATATAGCTATATATTGCATCCTCAATAAGTACACTTTTAGTAACTAAGACCTGTACTACCCTAAGACAGGAACATATACAATGTGGATGAATTTGCTGAAGTTTTCACACTTTTAATATGACCGTCATCCAAGGGTTACATTTAGCCGTGCTCTTTGGTTCAGCTATTCAAGTTAAACTTCCCAGTCAGTTTTGTCATGTTTTTGTCTTCGATATAGTGTAGGTATTTGATTCTGCTATAGGACACGTAACAGTTAAACGCTGAGCCATAATCCACACATGAAGCCAGTTCTTATTATTTGAATGTCATATTTGAAATTTTTACTTACAACACTGTGCTGATATGATACGTTATGTGAAAATGAGTAGCAGCTGTACCAAAGAAGCATAATGTTACTCGCATGTCTTAATCATCCTTATTAATAGAGTAAGTCAGGTGGAAGTGGGAGATATTCCAGATCAGTATAAATCACATATTTATTCCATTGCAAAATGTATTTCATTTTATTTTTGTGTTCATGTGTATATGTGTGTATGTGTGTGTGCCACAGTATACTATCACAATAATGTGCGTATCATGTATTTATTTTCATAATGATAATTATGCCTTTTTTCTAAGGCTATTTTAAAACTTCTAATTTGCCCTTTCTGTGAGAGATATATACATATACATATATATATATATATATATATATATATATATATGGTTAATTACTTCATGATTCTGGATTAAAGATGTTATATATTACTTTTGAACATAATGCCATTATTATACCATTCAGTCAGTTGAGTGTAACACACAGACATGCTATTTTTATCTCAATTTAAATGTATAATACTTAATTTAAATAATGCATTACAGTTATCTTGTGCAAAATTTGTAACAGATTAATAACAAATAGAATCATTATAGTATTACATGAGTAAAGATTGAGAAAAGCCACCATTCTACATAAAAAATTATAATTCTAACAAATCCCTGAGAATATCTGTTTGAATTCACTAATACATATAACAATTTCAACATAATCACAGTGGCTTTATTTCACTTGAAGATTTAACCACAGTTAGATACATTGATAATTTACTTTCTAGTACTAGTTTGGTTTATGTTAAGGATGAGTCTATTTTTAACTTTTTCATAGGCTTTGGCTATAACACTGATTTCAAGATACTAACATTGCCTCTCAATATCCTGCTTGCTTTCCAGTTGACCTGCAGACACTTCACAATGTCTGAAATTGGATTTAGCAGTCTCACTTGGGATCAAGTTCTAATACTGGATCAAGTGTTAGATGATGTAATTCCAATTCACGGAAGGGGGAATTTCCCCACGTTGGAGGTAAAACCAAAGTATATCATTCATGTTGTAAAAGATCAACTGATAGAACAAGGGATTATTGTTAAAGATACCCGGCTGAATGGTTCCACTGCAAGTTACATACTTGCAAGCCACAGTGGAATCAGCTATAAGGACCTGGATGTCATTTTTGGTGTTGAGCTACCAAACGATCAAGAATTTCAGGTTGTTAAGGATGCAGTTCTAGGTTGTCTATTTGAGTTTTTACCAAACGGTGTTGAGAAGGAAAAGATCACCCTAAAGACCATGAAAGAGGCGTATGTGCAGAAGATGGTCAAAGTTTGCAACAAGCATGATCGCTGGAGTCTCATCTCTCTTTCAAATAACACTGGGAAGAATGTGGAGCTAAAATTTGTGAATTCACTCAGAAGACAGTTTGAATTCAGTGTAGATTCCTTTCAAATTCTCTTGGATCCCATCTTAGACTTCTACAGTGAAACGAATGCTAAGCTAACCCAAGAATCCTGTCCTGTCGTGGTAGCAGAAAGCATGTATGGAGACTTCCAAGAAGCAATGACACATTTGCAGTGCAAGCTTATATCTACCAGAAAGCCCGAAGAGATCAGAGGCGGTGGCCTTCTGAAGTACAGCGATCTGCTGACTCGTGACTTTAAGCCCGCTTGCGAGGCAGAAATCAAGAGCCTGGAACGTTACATGTGTTCTAGATTTTTCATAGATTTTCCTGATGTAGTAGAACAGCAGAGGAAGATTGAAGCATACCTCCACAATCATTTTATAGGCGAGGAGAGGTGCAAGTATGACTACCTCATGACCTTACGTGGAGTTGTGAATGAAAGCACCGTGTGCCTCATGGGTCACGAAAGAAGGCAGACGATCAATATGATTACCCTTATGGCTTTAAAAGTTCTAGGAGAACAGAACATTCTACCCAGTACAGACAATGTCACTTGCTTTTACCACCCTGCCCCGTACTTTGCTTCCGAGGGAGGGTACTCTCCTTACTATGTGACAGCTGGACCACCCCCAATTTTCTTCCAGCCGTACCACCCACAGCACCCTCAGGTGCCACGTGGTGTGGTTTAAACTTCGTGCAACACAAACTTTGCTTTAATTAAACACCTTTTAAAAAGCAAGTTTATAAATTCCACAAAATTTAAGATCTATTTTTATTTTTATGGAGCTACCAACTATTTTCCATCGATTATAGCTTAAACATAGCAAATAAAATATCATCTGTGAACTGACCATTTCAGATGACTTTCATATGTTATTGATTAGCTATAAAACCTGTCAAATATGGTGGACCACTTTGAATAATTTTTAAATCTTACTACTTATGACTTTCAAATTTGCGGTGAGAAACGCATTTGAAATGTCTGCATCTTGGACTAAAGTATAAAAGAGGTGAAGATGCCAGCGTTCAATCAGTTCCTTTCTTACGTTCACTTCATTTTCCTTTCCTACTGAACGTTACCATCAATGGATTTCCTATACTCAAATGACTAATTTCAGTGACATTAAAATTCTTGAATTTGCAAGCCTTTATATTGTTTCTCAATTAAATTGGGTTAGTTACGAAATCCTATAGTTTGAAGGAACATTGGAAAAATGGTACTGGAAAACACTGGGCATTAGTCAGTTACCAACTATCCAATAAGCTCCTATGTGGACTGGAAGAATAGTGTCTGTCATCTGGCCGCACAACCAGTAATGTGACTATATATATAGGCTTCTTCATTTCCCCCCAGGTATGTTCAAAAGAATGAAAATGACCAACTCTGCATGTGAAAGTTTCTCATCTATTAAAAAGAGACTTTAAATGGTAAATAGCAAAGCACAGGCAGAGGTTTGTAGTCATTGCATTTATCATTTTTATGACCCACTTGAGGAGCATCTTAATGTATCTGAAGACATTCAGTGTTAGTAAGTGAAAATGTTTTAATATTACCAAATGCGGCATTCTTTTATTTTGCCCTTACCAAAGATCAGGTTTTAACATGCCACTCAAGTAACTCCTATGTGAGTTTTTCCATAGCACTCAGTACTCAGCAAGTGCATCTATTCATCAGGTATCTGAACATCTCTCCGCTCAGTGCTTCTAATATACTGCTCTCAAATCACCAGTGGGAGTAAAACAGTATTTTCTTTGTGTTATGAATAAAATAGTTCATGGCAAAAATTATCCACTATGACGGGACGGGAGGAGCTGTGCTGTAAGAACATAGATAAGACCATCAGAAAACTTCAATTTTTTTATTGCTTCTCATTGTTTTATGAGTTTCCATGTCAGTTTTCATGAATTATTCCAAGCTTTTTCATCATAGCATGATCCAGACAGGCATATTCTGAGACTTGGTCACTTATAGACTGTGCTACTCTTTCTTCTCTGTATTACAGTATTGGGCACAAGAAGTACACCGAATATGGCATTTTCAAATAGCCAAAGATTTTCAGATGTTTTATATTACAGCAGCAATGACTATCAGTATATTTTTAAAGAATTATATTTTAAAATGTGTGTGTGTATATATATCTATATCTATCTATCTATATATATATATAGAGAGAGAGAGAGGTTAGTCATTCAATGCTGAGGCTTTAAAAAGTATGGATTCATCCTCTTGCTTAGGAAAGATAAAGAATTAATAAACCCTTTATTAAAGAGAAAACTCAGTAACCTATCAACATGATGTATCAGCTAAAATGATTGCTCTTTCTGCCCTAAGTACTCTCTAGCGTTCAGTTTTTGAGAGTGCTTGGATACGAAACAGGAGTGTAAGCTATATTAACAGATCCTAAAACACAGAGCAAACGAGAAACCTCCCAAAGATACAGGAAATGTTATTAAGAATTTCAAAGAACTGGGGCAGTGATGAGTTACGGGTCGAGGTTCTGGGCTTTCCTGGGTCGCGTTCTGTGCCGACTCGCACAGTTCCGAAGTTGTCATGAACACCTTTCCCCCCGTGTGGACCCTCAGCTTCCTTTGGTCCTATTGGAAATTTAAACTCCTTCCCGAAAAAAGCAAATTCCCTGTGGTATTCTCCTAAAGCTTTGAATCCTACTGAGAGAATGGCCTACTTCCTCCTAAGATTTCATGCCTGTGTTTTCACTATGATTAAAAGCTCACCATTGGCATGTAAGGTCTTCTCAAGAGAGAGTCCAAACCTGTTGAGGAGGAATGATATCACTAAAGGTGAAGCTATAGCATAATCTGTCGTGGACTCTTTATGTTAATATCACTAAACTAGGCTGTCCTTGGCTCCCAACCAAGCAGAAGGACAACATAACGAGAAAAAAAAAGGAAGAGAAAATCTTTTATATATAGAATGTGGCTTCTATCCAAAATTGAAAAATAATCACTTCTAACATATTTTAAAATAAAAACTGGTATTAGATAGTCATTGACATTTAAAATTTACGTTTTAAAAAGTTTTTTATTTCTTACGAATATTCACCTCCCTCTGGTAAAATTAGTCAACTCAAACATATATTAATGGATATTTGAATAGAGAGGATTACAAATGATGTCCTTTAAGTCTTATACATGACCTTGAACAAAAGGATTTCTGCATAAATTGTTTTACGGTTTTGGGAGTTTTGTAAGGGTAACTCGGGACATAGTTTTAAAAAGCAATGGTTGCTTAGGCAGTAAACTTCAGACGACTTCTGTCTAATTACGGCTCCTCCAGATTTATTATCAGGTAAATGTTTTCAGATAGTGTCTGAAAAGTGGCATCTTAGTTGTGCATTGATGGCCTTCTCACATGTTGCCCTGACCGGAGGGGGGCGACCTCGGGGCCTCAAACCTGGGTCCTCTGCGTCCCAGTCCGATGCTCTATCCACTGCACCACTGCCTGGTCAGGCGGGAATAATTGTATATTTTATTGTATATGTAAACAGCATTATTAATAGTTGTAGAGAAAGCAAGACTTTTCATTTGTCCTTGGCAGCCTTTCAAGAAGGCCAAAGAGAAGGGAGGAGATGGTCTGCTGAGCTGCTTGGATTTTAAAAGTGCTCCCCTGTTGTTCCCCGTACACTGAGGTCGTGGACAGCCTGCCTAGGGTCTGGAGTGGCATTAATTCCCCTCCTGTCCTCAGGGTTACAACAATTCCCAGACCTTGAGGAGGAGGGTTTAAGATGTGTAAAAGACTTTTTTCCCCCTGAGTTTTACTGTCTGGAAAGAGGAGTGAGATCTTTCATTCCTGGGGTGTCTCCCCTAGACTTACTAAGCAGTACTGTAAACAATCATAATTGACCTTTACAAGGTCCAGATGATACAAAGCCTAAACAGCAGAGAGAGAACTCCCAGTGTGCACAGAATAGGAAGAATTTCAGACAGACAGACGGATGAGATATAGAAGAGCTCTCAGACTGAAATTAACTCCTCCTATTTCACAGACCTGCCAAACCATGGAGGTAAAGAGGGAGAGGTCCATGGGGGGGTCTTTGGTGTCAGGACTAGTTAAGGCAAGGAGGCGGGAGGGGTCCATGGGGGGGTCTTTGGTGTCAGGACTAGTTAAGGCAAGGAGGCGGGAGGGGCCCATGGGGGGTTCTTTGGTGTCAGGACTAGTTCAGGCAAGGAGGCGGGAGGGGCCCATGGGGGGGTCTTTGGTGTTAGGACTAGTTCAGGCAAGGAGGCGGGAGGGGTCCATGGGGGGGTCTTTGGTGTCAGGACTAGTTCAGGCAAGGAGGCGGGAGGGGCCCATGGGGGGGTCTTTGGTGTCAGGACTAGTTCAGGCAAGGAGGCGGGAGGGGTCCATGGGGGGGGTCTTTGGTGTCAGGACTAGTTCAGGCAAGGAGGCGGGAGGGGCCCATGGGGGGGTCTTTGGTGTCAGGACTAGTTCAGGCAAGGAGGCGGGAGGGGCCCATGGGGGGGTCTTTGGTGTCAGGACTAGTTAAGGCAAGGAGGCGGGAGGGGCCCATGGGGAGTCTTTGGTGTCAGGACTAGTTCAGGCAAGGAGGCGGGAGGGGCCCATGGGGGGTCTTTGGTGTCAGGACTAGTTAAGGCAAGGAGGTGGGAGGGGTCCATGTGGGGGTCTTTGGTGTCAGGACTAGTTAAGGCAAGGAGGCGGGAGGGGCCCATGGGGGGGTCTTTGGTGTCAGGACTAGTTAAGGCAAGGAGGCGGGAGGGGCCCATGGGGGGTCTTTGGTGTCAGGACTAGTTAAGGCAAGGAGGCGGGAGGGGTCCATGGGGAGTCTTTGGTGTCAGGACTAGTTCAGGCAAGGAGGCGGGAGGGGCCCATGGGGGGTCTTTGGTGTCAGGACTAGTTAAGGCAAGGAGGCGGGAGGGGCCCATGGGGGGTCTTTGGTGTCAGGACTAGTTAAGGCAAGGAGGCGGGAGGGCCCATGGGGGGTCTTTGGTGTCAGGACTAGTTAAGGCAAGGAGGCGGGAGGGCTCATGGGGGGTCTTTGGTGTCAGGACTAGTTAAGGCAAGGAGGCAGGACTAGTTAAGGCAAGGAGGCGGGAGGATTAGTTGGAGGCTGTTTTGGATAAAGTATAAGGGAGGCTCTGAACTGCGTTAAGATGACTCACCCCAAATTGGGAGTGGGACATTTCAGGAGGAAAAGTGTGTAAATGGGGTGTTGAGAAGGATGCAGTTGAGTGAGGGTGTGGTTAAAGGTCTAGAGACAGAGACCCGAGAAGGATGAGAGGGTCCAGTGAGTTCTGGTGGAGCAGAGCAAGTGGCCTCCCATGTTAATAAAAACAGAGAAGAGAGAGAGAGAGACGGGCTTACCTGCTATGGCCGTAGTTGCTGGTTTACTGTAATGGCCTTCTAACTACTCTCCCTGCCTCTCAAGACTGCACGTTCTACTCTGTCCAAAACCAAGAAGCAGCCTTTTAGCTGTAAAGTCAGTTACATCTCTGTTTAAACCCCTCAGTGAATCCCCATAACCCTCAGGTTAAAATGCAAACTATGTACCGTGTTCTTCCTGTGCATGGTTTTCAGTCCCTCAGATCTCATCCTAATCACAGGGCCCCAGCTGGGTCTCGTGCGGGACGTGCTGGTTCCTACTTCAGGGAATTTTACTTGCTGGTATGTCTGAATAGAAATCTCTGCCCTGTTCCTAGCACAAGTAGGGGCTTGTTGGGAGTTGAATTGTGTCCCTCCAACAAAGGTTTATTGAAGTCTTTACCCCCGGCACTTCACAATGTGACATGATTTGGCAATAGGGCCACATTGCATGTGATTAATTAGTTAAGATGAGATCACATTGCAGTGGATAGGATCTGTGATACAATATGACTCATAGGAAGGACACAAGGACAGAGATATAATGTCACGTCAAGACCAAGGGGAAGATTGTAGTTGTGATACTACAAACCAAAGAATGCCCGGGGCTGCAATTTGTGAGAGAGGCAAGAATTCTCTTAGAAGCTCTGGTGAAAACAACAGCCCAACCCACAGGTTGATGTTGGACTTTTTGTCTCCTGAACTGTGAGAGACTAACTTTCTATTATTGTCTTAAGTCACCGTGTTTGTGATACATTTTTTTCTAAAGCTCTAGGAAACTAATACAGTAATTAAGAAATATTGTTAAATAAAATAATAGTTGCATTTGTACTTTTATATTACATTCAATTTTTTTTACTGAAGCATATATTTTATCCTTGCTATTAAAAGAAATAACGCTTGACCAGGCGGTGGCACAGTAGATAGAGTGTTGGACTGGGATGCGGAGGACCCGGGTTTGAGACCCCAAGGTCGTCAGCTTGAGCGCGGGCCCATCTGGCTTAAGCAAAAGCTTGTCAGCTTGGACCCAAGGTCTCTGGCTCCAGCAAGGGGTGGCTCGGTCTGCTGAAGGCCCGTGGTCAGGGCACATGTGAGAAAGCAATCAATGAACAACTAAGGCCATAGCAACAAAAAACTAATGATTGATGCTTCTCATCTCTCTCCGTTCCTGTCTGTCTGTCCCTATCTGTCCCTCTCTCTGTCCCTGTAAAGAAAAACAACAAAAGAATAAAGAAATAACATGGTCATGACATTCAAACTTTTTAAGTTTTCTCCCAGTTTTTGTTTCTTTATTGTATATAAGTTTGTAATACTAACATTTTGCTCTAAAACTATAATGCTAGCTTTGAGATTTGGGCAAGGAATTACTAGATTAGCCCACAGTTGGGCAGATGGACTTAGATGGACACTTTTCGTGTGCCTTTTTCCAAAAGGCACTACCTCTGTAGTTGTTCTAAGTAGTCCTCATTTTATCTTTCAATTTGGGAAACTTCTTATTATTAGAACTAATTGTCTCAGATCAGTTAAGACCGTCTGCTTCATCTTTCTTGTTTTCATTACAGCTAGAGGGTCGTGACAGATTTTCTGCCTCCTCTGTGTCAGTGTGGAAGTATAGCAAATGGAAAGGTTCTCTACATTCTTCCAAGGAAACTTATTTTTCCTCCTCAGTCCACTTCCCTCTAGATTAGGAGATATGAGTGATACTTTTAAAAATTTGTTCATGTTTTTTACAGTCATTATCCACCTCAGCCTTATCATTGAACCACTCCTCAAGAAGTAGGGACAGCCTGGCCAGGCGGTGGTGCAGTGCATAGAGCATTAGACTGGGATGCAGAGGACCCAGGTTTGAATACCCGAGGTTGCCAGCTTGAGCATGGGCTCATCCAGCTTGCATATGGGGTCACTGGCTTGAGCGTAGGATCATAGACATGACCTCATGGTTGCTGGCTTGAGCAAAGGGTCACTAGCTCTGCTGGAGCCCCCAAGTCAAGACACATATGAGAAAGCAATCAATGAACAACTAAGATGCTGCAACAAAGAATTAATGCTTCTCATCTCTCTCCCTGCCTGCCTGCCTGTCTCTCTCCCTGAGAAAGAAAAGGAGGGGTAAAGGTTATATGCAAGTACCTGTCCTTGGACACCAATTTCCAGAGTACATGATAGAAGACTATCCATTTTCACTTTTTAATATTTTATTTATTGATTTTACATAGAGAGGAGCTGGGGGGAGGGAACGCGAAATTATTGCTTCACTCTTAGCTGTTCATTGGTTGCTTGTGGTGTGTGCCTTGACCGGGCAAGCCTAGGGTTTCGAACAAGCGACCCCTGCTTTCCAGGTCGATGCTTGATCCACTTCGCCACCACAGGTCAGGCCCCTTTTTATTTTTGATAGGCCTGATCTTTTTTCTTTCAAAATTGAAAACTGATTTCTTTTTTTTTTTAATGTCATTTGACTTTTGAAGGTGGGAGTTTTATGATATGGCTTTATTCTATCTACCTTCTTGCTCAGAGGTTTGTCCAGATTGGATACTTTTAGAGGATCAATGTAATGACTAGACTGATGGATGAATGATGATGAATGGAGAATGTATGAACACATGGAGAAAAGGAGGAGGAATAAGAAACGAAGTAGGACAGTAGACGATCAGGCATACTGGTTAAGAGTCTGCCCTTAGTTATCCTACTGAGAGATGCTGGTGACATTTACTGTAGTGGTGATGGAGCAGGTGGAGAAAAACGGACACATTTGGGGATATATTTTGGGATAGAACTGACCAGCTTTGGTGACTGCGGGTGTAATAAAGAGAGGGGTGTAGAACTAACTCCAGGATTTGGGCATAAATAAATCCCATACTCAGAGATATGAGCAGGAAAGAGAGGTTGATGTGGGTACAGTAACAGTAGAACAAGTGCAAGTTTGACAGTATGGATGTTCCCCCAAAATAAATAGAACTACTATATGATGTAGCAACCCCATTTCTGGGATTCAGAGGAATGAAAAGCATGATCTCAAAGGTATATCAGCAATCCCAGATTCATGGGAGGGTTAGTCACAAAAGCCAAGACACAAAAGCAACTAAATGTGAATTGATGGATGAATGGATAAAGGAAACATGGTATGTACATACAGTGGAATATTATTCAGCCTTAAAAAAGAAGGAAATGTGGCTATTTGTGATGTAGATAAACCTGGAAGACAGTAAGCTAAGTGAAAATGGTACACAGAAGCACAAATACAGCATAATACATCACTTATAACAAATCTAGAGTAGTCAGACTTAGAGAAGCAGAAAGTATAACGGTGGTCAGGGGCTAGGAGAGGAGGAAATGGAGATTTTAGTCAAAAGGTACAAATTTTCAGTAATACAAGATTAGTAAGTTCTAGAGATCTGCTGTAAAGCATAGCGCCTATAGTTGACAATATTGTATACTTAAAATTTTTTAAGGAGTTAAGCCTTGTGTTTTTATCACAAAATGATATTATTTTGTTATTACTATAATAATAGAAAGAGCAGGAGGGAACTTTTGGAAGTGATGGATAGATTTACGGCATAGGTTGTGGTGATGGTTTTGTGGGTGTATACTTTATCTCCAAGTTTATAAAGTTGTACATATTACTTATGTATAGCTTTTTGTAAGTCAAAAATTTTTAAGTACAAGTTTGAGAAAGCTATGTGATATGCAAATGGAGCTTAGAAAAGCCATCTCAACTGAAGAGTAATTTTAGAATTAGATAAGAGACAGATTATTAGGGTTAGAATATTAAGCTAAAGGTCACATAGAAAATTTGGTTATAAATCTAGGTTCACACTTTGAGAAACAATAAGTGAGAAGTTAGGTAACAGCTCTCTCCACCTTTGATAACTTGAAGGCATTGTGTTCTCACTGCTGATGCAACCATAAGATGATGACATAGAGCTTGGTTGCCGGATAATTGCTGGAGGCAGAGAGCTCTCCCCCTCAGATCAGAACAGCCCCTGCCGGACTCAGATGTTGCCGGTGAGGATGGAAATCGGCAAAGCCCAGAGAGGGTCTAGGAAAAGGTGCGATGCTTAGAGCAGGGTAAGGCGTCTGTGCTTGCTAACATTTGTACAGAAGTAAAACATGTAAAATGTCGTTAACTAAAGAGAAAGATGAGCATCCAAATAAATCAGTGATACTCAGAAAAATTCAAGATGAGTTCGTTCATGTAATCCAGATGTCTTTAAGCAATATAACTACACAAGTAAATAATCTGAATAAATATACTGAAGATCTATTTGGGGGAATATCCAAAGAGGTAGACAGGATTTTTTTCAGACTTAAGGTTTTACAAGAACGTGTGATCCAGTTAACTGATGGTATTACCAACAAAAATCGAAACGGATGCTTGTCCTTGAAAATGATGAAATCAAGGAATTTTCAAAGTACTTTTCAAATAGAGCAGATACACTCTTCTAAGCAATTGCCTGTTAGAATGTTTGAAACACACGATGCTTGTGAACAGGCATTACTTCTTAATAGGACTGCTCCTTCCTGCCACGCTGACAGAGATTTAAAATTGTTTCCTGATGCTTCATATTGCACTGAACTTTATAAAGAAAAGATTGTACCTGAGAGTAAAGAAGAAATGGGGGTCAAGTTCAAGCAAAAGCACAAAGATCATCCGAATAAACCAGAAAGTGTACCCCAGAGTCAACTGATGAGAGACGGTGTTTCAGTGTGCCATGTCCCAGCTGCTGGTACTGAGGTCTCTCATTCAGATGTAGATCAACCAGATGGAAGTTCCTCATTTTCCAGCTTACAATTGTGTGACATCAATGAAACTGAAACAAGAGCTGTAGGGAAATCATTATCCAGCTCTCCACATTGGCCAAAGCATGTAGCTGGAGAGGTAAAAAATTCAGTTACGTACGTTAATTATGGAACTGGAATGGGAGAAGAATTGCAACCCCAACCTCGAAATCGTCTTAAAACAAAAGTATTTGTGAGCCCTACAGCACCAGGCTCACCACCACCATTGCCAACTGATTGGTTAGCTCTGCTAAGAGCTTCAAAGACGGAAACTCCTTCCCCAATCATACATCCCCCAACTCAGTTTACATCAGCTGTTTTGAGAACTCTGGGAGCAACACCCCCTACTTCTTGCCTCCCATCTGTTCCTGAAGCAGCTGTTCTAATTATTCCACGTAAAGTGGACTGCTCTACTCCCTCACCTGAACCTTTTCCTTACTGTGAACCAACAGCAGATGATCTACTCTCACATGGTGACGATCAGGGGGTGCCTCCACCCCCATCTCCTTCTCCAGTACCCTCACTGAGTGTTCAAACAAGGGCCACAGCTTCAGACCTAAGTGTCTCTGCATCAGTGGCACAACCCCCGATATCTTTAGTTTTTCCATTTGCTGGGTCATATGTACAGTCACCAACACCTTCAGTTGAAAAATTAGTGTCTTCAATTCCATCGTCACCAAAATCTTCCCTTTTATCACCAGAAAGCTATTGTATTACACCACCAAGATATACAATTACACAATTACCAAGATCATCAACTTCACAAAATTCAGTTCCACTATCATCAGTAACTTCATGTCCACAAACATCAAGATCCTTTACTTCATCACCAATAAATTCGTGTGATCAGTTAAGAAATCCAGTCGCCATATTGTCACGGTGTTCAGATGAACAGTCATCAACATCTCCTGCTGCTCCATCTCAAAGGTCTGCAGTTGCACAACCAAGGAGGCATATACTTCCACCACAACCAGGATCTTCAGGTTCGAAGTCACCAAGACCTTCCACCCTACAGTCCTTGTTTTCTTCTGTACAATCACCATCTTGCACTTCAAGCCCTGGGGCTCCCTCAGTGTCCCCATCTCCACCAGCTTCGGTAAGCGCTACTTCAAAGCATTCTCCATCCACTGTACCAATAATCACTAAAGCAAAGAACGTCCTAATGGAAGCAATGAAGAGAGGTGTGCTGCTTCATAAAACTAAAGCCAAAATTGATACTCCTAGCAGTGATGCAAGTTATATTGATTTATCATGAAGCTGTGGGACATAATTGTGGTAAATCAGTGAGACTAATTGGATGGAGAAAATAAGTAAATCCAACTAAGTTAAACATAACCTCCTATTGTCTTATTTTCCACCAAATAAGTCATCACAAATGATTTGTATTTTCTTTAGAATAAATCCATTATCATCTTATTTTCCCAAGAAAACTATTACCACTTACTACTCCACACTAAATATTTTCCAGTTTTCTTAAATAACATCATTTATTCAACAGAACCAAAACATCTGCACTATTTTTAAAAACTTTCAATTCCTAGAGATAGCTCAGTCACTCCAGACAATAGTGCTATGTAACAGAAAATGAAAGGTGAGCTTCTCCTTTCCATTGAGGTAGAGAGCCATATGTTACCCATGCTTTCTGAGAACACTCGTGTCATTGAAGCTACAATGTTGGATGCTTACACAGCACCGGAAATAGAATAAGACCCCTAATAACTTCAAAATTTCAGTTACTAATTTCTTAGGGTGACACCAGTGAATATAATCATGCAGGTGTCATGTTCCCAGCTCCCCAACACATCACTGCCTTGCAGCAAACCCACGCTGGATGCCACCAGCACTCAGCACAAAGGCACAGGGCACCTCAGGCTATCTCCCTGACTGCTGCCCGCCCGTAGCTCAGCCTCAGAAAGACTCTCGGGTGTTAGGCAGCTTGGGTGAGACAGGGTCTCAGTGAGTCCCCAGAGGGGGTGAGTAATTCTTCAGCAGCTTAGTGCACTTAGGGTGTACAGGACACACCAAGGCAAGCAATGTTTGCCTGTGGCCTGTGGGTCTTTGAGAGGTTTTTAATATGGACTGCGGTGCAGCTCCATGCCCACAGCTGAATGAGCTTTCTGAGCTTCTCCAGTTGTGGCTGGCTGCCCCCTGCTGCCTGGGCCTCTGGTGGTATGCGGGTTGGGTGAGGTGGGGCTTCAGGGGGTCATCAGGGTAAGGCAAGCTGTGCTCACCAGCTACTACAAATTCAAATCTGGCTGTGCGAGGGAAGGGCTCAATGCAGCAACAACGACAGGCACCTTCCGAGCTCTCTGAAGCCACATAACTCAGCCCCTGCTTGCATGTCTCTGCAAACATCCAAGTCTTTGCCCTTCCACTGGAATACAGGTGCTCATGAGCAGGTGAGTCAACGCCCAAGCCCTACTCCAAAGGGTCACCTGTTTCCAGCAGTCCCCAGCCCCTGCAAAGACAGACGGAATCCCCGCTGATCTCCAGTCAGCTGTGGTGTGAGCTCCTCCCCTCCCCATGGCGCTCAAAAGTGGGGAGACTGATGAGAGCCCAGGAGGACTAGCCTTTCAGAGGGAACACCTTGAGCTGAGGAGTCCTTCACAGTTCTCAAGTGCCACACTTCCCAACAGAGAAATCAATGGAAAAGAATAGGTTTAGCTATAGAGTGAAACCCACAGGTCAGTTTTGTATGATAAAGATGTCTCCTTAGATCAATTTTAAACTGATCTTTTATGCATCTTTTAAAGCAGGGGTGCTCAATACGTTGATTGCGATTTACTGGTCAATCGTGAAGGAAGTGTGGGTAGATCACATGACATTAAAAAGACATTTGTCTTGCCTGACCTGTGGTGGCGCAGTGGATAAAGCCGTCGACCTGGGAACACTGAGGTCGCCAGTTCAAAACCCTGCACTGGTTGGGTCAAGGCACATATGGGAGTTGATACTTCCAGCTCCTCCCCCCTTTCTCTCTCTCTCTCTCACTCTGTGTCTTCTCTCTAAAATGAATAAAATAAAATAAAAAGAACATTAAAAAAAAAGACATTTGTCTTTTGATTGGCATATAGGGTAGCCAATCTGATGTCCTAACTTTTGACACCCTATGCATGCGAGTTAAACCGCGCTAACTTGTTCAGTTACATTGCTGCGTAGTTAGCCTTCAATTTATTTAAACTAACTACAACAAAGGGTATAAAAATGAGTGCCGTAGCTGGTCCGAGTAAGAAGCCTAAAACCTACCACTTTCATACAGAATGGGAGGGGATTTTTTTTCACTATGTCATATTCTAAGTGCGTTTGCCTCATCTGTCTGTGTGCCATTGCTATTCCAAAGAAGGGAAATGTGGAGCGGCTTTTTCGGACTGTTCATAAAAACTATGACATTGACTTTCCTCCGAAAAGAGAGCTGAGAAGGAGAAAGGTGAAAGAAGAATACACAATATTAAATAGTATTAATAGTAACTTAAATAACGATAATATAGAAGAAATAAATTTATGTTTTGCATTTTTATTGTAGGTAGATCATTTTGACTTGGTCATCTTATAAGTAGCTCGCAAGCTGAACAAGTGTGGGCACCCCTGTTTTAAAGCATGCACTGCATAACAAATGGTGTGGGGATGTGGGGAGCAGGCCAGGAATTAAATTTTAGCAGCAGGGCATTTCTCGAGGTGAGAGGCAGGGTCAGGACGTGAGGGCAGTGGCCTGTCAAACAGGAAGTGATGTTCCTGGAAGCAGGGTGTGGGGCAGGTGAGAGGAAGTTGGACCTGAAGGAAGCAGAGGTGGGGACATAGGGGAGGAATGTGCCTACCTGGAGATTGCACCAGCGTCCTAAATATGAGGCAAGTGTCCGGCAGGCGGGAAGTGAGTGGCTACCTGTCCTGTCCTGAGGTGTGAGGGGAGCAGTGGAAAGGATTTGAGGTGACAGATAAGGGGCGGGCAGGATGTGAGGAATGGGTCAGGGCCCTGGATGAGTGGCTGGGGCTACAAGTCCAGCCGTGGGTGGGGAGGCCGTGAGGTGAGCACTTCCTGTGAGACCCCTTATTCT
This sequence comes from Rhynchonycteris naso, assembly GCA_037038555.1. Lineage (NCBI taxonomy): Eukaryota > Metazoa > Chordata > Mammalia > Chiroptera > Emballonuridae > Rhynchonycteris > Rhynchonycteris naso. Next base: position 176,802 of record CM073000.1, on the reverse strand, counting down.
GAGCACGTCCTCCAGACTGGACACTGCATTTGGCTGGGCACTGCTTTTCATCCGTGTCCATTGAGCATGAGAGCTCCAACATCTCAGCATTTTGAGAGGCATAGCCGAGGCCCAAGCCGAGGCCTTTTATCAACGCGCTATAAAAATGGGAAGTTGTCCACGTGAGGAAGCCACGCCCCTGAGAGGTGTGTTCTGTGTCCAGAGGAGCACAGGTTGGAAATGGCTGGTCCAGGCTCAGACGAATGCCAGATGCCCAAAGGTTAGGAGGCTGCTGCTGGTGTCACCACAGCACTCTGGATTGTTAGTTTCTAAATGATATGTTTTCTTCTTTTAGGAAAAGAAGTACACATTTGCCCAAAATGTAATGGGTTTTTTGTTGTTGTTGCAACTTACTTAAACAATACAAAAGAATCAAAGTAATGTAAAATCCTACTCCCAAGAGGTATAAACTGTTTATATATATATATATGTGTGTGTGTGTGTATCTATACACACACACACACACACTCTTCTAGACAACTCTATGTGCTCACTTCTGCATTTTGTGGATTTAATGAACTATTCTAGGCTGTTAAGAAGGATGCAAAAATCGTGAATTTTCAGCCTTTTTCTCTAATTTGCATTTAAGAATGTACATTCTTCTATATGTTTTGTTATCTTTTAATTGCTATTTATTTGGGGCTTATTCAGAAATATATGTCATGATTTCTAAACATGAGGATATCCCAGTTAACCTTGTTAATGACTTCTAGCTTAGCTGCAACGAGAGCAAGAACGGTATAATTTCAATCCTTTGAAGTTTGCTGACACCTGCTTTATAGTAAAATCGCGTTAAAAACTGTCCTAAGTGTGCATCTCTGCTGCCATCTCGTGTGCATCTTGGGAATCACACCAGTGTGCGTCAGCAGGAAAATTGGTTGGCTGCAGTGGACGATCTATGAGTGTTGAATGCAATTTTATGTAGACGTGTATTTCATAAGTTTGGAATACAAGGACTTTCCAGACTAACTGCCGTTACAGCAAGAAACATACTTTATTTAATTTTACGTTTTTTGAATTGCTTGAAACTAGCTGTTTAGTACACGATGGTCAGTTTTTAAAATATGCCACGTGAGGTTCTCCACAGTCGTCTCGTGGTGCGCATTTTGGGAGAAACAGCTTGGTGCTATTTAACAGGAAATCTTGTTGGGCATAGTGGATGATCTAAATATTGAATCCAATTTGCTGCTCGTCTAGTGTTTTATACCTGTACTGATTTTTTGAGGGGAGGGCGGGAGGTCTGTGGATTCTGAAAGATGTGTGCTCTGTCCCTCAGTGAGAATGGCATGTTTAATCTCCTAATGTAATTATGAATTTGTTTATTTTTTTCTTGTAGCTGTGTCGTATATGCTTTTAATTTATGCTATTTAAGTACATGTGAACTAGAAACGTCCTGGTATATTGAACTTATTGCTATTAACAATAAGTTCTAGTAACACTTTTGCATTTAAGTCTATTGTATGTTACATACTTTTCATTTGGTTTATTTTTGGGTAGCTCCTAGTGTTTTATATGTTATGAATGGTTGTTAAAATGAATTGGTTTTGGTGGAGGGTATAATATCAGTGTGCAGTATTTCCCCATTCAGGGGTCCCAAAACCACTCTTATATAATATATAATGCATATTTTCTCCACTGATCTAAGAAGTCATCTTTATCATAGAGAAATTTCATATGAATTTGAGTCTGTTAGTATACGTTTTATTCTATCAGTTCATCTATTTATAACATTTCCCCTCACTGTTTTAATTAATGTAGCTTAAAACTACAATACATTTTGGTGTGTTGTGCTAGCTTCAGTTCGCTATTTTCTAAAATTTTGTTTTCAATCCTTTATTTTAACAAGCGAACTTAATTAGCAATAATCGCGCCTCGGATAAACCTCATTGTCTACGATACTGCCACTGAGCAAAGCTAACAAGCGAACTTAAAATGAGCTTGTTTTAGTTTCAAAAACGTAGCTGCTATTGTAATCCAGGTCATAATATATTTATAGACAACTTTAGAAAATTGATATCCTTATGTGTGTGTGTGGTTTGTTTTTGTTGGTTTTTTTTTTTGTATCCAAGGACAGGACATTACTTTTTTCTTGTTCATGTATCTTTTATTGGGTAGTATGTTAAAATTTCACGTATGCAGATCGTGCACATTTGTGTTTGGTTTGGTTATCGGTCCAGTTTCTATTGGATCCTTTTTTCGATTAGATATTCAATTTACTGTTTGCACAGAAAAAGGATATTTATTTCAACATGTTATTTCCACCTCCGTTTAATAAATCCTATGATCTGTGATAATTTTTAAGTTGATCCTCATGTGTTATCGAAGAAAATAAGCTATTGTGCAATAATAAGATTACTTTGCTTTAGCTGTATGAAACAAAAATAGCAAAGACGTCATGAATAAATGAGGTATTGTGAGGAGTTAAAAATTATTTTTGTTAGTTATAAGTTTACTAAGGATTTTGCATAATAGTAACAGGATTCTTAGCATTTTTAAATGAGTTCAAGTCCTGAAACCATGGTGTTCCAGAAACCAGAGTGCTTTCTAGTTGGAAAGTGCAATGGTGGAGAAAGTAGCAGGCTAGTGCAAACTTCCGTCTGAAGCGCAGTTTGCATGTGAAGCTCCTGTGCAGTAAAGACTTTAGGCTGCGGTTTAAAATTTGAATCCAGACCCTGGCCAGTAGATAGTGTTGTTCTTTTCTTTTAAAGACTTGATTCATTTTAGAGAGGGGAGAGAGAGAGAGAGAGAAAGGGGAGGAGCAGAAAGCATCAACTCTTGTATATACCTTGACCAGACAAGTGCAGGGTTTTGAACTGGTGACCTCAGAGTTCCAGGTCGATGCTTTATCCATTGCACCACCACAGGTCAGGCAATAGAGTGTTGTTCTTATGCCCCAGGGTCACAGGTTCCATCCCTGGTCAGGGTACATACAAGAAGCAATCAGTGAGTGCACAAGTATATGAAACAATTAAGTAGAACAATGAGTTGATGCTTCCCTCTCTCTCATTCTCTCTTTCCTCCCCTCTGCCCCCCCCCATCTCCTCTCCACTCCTTTTCCTCTCAAATCAATGGATAAAAATTTGACCCTAGTTAATTGCCAGCAGCCTCTCTCATAGGTGTCTTTTTTCTTAGTGTCCACCTGTGTGTCATCTGGTGTGTGACTTGCACAGGGTCCCCTGGGATGAGGGGATAGAAAAGGCATGGGGGAGAATTCTTCATCCCAGTGCCAGTCAGCTACTGAGGAGCAGAGAGGACCCCTGGTGAAGGAGGTGTCCTAGTGACCTCAGGACAACATCTCCAGTCTGGCGGGAGTCCAGTGTGCGTGCGAGGGGCAGAGTAGGTGCCTGGAGAAATAGCAAAGACAGACCCCAATATCTCCATCCGCGCTCCGATGAGCACGTTAGGGGTTCCGGGGTGCCTGGGGAGGGAGGGAGTGCAGACCTGGGGGCAAAACCCAGCATGTGTTCTGGACAGCGGTCAGAAGTTGAGCGAGTCAGACCCAGGCTTGAGAGGAGCAGCAGTGTGGGTGTGAGGAGAGGGTCAGAGCCCGGCCTCAGGAGGCAGGTGTACCGGGTCTGAGGAAAGCAGCTTGGGGACAGAGGGGTGCGGCGGCCTGGGAGCCCCGGTCGGGGTCTGAGGTGTGAGGCGCGCAGGGGAGAGGACTTGAGGCGCGATGCAAGGGGCGGCGGATGTGTGAAGTGGGGCAGCGGCTGGGGCCACAAGTGAGGCGGTTGGTGGGGTGGACACGAGGTGAACAATTTCTGTGGGACCACTTCCCTGAGCACATGCGAATTCGGGAGCGCGCTACGTTTGGTCCCAGTTTTCCTGAACATGGCGAGGTCCAGAGTCACATCCTCAGAAGAGGCAGAGCCAGGCCTAAGCCTCGGACCTTCAGCAATGCGCATTCTCAGCTGTAAGACTGAGAAAATGCACGAGTGATAAAACAGAGACCCTGGGAGGTGTACTGCGACCAAAAGCACCTAGCTTGTAAGTGGGGACCCAGGCTCAGATAAATTCTGGATGCACAGAGCTTCGGGGTCTCTCAGTCTGGACTGCGGCCTCGGCACAAGGACAAGTGCACATTAGGAAAGGGGCCACCTTGGGCTAAATGATTAGAAAATAGTGTTTATGCTCCTGACTGACAAGAGGAAAGAAAAGGCTTCTGGTGTTGTCACCACAGCAGACTAGATTATTATTTTATTTTTTAATTATCTCATGTTTTCCTCTCAAACTTTTTTTTTTTTTTTTTTTTTTTTTTTTTTTTTTACAGGGACAGAGAGAGAGTCAGAGAGAGGGATAGATAGGGACAGACAGGAATGGAGAGAGGTGAGAAGCATCAATCATTAGTATTTCGTTGCCATTACAACACCTTAGTTGTTCATTGATTGCTTTCTCACATGTGCCTTGACCGCGGGCCTTCAGCAGACTGAGCCACCCCTTGCTGGAGCCAGCGACCTTGGGTCCAAGCTGGTGAGCTTTTGCTCAAGCCAGATGGGCCCGCACTCAAGCTGGCGAGCTCGGGGTCTCGAACCTGGGTCTTCAGCATCCCAGTCTGACGCTCTATCCACTGCACCGCCGCCTGGTCAGGCTTAAACTTTATTTTAACCAAAAGACAATGGCTTGCTCTGGCCCGAGAGCTCCGAAGGTACGAGCATCACACGGATACACCAAGGTCATGGGTTTGATTCCTGGTCAGGGCACATACAGAAACAGATTGATTTTTCTGTCTGTCTCTCTCTAACCGTCTTCCTCTCTCTAAAATCAATACATGGAATTAAAAAAAAACTTTAAAAATGACAATGGCTTTTTTGTTGTAGCTTAAATTGTATAGAGAAATGAATTATTTAAAAAATCCCACCCCAAGAGGTAAAAACTGCTTTGGTGTAAAGTATACATCCTGCAGACATCTCTGGGTGGACATTTCTTTCTTCTACTTTCTTTGGGTTTAATTTACTATCGTGGTTCTTAGTATAGATGCAAAGGCTGTGCATTTTCAGGGTTTTCTCCCTAAATGGATTCATCACGACATTTTGCCATAAGTTTTCTTACATAGTATCTTTATTATCGTTCATTTTAAATTATTTTGTCACTTGAATTGTGATTTTGAGGAGGGGTATTTAAGAGTGAATTTCTTTCTTTTTTTTTTTCTTTTACAGAGACAGGGAGTCAGATAGAGTGAATTTCTTAACTTTAAAATGTTAGGGTTTTCACCTGACCAGGCGGTGGCGCAGTGGATAGAGCATTGGACTGGGATGCGGAAGACTCAGGTTCGAGACCCCGAGCTGCCAGCTTGAGCGCGGGCCCATCTGGCTTGAGAAAAAGCTCACCAGCTTGGACCCAAGGTCGCTTGCTCCAGCAAGGGGTGGCTCGGTCTGCTGAAGGCCCTCGGTCAAGGCACATGTGAGAAAGCAATCAATGAACAACTAAGGTGTGGCAATGAAAAACTGATGATTGATGCTTCTCACCTCTCTCCCTTCCTGTCTGTCTGTCCCTATCTATCCTTCTCTCTGACTCTGTCTCTGTCTCTGTAAAAAAATAAAAAAGAAAGAAAAAAAAGTAAGAGTTTTCTAGTTATCATCTATTGCTGATTTCTAGATTAACTTTAATGACTACAAATTACATACTTTATATCATTTCAAACCTTTGAAGGTTGTTGAAACCTGCTTCATAGAACATACATGTTCTCTGTTAAATGTGTTCCAAGTTTGCTTCTCTGCTGCCACCTCGTGTTCATTTTGGGAATAACACCTCAGTGCATTTCACCAGGAAAAATGTACTGCTCACAAAATTTAGGGGATATTTTATTGCTTCATATTCATTTTGAAATATTCCCCAATTTTTGTGAGCAGTGTAGTTGGGTGTTGTACATTATCTAATGTTGACTCCAGTGCTACCTAGAAATTCCTTTTATAACCTGTAAATGTAAGGAATTTCTAGTTACCTTTATTTTTATTTTACTGGTTTCAACATTAACTGCAATGAGACTTTATATCATTTCAATCCTCTGAAGTTTGTTGAAACTTGCTTCATAGCAAAGACACTGTGGTCTCTGTTAAGTGTGCTTCTCTGCTGCCACCTTGTGTGAATCTTGGGGTCTGCACGCAAGGTTGGGTGTAGATCAGGGGTAGTCAACCTTTTTATACCTATCATCCACTATTTTATCTCTTGTTAGTAGTAACATTTTCTAACCGCCCGCCGGTTCCACAGTCATGGTGATTTATAAAGTAAGGAAGTAACTTTATAAAATTTATAAAGCAGAGTTACAGCAAGTTAAGGCATATAATAATAATTACTTACCAAGTACTTTATGTCAGATTTTTGCTAAGTTTGGCAGAATAAATCTTTATAAAACAACTTACTATAGTTAAATCTATCTTTTTATTTATACTTTGGTTGCTCTGCTACTGCCCACCATGAAAGCTGGAGCGCCCCCTAGTGGGCAGTAGGGACCAGGTTGACCACCACTGGAGAGGATTGTCTACAAACTTTGGTTCCAATTTGCCGATCATGTAAAGTTTCTGTGTATCCTTAGTGATTTGTTTTTGTGGGAATCTATTGGTTCTGAAAGAGACATGCTCAGCCTAGAAGGAAAGTAGTGTTGTGGTAAGTCTGTGCACAGACCCATTTGGAACTCCCTAGTAAATTAAAGTCACTGATATGAAGTGCTGTTAGTTTCTTTTGTGTGATAGAGACAGAGAGAGGGACAGATAGGGACAGACAGACAGGAAGGGAGAGAGATGAGAAGCATCAATTCTTCGTTGTGGCACCTTAGTTGTTCACTGACTGCTTTCTCATATGTGCCTTGACGGGGGGAGGGGGGCTACAGTAGACCGAGTGAGTGACCCTTTGCTCAAGACACTGACCTTGGGTCCAAGCTGGTGAGCTTTGCTCAAACCAGATGAGCTCGCGCTCAAGCTGGCAACCTTGGGGTTTCGAAACTGGTTCTTCCACATCCCAGTCAGACACTCTATCCACTGCACCACCACCTGGTCAGGAAGTGCTTTTAATTTCTGTTACTGCTTTTTGCCTTGAATTGTACTGTATGTTATTATACAATTTTCAGTTGGTTTACGTTTGCATGTGATACAGGTTAGAGAGAAAGGAGGTTTACAGTTGTTCACATGGAAACAACACAATAGCTCATAAATAGTACTATGTTTGACATACTCAAAAATGTAAACCTACTTTTGCACCACCTGTGTGTTTTTCTCATTCTTTTATTTTCAATTGTTTTGTACCTTTATGTTTTAGGTAACCCCGTGTCCTATATTAATAAGAGTAGTTATTAAAATCTATAAGGAATGGAGTTTGGTCGAGGGTAGAATATAAGTCTCCAATATTTTTTTCTATTTACTTTTCTCACAGTATTTACTAGATAATGCATATTGTTTTCTTTCTTTCTTTTATTTTCTCTATATTTTCCAAAGTTAGAAGCAGGGAGACAGTCAGACTCCTGCATGTGCCCGACTGGGATCCACCGACATGCCCACCAGGGGGTGAGGCTCTGCCCATCTGGGGCGTTGCTCCCTTGCTACTGGAGCCATTCTAGCACCTGAGGCGGAGGCCATGGAGCCGTCCTCAGTGCCTGGGGCCAACTTTGCTCCAATGGAGCCTTGGCTGCAGGAGGGGAAGAGAGAGACAGAGAGAAAGGAGAGGGGGAAGGGTGGAGAAGCAGATGGGCACTTCTTCTGTGTGCCTTGGCTGGGAATTGAACCTGGGACTTCCACACATCGGGCTAATGCTCTACCACTGAGCCAACAGGCCAGGGCCAATAATGCATATTGTTTTCATGCAACTAAAAAGATACCTCAGAAAACATTTTATATGCATGAGCATGTACTACTGGGTATATTTTTCTGTTCATCATTTTGTCTTGTCACATGTCATTACCCCAGTGTTTCAATTATTGTATCTTGATAATGTAATACCTGTCTGTATCTACTTGTGCAAGCTTCTGTGTTTTATTTTGCTTTTTCAGAATTGTCCTGTGTGTTGCAATTGTTTAACAGCATCCATTCTGTGCATTTACTGTCTGCCATTAAGACCCAGGGCCCAGCCTGAGGTCACGACAGTCTAAAGAGTCTGCACACATTGTGGATGTTCCTGGGGGCACTGTCACCCTGGGTGAGAATCACTGAACTTTGGAGCTCAGATAATTTCTGGAACCTGAGTGATTGTCCTGGGAAAGTAGAATAATCCTGCCTCTCAAATGTCGGGAGTTAATCCACAGAGCATTGAAGACTAATCTAGAATGGTGTCCATCAATGAATGTGTGGGGCCACAGTGCTTTCTGGGTTCTTCTTCATTTTCTAGCATATTGTTATGGGGAAAGATATTTGTTAACACTCTGGGGTTATAGTCAGGGCATGTTGAGTGAGTCAGCTTCAGAATGACCATTTCCTCTGTTTGAATGTGAAACCTCCCCATAGACTCCTAAATGGCTCTCCAAATGGCCAGGTGAGATAGGGAGCATGGAGTAGGTAGGTGCAGGAGCTCTAAGGAGTCTTGGTTTTCCCATGTAGCCTGTCCTGAGTAAGAAGTAATTTCCTACCACAACACTGCACTTGTATCTAGTCAGTGCATGAGATGAGAGAAGAGAGGAAGAGACAGGAAATCCAGTCTGTAGTACAATAGCTACTGTGGCAGCTGTTTCTTATATGTTGGGTGTGGTCTCACTTTGTACATATATGGGCTCTATTTCTGTCCACATGTCACAACCCAGAGATGAAGTCAGAAACGTGGTCCAGGGGATATTGGGTAAGTGGAGGGTGGGCTTGAGGCACGCAGGTGAGTAGAAACAGGGTTTTCATTTTTAACTTATTGATTGATTTTAGAGATACAGAGAGAGGAAATGGGGGCAGGAGAAGCATTCATTTATTGTTTCACTTACTTGTGCATTTCTTTGGTTGCCTCCTGTGCCCTGACCAGGGATTGAACCTGTAACCTTGGTGTCTTGGGGCAGTGCTCCCACTGACAAGAGCTATCCTGTCCAGGGCCTTTATTTATTTGTTCATGTTTATAGGATGTTTATAAAAGCTGGGAAAGTGATACAAGGAAGGTCTTACAACAGAAGAAGCAGCCGGAGAGTCCAGGCAGGGCAGCTTTGGTCACTGGTAAGTCAGACAATAGGGCAGCTTGGAGACAGTTTAGGGGGTAGGCCCTTGTTGAGCTTTCACTGCCCACTGGTCCCCTGGTTGCACATCCCCTGGGGTCTCATAGCGCTTAGGAGAAAGAGGCCAAGAAAAGTGCCCTGGGGGAGGAGGGGCTGGGCACAGGATGCGGGGGATGAAATGAGGGGGGACCCAAAGTCTAGTCTATTCAGTATGTTTTCCTGTGCTGTGCAGCACCAGATAACACACAAAAATGTTTCTTCCTATAAAGCAGAGATACTATGTTATATTAAAATGCCTTAATGTTTCATATTGTTTAGATCAGGTGTTGGATCAATAAACCAAACCATTTCAGCCCTAAGAACTGAAGATGAGACAACCACATATTGGTCCAGTGCTGATATTTGAGGACCCCTATGTTCCCTAGTCTCACAGGACTAAGAGCTGTAGTGACAGGACATCCCACCTTCTCATGTGGGACCCTCCCCACCTTCACAGAACTCAGAGAGACATCACAGGACCCCGAACCTCTCAGGTTGGAGTTCTCCAGTCACATGACCTAGAAATGATGTCAAAGAGCCCAATACTCTTTCAGGATGGCCAATATTTCACAATTAATGTGCCTGGAGGTTATGTGAAAGAGTCCCCCAGGAGGGCCAATATTTCACAATGAATGGGCCTGGAGGTTATGTGAAAGAGTCCCCAACTGTAACATGAGGGAACCTGTCCCCACACTGTCTCTCTCATCTGGGAACTCTTTTCATAGTGGCAGAATAGAAACTCATGTGACCCCTCTTAGGTGGGCGTCCTCACCACAATCATAAGACCCAGCACTGATGTACCAGGACTCCTTACTGTCCTTGGGAGGACCCCCTTCTTACATCACAGGGTCCAGAGACAACATTAGTGGACTGTTCACTCTCTGTTTTTACCCTTGCACAGAATCACCAGACCCAGGGCAGCTGTGACAGAACTATGGAAGCTCTCAGGGAGATAACTTTCTTTGCAGTCACATGATTCAAAAATGATAGAACATCCTCCCTATTGTCTCAGGGAGGGACCTCTTTTCACAGTCCTTGGTCCCCAGGCCAATGAGACAGGGCCCCCTCTTCTCACAAAGAGGAACCATCCACATCTCAGAGGGCCCAGAGATGATGAGACAGGACACTCTGTTCTCTCTGGTGGGACCACTTTCCATGCTCTCAGAAAACAGAACCAGTGTGACGGGGCTTCCTACTTTGTCAAGTCCCACTTTGGGTTTATTGGGTCAGTCCACTGCTCAGGTTGAGTTGAGTCTGTGAGGTCCTGATTCTGTCTGTTTTCTCTGGTGTTTGTCCAGTAATGGGTGTTATGTTCATGTTGACAGGAAGTTAGATAGGGCTGGGGAAAAAGAGCCAAGGGAATTGGACATCCTATTGTATAAAACTCAGAATGCCTCCAGGGAAAAAAGCCTCAAGGTTCCATTTAGTCTAATCTGATGGAAGGCTCCAGTATTCATAGGCTTGATGGCACATTAGAGGAATCCATTGTGTCCTGAGAAGTCCATTGTCCCCTCAGCCCTCTGGCTCAGGTTTGGGAGGAGTTTCCCCAAGGCACTGCTGGCCAGGTGAGAGGGAAGCAAGAGGGAAATGGTTCCCTTGTAGGAGAGGTACCCTGGGAGTCAGAAATGGGCAGGAAACACTGAGGCTGGGAATCTAGAGTGTTTATGATCAGGAAAGTCGTCCTTCCCAGCTGAAGAATACAAGCATGATCCTAACAGAGATCTGAACCTTTTGTTTGTCATTGTATTCTGCCTGCCTGCTGAGAGAAACACAGTGGCCACATTGTGGATCCATCACTCTACTTTTCATTGGTTCTTCCAAATTTATCCATTCATTTGAGACACAGAGAGAGAAGCATTCACTCATTGCTCCACTTAGTTGTTCCATTTAGCTATGTGCTCATTGGTTGCTCCTTTTAGGTGCCGACAATGTGGCTCACACCTGTCACCTTCGCATTTGGGAAAATGGCATCTGCACTGAGCTACATGGCCAGTGCCCCATAGGGTTTTTTTAATGTAGTATTTTAATTACCATTCAATTAAAGTTATTTTATATTTCTAATTGTGATGCATTTGGGGGTTATTTAGAAAATGTCACTTATACCTTAAACCTTAAGGAGCTTGTATGTCCCTCTTATGAATATTTTTTAGGTTCATGGCCATGACAGCAAGACACACACTTTGTATTCTTTGAAACCATGAAGCTTGTTGAAAGTTGCTTTCTGTTGATTTGTGGACTCTTTAAATATGTGTGAAGTGTGCTTCTCTGTCACCCTGTGCACATGCCTGTTTCAGAAGAGAACTTAAGTACAAGCACCTTAGTGTTAGACATGAAGACTGCAGGGAGCAGCTTATTGACCCCCTTACCTTATTTCTTGTTCCCAATAGGTTCTGGGGCTTCCCAACAAAAAGTAATCTGTCAGATGTATCACATGTTCCCAAATTAGCTGCATGTTATCCGTGTCACCTTTGTTAATCTAAGATTCTGGCCTGACCTGTGGTGGTGCAGTGGATAGAGCATTGATTTGGAATGCTGAGGTTGCCAGTATGAAACTCTAGGCTTGCTGGGTCAAGGCACATCCTCTGAGGTGATGCTTCCTGCTCATTCCCCCTTTCTATCTCTTCTGTCTTTTCTCTAAAATCAATCAATAAATATTTTTCAAAAAATCTTAGATTCTGTTATTCAGATTTTTGAAATGTTCTATACACCCAGAATGACCTTATTGTCTTGTATTCTTGGGAATATCAGTTCTCCTTGAGCACTTATTATACATTGAATATCCCTTGTTATTTCACTTGATTATTAGCTCAGCTGCTAGAACTTTCAAAGTATAAGGACGTTTTTCTTTTATTTCATCCCCGACAGTGTCAATGAGCCAGGCATGTGACATGAATGGCTGGGGCACTAAGTCCTGGAGAGTCCTGCAGCTGAGATCATGGACATGTGTCGGCTAAGGGTAAGCATTATAGCTGTTCTCTCTGTCAGTTACTTGGTTTATTTTTGTGGGGTTTGGTAGAATGTGGTAGTGCTGCTAGTGATGTTTCTCTCTTCTACATTTACATTGGTAGTGAAATACACTTTGAAGCTCACGGCTTGGACTTAGGGAGTCATGAGATGTCCTTTATGGAGTCCTGGCTGTGTTTGCAATGTAAGTATCAGGTTCAGCTCCTGCATCTGTCATGCAGCAAGTGGGGTCAATTGTTTGGCTCCATGTCTGAGGTTTGGTTATAGGGTCTTGGTTACAGATCAGGAGTCTGTCTCTAGGGTTTTGGGAAGAATTCATATTCTGCTGTGCACCTGAGGTCTGGGTCCCTTTGCATGAAGCCTCATGTCCCAGTTTCCAGTGTGGGTCCCATGTGCAGCTCCCTTCTAGGGCATGATGTATGGACTCTGGTGTCCAAGGTGCCGTGTCAGTTTCTGGCATTGGTGTTTTCTGGTCTCAGTTGGGTCTGTAGACCAGTGTTTGGTGTTTGGTGCCGAGTCTTCTTTTTGATTTGGGGGTTGGTCCAGTTCTCAGCTTAAGTCATCTAGGGTCCACGGGGCCCTGCTTCTGTCTAAGGTCTCTGGTGTCTGTTCAGTAATGATTGTTGTGTTCATGTTGGCAGGAAGCTAGATATGGATGGGGAAAGAGAGTAAAGCAAATGGGAGATTCAATTCTGCTCCAGGGAGACGTCTCAAGGTTCCATTTAGTCTAATCTGATGGAAGGCTCCAGTATTCATAGGCTCGATGGCACATTAGAGAAATCTATTGTGTCCTGAGAAGTCCATTGTCCCCTCAGCCCTCTGGTTCAGATTTGGGAGGAGTTTCCCCAAGGCACTGCTGGTCAGATGTTTTGGGGAAGCAGGAGGGAAATAATTCTATTGTAGGAGAGGAACAATGGGAGTCAGAAATGGGCAGGAAACACTGAGAGGTGCAGAATTGAGATTGTTGATGGTAAAAAAAAAAAGGTCGTCCTTTCTAGGTGAAAACAGAAACATGATCCGAAGAGAGATATGAGAGGTTGTTTTCCTTTCCTTTTTCTGCCTTTCTGTTGAGAGAAATGCACTAGGCATGTTGCAGGTCTATCACAACTTTTTCCATTGGATTTTACATTTTTTACATTGATATGACAGAGACAGAGAGAGAGAGAGAGAGAGAGAGAGAGAGAGAGAGAGAAGCATGAACTCATTTTTCCAATTAGTTGTTCTATTCAGTTGTCACTTCTCGTAGGTGCTGAGACGTGTGACTAAACCCACAACCTTGGCATACAAGGAGGATACTCCATGCACTGAGCCATCTGGTCAGGGCACCATAGGGTATTTTTTTTTAATTATTATCTTTCAGTTGAAATTATTTTAGAATTTTAGTTGCAATGTATATTATAGGTTATTTTAAATTGTATTTTTTAAAATTTTATTCATTTTAGAGAGGAGACACAGAGTGAGAGAGAGAGAAAGAGAGAGAGAGAAAGGGGTGGGGAGCTGGAAGCATCAACTCCCATATGTGCCTTGACCAGACCAGTGCAGGGATTTGAACTGGCGACCTCAGTGTTCCCAGGTCGACGCTTTATCCACTGCACCCCCACAGGTCAGGCTTAAATTGTATTTTATAAGTGTAACTGTAAGCACTTCCTGGTTTATTTGTTAATAATGATTTCAAGGTCAACTGTCATGAGAGGTTATATAATTTCAAATCTTTGAAGTTGTTGTCACTTGCTTTATAGTGCAACATGGTCCCTTTTAAATGTGTCCTCAGTGTGTGTCTCTGCTGTTAGGTCGTGTGCATCTTGGGAACAACACCTTGGTGGCAGTCAGGAGGAACAGGGGTGGGTACAGTGCATTATCCGTCAGTGGTTGTAGTGCAGGAATCAAAGGAGGACAAAAACACCCAGACAACTTGATGGAGGAAGTAGGATTTATTTAGCTAGTAGAGCAGTGTGACCCCCAAAGAGGCAACCAAGCACGTGCTCCCCAAAGTTAGATTTCTTACATCTTATATACCTTTTACAGAATACAGGGTTTTCATGCGAGGGGCTCGTGATCCCTTTGTCTAGAGGTATACGTCACTCCCATGACTCCAGGATGGGAGGGTGAATTTAGGTAAATTCAGAGGATAAGTGTTGGAATTTTTTCAATTAAGGTATGTAAACATTGTTTCTTAAAAGCTTTTGAGAAAAGAAAAGGGGGAGGGGTTTTCAGATAAGTTCTATCTTCTTTGCTCTGTGTAGCAAGTGGCCCCAGGCACCCTTTCAGAGAACTACAGGAAGTAGTTAATCTATAACTGGCTGACTCAGTTACCCCTGCAGGCTCCCTTCCCTGGAATTCTTTGTTTTTTCCTCCTCAGGGAAGAGGGGGCCTGCTTTTCCTTTCTCAATTGACCCACTTACCTGCTTGTGTTAAGTTTTCTATCTCTCTATAGATTTTCTTTTTTTTATGGTAATCTATTGGTTCTGAAAGAGGTATTTTCTGTCCCTAAATGAGAGCTGGATGAAACCCATGGTTATGCCCTGGCCGGGCAGCTCAGTTAGAGCATCATTCTGATACACCAAGGTTGTAGGCTCAATCCTCAGGGGACATCTAAGAATGAAACAATGCATGAGAACATGGGTACAGCACTGTCCTATTAGGAGTGTAGCAGTTCTAACAGGTGTGAGTGCCATACTGTACTAGTCTGAATCTGCCATTTCCTAACAATGTATCCGGCAGAGCTTATTTTTACAAGGTTAGGTACTTGGTCTTGTCAAAATAACAAATATGAAAACTGGAGTTTTTAAGGAGTTTATCTGAGCCAAAATGACCCCAAACGTTTGGGATGAAGATCTCCAATCCTGCAGACTGACAGTGTAGCGATTTCTATTTTATTTATTTATTTTTAAAATTCATTTTAGAGAGTGGAGGGGAGGAGCAGAAAGCATCAACTTCCAATATGCCTTGATCAGGCAACTCCAGTCTTTTATTTATTTTATTTTAGTGTGGCGAGAGAAGCAATTTTTTTTTAAAATTTTTGGTGAGAGAGACAGAGAGGGACTGATAGTGACAGACAGGGAGAGAGACGAGAAGCGTCAATTCTTAGTTGGGGCACCCTAGTTGTTCATTGATTGCTCTCTCATTTGTGCCTTGACCAGGAGGCTACAGCAGAGCGAGTGACCCCTTGCTTAAGCCCACAACCTTAGGCTTCATGCCAGTAACCATGGGGTCCTGTCTATGACCCCAAGCTCAAGCCTGCAACCTCACATTTAAGCTGGTGAGCCTGTGCTCACGCCAGCAACCTTGGGGTTTAGAACCTGGGTCTTCAGAATCCCAGTCCAATGCTCTATGCACTGCAGCACTGCATGGCCAGCCACTTCCCATTTTATAGGTTAAAAAGATAGAGAGAAGTTGAGAATCTTGCCTTAGGTCTCACAGGCTATCTCAGATGCTGAGAGCAGAGCCGAGATTCAAACCCACTATGAAATGATCTGGAGTCCATGTGGTGTGCACTGAGATTCTCACCCTGAAGGGGCAGTGAGGAGAGAGTGAGGGAGACCAGGTGCCCAGACTGAGCCAGGCACATGGACACGCGTGCGCACACACACACACACACACACACACTTCTCCCTGGCTTTCACCTCTGATTCTACAGAGGTCAGAGGAAACCAGGACAGGAGCCAGAAGCCAAGGGAGGAGGGTGGTGAGCCTACTAGGAGAAAAGGCTCCACTTCCCAGGAGTCGCGGAAGTCCCTTTTCCCAGTGAATATGTCTCAAATCCCTCTCTTTGAGCAGTAACCTAAGTAGATTGACTATAGACTTCCACGTTTCCACGGGTTGAGTTTCAGTGCCTGACAGTGTGAGTTTCCTGTGGCCTCCAGGAACTCTCTGCTTTCAGTGATGGGAGGGAATGAGGCATGTGGGCGTCAGTTTTATGGAGATAAGATTTATTAGAACAGGAGGCCAGGAGACCATGGAGGAGGCCATGGTGTTGACATTCCCATAGCACTTAAGGAACTGTTTGTCTAGCTCATCTCTTGTCTTGAAAGTGAAGAACTTGTTTAACCAGTTACTTCTGTACTAATTACACTCTTGGGAGGGAAGGGGTCACTAGACTTCCTCTGAAGTCCCCTCAGAGCTGGGGTATGACCTGTGTAACAGCTATGGCTGTGGAGATGCAATTTAATGCTAATGACTCACTCACCCTCCTTGCAAACATAGGGCTTCTCCCTTGAGTGTGTCCTCTGGTGTCTGAGGAGAGTTGACTTCAGTGAAAAGCCTCGCTCACACTCCCTGCAAACATAGGGCTTCTCCCCTGAGTGTGTCCTCTGGTGTATGAGAAGATTTGACTTCTGTGTAAAGCCTCGCTTACACTCCCTGCAAACATAGGGCTTCTCCTCTGAGTGTGTCCTCTGGTGTCTGAGGAGAGTTGACTTTTGTGTAAATCCTCGCTCACACTCCCTGCAAACATAAGGTTTCTCCCCTGAATGTGTCCTCTGGTGTGTGAGGAGAGTGGACTTCTGTGAAAAGCCTCGTTCACACTCCCTGCAAACATAGGGCTTCTCCCCTGAGTGTGTCCTCTGGTGCCTGAGGAGAGTGGACTTCAATAAAAAGCCTCTCTCACACTCCCTGCAAACATAGGGCTTCTCCCCTGAGTGTGTCCTCTGGTGTATGATGAGATATGATTTCTGTGTAAATCCTCGCTCACACTCCCTGCAAACATAGGGCTTCTCCTCTGAGTGTGTACTCTGGTGTCTGAGGAGAGTTGACTTAAGTGAAAAGCCTCGCTCACACTCCCTGCAAACAAAGGGCTTCTCCCCTGAGTGTGTCCTCTGGTGTATGAGGAGAGTTGACTTCAGTGAAAAGCTTCGCTCACACTCCCTGCAAACAAAGGGCTTCTCCCCTGAGTGTGTCCTCTGGTGTATGAGGAGATGTGCCTTCTGTGTAAATCCTCGCTCACACTCCCTGCAAACATAGGGCTTCTCCCCTGAGTGTATTCTCTGGTGTGTGAGGAGAGTTGACTTCTGTGAAAAACCTCGCTCACACTCCCTGCAAACATAGGGCTTCTCCCCTGCGTGTGTCCTCTGGTGTCTGAGGAGATGTGACCCATCATCAGAGCCTTGAACACACTCTCCATACTTGACAGCTATAATTCTTGAAATTCCTACTCTTATATACAGTTTTTCTGTGTCCACCGAATTCACTTTCTGGCCTCTGCTGGACGCTTCCTGCATCATTCTCTCTTGCTCAGTAGAGTTCCCTATGTGTTCTTTCGGAGGTTTGAAAAAGGCCTTTGAAATCCTTCTCGGCCTGGTCGTTTTAAGCAAATGTTTGGACTGTTCTTTGACCTCTTGACCTTCAGCTTTGTCTTCCCAGGTGTGTGTATCAGTATGTTGCTGCTGCTGATTTGGATCCTCTGATTGGAGCTGTTTTCTTGTAGATGTTCCTGGGAGAATCTGAGAGGGGTGATTGCGACCCACGTGTTGGCTGAGGAATTTCTGACTGGAGAAGGCCAGAAAGCAGGAGGGACATGGGTGTATCTCTGGCTGTGGTTCTGCTGAAAGAGAAAATTTTGGTCAGGACAGATGTTGACAAGGCTGCCTGGGCCGTATGCTTTGTTTGGTGTGAAGACCTGTCCCACGAGTCATTCTTATGGGGTTGACAGTGTGAGCTCTGCCTCCCACAGTGTTTCCTTACAGTCTGTTTTCTCTTTTAATTTTTACGCATTATATCTTCTTTAAAAATCCAGAAAGCCCATATCAAGGGTCCTTTCTACACATTGCCAGATGAGGGACTGTCGAGTAGCATCAGGGGCTGTTTCACCCCATGTATGGGTGGAAAAATGCTAATATTTCCTATATATATGTATCTTTTAACACAGTTGTTTAGAAAGACCAATGGCCCCAACTAGGAATTGCTTCCTTCATAATTTCCCACAGATGATAAACTGAAAATATGTCCTTCCTCAAGCCTCACATCAAATATTCATACTTGATTTTATTCAGTGTCAGCCCATTTCTTATACAAAGGGAAGTCCTGCTTCAAAATATTTCCCCAACCTTTTTAAACATTGATTTTAGAGAGACAAAGGGAGGAGGAGGAGGAGGAGAAGGAGAAGAAGGAAGAAGGAAGAAGGAGAAGAAGGAAGAAGGAAGAAGGAGAAGGAGGAGGAGGAGGAAGAGGAGGAGGAGAAAGGAGGAGAAGGGAGGAGAAGGGAGAAGAAGGGAGAAGAAGAAGAGAGAGGGGGGTGTATTTATTCATTGTTCTACCTAGACATGTAGTTATTGGTCATTTCTCGTATGTGCCCTGACCCAGGCTCAACCTTGGTATTACAGGATGATGCTCTAACCGACTGAACTAACCAGCCAGGACCCAACCATACTTCTTACATGCCTGACTCCCATCCCTCTCCAGCTAATCCATAATCCTCTCTCACTTGGAGATGAAGTAATCTCTGAGAGGATTTCCCAATGAAGTGTATTTTCCAAAAATTAACAAAGCCAATCTTAGATAATAAGCCACCCTGTAGCTGAGAACAGCACCATTGTCCCAACTCACTCAGGAAGGTCCCTAGTGTCTCAGTTGGAATCACAGTACTATATTTCCAGGCTGCTGGGCATCTATCAGAACTCTGCTCTTACCCTGTATGCTAGACAGGAGTGGCCCTCAGAAAACAGGCCCTGGCCAGTTTGATCAGTGGAGAGAGTGTTCGTCTGGCATGTGAAAGTCCCAGGTTCAATCCTCAGTCAGGGCACACATGAAAAGCAACTATCTGGTTCTCTTTCCCTCCCTCTCCCCCTTCTCTCTTTCCCTCCCATAGTCAGTGGCTCGATTGGTTTGAGCATCAGCCCGATAGCTCAGTGGGTTCAAGTGTTGACCTCAGGTGCTGAGGATAGCTCGGCTAGTCTGAACGTGGACCTCAGACTGGAGTTGCTGGGTGGAATCTGGTCGGGGCACATAAAGGAATCTGTCTATCTCCCCTCTTCTCACTTAAAAAAAATCAAAAGTAAAAAATATAAAGATTTTCCCTATGAATCAAAGGCATATGAAATGAATCCTTAATTACTGAAGCATCTGATTCAAAATCTTACTGACTTGAGTGTACCATGAAAATTTCTAAGGTGAGTTCTCTCTTTTCTTTCCATATTGAAGAGCAGCTGTGCCCACCTCCAGCTGCTGCGAGCTCTCTCTTCTGCTTGCTGCCGCACTTGATGCCCAGCTTCTGGCCATACTCGTCACCGTACCAGACCAGCAGCTCACAGTCTGGCCTGATGACCCGGCAGGTTCGGTAGAAAATCTGCCTGCGATACTGAAAGGCCACCAGGTTCTGCTCTTCATCATCCCGGGCACAGTTCACATACCTGGGATTGGGGCAGGTGGAAGAAAAGAAACCCACAGGCGATGAGTTCCTACTACCTCTCAGATCCATGTCCATCTCTGCACCTGACACTGGGACTTTGATGTCGCCCACTCCCACAGTGCTCCCGGAGAACCTTCTGTGCAATGTCTGAGCCTGTCACAATGTCATACGACTTCCTATCTCCAGGTCCTGCTTACGGTGCTCATCCTGCCTAATACCATTTTCCAAAGCTAATTCTAGATGTAACCTCCACTCTGGCCATAGAACCCAGTGGCCTCTAGCTTCTCTAAAGTAACTCAGGTTCTGTTTTATATCACAGAACTTGCTACTTGATGTTGGACTCTGTGTCTAGATTAGTTCACATCATTCAATACGCAGCCCAAGTCCATCTTCTCTTGAGAGGCCTTTCTCCATCCTCCTCATATTTTATTTAGGTAGCATTCGATGCCTCACCCAGGGCCCATAAAAGCCTGGAGGTCTCCCACTGCCTCCACCGAAGTGAGAAGCAGGGAGGCAGAGACAGACTCCCGAATGCACTCAACAGGCACCCACCCGGCATGCCCACCAGGGGGCGATGCTCTGCCCATCTGGGGTGTTGCTCCGCTGCAACCAGAGCCATTCTAGTGCTTGAGATAGAGACAGAGGCCATGGAGCCGTCCTCAGTGCCAGGGCCAGCCTTGCTCCAACGGAGTCATGGCTGCAGGAGGGGAAGAGAGGGATAGAGATAGAGGGGGAAGGGTGGACAAACAGATGAGTGCTTCTGTGTTCCCTGGCCAGGAATTGAACCCAGGACTTTCATGGGCCGGGCCGATGATCTACCACTGAGCAAACCAGCCAGGACTTGGAGGTTTCTTTGTCTTAGCAAAATCATTAAGAGCAATAATAGCTTATTCACATTCTGTAGCCTCTGATAAGAGAGCCCCTTAGGGAAGTGGCCAATGATCACTGCTCTGCAGGCTTCAGAACTCAGTTGTAGTTAGAAGGGAGGCTGGGATAATTTGTTGCCCTCACAGGTTTAGGCCAGTGGTCAGCAAACTCATTAGTCAACAGAGCCAAATATAAACAGTACAGCAATTAAAATTTCTTTTTAGAGCCTAATTTTTTAAACTATATAGGTAGGTACATTCCTTATCGAGGTAGCGCCCACACGTGGTATTTGGTGGAAGAGCCACACTCAAGGGGCCAAAGAGCCGCATGTGGTTCACGAGCTGCAGTTCGCTGAGCACAGGTTTAGGCTATCCTTGGTTTAAGTATCCTGGCACTGGGCACGTCTCAAAAAATAGAAAAACTATAGTTAAATATTTCTAAAATCAATTTTTTCACTGTGTCTGCAATAACTCCTCCATAAGAAGATGGGTTATATGATCTGCTTAAATAATGACTATCTTCATCTAAACTCGAATATAGAAAGGGCTTAACTAATGTTCATTAGATAAATTACAGTGTAATCCAGGCTCTCAAAGTTTTTTTCCAGTGACTAAATTTTTTCTAGGATAAAGATTTATATTTTGAGTACACACGCTATATTTTTATTGCCTTTTTTCCTCTATATACCTCTTTCCTTGAAAGAGCACTGAACGGAGAAAAATGAGGATCAGAGGATTGAGGGAGACCACTGAGGGAGGATTGATGAGAAGGAAAGATGTATGGGCCTGAGAGGGATGAGTGTTCTCCGTGACTCCCAGAAACTTATTGACTTTACCTCATCCAGTTGGCCCAGGATTCATCTTCCCCATTCACATATTCATGGCAGTCTCTCCCTTTGGTGATCTGCATTTCAGGAAGAAAAAATAAAGGCTTTTTTTCGGGCGAGGAGGTAATAGAATTATTTTACCCTATACTGTCAACAAAGCTCTCTAAGCTTGCATACATTGCCACTCGTGACCACGTGATATTATCCTTACTCATCACATTTGAGTTGATCTGTCCACTCAGGGCTGGGAGGAGGCACTCCTTTGTGTCTGTACCACTTTGCTCTCACTTAACCTGTGATCCTCAGCAGGAGCTCCATGGTCTTCAAAGTCCACTCAGTACCCAGAGCTAACCATACTGTCTCCATCCATGTCCTAGTATGTAGAAAGGCAGGTCCCACCAAGCCATGGGAGAGATGTGGGAAGCCACAAGACAGGGGAAGAGGTAAATACTTCTCACCTGCCAGGAGTATCCATTGTTGCCTGTCTCTTCATCTTCTGTAACCTGGCCCTTATAAGGGCCAAAGTTCAGACCCACTGGCAGAGCAGATGCCTCGTTCCACACTCCAAGTCCAGCCTCAGGGATGCCCGATGGTCTGATTCTCAACCCAGGGGGCAGAGTGAGGGCTGCGTGGTTTGGATGCCCCTTATCCACTTCACTGTCTTTTACAAATGTAGGGGGCCCATGGATGTCACAACTGTCAATGAAGAAGTTCTGACACTTCTCACAATCTGGGGGTGAGAGCAACAGGGATTAGGGAAGGTATAGTGCATGTTCCTGGACATACAGAGCTTCAGAGAGAGCCCAGGCACCCACAACACTGAGCCTCAATTCTGTAGTGCAGGTCCCTAGGGGAACAGAATGCTCTAAGGGCCAAATGACAGATGAAATTATCGTATGAAGAGATAACATGCTTTGTGAGGGTCACTTACAGAGGTAGTTATCGTCCTGGGGCTCGCTGACCTCTTGGTACACATGGCCTTTTCTTTCTCGTAGGCTATACATCTTTACTTCAGTCTCCTTTCTCCTAAGTTCTAAGTTGGAGAAGAGTGAGTTTGGTGGAGTCTGGAGTGTTAGTCCCTATTTTGTCAGAAAACACAGTCTCCTTTCATTAAATGATCACCTGTCCTTCTATATACTCTGGTATTATCCTTTGTCAACTATTGGCTCAAAGAGCCTCTATAATACTAAGCCTCTACACTGACTACAGACGGCCAATGCAATTTTTGTTTCTAGATCTTCCCATTATGAGGTTTAACTTCTCAAATTTTAGTTATTCATAAAATATTTATTAAGGGCACAGTTATGTTAGGTATTGAGGAAAAGCCTGGTGTACAACACCAACAGCGTATGGTCACTATTATCAGAGATGTATTTATTGGACAACTTGTAAGTGTCAGTTCTTTTATATTGAAGTTAAGCCCTAGCCAGTGGCTCAGTGGATAGAGCATTGGCCCAGTGTATGTCCTGGGTTTGATTCCAGTCAGGGTACATAGGAGAAGCAACTATCTCCTTCTCCCCCTTCTATTCTTCTCCCCCTTCTCTCCTTCTTACTTTCCTGCAGCCAGCGGCTCAGTTGGTTTGAGCATTGGCCCTGGGTGCTGAGGATGGCTCGGTTAGCCAGAGCACCTCATCCTGAGGTGCTCAAAAACAGCTCAGTACTCAAGAATTGGGGTTGCCAGGTAGATCCTGGTAAGAGTGCATACGGGAGTCAGCCTCACTATCTCCCCTGGTCTTACCTAAGAAATAAACAAATACATACACAAATAAATAAATTGAATTGAATACTGTCAAAGAATTTATGCACGTATCTTTACCTTATACATTAGCATTAAAGAGCTCCGAGAATTTGTAAGATTTGCCCAAAGCTCCAGTGCTAAATTCACTCTCAGTTTATTAGAGCTTAAGTCCAGGCCTATCCAAAGTCCACCCCACATACCTAGGCCATACTTAGCCTTTCTAGAGGACTCAGAGGAAGTGAAATCTACAAACAATTTTCTCTTACCCAATTTTCATCTAGAGTGTTGTCCAGAGAGTCTTGCTTCTCCAGGATAGATTGTGATGCTGAGGACCCAGGTTTGAAACCCCATGGCTGCCAGCTTCAGTGCGGGCTAACCCGACTTTAGTGCGGGCTCACCAGCTTGAGCACAGCATGTCACCGGCTTGAATGTGGGATCATAGGCATGACCCCATGGTTGCTGGCTCAAGTTCAAGGTAACTAGCTTGAGCAAGGGGTCACTCACTGTGCTGTAGCCACTCAGTCAAGGCACAGATGAGAAAGCAATCAATGAACAACTAAGGAGCTGCAATGAAGAATTGATGCTTCTCATCTCTCTCCCTTTCAGCCAGTCTCTCTCTCTCTCTCATTAAAGTAAAAAAGAAAAAAATTGTCCCTTCATGTCAAAAATATAATAAAGTCACTTAACTGGACAGAAAGTCCATTTCTTTAACATAACACTTTCTCCTTTCTGTCTTTTTAAAAATTTTTTTTAAATTTATTTTATTTTATTTTATTTTATTCATTTTAGAGAGGAGACAGAGAGTGAGAGAGAGAGAGAGAGAAAGGGGGAGGAGCTGGAAGCATCAACTCCCACATGTGCCTTGACCAGACCAGTGCAGGGTTTTGAACTGGCGACCTCAGTGTTCCCAGGTCGTCGCTTCATCCACTGCGCCACCACAGGTCAGGCTAAAAATTTTTTAAAAATTGGCCTGACCTATGGTGGCAGAGTGGATAAAGCACTGACCTGGAACAGAGGTCACCAGTTTGTAACCCCAGGCTTGCCTGGTCAAGGCACATATAAGAAGCAACTACTACAAATTGATGCTTCCTGCTCCTGTCTGCCTCCCCCTTCTCTCTTTCTCTCTCTCTCTCTCTCTCTAAAATGAATATTTTTTTTAATTGAGTTTAGAGAGGAGGGAAGAAAGTGAGAGAGAAACATTGATTTGTTGTTCCACTCATTTATTTAGTGGTTATTTTTTCTTTTCTCTTTTTAGCTAGAGAGACAGACAGAAAGCATCAATTTATAGCTGCAGTACCTTAGTTGTTCATTGACTGCTTTCTCATACGTTCCTTGACCAGGGAACTCTAGTTGAGCCAGTGACCCCTTGCTCAAACCAGCAACCTTGGGCTCAAGCCAGCAACATCGGGGGTCATGTCTACAATCCCATGCTCAAGCCAGGGACCCTGCACTCAAGCCCGCAACCTTGGGGTTTGGAACCTGGGTCCTTATCATCCCAGGTTGATGCTCTATCCTTTGTGTTACCATGTGGTCATTCTTCAATGGTTGATTCTTATGGGCCCTGACTGGACATCAAACCTACAACCTTGGTGTATGGGGACAACTCTCTAATGAATTAAGCAACTTGTCCAGGGCTGCTTTCTGTCCTCTTGTTTCAGAGTGGCCCTGTCCAGTCTAATGGTACAGTGACCCCCTTGCCTCCTGTCCTTCTTATCCTTTCACCTTTACACATATAACCGTCCTTGTCCTTCCTTAATCATCAGAGTCTGGTCAGCACCAAACAGTCTTGGGAACAGAGCCTCAGGTCTGTGGACCACAGAAACCTTTAGGTCAAGTTAGAGATAACATCTGGACCTCAGCTGTGTTTCAGTGCTAGACCCATGAAAGTGGAAGGACCTTAGTGACCACACCCTCATGAAAGCAGACACACTGACCAGGCGGCTGACACAGGGCCTGATACAATGGTCCCTACCCTGGCCCACAACCCCAAATGCCTTAATCACCACGATTAATCTTTTCCTGTCTGCAATGTGGCGGGTGCTGCCCATGGAGCCCTGTCCTGGAGCGCTGCTCACTGACCAGACCTTCCTCCTCCTCTTGTGATGACAAGTGTTCTGAATGAGGTATTTCTTACCTGCTGTTATACTTTTATACCGCTCCTGCTCATGAACACATCTATAAATATGAGTAATTATTTACACATGGAAGCAGTGTAGCAAATCCCCCCATACTGCACAGTGCACTGTTTGCATCTCGCTTCTTTGCTAAACGCAAGCTCTGGCCCTCCTTAGCCGTTGAAACACCGGGGACCTGACCCCGAGTCGGTTTCTAAAGGGCAGCGCCGTGCCTGCGGCCCCCTCACCTCGTGGCCGCCTCGGAGTCCATTCTTCATGCGAGTCCTCAGTGTCCTCCGCCTGGGGTCTGGTGGCCTGCGGGTGGTGAACCATGAAAGCGGGCCAAGGGGCTCTGAGGCCTGGGGAGAAACAAAATCGTGGTCCCCAAAGCGAAGCGCTTGAAGGAGCAGCCCCAACACAGACCGGCCCGCATGCCTGGTTCCCACGCCCCGTCACCTTTGCACAGCATTGGTTCCTGGTTCACATTCCCGCGGTGTGCCCTCTGCCAGTTGCCCATGGCTGCCACCCTTCCTGGGAAGAGGCGCGGATGTCCTTGAAGGCGTCGGGGACCTGGGGGGAAACGCGGCCACGTGACCCCGCGCTTTGGCGGCGGCGAGAACCGCCCCTTGCCCGGTGGGGCCGGGCTGCCCCCAGCCCGCCGCCCCACGCTCACCTGAAGCGTGGCCCTCGCCCTGCCCGCTTTCTCTGCTTGACCCATGGGCGCGCGCGCACTGGACGTGAGGTGTCCCGAGCGGGGACACGTAGGGCCAGCCCAGGGACGCAAAGATGGGCCAAGCGGGGGACTCCAGCCAAGCAAGCGACTTGGGCTTTTAAGCCAGCGAACTTGGGGCTCAACCAGCGACCAAAGGGTCATGTCTGAGTCCGCACTCAAGCCGGATGAATTTATTACATTTCCTTGTTCAAGCGCGCTCTCTTTAGTTCCTCTATTCTACTCCCAAGTTTATTGAACATCGTTATGACTGTTAGCTTTGAATTCTTTATCTGTCCAATTACCCATCTCCATTTCATTAGGATATTTCTTTGGAGTTTTTTTCTTGTTCCTTCATTGGGGGTATATTCTTCTGTCTCTCTCTCTCTCTTTTTTTTTAATCGTTTTTGTTCCTTTGAGTTGAATGGAATAGTCATCTCACCCAGTCTTGAAAAAGTTGTCTTTTTACATTTGTGTTGAAGTTTCAGCCTTCCAGCTGTAGTTGGGTGAAGGTACATGCAGTGCCTGTCCTGTCACCTGGCCTGAAGGAGTGGTTCCGAATGGGCCGCCTGGGGTGTGTGAGCCTCCTTGCCTTTTAATCTGGGCAGGGCTGCCTGGTGTAAAAGGGGCTGCGTGGTGTGTGCTGAGTGTCCTGTTTTAATTATCTGCTGGCAGAGCATGGGCTGTGCTGGGTTACTCGATTGCTTTATTGTCTCTCCCCCCCCCCCCCCATTAGATCCACCCTTTGTCCTGGGGGGTAGCCTGGGTGCACACACAGCCTTAATTTGTTCATTCTTCACCTTCTCGGGGCTTGGCAGCCCTGTGCACATGCACGGCATTGCTCCCCTCACTCCACACTGGGCCGCAGGGCTTTGCTAGCTTTGTGCTTTCTTTGGGTAGAGCAGCCAGACCAGTGCGAGCAGCAGTGCCCCCCAATCCCTGCATTTTCTCTGATCCGGCAGTTCTGTGTGCAGACCGTAGCCCATTTGCCAGCTCCACAATTTCCAGGAGAGATAATGCCAGTAGTGACCCAGTATCTCTGCACTTTTGCTGGGTTGAATAGTCCTGCAGCTGGTACCAGTGTTTTGCTAGCTCTGCACTCTCTCTAGGTGGGGGAGCCCCACCTGCACAGGCAGCTCAGTGGGTGAAGTGTTGTCCTGCCATTCCTACCTGCTGGGTCGATATCTGGGAAGAGGAGCTCTCTTTATACAAGCTACGCTGCCCTCATGATCTGTTGTATCCAGCTCCAGGAGGGTGGCTGGGGATGTGCTGCAGCGCCCTGCGGTTGGCCACAGAGCCTGGATGGAGCTCCCGTCTTCTATCCACATGCCCAGGGGTTGTGAACAGTGGCGCTCACTGGTCTCTTTGGTCCTGAGCTGTTCCTTCACCTCCTGCAGAGCTCTCATGGTTCCTCAGCCTTCTCTATGGTCTCTCTCTCTCGCACATTTTGCAGAAGCTGTTTAGTTGCTTCTCAGTTGTCTTTCAGGAGGAATTGTGTTAAGCAAAGGGGAACACTGGATGGGTTTTTGGGAGGGTGCAAGCCCAGCGCCCACATATGCCACCATCTTGGACCCACGGGAGAGTTCTTAAATTAGGTCTGATATTGGCTGCTGCAACAGGCTTCTGCTCTGATACGCTCCTATTCCCCATATTCAAATGTCTGTACAATTTTTGAGACATTGGTTTTCCCTCTGACTTCAATTAGTTGTTGGATCCAGTAGTTTATGTTCACCTTGTTTAGCCTTTTTCTTCTGCGAGGATGGGTAGGATAACTGCCCAGCTTCTTACTTGTAGGGCCAGAAACCGGAAGTCTTGCATTAGTCGCTTTTTATGTCTTGGCTTCATGTTCCCTATATGCAAAATAAAGTGATCAGTTCACTCCGTGGTGCCTAAACTCTCCTCTAGCTCCAGCATTCTGTTCATTCCATAAGCACTGACTTGCATGAACGACAGTGCCCATTTGTGACATTTGCTACCATTCTACAGGTAGACCTGCAGGTGGACAAAGAGAGGCACATTTTTTGAGTCCTCCCTTGATTACGTTTATGAAATCCAGGAAGTTCACGAGTCCAAGAAATTCAACATTGTGGAGACAGTAAGTTCTGTGTATTCTTTAATACTCTAAAAATTATTTTCTGAATGCTTGGTAAATGCTGAGAACTTTTATTGTAAACTTGGGATCTCAAAGAATGTGAATGTGTATAATTGTGATGAATCTCTTTCTCCCCCATTTTTTCTCTCTAGTTATGATTTGTTTTTTTTTTCTTCCTCTCTTCTTCTTTCCCTCCCTGAATTTTTCTATCACCCTTCTTTTCATCTTGTTTTCCTTCCTGCCATGCTCTCATGAAGCCTTTGAAAGTGCCCACCATATACCAGGCACTGTGCTAGGAACTCATGTCCCTGCACTCAATGACTTCCCATTCTACTATTTTTACTTCTGGCTTTTTAACTTTTGAAATTTAAATCTCCTTAATTTATTGTTAAATATGATGTGCTTTGATTTGACAAGTATATTGAATTTTAACCGCTTTTTTATTATAAAAAATGTATTCTAAAAAAAATGTATTCTTATTGCAGAAATGGTAGAAAAGATTATAAGAAAAACTGAACAAATTTCCCATACAGAGATATTTACTGTTAATATTATGACATTTTCTTCCCATATTCTGTGTACCTGTTATATTTCTCTATATGTACCAGGTAGATTGGGTGTGTGTACATTTGTGTGCATAGGTGTGCATCGCACAGGAGCATCTCTCTGTCCATATGTGTCTGTTATTTGTGTATTTCTGTATATGTATACAAATGAGTATTTGTTCACTCATCCTATAAACACTTACTGTACTTCTATTATGTGCCGGACACTGTGCCTGACACGGGCTGCCTATAGTGAACGAAACAGACTCACTTGCTGTCTTTATGAATACTACGCTGTCATGGGTAGACAGGGGGAATGAAAAATATACATAAATAAAATAATTATAAGTTGTGACAAGCACTGGATTTGGCAGTGCACTGCCTTTGGTCCCATTTTTGATTGATCAAGGTGAGGTCCAGTATCTCAGCTTCTCAGAAGGCATAGCTGAGAGCTAAATCTTGGTCCTTCAGCAATGCATGTTCTCAGCTATAAAACTGAGAACATTTACAAGTGACAAAACAAAGACCCTGGGAGGTGTTCTGTGACCAAAAGAACCTAGCTTGTAAGTGGTGACCCAGGTTCAGGTAAATTCTGGATGCCCAAAGCTAAGGGGGTCTCTCAGTCTGGACTGCAGCCACGGCTCAAGAAAAAGTGCACGTTAGGAAAGGGGTCACTTTGTGCTAAACAATTAGAAATAGTGTTTATGCTCCTGACTGTCAAGAGCAAAGAAAAGACTTCTGGTGTTGTGTTGTCACCACAGCAGACTAGATTATTATTTTATTTTTTAATTACCTCAGGTTTTCTCTAGTACTTTTTTCCCCCCAAAAGACAACGGCTTGCTCTCACCAGAGAGCTCAGTAGGTTAGAGCATCACACCCATACACTAAGGTCATAGGTTTGATCCTGGGTCAGGGCACATACAGAAACAGATTGATGTTTCTGACTGTCTGTCTGTCTTCCCCCCTTCCTCTCTCTAACATTAATAATTATAAAAAAAAGAAAAAAATGACAATGGCTTTCTTTTGTTTTTATTGCAGCTTAAATTGTATAGAGAAATGAATTATCTTTTTCAAAATCTACCCCAAAAGGAAAAACACTGGTAAGGTTGTAAAGTACTGTATTTCCCCAAGTATAAGATGCCTCCATGTATAAGACACACCTTAATTTTGGGGCCCAATATTTGAGACAAAGATAACAAATGCGAATAAGCGGAAAATGCAAGTAATAAAATTACAACCACTGTATAAGATGAACCCAGATTTCAGACCTCAAATTTTTCAAAGAAAAGGTGAATCTTATACATGGAAAAATATGGTAATATTTAAGGGGATAATGAAGTAGCTAAAAGAAGAATTTCCAGTTTCTAAAATTTATTTTCTTTCTCATTACAAAGGTGACATTTTCCACTAAGATCCAAACTAAATATATACCTCAAAATGATTAGAACTTGAAAGCAAAGTTTTTAAAAGTAAATTTAAAATATTTCAGGTTTTATGTTCTCTGACATAAAAATGCAACTGATATTAAAGTCACCACAAAACAAGTAATGGACATAAAATACCTTGACAAGATTCTGGGGGAACTGAAATATTTCACTGAATAGTTTTAAGATTCAAGTCCTATAAACAAACTGATACAACATCTAGACCAGTAATTTTAACCTAAGTAGCCAGTGATCTAGATGTTAATTTATAGTTATTTAATTGTACAAAAATCTTATCTTTTCTTACTTATTGACTGTCAAAGGAAATATTATATACAATGAATTTGGTTTTTTTTAAGTGAGAGAGAGACAGGGAGATAAGAAGCATCAATTCTTTGTTGTGGCACCTTAGTTGTTCATTGATTGCTTTCTCATGTGTGGCTTGACCTGGGAGTTACAGCTGAGCCAGAGACCCCTTGCTCAAGCCAGAGACCCAACATTCAAGCTGGTGAGTCGCACTCAAGGTGGCGACCTTGGGGTTTCGAAACTGGGTCCTCAGCATCCCAGGTCTATGCTTTATACACTGCGCCACCGCCTGGTCAGGCTACAGTGAGTTTTTCTAAAAACACATTATGGGGGGAGGAAGGGAAAATATTTTCAAAAAGAACATGACTGAATATCAAGTTAGTTAAGAGGATGTATAAGGTTTAACTTATTCAGGGTGTCAAATCATAAGAATAGTATGTGTTGATGCTTTAACATGCTAAATACAGTCTCAAAATCAACATTATTCTCTTTATTTAAAAATTAAAGTCTAGCCTGACCTGTGGTGGTGCAGTGGATAAAGCGTCGACCTGGGAACACTGAGGTCGCCAGTTCAAAACCCTGCACTGGTCTGGTCAAGGCACATATGGGAGTTGATGCTTCCAGCTCCTCCCCCCTTTCTCCCTCTCTCTCTCTCTCTCTCTCTCTCTCTTTCTCTCTCTCACTCTGTGTCTCCTCTCTAAAATGAATAAAATAAAAAAAAAATTAAAAAAAAAAAGAGAAAAAAAAATTAAAGTCTAAATTTCCTTTATTTACATACTTAGAAGTAGTTTACTAAGTTGTAAAATACTCACTGTGAAAATGAAATAATCATATAAATGAAAGCACTTTAATGGTTTGCCCTTTATGAAGATAAGGTATTATAGCTTAAAGTAGTAGGGAGAATGAATTTTGGTACTTATCACCTCACAAACGGCTGAAGCTAGTGTTACCCTTTTTCCTTAGTTTATTGCTTGAAAGTGATGATATTCAATTATAATTTTAAGGGAGAAATATAGCATTTTATAATAGTGCATCCTAACATTTGTTACTAGAAATTTTATTTATATATACAATCTGTTTATTCCATGAGGAATTCAATCATAACCAAGTGTCTAAAAACAGCTGGTTTTATGTCTAACACTTCCAAAGATGAAACAACAGCATTTATTAAAGTAAAAACAGCTATTATCAGCTAGCATATCTAAGCAGTTAGCATTTTTGCCTTTCTTTTAAAATTCATGGATTCGCTTGACCAGGCAGTGGCGCAGTGGATAGAGTGTCAGACTGGGATGCGGAGGATCCAGGTTCAAGACCCCGAGGTCGCCAGTTTGAGTGCGGGCTCATCTGGTTTGAGCAAAGCTCACCAGCTTGGACCCAAGGTCACTGGCTATAGCAAGGGGTTGCTCGGTCTGCTGAAGGCCCACGGTCAAGGCACATGTGAGAAAGCAATCAATGAACAACTATGGTGTTGCAATGGCAACGAAAAACTAATGATTGATGCTTCTCATCTCTCTCCATTCCTGTCTGTCTGTCCCTATCTATCCCTCTTTCTGACTTTCTGTCTCTGTAAAAAAAAATAAATAAAAATAAAATAAAATTCATGGATTCAAGTCCAATGCAAAGAGTAAACGTCTTAGTGTAGGTAAAGTGTACAGCAATACAGGGAGACACCAAAGTTTTCCTACGTTTACAGATGCCTGTTAGTTTCAGAATGAATGTAAAAGTGCTAAGAGAAGAAAGAGTTGAGGTGGTGTGTACATAAGCCTTTTATGGTTCATTTTAGAAGAGAGAATTAAAATACTTTTTATTTCACTTTTAAAAACTCATCCAATTTAAAAGGAATGCCTAGAATCTTCTAAAAAGCAACCTTATGCTATCATCCCCTGCTATCATTACCTGAAATAAGTCGACTAAGTGCTTAATTCTACCCTGCTACCTTCTTCTGTTGTGACCCCATTAGAAAACTGACTGGCTTGTTCACTTGGGATAATAGTCTTTGCTGTGTGGGTTTATAAAGACAGATGAATCACCTGACAGGGGCTTTCTGGCTACCAGGCATTCAAAACACCTCCACTGGGTTGAATTTTATATTAAAAATTACTGTTCCTACTATTATTCTTATAATAAGTAAAAGTATTAATACATTAAATACTGTTACAAAGCAAAGCTTACTTGTTCCCCATATTTTTCTTAAAAATAGTCTGAGTAAAAAATATATCTATATATAAAATATAGACATTATATACATATATTATATATAAAATACATGATAAATATTTTAAAATACCCAGCAGCCTAAAAAGAAATTTGCCCTATCACCAGGAGGTGAAAAACACAACATGAATCTGACCAAGCTCTAGACACAACTTAGAGGATTCCAATTGACAGGAAATGCAGAACAGAGGGTCAAGGTAAAGTACACTATGGAGATACAGCTGGCAGTATCTAGACTGGGGGAAATCCCAGCAGTGCTGTACAACTTTCTGTGGTGATGAAAACGTCCCATAACCTGTGCTAATACAGTCACCACAGCACGTGTGGCTTCTGAGCACTAGACATGTGACCAGTGCACCTGGGAATGAAAATTTATAAATTGCCTCAAATTTTAATTAATTTTAACTTAAATATCCATTGTGGCTAGTGATGATGTTAGTGGACTCACAGCTCTGGACCAGGGGTCGGAAGACTAGACCTGGTGAGCTAAGAATGTTTCCTACATTTTTATAATATAAGTAATAATAAAATTAAACAGAAACCACAAAGTTATCCAGAAAGCCTAAATAAAACTACACAAAACTTAAAATATTTATTTTCTGGTCCATTAACAGAAAAAGTTTGCTGCCCGCTGTTCTAGATTGTTGGACAAATAACCCTGCTTCTTTAACAAATAAACAGACACGGGAAAGAGAAAGAGATGGAGGGAAAATGTATAGATTAAAAGAGCCTTAAAAGAATATTAGCCAATCAAAATGTGTGGATCTTATGTGAATCCTGATTTAAATATATGAACTTTAAAACAAAAGTGAGTTCCTGGCTGGATGACTTGGTCGGTTAGAGCACTGCCCCGATATGCAAAGGTTGCCAGTTTGATCCCCGGTCCGGGCATATACAGAAACAGATAGATGTTTCTGTCTCTCCCACCCTCCCTCTCTCTAAATTCAATCAATACATTTTTATTTATTTTAGAGAGGAGACACAGAGAGAGAGAGAGAGAGAGAGAGAAAGGGGGGAGGAGCTAGAAGCATCAACTCCCATATGTGCCTTGACCAGATCAGTGCAGGGTTTTGAATTGGCGACCTCAGTGTTCCCAGGTCGACGCTTTATCCACTGCACCACCACAGGTTAGGCCTCAATCAATAAATTTTTAAAAAGTGACATTTGTGAGACAAGTTGAAATCTGAATAGTGACTAGATACGTGATGACAAGGAACTACTAACTTTTAGATGTGATAATGACATGGTTTCTATTTTTAGGAAGAGCCATGTTTATTATTTTTTTTACATTATACTACATACATTATGCTATAATATTTACAGCATATTACAAGCAGATATTTACAGGTGAAATGATGGCTAGGAGTTGCTTCAAAATAACCTGGAGCAAGTGGAAGAAGTGTGGATGGAGCAGAATTCGCCATGGGTTGTTGAGTCAGACTCATCACATTCTTCTGTCTACTGTCTATTTGAAATTCTCTGTGATAAAATGCTAAACAGAATACACAAGACATTTTCTCTGGCAAGTTCTGTGTTAGAAGAAGCACCTGTACCAGTCACCTGAGAGGGAAGAGAGTTTGCAAGTCAAAATGCAAACACCTTGGGCTTCCCTTGTGGGGATGGCCACTAGGGACGTGCATTTTCAACAACCCCCCAGGGGATTCTTATGTTCACTAAAATCGGAAAAAACACTGATCAGAATAGAATGAATACTTTGTAAAATTAGCCAATCACTTCTGAATGGATTTGTTTTGTGTTAAGATTTTACACTATTAATCTTGAAGCAAACCAGTTTCTTAGTCTCTCACTGCAGGAATGATTTAAGTATCCCTGTGCAACTCATTCCATGGGAACACTTCCGGAGTCCCTGCTATTTGACACACGTCGGCTACATGTGCTAAGGAGCTCCGTCTCAAGGAATGCAGTAAACCTTTAAAATAGGCATTATCACCTCTATTTTATATCCAAGGAAAGTGGGACTCAGAAATCCGAGTAATTTGCCCCAATTTTCTAATCTGTTAAAGATACAAGACCTGATCACGTCTTTTCGTTCTAAAGCCTACGTATACTTTTCACCATGCTGTTAAGAAAGAGCCTGTTCGCAGTATTCCAGGGCAGTTTCCCACAGTCAACTGGTTACAGCACACGGGTTTCGCAGCCAGAGATTCAGATACAAGCACCAGCTCCTCCGTTTGTCGGCTTCCTCTTCCCTTCTTTCTAAAGTAGAGGTAAAAATGACCTTCCACACAGGGGATTAAATTGTAACATGCGCATAAAGTGTGCGACATATTTTGAGTGCTTCATAAATGTTAGATGCTCTCATTATTATTTCAGGATTGCCTAATTTTGAGAATTTATATTACAGAAACTGGGATGGAATTTCAGAGGTTACATGTTCAGATTCCATCTCCAGGCATATCTAGCCCTAAAACACATATCAAAACGCAGAAGTTCCGCCTGACCTGTGGTGCAGTGAATCAAGCGTCCACCTGGAACGCTGAGGTCGCTGGTTCAAAACCCTGGGCTTGCCCGGTCAAGGCACATATGGGAGTTGATGCTTCCTGCTCCTCCCCCTTCTCTCCCTCTCTCTGTCTCTCTTCCCTAAACTGAATAACTAAATTTAAAAAAAACCCCAAAAAACAGAAGTTCCCAAGTCTCTTGGAATTTAATTCTTGTTATTGCCAAAAAGTTTTTACCTATAATTAGCTGAACTTTGTTGCTGTGATTAAAACACCTGCCCTGTGCCCCAATCTCATTTTGTCTGTAGAGAAGATGGAGAACAAGCAGAGAGGGTCTTTCTTTCTTCTAATAATCTGACGTACCCCAACTGGGTCAAGCCTTCTATTCGTCATACCAAGAACTCTAAGCTAACATTAAAAAAAATTAGTGCAGCCTGACCAGGCGGTGGCGCAGTGGATACAGCGTTGGACTGGGATGCGGAAGACCTACGCTCGAGACCCTGAGGTCACCAGCTTGAGCGCGGGCCCATCTGGCTTGAGCAAAAAGCTCGCCAGCTTGGACCCAAGGTCACTGGCTCAAGCAAGGGGTGGCTCAGTCTGCTGAAGGCCCGCGGTCAAGGCACATGTGAGAAAGCAATCAATGAACAACTATGGTGTCGCAACGGCAATGAAAAACTAATGATGGATGCTTCTCACCTCTCTCCGTTCCTATATGTCTGTCCTTATCTATCCCTCTCTCTGACTCTGTCCCTGTAAAAAAAAAAAATTAAAAAAAAGTGCAGCACTATGTAATGACCACATAGTGGTCAAGGACTGGACCCAGGAGTCAGCCCACCTGACAGATAGGGTTTGAATCCCAGCTGTCATTTTCAGCTGCATAACTTGAAGAATTTATGGGAATTTATTTTCCTTTTCTGTGAAATATGAAGTCTAACTCACAGCATTGTTGTGAAAATTAAACAAGTGAACACAGAATGAGTACCTAAGAACGTGTGCCTGACATATTAACTGCATAATGTCAGCTGTTGTTATTACATTGTTTTCTGGATTAGCTACATCCAACACTCTATTAAAGTCTGTGGCCAAAACCAGGAAAGGCAGGTACTCTATTAAGACTGATGCTACTTTCATGACCACCTGTCCTCGCCGCACCCCACCCCTTCACTGCAGAAACTAATTTTGTGGGTTTCCAAGTACAGAGGAGCTGCTCGAGTCCTCGATTTCACCTAGTAAGCTTTCCCTGTCCTATTTCCCATCAAGACACTGGACTTTCTGTGGCATCTTTTTCCTCTGCTTTCAAGAAACCAGCTCAGCGGATTCTACATGAACCAAAGCTGATGTTTGAAACCTTGTTCATGCCCTTGAAATCACCAACCTATAAGTACCAGAAACTATTAACTTTCTCTGAATGTTGGGCCGAGGCCTCCAAGAGTACTTCTAGCTTCTATTTCCTGTATTTTAAGGTGTAATTTATATACTCGATTATCATTTAATCCTCCCAACGAAAGAGAAAGTACCATCACCGTCAGGAAAGTGACAGGAGTCAAGTCACTGAACCTGAGGATTACATTTGTACTTCAAGGGTGGGGAAGGATTCCGACCCGGACAGGTCCAATTTCCACCATAGGCAACCCGAACACTGTCTTTGAAGGAATCCAGGAAACAGCTTGTTTTCTAATACCTTCATCCGTGCCTGATGCGCAGGGAACATCGGCGGTTCTCTCCAGCAGTCCTGAAAGAACCTGCCGCCGGGACGCGAGGACCGGGGCTGTCGCCGCGGTCGGTCGGTGGCTGCGAGCGTGGCCGCGTCGCTTCCCCGGGTCTGAGACCGACCCGGCAGGGAGAGATGCGGGCCGGGCCTCCCTCCGTCCCCCGGGGGCGCAGCGAGGAGGCCGGCTCACCGGCCTGTCCTGCAGCCGCGCCTCCCGCATCAGGAAGGGCTCCGAGCCGCGGCCCGTGCAGAAGGGAGCGCCCGCTGCAGGCCCGGAGTCGGGATCCGAAAGCCTCGCCGCCATGGCCGCCTCGGCGTCACGTGATCGCGGCTGCGCGCGCGCACCGCGGGGGATCACGTGGTCACGGATGCGCGCGGCCCCGCGTCTCTCGGGGTCACGTGGCCGCTGGCGCGCACGGCCCGGGGCTCGGCGCCCTGTGATCGCGGGCGCGCGCGGCCCCGCGCTCGTGGAGGCGGCCGCGCGGGTTGAGACGCCCGTGGCTGTTAGAAGCCAGCGGGGCGGAGTCCCTGAGGGTGACGTCATCGGGGAGGGGCCTTTGCGAGTCACCTAGAAACTCCTTGATCAGGCATCGGGAGCGATTGGAATCACAGATGGAAGGGGGGAATTGATCCGCTTGAGGAAGTTGATGCCCAGTGAGGCCAAGGGACGGAGAGTTACTGGCGCGGGTGGGGCAGGAACGTAGACGTCCGAGTCCCTGGTACCAGGAGCTCCTCCGTTCCTCCCGGTGTCCTCTCCTCCAGCCCTCGCCGCCACTGTCCTGCCACGCGGAGCCGTGCTCTGTCTTCCCCGACAACTGGCCAGAGCCGGGACGCGCAGGCGGAGAGCGGGAACCCCACTCTTCCACCGAGTGTCTCGCTGCTCCTGAGCAGATCACAGTCCTTGCATTACTTATTTACCAATCAAGGTAATGAATGCAGGATCTAGTTTGAGCTACCTGATTTGATGGGATCTGTTAACAGTATTGGAAAGGGTTTTTTGTTTTTTTTTTTTAACTCTGAATTTTAAATTGGCAATGAAAATATTTCTTTGAAAGAATAGAATCCATATTACAAAAGGAGCACCATTTGTTGTAGATTGGTTAAATGTGATTTCCAATCCATTTGGTTAGGACAGGTTGTTTTGTGTAAGGTGCCAAAAGCTACAGAATTAATATTAATATTTTAGGAAGTTTAAAGAACATTTTATTAATTTCGGCTAGGCGTGCAGAAAGATTTTGTAAGTGTGATTTCTATGCTTGTGGGATTAGCGTCAAAACTAAGATGACCAAGATGGCATTGTGTTGTAAATGCGGAAAGAGGAAGGAGACTTGGATTCCCTGACCTTCCCCAGACCTATAGGGGAATGGTCAATGGCTAGCCAGGTGTAGGAAGAAAAGAATTAAATCTTTTCTTGGGCTAATGGACCATTTGCAGGCATTTGCTTCCATAGAAACCACCCTTCCCCTCCTGAAAGCATGTAGTTAATGTATGTATTTCTAAACAAAATGTATAAACTTATGCCGTGATGTCAGGTTTTTCCCCTCCCATGTATAATTAAAAGTATATAAACAGCCCCTGGACTGTTTTTGGGGCTGCACAATTTGGGTCGGTTGCCCTCTGTCAGCCATATGCAGCCGGCATATTTAATAAATTTCCTCCTTTAATAAAACTTTTCAAAAACATATTTGCACTATGTGCCTCTACGAACACCCGCGGATTTGTGGATTTAGTTACTTTATGACAGTTTCAATCCACTTGTTGATGACAATATAAAAATAGTTGATTTCAGTAAAGTTGTTTAGCTGTAAGGGTAAAGTCAGTCGTGTCAGGATGTCATCTCATCTGTCGTCTTTGACACGCACTAAGCTTAGCTGGTGAGGGGATCGCAATGGGGTACATCCCTGAGAACATGTGGAGAAGCAACTGTGGCAGGGGGTATTTATACTATAAATATAGCGGACGCTTGAAGAACGGGGGGGGACTAGGGGCACCGACCCCTGCACAATGGAAAATCTGTATATAACTTTTGACTCCCCCCAAACTTAACTACAGTTGGCTCTTTGCATCTGAAGAAGAACCATTGATCCCTACAGATGTTCAGCATATCCAGCTGAGTTTTGCTATTTGGATATTGTGTATTCAACATGGAGGGAGTTGGAAGCAGACAGGAGCAATTTTAGAACTGATACACTTTTAAGTGAGATGTTTTAGGAATTCAGGGCAAGATCATTTGCTTCGAGATAGATCTCTTCCTATTTTGGTATGATTGGCAATTTTCTTAGTTCTTAAAAGATTTTATGTATATTTGATATGAATATGCAAATGATTTAGATTGTGAGGTCCTTGAGCAAGGGATGACCTCATTCATTGGGGCCTCCCTAGAGAGCACACTGGCTTGCCTATGGAAGGCTCTCAGTAAATGTATGCTGCATTGAATGGAATGTAACCAAACAGAAGGTCACTCACTAAAGAAATCCCCTCAATTAGGAGGAGTTACTATAACCCCCACATCAGTTGGGGCCTTGATGATCTAGTTATGGGGACAAGGGAGGGCATTTAAGGGGAAAGGAGGATCCCAAAGATAAACTTCTTTACAATGTTTTTTCTTTTTTTTTTTTACAGGGACAGAGAGAGAGTCAGAGAGAGGGATAGATAGATAGGGACAGACAGGAACAGAGAGAGGTAAGAAGCATCAATCATTAGTTTTTCGTTGCCGTTGCGACCCCTTAGTTGTTCATTGATTGCTTTCTCATATGTGCCTTGGCCGTGGGACCTCAGCAGACCAAGCAACCCCTTGCTGGAGCCAGAGACCTTGGGTCCAAGCTAGAGAGCTTTTGCTCAAGCCAGATGGGCCCGCGCTCAAGCTGGCGAGCTCGGAGTCTTGAACCTGGGTCTTCCACATCCCAGTCCGATGCTCTATCCACTGCGTCACCACCTGGTCAGGCAAACTTCTTCACATTTTTGCAGCTGAGCAGGGTTGCTGGTGAGCCAGGGCCCCTTCCTCTCCAGAGATCATTGCTGTGTACCAACCATTCATGCCCGCTTCTCTGGATGCCCATTCTTTCCCTCTTCCCAGCCCAGGCCTTTGCTTATACTGTCCCCTTTGTTTAGAGCCCTCTGCTCTTCCATTGCTTCCATTTAAAGCTAAGCTCAGTGCCACGTCTTATATAATGCCTTCTCTCGCCTTTCCTTTAACTGTTTACTTACCTAGTATTCTGTACCTTTATCGCTTATTTATGCATTCATAAATATCTACTGAGGCCATGGCAATGTGTCAGTTAATATGACAAAGTCGCAGCCTTTGGGAGACTTTCAGTGTCACGAGAGGCAATGGTGGTGGTGCTGGGTTGCTCAAAGACACATAGACGGATGACAGTACAAAGTGCTCTTGGGAAGGAAAGGAATGCAGCTGGGTTGGGCATAGAGCAGGGACTTGGTAAATAAGGTTGAATAAGTGGACTTATTCTGAAGTCAATGAGCATTTGCCATTATTTTGTCTTCTCATCTTCCTTGGAGCATCTTTGCCCAGAAGGGCCATTATCCACCTTCTGAGGCCCACCTTCCTGAGGTAGTAGACATCAAGCACCATGGCTGTTGGATGAACTCCTGCTCATACAATCCAGCATAGTAACTTGTCAAGAGAATGATTTTATACATTTTTTAGAATTCCGTTCAATTGTGGCATTATGGTAAAGCCACAGATAAAGATACAAATATCTTCAAACATATACAATCCAACCAAGTCAGTGTAGATAGTGAAAGAAAGAATGAACATATTTTTATGGCTGCAACTGCAAAAGCAATTTGGGAGAAAGCTATTGGTCACATTCTGATTAAACCACTTACATGCACACAGTAATCACTTTGAATGGTCCTTCTTTGAACATGCGATCAAGAAAGAGAAAATTGTCTGACCAGGCGGTGGCGTAGTGGATAGAGAATCGGACTGGGATGTGGAGGACCCAGGTTTGAAATACTGAGGTCGCCAGCTTGAGCACGGGCTCATCTGGCTTGAGCAAAAAGCTCACCAGCTTGGACCCAAGGTCGCTGGCTCGAGCTAGGGGTGGCTCGGTCTGCTGAAGGCTTGCGGTCAAGGCACATATGAGAAAGCAATCAATGAACAACTAAGGTGTCACAATGAAAAACTGATGATTAATGCTTCTCATCTCTCTCCATTCCTATCTATCTCTCCCTATCTATCCCCCCCTCTCTCTGTCCCTGTAAAAAAAAAAAAGTTATTTATTCATTAGTGTTTGTATCACTGTAGTTTTAATGTAGCATCAAAATTTAAAAGAAGCAATTTTCATGTTTTAATCTAGAGAGACAATTCAATTGCTTTAGTTATGCAGTGTATGAAATTTTTTTGATGTATA
Organism: Rhynchonycteris naso; assembly: GCA_037038555.1. Classification (NCBI taxonomy): domain Eukaryota; kingdom Metazoa; phylum Chordata; class Mammalia; order Chiroptera; family Emballonuridae; genus Rhynchonycteris; species Rhynchonycteris naso. Next base: position 135,928 of record CM073000.1, on the reverse strand, counting down.
GAGTCTAGTATAGCTACTGCTTTTCGCAAAAAAAGTGCCATGTATTTAAGGCATATTTTGAAACGCTAGGGTATTTTATTTTATTTATTTAAATATACTTTGAGCTCATAAAACCATATTTGTATTTGATAGACCCATATAATGTTCCAATTGGAAAAGAGTATGGAAATTATTTCTTCGATACATTTGCTGACTGAATCTACAACTGAATCTACAATTTTCTTCCATTTACTTGAATGAACTATATTGCCTAAATAAAATAAAGCCAGTCTCTCCTTGCAATTATGTTCACCTCATTCAGACTACTGTTTTAATATTCCTTTACTTTGTCCCATTTTGTATGTATATTTATTGTGAATTATTTTTTCTTTAGAGACTTACTATTACGTATCTATTTCTTAGTCTGAAGGAAGTCCTCCAAATGCCCAAAACTAGCTGGGATACTCATATTTGTATTTCCCTCTTTCATTTTCCTGTAAGCCTTTCTTCTTTCTAGTTGATGGTTATTTATGTTACCTGTTTTTTTCAGTACTAAATGAAAAAAATCACCTTAAAACTCAATCAGATGGGATTCACAAATAAACAAACCCAGCCAAGGGAAGGATTTTGTTTTCTCAGAAACAGAATATTGTGCTTATTGTAAATGGTACTCGACAGAATAGAATCTAACGGTTTTATTAGAATGTGGGTGTATTCAGTCACTCTTCTCCCATTGTTGGCATGAAGAGCCGAGAGTGGAGGTGGAACAGGCAAACTTACTTCATTATGTGTTCTTTTCTATTTTTCTTTCTGTGGAAGGGTGGTAATTTTCTGCTGCCTGTGAACGTTTTTCACTGTTTTGAAAAGTAGATTTTAACCTACTTGAAAAGCTCTTCCTGTTAGACATCTACACACAATCAGGCTTGTTGTCCAACAATTTTCTTATTAAAAGTTTGAAATTTAATGATTTAGAATATGCTATTTATATTTAATGATTTAAGTCTCTATAATGGTATGAATTATCATTGGCTAAACAGAAAACCGCAAAATAAAAGCATGCAACTCGCAGCAGCAGCTTAGGCCAGGGTCCCCAACTTTTTACACAGGGGCCAGTTCATTGTCCTCAGACCATTGGAGGGCCGGACTATAAAAAAAACTATGAACAGGGGGGAATCAAGATGGCGATGGAGTAGGTGGACATACCAACTTCCAACTCCCAGAACCAAAGTGGATTATAACTCAATTTTAAGAACCATCATCTGGATGGACCAACTTTGAACTAAACTAAGTGGACTCTTCAACCAAGGAACACTGCAGAGGCCACATAGAGACCGGTAGGAATAGTGAAAATGCGAAGAGGGCTGCCCAGCTCCCCGGAGCAAACGGCAGCCCGGAGAGACCCGCGGGGTGGGAGGAGAGTTTGGCGGAGAGGGAGGGACCTGGGTCCCAGGAACCAAACCCCAGCCTGCAGTCCCAGAGCCTAGAAGAGGCGTATGGACAGTATTGAGAGGTGAAGCAAGTGAGGATACTGTTTGTGAAAAAGAGAGAGTTTTCTCAGACCCAAGAATCTTTTCAAAGGGACAGCGCAGAAACCCTCTCTCACAACCACGCACCCGGGGCTCCGGGGAACGGGGACAGAGGAGAGGAACAGAGCAGCGGGAACAGAGAGTGTGGACTGAAGGCACGAGAACACTCTGAGGGACAGCCACCCCGACCCCTGGGCTAAGTCATTTCCCTAATCGAAAACAAATATTTCTCCTGGAACTAGCAACACCAGCAAAGGGAGACAGGACACTAGCCAAACAAGCTCTCCCGCGGCAATTAGAGCAGAGCTGCTTAGAGGGAGGGAGCTCCCAAACCTATAGTGTGGAGACTTAAGACACTGCTATCTCTCTGAGCGTTGCTAAAGGGATGTTGGCGGCAGGACGCTGAAATGCCATCCTGTCGGCGTGGGCGGAGGCACAACCGACAGCTGCGGGCCGCCTGTTACCCCACTTGTGGGGAAAAATACGGGCAGAGATCGGCTCTGCAACTCTGCGCAAGCCGGCCCTGACCACGGGGACAGGGCTAGGACCAGGGACGGGTGAGGGGCTCGAGGCTGAGTTCACGCTGCCAACCCCGCCTGGAGGGAGAAACCGCGGTGGGTTGAAATCCTTTGTGCGCGCGACCTGGATTTGGCGGCTGAGCTCACGCTACTAGCCCCGCCCGGCGCGCGAGCGGCTTCTGCGGCTGAGCTCACGCTACTGGCCCCGCCTGGCTAGAGAAATCCCGGTGGATGGCCACCCTACGTGCGCGAGCTGGCGCCAAACGTGGGAGCTTGGTAGAGTCCTGATCGATTGGAAGCTAGCAGCTGAGCTAACGCCAGCAAACACGCCCAGCCCAATAAACCGCAGTTTGCGACCCTACGCGGGAGGGCCCCGGCCTCGAGGGCGGGGCTAAATTCTGGACGGGCAAAGGCTCACAGCTGAGAGCACGTCAAAAGCCCCCCCCAACCCGCAAAACTGTGGCGAGCAGGCTCTGACTGTGGGGGCTGGGCGTAAATCTTCTGGAAACGGGCTGGTCCCGTAGCTGAGCAAGGGTGCTCACCTCTGCTCTAGGTACTAAGGCTTGTGGCTTGAGCGACAGCCCCTCCCGTGGAGGAGAGGTGGAAATCATAGCAACAGCCGCAGTAGGCTGTCGTTGGCAACGCCCATACCTAACCACCCTAGGCAACAGCAGAGGGGGTGGCAGGCCTGCAGACAGACCACACCTAGAGAACACAAAGGGAACACCTACTGGACTCCAGTGCCCACAACTTGCCTATACACAGATAAAATGGGCAGGCAGAGGAATGTAAACCAAATGAATCAAGAGAAATCCCCAGAGGAAGACCTGAATGAACCAGATATAACGAAACTACCAGAAGCAGAATTTAGAATAATGATAGTTAGGATGTTCAAAGAAATTAGAGCAACAATGGATAGTCACTATGAACACTTAAATAAAGAGATAACAAGTATAAAGAACGAAATTGAAATAATAAAAAAGAATCAGACAGAAATGACAAATACAGTATCAGAACTGAAGACCACAATGGAAGGTATTAAAAGCAGGATGGATCATGCTGAGGATCGAATCAGCGAGTTAGAAGACACAATAAACAAAGGCACAGAAGCAGAGAAGAAAAAGGAAAAGAGACTCAAAAAATGTGAGGAAACTCTAAGGGAGCTTTGTGACAACATGAAGAGAAAGAACATTTGCATCATAGGGGTGCCTGAAGAAGAGGAAAGAGGACAGGAAATAGAAACTGTGTTCAATCAAATCATAGCAGAAAACTTCCCTAAATTAAGGCTGGGAAAAATTCCACACGTTCAAGAAGCACACAGAACTCCATTAAAGAGAAACCAAAAAGATCTACACCAAGACACATCATAGTTAAAATACCAAAGCTAATGGATAAAGAAAAAATCTTAAAAGCTGCTAGAGAAAAAAAGGCTATCACCTACAAAGGAGCCCCCATAAGGATGACATCGGACTTCTCAACAGAAACACTTGGGGCCAGAAGGGAATGGCAAGATATAATCAAAGTAATGCAGAACAAGAACCTACAACCAAGACTACTTTATCCAGCAAGGCTAACGTTTAAAATTGAAGGAGAAATAAAGAGCTTTCCAGACAAAGACAGACTCAAGGAATTCATTAAAACCAAACCAATTCTGCAAGAGATACTACGGGGCCTGTTGTGAACAGTTCAAAGGGAGGAAAGAATATAGCAAAAGAAGAATACAGCTTTAAAGAATAAAATGGCAATAAACAACTACGTATCAATAATAACCTTAAATGTAAATGGATTAAATGATCCAATCAAAAGACATAGGGTAGCTGCGTGGATAAAGAAACAGGACCCATACATATGCTGTCTACAAGAGACACACCTTAAAACAAAAGATACACATAGCCTGAAGGTAAAAGGATGGAAAAAAATATTTCATGCAAATGGAAATGAAAAAAAAGCCGGGGTAGCAGTACTTATAGCTGACAAAGACTGTAGTAAGAGATAAAGAAGGACACTACATAATGATAAAGGGAACAATTCAACAGGAAGATATAACTATTATAAATATCTACGCACCAAATATAGGAGCCCCGACATACATAAAGCATACTTTGATGGACATTAAGGGCGAGATTAACAGCAATACTATCATAGTAGGGGATTTCAATACCCCACTAACAACACTGGATAGATCCTCAAGAAAGAAAATCAATAAAGAAACAGCAGACTTAAAGGATACACTAGATCAACTTGATTTAATAGATATCTTCAGAACTTTTCATCCTAAAGCAGTAGAATATACATTCTTCTCAAGCGCTCACGGTACGTTTTCTAGGATAGACCACATGTTAGGACACAAAAATGATCTCAATAAATTTAAGAAGATTGAAATCATATCAAGCATTTTCTCTGATCACAATGCCATGAAACGAGAAATTAACCACAAAAGAAAAACTGAAAAATACTCAAACACTTGGAAACTAAATAGCATGATATTAAATAATGAGTGGATTAACAATGAGATCAAAGATGAAATAAAAAAGTTTCTAGAAACAAATGATAATGAGCATACATCAACTCAAAATTTATGGGACACAGCAAAAGCAGTACTGAGAGGGAAGTTCATTGCACTACAGGCATATCATAGGGAGCTAGAAAAAGCTCAAATAAGCAACCTGATCCTGCAGCTAAAAGATCTAGAAAAACAACAACAAATAAAAACCAGGACAAGTAGAAGGAAGGAAATAATAAAGATCAGAGCAGAAATAAATGACATAGAGGCTAAGGAAACAATACAGAGGATCAATGAAACAAGAAGCTGGTTCTTTGAAAAGGTAAACAAGATTGATGAAGCTTTAACTAGACTCACCAAGAAAAAAAGAGAGAGGACTCAAATAAATAGAATTAAAAAGGACAGTGGAGAAATAACAACTGATACAATAGAAATACAAAGCATTGTCAGAAAATATTATGAAGAACTCTATGCCAAAAAATTAGACAATCTAGATGAAATGGACAAATTTCTTGAATCATATAAACTTCCAAAAATCAATCTGGAAGAATCAGAACACCTAAACAGACCAATTACAACAAATGAGATCGAAACAGTTATCAAAAAATTCCCAAAAAAGAAAAGTCCTGGGCCTGATGGCTTCACAAGTGAATATTATCAAAAATTCAAAGAAGAACTAACTCCTATCCTCCTCAAGCTATTTCAAAAAATTCAAGAGGAAGGAAGACTTCCAAACTCCTTTTATGAGGCGAGCATAATTCTGATCCTCAAACCGGGCAAAGACAACACAAAGAAGGAAAATTATAGGCCTATATCCCTGATGAATTTAGATGCTAAAATTCTCAACAAAATATTAGCCAACCGGATCCAGCAATATATGAAAAAAATCATACACCATGATCAAGTGGGATTTATTCTGGAGAGGCAAGGCTGGTTTAATATTCGCAAATCAATCAATGTGATTGATCACATAAACAAAAGGAAGGACAAAAATCACATGATAATTTCAATAGATGCAGAAAAGGCATTTGATAAAATCCAGCACCCATTCATGCTCAAAACTCTCAGTAAAGTGGGAATACAGGGATCATTCCTTAACATGATAAAGGCCATCTACGACAAACCCACAGCAAACATCATACTAAATGGACAAAAATTAAAAGCAATCCCCTTAAGATCAGGAACCAGGCAGGGTTGCCCACTTTCACCACTCTTATTCAACATAGTTCTGGAAGTCCTAGCTATAGCAATCAAACAAGAAGAAGAAATAAAAGGCATCCAAATTGGAAAAGAAGAAGTAAAGCTGTCACTATTTGCAGATGATATGATATTGTATATAGAAAACCCTAAAGTCTCAGTCAAAAAACTACTGGACCTTATAAATGAATTCAGCAAGGTGGCAGGATATAAAATTAATACGCAGAAATCAGAGGCATTTCTATATACAAACAATGAACTGTCAGCAAAAGAACTTAAGGAAACAATCCCCTTCACTATTGCAACCAAAAAAATAAAATACCTAGGAGTAAATTTAACCAAGGAGGTTAAGGACTTGTACTCAGAAAATTATAAAACATTGATAAAGGAAATCAAGGAAGATACAAACAAGTGGAAGCATATACCGTGCTCATGGCTAGGAAGAATAAACATCATTAAAATGTCTATACTACCCAAAGCAATTTATAAATTCAATGCAATACCAATTAAAATACCAATGACATACTTCAAAGATATAGAAAACATATTCCAAAAATTTATATGGAACCAAAAAAGAACACGAATAGCCTCAGCAATCCTAAAAAGAAAAAATAAAGCAGGAGGTATCACTCTTCCAGATATCAAGGTTTACTATAAGGCCATTATACTCAAGACAGCCTGGTACTGGCATAAGAACAGGCACATAGATCAATGGAACAGAACAGAGGACCCAGAAATAAACCCACAGCTTTATGGACAACTGATATTTGACAAAGGAGGAAAGAACATACAATGGAGTAAAGACAGCCTCTTTAACAAATGGTGTTGGGAAAATTGGACATCTACCTGCAAAAAAATGAAACTAGACCATCAACTTACACCATTCACAAAAACAAACTCAAAATGGATAAAAGACTTAAATGTAAGCCGTGAAACCATAAGCATCTTAGAAGAAAACATAGGCAGCAAGCTCTCCGACATCTGTAGCAGCAGTATATTTGCCGATTTATCTCCACGGGCAAATGAAATAAAAGACAAGATAAACAAATGGGACTATATCAAACTAAAAAGTTTTTGCGCAGCTAAAGACAATAGGAACAGAATAAAAAGACAAACCACACAATGGGAGAACATGTTCGACAGCACATCTGATAAGGGGTTAATAACTAAAACTTATAAAGAACTTATAAAACTCAACACCAGGAAGACAAACAACCCAATCAAAAAATGGGCAAAAGAAATGAATAGAAATTTCTCCAAAGAGGACATACAGATGGCCAATAGGCATATGAAAAAATGCTCAACGTCACTAATCATTAGAGAAATGCAAATTAAAACCACAATGAGATATCACCTCACACCAGTCAGAATGCCACTCATCAGCAAAACAACACAGAATAAGTGCTGGCGAGGATGTGGAGAAAAGGGAACCCTTCTGCACTGCTGGTGGGAATGCAGACTGGTGCAGCCACTGTGGAAAACAGTTTGGAGATTCCTCAGAAAATTAAAAATCGAACTGCCTTTTGATCCAGCTATTCCACTTATAGGAATATACCCTAAGAACACCATAGCACTGTTCGAAAAGAAGAAATGCGCCCCCATGTTCGTGGCAGCATTGTTCACAATAGCGAAGATCTGGAACCAGCCCAAGTGTCCGTCAGAAGACGAGTGGATTAGAAAGCTTTGGTACATATATACTATGGAATACTACTCAGCCATAAGAAACGATGACATCGGATCATTTATAACAAAATGGATGTACCTTGATAACATTATACGGAGTGAAATAAGTAAATCAGAAAAAAAGAAAAACTGAGAACAGCATGATTTCATACATAGGTGGGACATAAAAGTGAGACTATGAGACATGGACAAGAGTGTGGTGGTTACGGGGTGGGGGGAGGGAGGAGAGGGTGGGATAAGGAGGAGGGGAGGGACACAGGGAAAACCAGATAGAAGGTGACAGAGGACAATCTGACTTTTGGTGACGGGTATGCAACACAATTGAATGATAAGATAACCTGGAGATGTTTTCATTGTACATATGTACCCTGATTTATTGGTGTCACCCCATTAGAATTAATTAAAATATATATAAAAAAACTATGAACAAATCCCTATGCACACTGCACATATCTTATTTTCTGCGTCACCAGAAGTAGTACTGTACGTGAGCGACGCCCCCGGGGCCGTAGTTTGGGGATCCCTGTCTTAGGCAGTCATTTGGTTCTTTCATAAAACAGCTTTGGAATAAGACACAAGCCAGAAATTACTGGTACAATTGAGCATCTAGATCACAGGTGACATTTGTATCTTTAATCACTCTATTTTGCTTTATTGCCATGTCACTCTAATCAACTTAGATGACACAGATCTTCTGCCTCATAAACTTTAAAATTAAAATTAGCAAGGTTGGGAAAAAAAATAATCTTAAAAACTGGCCTCAGAATTAATTGAAAGTACAAAATAGTACTTGTTTAAAAAGATTCCTTGCCTGACCAGGTGGTGGCGCAGTGGATAGAGCATCAGACTGGGATACGGAAAGACCCAGGTTCGAGACTCTGAACTCACCAGCTTGAGCGCGGGCCCATCTGGCTTGAGCAAAAGCTCCTCAGCTTGGACCCAAGGTCGCTGGCTCCAGCAAGGGGTGGCTCGGTCTGCTGAAGACCCGCGGTCAAGGCACATGTGAGAAAGCAATCAATGAACAACTATGGTGTCGCAATGAAAAACTAATGATTGATGCTTCTCACCTCTCTCCATTCCTGTCTGTCTGTCCCTATCTATCCTTCTCTCTGACTCTCTCTATACCTGTAAAAAACAATAAATAAATAAATAAATAAAAATAAAATCCTTTAAAAAGATTCCTTGATGGAGCTCAGTGAGGCTTCAAGTCACTGACCAGAGAAATAAGGAGAAAATTCAACCGTGTGAACAGACGTCAACAGGACAGGGGACATTGTGGGGGGGTCAGATAAGGAAAGGGAAGATGTGGGACAGGGTGTGAGACACTGGGGCAGCGGGGGGCGGGGGTCTGCAGCAAGCAACAAGTGACAGCTTGCCTGTGGTTTGGTGGTTACAACCCTTCTAAGAGGATGTTCAGTACTCAGTTTAAGTTTGTTTCTCATGCTGCTGTCAAGTTAAACCCTCTCCAGTGACCCAACTTTTAGTGAAACAAATAGACAAAAATAGCTTTGTGACTCAGGGGATTGCGGTGTGGAGACGGACAGCACCCTCTGGATGGATTGTGGACATTGCAATCTTGGGGCAACCCGAGCAGGTAAACTACTGGACTAGTGGGGATTCCAATCAAAGGTTGGGCCCTACATTCTCCATTTTATATTTTTGCATGATCATTTTCTTCTTTTTATTTTCAATCCTGAGACTGTTTAAAGATATTTTCTTTTTTATTTCTGTGCTAATTTTATTGATTTTAGAGCAGTGGTTCTTAACCTTTTTTGAGGTACTGAACCCACCAGTTTCATATGCGCATTCACCGAACCCTTTAGTGATAAATAAAATAGGATTTTTTCCCCAAATTCAAGACATAGGTATATGTTTTTTTACTGGTGCACAAAATGAGCCGTGCATGAACATCACCTTGCTCAAAGAACAAAACCAACAAAGTGCATGAACTCACAACAAATGACGGTATTACTTTATTCTGGCCTCCGTGGCAGAGGCTTCTCCGAACCCCTGAGACCAACTCATCAAACTGTTTAGAGACAGGAAGGGAAAGAGGGAGGGGAACATCGATCTGTTCCTGTATCTGCCCCAACCAGGGATGGAACCAGCAACCTCTGTGCTTCCGGATGATGCTACAACCAACAGCTATCTGGCCAGGGCCTACTTGTTTTTATTTTTTTTAATTACTTTAAAATAGTACTAGCATACCGATTAATCTTTAACCAGAATTGCTTAAATATGTTATTTAGACATTGTATGGAGCTTCCTTTCTAAAAAAAGAAGGAAGTGCATCCCTAGGCTAATAAGCATGCAAGGGTTCCCTCTCCCTTTGAATTCGGGTTTATTTTACTAAGATTTGGCATAGTGGGACACTGTGATGGCAACATGGTGCGCCATTTAGAATAGGGGAGAGATACCACCATTAGTGGGCATTCCTTTCTGACCTGTGGCAGGCACTGCTCTTGTGACTCTGAGCTGTTCTGCTTGCTTTGGTCAATTTATAGGAGTTTTGTGAATTCCCAAGGAGACCTCACCCACTAACCATGAATGCAAAATGACGGGAAAGAGAAAGATCTAGGAATTGGTCTCCCTAGAGTCTTCCTCAGATTTTACTTCAACTAATTACTTGAGATGTCTTTATTTTCTTATATAAAGCATTTAGGAAGGTTTTAAAAGATTACCTTTGAGACAATGGTAAAAAACTAGTTATTTATAGGAATGCAAGTATCTTCATAGACGGGGGCTTGATTAATTGAATAATTATCAGTTAAACATAAAGGTTCTTTTTTTTTTTTTTTAATTTAGTGAGAGGTGGGGAGGCAGAGACTGACTCCTGCATGCAACCAGACTGGGATCTACCCAGAAAGCCCACTAAGGGGCAGTGCTCTGCCCATCTGGGCCCCTTGCTCTGTTGCAACTAAAGCCATTTTTTAGTGCCTGAGGCAGAAGCCATAGAGCCATTCTCAGTACCCGGGGCCAACGCGCTCCAGTCCAGCTGTGGCTGCAGGAGGAGAAGAGAAGAGAGAGAGAGAGAGAGAGAAAGAAGTGATGAGTGCTTCTCCTGTGTGCCCTGACCAGGAATTGAACCTGGGACATCCAAACACCAGGCTGACACTGACACTCCACCACTGAGCTCATCAGCCAGAGCCAACATAAAGGTTCTTGTAGGGAGTCCAGTGGGAAATTTTTTCACTAGCTACCCCTTGTTTTATTTTTTTAAAGAAAAGTCTTTTTTTTTTTAAATGTACTTGGAAGGTAGGGAATAGAACAAATATGGAAAAACAAGAAGGCTACACTTTTGAAAAGATATCCACAAAAAGGGACACAGTTCACTGTGAGACAACCTACATCAGGGGTGCCCACACTTTTTCAGCTAGCGAGCTACTTATAAGATGACCAAGTCAAAATGATTTACCTACAATAAAAATGCAAAACATAAATTTATTTCTTCTATATTATCATTATTTAAGTTACTATTAATACTATTTAATATTGTGTATTCTTCTTTCACCTTTCTCCTTCTCAGCTCTCTTTTCAGAGGAAAGTCAATGTCATAGTTTTTATGAACAGTCCGAAAAAGCCGCTCCACATTTCCCATCTTTGGAATAGCAATGGCACACAGACAGATGAGGCAAATGCACTTAGAATATGACATAGTGAAAAAAAATCCCCTCCCATTCTGTATGAAAGTGGTAGGTTTTAGGCTTCTTACTCGGACCAGCTACGGCACTCATTTTTATACCCTTTGTTGTATTTAGTTTAAATAAATTGAAGGCTAACTACGCAGCAATGTAAGTGAACAAGTTAGCGCGGTTTAACGCGCATGCGTAGGGTGTCAAAAGTTCAGACGTCAGATTGGCTACCCTGTATGCCAATCAGAAGACAAATGTCTTTTTTAAAAATTTTTTATTTTATTCATTTCAGAGAGTAGAGAGAGGGGAGGGGGAGGAGCAGGAAGCATCAACTCCCATATGTACCTTGCCCAGGCAAGCCCAGGGTTTCAAACCGGCGACCTCAGCATTCAAGGTCCATGCTTTATTCACTGCGCCACCACAGGTCAGGTCAAATGTCTTTTTAATGTCATGTGATCTACCCACACTTCCTTCCTGATGGCGATCAACGTATTGAGCACCCCTGGTTTAGTAGGTTCAAAAAACAGCAGAAATATAGGTACGGTCTGTTAAATTGTAGTGAAGTGGAGAAGTCAAAGGGAAGTCACAGTGTGGGACGAGAGAGAGAGGGGAGAGAGAGAAGGGTCAAGGATGGGGTAGAGGGTAGACGGGTCACTGTGATTACAGCTAAAGCAGAGCCCGGTCACCCAAGGAATGTAGCGGTCAGAGCAACCTTGGTTTCAGCTGTGTGGCCTGCGGTTCACCTAGGGCTCAGAAGGAGAGTTTGAGTCGGTAAACGGGAGCACATTCCTCGCGTGTCCTTGAAGGGAGTTAAATAGGTGCAGTGTTTATGGCTTCCAGCAGAGAAACAGGAGGGAGGTTTTCCCACGGCTACCGGGGTGCTCAGTCGATAGGTGTAGAAACAGGGGCGGGTTAAGGTCATCTTGTACTTTGGGAGGGATCGCGCGTGGACTCACCGTCCATGTTCGTCCAGTGTCCGCTGGGGACAGCACCCTAAGCAGAAGAGCGTTTGTGAGGAGGTCCCATTGGAGTCCCGACTCCTTGTCTGCGAGGCCCGTGTGGACGAAGGTCCTCTTCGCAGCTGACCCACTGACAGGCATGCCCCCCCCCGCCCCGTTTTCAGAAGTTGAAGTCCAGGGAAAGCAATGGTGGGTGTGGACACTCGTTGGCGGACACTGCGTGAGAACTGCCCACTGCGAAAGGAGGACCGAGAGCAGGGAAAGGACGAGGTGGTTTTGTTGAAAACGTTTCTGGAAGAGTTTACAGCTGTGGATTTGTGTCCAGAGAATTGTCGGTAGCCTGAGTTCTGTGAAAGAGGTCCAGTGTTTTCTTTCCTGCGGAAGCATGTGCGGGCCTCGGCCACCGGAGCCGCGTCCGGGTGGCCTCTCGGGGAAAGTCTCCTTTGCCCGCGGTCCGGGTTCGCCCTTCCCAGTGCCCTCCCGGTGCCTAGGGGACAGCTAACCTTCGGGTGGGTGTTACCCGGAGTGGGATGGCGGTGTGTGTAGGAAATACAGAGCAGAGACGGCTTCTCCCGGGAAAGCGGCTTTCACTGACCCTCAGTCTCGCGCACGGCGCTCCCCGGAGCGCGCGGAATGGAGGCGGCGCTTCTCTTCCCCTCTCCTCCCCTCCCCTCCTCTCCCCTCCTGTGCCCTCCCCTCCTTTTTCCTCCCCTCCCCACTCCTCCCCTCCCCTCCCTTTCCCTGCCCTGCCCTGCCGTCGGCCTCCCCCCTGGCTGAGCAGCCTCGGTGAACCGCAGCCGCAATTCCAGCCTGGGAGTTCGGTGCGAGGAAGGGGAGCGGAGATCTCATACCTTTTCTTACTTACGTGGTTGCATTGAGGAGGCGTGCGCTCTCCGATGTCCTGTCCAACATACCCAAAGTCGCGTCCTGCGTGATCCCATCATGCGTGGAGGGGCAGGAGAGCGCTTGTATCCCACGGTTTTTCCGGATTAGGTCAATAAGCGTGAGGGTGACGAAGTAGGATGCACTTATGAGCAGTATTTCATTTCTTTCTGTGGGCGTTTTAGGGAAAAGGTGGAAAAGTGGGGTGGGGGAGGTGTTAGGTCCCAGATGTCAGTGACATGGTCGTGTGTGACTTCTTTCAGGGTACGGCTTGAGAAAGGTGGGTGATTTCACCTTTCAGCATGAAGGTGGGTCAGAAACTGAAAGGGAACTCACTGGCTCCCATTGCAAGGGTAGTGGAGGACTCCTTGCCAGCTCAGGGTAAACGCACAGGAGCCAAGTCCTTACCAGTGCTGTCCCATCCGCCAGGTACTGTTGTTAGCCTGCCTTGGAATTCTCCGTCTAGGAGTGAAGGCAGAGGGAAGGGTTTGGGACGTGGAAAGGAACTGTGTCCAGGCTTGGCCACTGAGCTTGTGAAGAGAAGAGGAGCCTGGTGATGGACAGTGTCACAGGGGAGGAGTGGGTTGACCTGCAGTCTTGTTGGGGTAGAGTTGCATTGACCTAGTAAGGCACACGCTTTCCAGAATGCAAGGAAGGTGGTTAATGATATGTCTGCTGAGTTTGTTTCCCTTAGGAGAGGAAGAGAAAGGAGCACATGGGGCAGCTGAGGTTACTGGAACAGGGTGCTGGGCTGCAGCAGTGTCAAAGGAGGGAGAGGGTTAGAACCATCTTGAAGTGAAGGGGCCATTGGGTCCACACTTACCTGGTGCTGGCCAGTAGTGCTCCGAAGTGTATTCTTGTGCGTGCACGGTTGGCTGTGAGGAGGGCCAAGTGGAGGCGATGTAGTTCCAGATGGGTCCCTGTGTCTTGGAGCCTTATTTTCTTGGGTGCTAGGAGGAGGGAGAGTGGAGTGAAGGGAGGTGAGGGTGATGTTAGGTGAGTAATCAGGTGAAGGAGAGGGAATAGTGATTGGAGATGGAGACCAGGGTTCCTTTTTAGACTTCTCTCTGTGTGTGTACTGGCTGCTTGGTGTGTTAGAAGGAAGTGTTTTGAGAACAGCTTTCTCGTGCCTTTCTGTGACAGAACACGTATTTCATGTCTCATGGCTGTTGTGATGGAAGAAATGGAATTTCTCCCCTCAGTGAAATTGGAATGTAGAATAGGGAATCATTCAGTGGCACAGATAGCTTACTTAAAAAGGAAAACGTGCCACGGATTCGGATGAGAAGGCTGTGAGGGGAGAGAAGTATCATGTGGGTACTTTTCGTTATTTTTCCATCTGTGTTTTTTGTCAGCTCTGGTCTGTGTTCCGCTGGAGCCCACCGGGTGGACGGTTGCTCCGGCCCCCTGTCTGTGAGGACGCACCCTGTGCACAGGAGGACACAGATTTGTCAGGTCCAGTATGTGCCGGTTGGTGTTCTTAGAACCTGTTCTTAGTGTAAGTTAAGGTACACAGCTCTGTGGGAACGAGGATGAGAGTGGACTGGACTCTGAAAAAGCCTTTCACGTAAATGGGGGCTCTTACTTCCCGTTATGGAGCTATGGAGTCTTCAGGGAGGTCGTTCACTTTCCTTTGGGGGGAATGGCGCCCTTTGGGGGAGCCTTCAGTGTCTGCCTGCAGGGGACGCGTTCCTGCCAGGGTCGTAGACTCCTCCCGGAAACTTTGCGGTCGAGTCCGGGTGGTGTCCAGGGCGTTCCTGTGGGGAGAGAGAAGCGTGGAAGGGTTTAGATCGAGGGAGGTCCCGGGGGAGTCTGTGGGGGCTGCCGTGGCCGAGTGGGGGAGTTACAGGGCAGGAAGGTCGGAGACCGAGACGGGGTCAGGGGTGAGTCTGAACGCGGTGCCATGCCCGCTGCTGCCCTGGGCGCAGGGCCTGTGGGAAGGGAGAGGGTGCGGAGGGGGTAGGGGGAGGAGGTGGAGGGAGGAAAGGAGAGGCGCCCGCGAAGTCCGTGAGTGTTCCCTGGAGGGCAGCAGCGGGGTGTCGCTGTGAGGAGCTTTATTAGGGGGCTGGGTCGTGTGGGCGGCTCTAGGGCGGAGTCTTATGGAATATTGAAGTGGGGTAGCCCCGGGGGAGGCTGTTGTCAGCTGGGTGTTTGGAGGCATTATGAAATGGTATATTTGATGCTGTCTGCAGGGATAGGGCATTGTGCATTTGGGTGTCCGCTGTGAGTTGTTTCGTGTTTACCTCTTTCCCAAAGTTCCTAACTGGGCATGTTAAGACAGGATCCTCATTTAGCTGCCCATGGCCATAACTCCAGAATGAGTCTTGGAGGTTTGCGGATGTATTTGCTGTGCAGTGGTGCCTCCATGCCTACATTGGTGACTTTGGCCACCTTCGGTGACTTTGTTTGTGTTTAGGCAGTTGATCATAGCACGTGTTAGTCTTGTTTGAGAGAATTCACCGTTCATGGCAGTGAGTATTCTATGCACATTCACTGAGAGGGAGATTACAGGGAGGAGTGTTTTTCTGTATAAAGGGTCCTTAAGAAGAGTCTCTTGATGCAGAAAATGGCGAGGTCAGTTAGGTCTTTAGTGTGCAGTGTGGAGTGAGGTGATGTGGTTGCAGTACACAGATCTTTGTCCCTTTTCTTCCTGGTGGAGAGGTAACGAGCAAGGTGGCTGAACAGAATTCCCCATGAGGAAGGTTTGCTGGACACCGATGGTCACCTTTTCACGAAAGGTCTAGATATAGAGTGAGCCTCTGAGCGGGCTCTTTCAGGCTGAATAACATTGACACCTCTGCCACCTTCCTGTGGACACGTTGGGAAGAACAGTCATAGATAGGGCATGTGGACTTACCCTTTGAAAGAAATTCTGGAAATTTCAAAGGAAGCTTTTGTCAGTGTGTAGAGAGGGTGGCTTCGAGCTGGGGAGCATTTCTGTGTCTTGATATGTCTTTACTATGGCATTTCAGATGCTGTTCTGTATGTTGAGTTTCCATAAATTCTTCAGTGTTACTTTGATTCCTGTGGATTGTTTTCTTGTGTTACGTTGTGTTTATAGGTGGATTAGAAAGGATCATGGGGTCAGAGGGAAGGTTGTTGCTCCTGTAGTTAAGGAAGGCAGCATACATTTCATAGGAGGAATCATTACCTTGCTTGTGTTGTTGTAAAGCCAGTAACCACGGCCACCGTCACAGCTGCCTGGCCCACACAGGTTCAAATTTGATTCCGACAGATGGTAATGAAACAATGGAGCCAAGAACTGGTGGGCTATTAGCTTTAATCCTAGTTTGTACCTCGTGGGCAAGAAATACACACAGTGGGAAAATACTTCCCTTTCCATTCAGGGCTCCCAAAGCCACTGAATTAACCAAGTTCCTTAAAACAAAAGGTTTCTACCTCACCAGCCTTTTTCACCTCTTTTCCCCATCTGCTTCTCTCTGCACAAACTGGCTTCTCCTTCAGCACTCCACCATCTTGGCTGCTTCTCCTCTCCTCTATGTGGCCTTTCTCTGCTCTCCTCCAGCCTGGCTCCTCTGCCCCATTTTATAGTATAGAAATCAAAACCTTTAATCCAATATACAAACAAGGAAGTCTCTGATACAAAGTCACCCATCTGAGGCATAATGGGATTCCTCATGAGAGTGCACCACCCCACATCATGCAACAGTCAAGGGTGTGGGGAAAAGCTTAGTTTTGAAAAGATGTTAGTATTAAAAGGGTGAGAAAGGCTTATTCTTAAAACTAAACCTTAGGCGCCTGACCAGGTGGTGGCGCAATGGATGGAGCATCAGACTGGGATGCAGAAGACCCAGGTTCGAGACCCTGAGCTCGGCAGCTTGAGCGCAGGACCATCTGGCTTGAGCAAAAGCTCTCTAGCTTGGACCCAAGGTTGCTGGCTCCAGCAAGGGGTTGCTCGGTCTGCTGAAGGCCAGCGGTCAAGGCACATGTGAGAAAGCAATCAATGAACAACTAAGGTGTTGCAACGGCAACGAAAAACTAATGATTGATGCTTCTCACCTCTCTCCGTTCCTCTCTGACTCTCTCTCTGTCCCTGTAAAAACAAACAAACAACAACAACAACAAAAAAACTAGACCTTAGGCTATAACGACCCTGCCTGCTTACAGCCTGTCCCCCACACCCAATGCAAACTATAAGCAAGCAAACATATACATCATATTTGCAAACTTATTTGACCCAAATGTGTCATTTTGTCGGTAAGGTGGGTTGTTCCTGAGGTTTTCTGCCGTTGGCCATGAGATGACGAATAATGTGTGTAAAGTATTTTTCCCCGCGGAGGAAAAAGGAAGGGCGTAGCCACGAAGTGTGGAATAATAAAAGCTTTATTTAGTACAGCGCTTCTCTGGTCCCGGGGACAGAGACCAGAGAAGTTGCATGGATGAAACTGCATGGGGAATATTTAAAGGGTCTCGTCTAGGGAGGAGGTGAGTTGATATGACATAGCAATATCTCACTGGCTGGCAGACAGTCGCTCTTTTACAAAGGACTCCTGGGAAGTTTCTTTCGGCACACATGGGTGCGGGCGGTTCTAGCCAAAGTTCCCTAGTCTGGTTCCTCACGTGACCTTCCCCCATTGCCCACCGACCTTACATTATGACCTTTTGTGTTAATTAGGGGAGTCGCTATTTATCTGGCTACTTCCTGCTGGTTAGGGGCGTCGTGGGGAGGGAAGATCGGAAGGTGGTGGTTTTGAGGGGAGTCGGGAGGAACATCTGTTTGACCATGACTCTAGAAACTTCGCGGATGTGGTCCTGTAAGGATTTAAAAAAAAGAGGAGCAATAGGAGGATTTGCAGGGTCCAGCCTTTTGGTGAGCTGGAGATGGGTAGGTCCCAGTGGTTCTGACTGCCAGCAGTCCTGCATGGGGGCAAGCTTGAGGCAAAACTGCATGTCAGGAGTAGTGTATGAAGGGGAAAGGAAGAGGACTAGAGGTCCAGAGTGTGATGGCAAAACAGAGAAGATGGCTCCCATATCCACAAGAAATGAGATGGACTTACCCGCTCCTGCAGCATTATTACCCTGGGGTTTGGTAACGATGGGGGGTCTCCGAGTCCAGGCCGCGTCAGTTGTCCATGAGGTCTAGGAGTTTGAGGGAAGGGCCCTCCTGGCTGGCTTGGCCTCCCATTTGGGTGGTTTGTCCTCCACGTAGAGGTGGTGAGGAAAAGCCTGTTGCCCAAAAGGGGCAATCGCTCTGCTAGTGACCAGGCTGCTTGCAGTCAGGGCAGGGCTCAGTGGGCAGCAATGGGCAGGGGCCCTGCTGGGACCAGTGACCCTGCTTGCCACATTTAAAGCAAGCTCCTGGTGAGATTCCTCCTTGCATCCCAGACTTGGGTCGGGCACCTCCTGTGCCTTGCCCCTGTTGTTCTGCTGGCCTCAGGGCTGCCACAGAACCTGGGTTTGGAGTGTTACCTTCTGCTGCTTGCAGGTCTGATGAACAGTCTCGGCCTTTTTCTACTAGCCATGATTATTAAAAACTTTAAACGCCGTGTTCACAGGTCTCGGATAGGGGTTTAGGGCAGTGGTTCTTAACCTTTTTGAGGTACCAAACCCGCCAGTTTCATATGCGCATTCACTGAACCCTTCTTTAGTGATAAATAAAATATGATTTTTTTTTCCAAATTCAAGACATAGGTATATGTTTTATTACTGTTGCACAAAATGAGCTGTGCGTGAACATCACCTTGCTCAAAGAACAAAACCAACAAAGTGCATGAACTCACAACAAATTACGGTATTACTTTATTCTGGCCTCTGCGGCAGAGGCTTCTCTGAACCCATGAGACCAACTCATCGAACCCTAGGGGCTCCTGGGGAGCCTGGCATGCAGATCCAGCCGGAAACGCTGAGCCAGAGGCAGGACAAGGCCAGGCCTTCCTGCAAGAAGACCAGGGTTGGGCCATGGGATCAGGATTCCTGCAAACCTGAGTGAGAGCCAATGGCCCGGCAGAGAATGACCTGACACATGAGGGTCTTAAGAACACAGTGGGGAAGGGAGGAGCCCCTGGCCAGCAGGGGAGGAGAAAGAGAGGCTGGTATTTGCAGGTGAATGAGAAACAGGATCCTGCGAAGGTAGGGCAGGGGGCTCCTGGAGGAAAGAGATCCAAGTGAAAAAGGTCTGCAGAGGGACCAGAGAGGGGTCCCCAGAGGGGTGCCCCGGGGGTCAGGCAGGAGGAAGAGAGAGTTGGGGATCGGGTGAAGGAGGAAAGATCAAGAGTGGAGGGTTTAGGTGAGGTTTCTCTGACCAAAAAGGGCCTGCGCCATGTAGCAGGCAGCACAGAGATTAGGACGGGAGTGCAAATACTAGAAGCCCCGAATGTAAGGGATCTCCAACCAGTTCCCATTGGTGAGGATGTTACAATCAAAAGTCCCTTCAGGAGGCCGCCTGGTTTAATTATCCAGTGGGTTCTGTGGCCTGGCCACAGTGGAGAAGAACAGATTCTTCTTCTTTAGGGAGGGAGAGATTTTGGATAAGGCAACTCCAGGAGTGTTTTTGGATCAGGTTTAGATTACTGTGACCCCATGGCCACCCTCAGTCCTTGGAGTGATCAGAGATGAGAATTGGCATCCCACAACTCAAGCTCTGGCCACCAGATGGTTAGGTAAAGTGGATGTGCCTGGGACGTCTCCCCGGGCACACACGCACTCAGAACGAAAAAGAGTTCCCTGACGCAGCTGCAGTTTCGGACAGGGAGTCTCGGCAGAAAGAACTGAGGGGAGGCTGGAGGCAGGTGACTTACCGCACCGTGTGCCAAAGTGGGTGGAAGGTTGGAGATCCTGGTTCTTCCTTGGAAGGGAAGGGGAGAGGAGCGGCCCCAGCGGGCTTCAGCTCCTCCCGGGTTTCGACACCAAATGTAAGATATTTTCCCCGCCGAGGAAGAAGGAAGGGCGTAGCCATGAGGTGTGGAATAATAAAAGCTTTATTTAGTACAGCACTTCCCGGACGATATTCTCTGGTCCCGGGACAGAGGCCAGGGAAGTCGCATGGACAAAACCACATGGGGGATATTTAAAGGGTCTTGTCTAGGGTGGTCGAATTGACGTGCTGAAATGACATGGTGAAATCTCACTGGCTGGCAAACAGCTGCTCTTTTCCAAAGAACTCCTGGGAAGTTTCTTTTGGCGCGCATGGGTGTGGGTGGTACCAGCCAGAGTTTCCAGGTCTGGTTCCTCACGTGACCTTCCCCCAATGTCCACTGACCTTACAATGTGTATTGACGTGCTTACGAGTAGATGATTATGCTTGATGTCATCAGGTGTGCGGGGTTTCAGAACTTTTTGGGAAATCCAGCTGTCTGCTGACAGTGCTCTGTGTTCTTCCCATGGCTGCTTCTTGCCTGGAGGTCTAGTATGTCGCCTCGTGAGCTTATGGCATGGTTGCGCTGAGCATTGATTGGTTTTAAGGATACATGTTTCCCGTGGCTACCAATGTTTTTCATTATAGGTTACTAGTACAGTCCATAAGGTATTCACATGGGTGGATGTTGTCATGAGGGAATGCAATGGTTTTTCTATGGGGCGCTTATTCGGTGTGTGGTGGTAGGATTTCTTCTCATCTTTGGAGCTGTATGAAAATATCTGTGGTTGCTTTTTATTCTCATTCTTTGTATTCCTTCCATTCCTTACTTTACATGTTGTTCTGAATAGCATGATTTTTCAGTGGAATGTGTTTCTTTTTAGTTCACATGGGTTTTGTCTGTTGGTTTGAATGTTTTGAAGACATTTTTAATATTTTATCTGGTTCCCTGTGGTGAAAATAAGCTCTTTTCTCTGTTACAGAAGTGGTTGAAGCCTGAATTTACAGACTGTTGATTGAATGGAAAGTTTTGTAACACAGACTGGCTTTGAGTTTTCCTGTAGGAATACGGTACAGTGGGACATCAGGTGTTGCTCTTACCCCACTCAGGGGCTGGTGCAAATGTCGCTTTGTCTGCGGTTCTTACATCTTACTGGTTTTGAGGGAATTTATGTTTCTATTGTGGATGCAAAAGAAAAAAAGGTTCTGTTCGATAAATTAGGATGTGGATAGTAACTGAAACTGAGAAGCTTGGAGAAGAAAGGTGGGTCCAGGGAGCTGTCAGTCTGATGTTTTAACCCAGGACAGCTCATGCTGGGTAGTTCTCTCTGAGGGAAGAACTTTCTCTCAGCAAAAGTAATGCCTTTTAGGGAAACTTGTCTGTTGTGTTTTGCATCTACTATCATGTATTTTAAGAGGCACCTCTGGAGTGCGAGAAGAAAGACATCCCAGCTGTGTTTGTCATTGTTATGTGAATCCTTTCCTGTTAAGTGTCTTTTTCCTGCCTAGGTAAAGAAGTTTCAGCAAAGATACCATCCGTGTTCCGAGTCTTCCACCCGGTGTGAGACATGGGGCATGAGGGCTCGGGGTCCGGGGCCTGGTGTGTGGCATCGGGCATGTCAAGGCCAGCTCTGGCTGCAGTTTGAGCAGGGCCCCTGGGCTTCCGTGTTATGTATCGGAATATGTCCAGGGTCCCGCCTCAGACGGCAGTCCGTGCCCCGGGTATGGCATCTGCCTCCGTCACCAGGCCTCTGCTGTCCAATACCACTTTTCAGTTTGTGTCAGGGGATTCAAAGGGTCCAAGATTGTTTTCCAGGGTGGTGGTCAAAGGGTAGGTATGGCGTGTGGCTTCTGGGATAGGGCTAGGGAAGGCGTTGGAAACCTCTTTGGCTGAGAGAGCCATGAACGCTGCATATTTTAAAATGTAATTCCATGAGAGCCATACAATATGTTTAACACTAAATACAAGTAAATGTGTGCATTTTATGTAAGACCAACACTTTTAAAGTACAATAAGTCTCTGAATTCTTTTTAATAACGTTGTTATGCTGTTGCTAACCAATGATGAATAAAGTACTTCTTACCAGTAATGCGACTTCTGGTGCTGCATGGTTTTGCTGATGGCTTTGGAGTCCGGTTGATATGTGGTGAGGTTAAGCTTCATGCAGGCATTGAGACTTCCATCCATTAAACGTGATCGTAGGTTGGTGTTAACGTTCTTTAGATGTGAGAAAGACTGCTCACATGCAAACATAGAGCCAAACATTGTCAGTACAGCAATACTCACATGCTGCAGTGTGTGGTATGTGATGGGAAGCGCATTCCAAGTATTAACAATCAGCTGGTCAGTGGGTTGAAGTTTTTTCATTTCTGCCCACCTGTGTTTGCTCACCAACTCTGCTTGCTGTCGTGCAAGTCTTTCCAAATCTTCATTCAGTGACTTGAACTTATTTACACACATGTCTGAGACCTTCAGGTCAGCAGCTTGTAGCTCAAAATCTCTGACAGAGACACCGGGGATGTAACTCAGGTCGGTGCTGTCCACTGCACACTCATGTGGAAGGGTGGTGAACTTAAAAAGACGAGTGCACTCACAAAGTTCTCCAAAGCATGCTTTGAATGACTGCAGGAGATTAGATGTGAAGCCCGCTAGCTGCTGGAGATCAAGATGTTGAGCAGGGTCACTTGCTGTGCATGCATCTTTAAACTTTCCCAGTTTTTCAAAGTGTAGTAAACAACCTGTTTCAATGTTGGCGATGAAGAGTTCCAGCTTGTTTTCAAATGCAAATACTGCTTGTTGAAGGGATAAGACTGTATTTCTAATGCCTTGCATTTTCACATTGAGCTGGTTCAGATGTTCAGTCATGTCCACAAGATAGTAGAACTTCAGGAGCCACTCAGTGTTAGCTAACTCAGGATGTTTGATGTTTTTCATTTCATAAAAAGTCCAGATTTGGCTCAGACAAGCCTCAAAATGGCTGAGCACCTTCCCTCTTGACAATCAATGCACATTGCTGTGCAGAAGCAGACCAAAATAATTATTCCCAACTTCATCCAGCAGTGTTTTAAACTGGTGATATTTAAAACTCAGACAACAATAAAGTTGACCACCCAAATGACCAGCGACATCACCTCAACAAACTGCTCACCACACATCTGAGCATAACATGCCTCCTGATGTAGGATGCAGTGAAAACTTAGGGTGGGTCTCTTTTCATGTTCATGAAGAAGTGCTACAAATCCTCTGTTTTTCCCCACCTTGTACAGAGCACCATCAGTACACACTGAAATAAGTATCCATGGGTAGATTTTTTTCTTTAGCAAACTCAGTGAAAGACTTGAATAAATCCTCCCCTCTTGTTGTCTCTTTCATAGGTAAAACAGCAAGACTTTCCTCACGTAGTGTGTCACCGACAGCATACCTTGCAATCACGTTGAACTGGGCTAAATGGCTTACATCTGTTGACTCATCCAAAGTGAGAGAAAAGAATGGTGCTGCATTTATGTACTTCACTTGTGTTGCCTCAATTTGATTTGCCATCATGATGGTACGATTGTGAACAGATCTTGATGACAGAGGCATGTCTTTTATTCGTTTGATTATCTTGTCTTTATCTGAAAAGTTGTCAAAAAGTTCATTGGCAACATAAATGTTTTGGCATACTCCCCATCTGTGAATGGCTTTCCATTTCTCACAATTGCTAAAGCACCAGCAAAGCTAGCTCAATTCCAGTCACCGTTGGGTTCAAACACGGAGTTGCTGCTGACTAGCTTGCACTCTGCACAGTAGCTCTTGACATGCTTTCTTCCTGCTGTCCCCTGCTGGATATTTCGATGCAAATGTAGTATGGCATGTGTTGAAGTGCAGCTTTATATTTGACCGTTTCATCGATGCAATTTTATCATTGCATATTAGACACACTGCAGAACCTGCTCTCTCCACAAAGGCGAATTCCTCTGTCCATTTCTGCTGAAAAGTACGATACTCCTAATATTTTTTCTTTTAGCCATCTTCCTTGTCAAAAGGGTTTCTGTAATTAGCTAGCTGACTACTTGATTAAAAGGAGGGAAGTTTACTTTCTGACCTCACAACGACCCGTATACGTTATGCATTATCCAATAAAAATTTGGTGTTGTCCCGGAGGATAGCTGTGATTGGCTCCAGTCACCTGTAACCATGAACATGAGTGGTAGGAAATGAATGGATTGTAATACATGAAAATGTTTTATATTTTTAACATTATTTTTTTTATTAAAGATTTGTCTGTGAGCCAGATGCAGCCATCAAAAGAGCCACATCTGGCTCACAAGCCATAGGATCCCGACCCCTGTGATAGGGTGTTAGGCATTACTGGAGAGGTATTAGGTTTGGAGGCAAACGAGAGGGTTTGAGGAGGACAGAGAGGGTGAGTGGGCAGGACTGAGGCCAACAAGGCTGAGGCATGGCGTTTCCATAGTTTTCCCGCTCCAGAGTTCTCTTTGAATGAGAATTTGATCAGTGTCACAGCACATACTCTGACAGCTGGTTAGACAAAAGACAGAGTTAGTAAAGAGTCGGTCTAGATATTCATCTAATCACTTATCCCCAAGGTGTGG
This sequence comes from Rhynchonycteris naso, assembly GCA_037038555.1. Taxonomy (NCBI): domain Eukaryota; kingdom Metazoa; phylum Chordata; class Mammalia; order Chiroptera; family Emballonuridae; genus Rhynchonycteris; species Rhynchonycteris naso. The sequence goes on along the minus strand of CM073000.1, from coordinate 111,639 downwards.
ATTTTCCTGTGCAGGATCTGCTGCATTTGCACATGAAGAGCCAGTCCTAAAAGGGAAAGCATTCCAGGCTGGGGCCTCAGAAGAGGTTTGATGCCTGTCTGGCTGCAAAGGGATCCAGCGGATGGAGCCGTGGAAAGTCTTTTGCTGTGGTCAATGCAACAGTGTGGACTTTCCCTCCTTTCCACGGTGTCTTTGTCATGGGATTGTCCGGAAAAGTCAAAGTGCTGTACGTGGGTGGGCCCGACTTGTGCGGGTAGGATGATGGGATTCCTTGGACAGTGCATCCAGACAGGTGAGACTTGGGGTGTTATGAAGCTAATGCTCCCCGACGGAACTCTACCAGCATGTTTTCCTCCTGCCCCCGTGTTTGGAATGGAAGGAGCTTTCCCAGGTCTTCGGGTGGGGGTGTCATTTGGGAATGTCAGCTGCTCTTGGAACTGTTTCTAGTAAGGAGGGTATGGTATCCCAGATGTCTGGGGGTGCGACGCTTTCACGTTCATTCCTTTCATGTTGCTTTTGTCCGAACTCAGCTCGCAGTCTGTGGCGTTACATCGATGTGCGTTTTCTGACTGCTCCTTGTGGAGAATTCCCACATTAATATATTCCCTGTGCCCATATTCTGTGTACTGAGAACTAAGATGATGTTTAGGATTGTTATCCTTTGAGGTGCGTGTTGGCCGTTCTATTTTCCGGCTGAGTAGATGTCCTTGAGAATCACTTCCAGGTGTGGCTCCGCGCTGCCCTCCCGTGGACATGTGTGGGAATCGCATGGAAGCCTGCGTGGTGACAGGGATGCGCTGGCTTAGGTGTATTTTTATTCAGTTGTATTGGTTTCAGTCTCGTCTTAACGTTCCTTTGTGTCGTTGATGACTGCTGTCTAGTGGCTGTGGGTGGGATGCCCCTGAGAGGAGGTCGGAAGAAGGAAGAGTGATGTGGCATGAGTTGAGAATGGAGACAGTGGGGACACAGGAGGAAAAAGGTTGGGATGGATCGGATCCCAACAGGTAAGACTTTGCTGTCGCGTGAGAGGTTTGGTCTTTCACAGTCCTGTGTTCACTGTGCTCTCTTTTACTATCCGTGGATTTCACGGAGTTCTGTAGATATTGAACAGGGATCAGGAAGTTTTGAGTTTGCTCTTTAATCTCAACATGTCCACTTATTAGGGCGTCTTCTTCCAGAGGTTGGGGGATGGGTCCTTTCTGTTGCTGTTCTGTGTTAGCCTTTCTTTAAGTGTTGCGATGCGTGGTGACAGGGTTTCCTTAGAGGTGCGTTTGGGGAGTCCTGTTGATAGAGTTCTCTTTTTCTCATCTGGTTCCCGATTCCTCGGCTCACTAAGTTGGTGAGAAATAGTGAAACCGTCTTCCTGAGAGTTTGTGGGGACTTGATTTACATCTTGATTTCGCTTCCCAGCTACGGAGCTCTGGGTTTGACTCACTGCCGCCCTCCTGTGGACATCTGTAGTTATTACATGTTACCGTCATTCAGCAGGTCCATTGGCAGGCTGCAGTCTGCGCTGTGGGAACGCGGCCCACCGTCTTCACTAGAACGTTACTTACAGTGTGTCATTATGTTCTACTTCCATTTTCCGGACCGTATTGTGTGAAAAAGGGAAATACAGTTTCCGGAGTTTCGATCCTTGGCCGTCCCCTGCAGCTGTCTTTGTAGTCGGGCATGGACTGAAAACGCTTTGCAAGTGAGAAGTCCCAATCCAAGTGTGAGCCTTGGCTCTGCTGTCAGACCTGAGAAGGTGCTGATGAAAGCATTGCTTGCTGTCCCCTTGCAGAGATCAGAGACTTGCCTTTGTGACATGGACAGCTGTGACAGTGCTGCCTCCGTGCCCTTCTGTACCTGTCAGGTCATCTTCTAGCAAAGGCACGACAAGGTTTATTTCCTTCCTAGACATTTATGTGCGGCGAGATTGGTAGGTACCGGGAGGCTTTGCACGTCACACTTCTATGTTGTGTCTTCACCTTGGCTTCACATACTGGTTCCAAAGGCAGGTCTTTTGAGGTAGGGTCATGGGTTTCTGCATTTGTTCCTTTGCTTGCTATTCAGCGTTAGGAGAAGAGTGCATGAGGTATTAGATTGTGGTCCAGCTCTCACATCAGGCATCTGGAGGTCCTACCTGCCTCGAGTTCCAAATGTCTGGGTGTGCTGTCTTGGCTGCAGAGGTGGCTTCTTTCTGGCGGGTCTTTGTTTTGCAGTTAGTTATTTTCTTGGAATATGTCCGCCGTCTAATGTCCTGGGAATTTTTCGGTGTGGTTTCCTGTCCTGGGCATCAGCGTAGGCTGCAGATTTTCGTGCTGATGTTTGCAGTGAGGCATGAAGGGCTGATGTCCCACTCTGCCATCTCTTCTCTGTTCTTCTGGGTTCCTGATCTGAATGGTGTCTGGGTATCATCTTTGAGTGAGAGGTACTTTGACCTAAACTGTGTTTTCAAACATTGTAAAGGGACGAGGTTGTGTGCCCAGGGTCTTCACATTGCTTATGGTGTCTTGGTTCTGCTCAGCTTCTTCATCATGTGAGATGCCTTAGAAGTGGTGTGACAGCATCCTCTCTTATATCTGGGTGTTGGTCCTTCCATCTGTATAATCCACACTGCTATGGAGTTTGCTTTTCCCAAATGATGCCAGAGATGAGGTCCCTTAGTGGGAGAAAAGGAACTTTTTGGCTGCCATGCTGTAGGCATTCTGGGAATAGCACCAGTGAAGGGAAGCTTTTACTTTTTGATGTCATTGCACAAGGACCCTTTAAGCCACTAAGGTTGCTGCAGGCGTCACTGTCCCTCATTGTCTCCGATGCTGTCTGTCTGTTGCAGGTGTCAGTGCCTTCTGTCTATGGGGTCTGCTACTTTTTTGTAGAAAACACGATGCCATCTACATGAATGTCTTAGAGTTGGGTCATTCCCTCCTCCTCAGTCATTCCTGATGCTCACCTGTATCATCACGGCAGCTCACAGATCACTGAGGGTTCAGGGAGGTTTCTTTCTTAATAGGAGGAAGTCCTTACATATCTGGCCTGGTGGAGTCTGTGTGTAGGTGAATGTCAGTATTTCATTCAAGGAGAAGAAGTTCTTTGAAGTCATATTTTCCTTTATGATTGATGATGTCACAGAGATAGGGAATATTTTGCTTCTCCCCCTTTCAGACATATTCCTTTAATGAGATAACTCCTCTGTGGCAACAGTGACACTTCTGTATTGTGTGTGTTCCACTGTGGCTGACATCTGGGTTTTAGACAGCAGCCCGAGATGACATCCGTGAGTGCTACTCCTGCTGTAAGAGATCTCTATCCAAACATCTGCTGCAGGGAGACGTCCTTGCTGAAGTCCTCTCACCTTTTAGGTTGGCATTCTCAGCAGCACTTTGATGGCTTGTTAGTCTCGCCTCCCGTGTCATACAGGTTTGGGATTGGGCTGTTGAATGTTCACATGTCAGTCCTGTTTTGGCCTCCAGTTTTACCTGCATGTTGCCTGTTTTTCTCTATGACTTCTGAGCTTGTTGGTCAGTCCATCATGTTTCCCACTAGGTATAGTGATTTGCTGTTTCAGTAGTTGTTTGTGTGTGGTTTTTCTTTTCTTTTCTTTTCTTTTTTTTAGTGGCAGAGACAGAGAGAGTCAGAGAGAGGGACAGATAGGGACAGACAGACATGAAGGGAGAGATGAGAAGCATCAATTCTTTGTTGCGGTTCCTTAGTTGTTCATTGATTGATTTCTCATATGTGCCCTGACCTGGGGTCTACTGCAGACCGAGTGACCCCTTGCTCAAGCCAGCGACCTTGGGCTCAAGCTGATGAGCCTTGTTCAAACCAGAGGAGTCTGTGCTCAAGCTGGTGACTTCGTGGTCTCGAACCCGGGTCTTCCACATTCAGTCCGACACTCTATCCACTGCGCCACCGCCTGGTCAGGCACGTAAGGTTTTTCTATATGTTTTTCCCAGCTGGGAAATGTCTGCTGTAGACGTAGCCATTTTGCTGGGATCATCCATAGAGGACACAGAGATGAGAAGGTCGTGAGAAAAATAACTGGCTCTTCTTTGTCCCCTGTGCTCAGAAGAGATGGTCGTGGGAGATGGAGGGCTGCCACGCTTCTGTGTTCTGAAGGTGCTGTGGGTGGGAGGACGTGAAGGGGTGCCACTTCATTAGGGAAGTGATCTCTGTTCAGTTTGTTGGTCTTGTCTGTGTCTAGTTGCAGGCTGAGAGGGATGTCGAGGCTCAGTGACTTCCATGTTCACGTAGTGTCTGACATGGTGCCAGTTAGTCTTGTGTACGTGGGGTCAGTGCCTCCCCTATGTCTGTATTTATCTGTTTATTTTATGTGATGTGACAGAACCCTGGATGTGTGTAAATCTGGAGGACCTGGTTTTGTCCTGCACAGGGCAGCTGGGTGGGCTGTCTGCTGTGCCTCTGCTGCATTGATTACAGCGGTGGATGTTCCCTGCTGGGGAGTGTGGTTTAGGGCCGTCTGCGCATGCTCAGCATGGGTGTCCAATGTCCTACGGGTTTCCCTGCTGGGGAGTGTAGTTTAGGGCCGTCTGCGCATGCTCAGCGTGGGTGTCCAATGTCCTAGGGTTTTCCCTGCTGGGGAATGTGGTTTAGGGCCGTCTGCGCATGCTCAGCATGGGTGTCCAATGTCCTACGGGGCTTTGGAATTCCCTCTGAGTCCCGTGTTTCAGAGTGCGGTCCTTGTGTAGCGTTGAACTCTGTTTTGATGGATGTGACCTGGTAAGAAGGGGTTGATATGTGTCTCTGCCGTCTTCTATCTTCACTTTAGGGTTTGTGTTCTGTGTCATGTCTGAGCACCTGTTTGGGGGTGGATGCTGACGACCTGTGGCTGAGGGTGTGTGTGTGGCTTGCTCACATTGGCCCTGGTGCTGGTTGTGTGTCACAGCTTGTTCATCGTTTCATATGACCCAGAGCTGCTGTGACAGGCCCCACTTTACGGTACTGGTGTGGTCACTGGGACACTGGGATGTTTGCCATCACGGTGCCTGTACCTTTGAAAGCACTTTTCAGTAGAGGCCACCCCGGGGAATAGGAAAGGGGTGCTGGGCAGTGAGCAAATTGGGGGTGGCAGTACTGTCAGTTTCTTGGCGCTGGAATTTGACATCATGGAGAGGCCCTTAAGGTTTCTTCCATCAACAGGGACATAAAATGCTTTGCAGTGATTACGTTTCCAGTACATGTCTGTTGATTAGTCCACTTGCCAAAAATGACAAAGTGCTGTTGAAAATGAGCAGCTGTCACTGTGAAGTGGATGGCTGCAGAGGTTGCACAGCCTAAATTACTGCCTTTCTCATTTTCCAGGGACTGTAAGGGTTGTGCTTGCTCGTTCCGTTCCCCTTTTTATTATAGTGGTGTTGGGGTTGGTGGAGACGTGAGGCTTTCAGAGTTATGTTTTGCTGGGTGTTTTCCACCCGGAGCTCAGAAAGGATTTCATCAGGTTGGCTGTTTAAAGTTTCGGTCCTGGATTCATCTGTTGGATTTTCCCTCTGTCTCGCTGTTTGCTGACATGCTTATTCTGTGATGCTTGAGGACTTTGTTCATATTTTCTGTAGTTTCGCTCCTGCGCAGGGTTTCCGGGGGTGCAGTGTTTGTCCATTTACCCCACCTGTGCCTAAGTGGTCTTTGTCGTTGAGGTGGGTTCCCTTAGCACGAGCGTGTGCTTTGAGGTCCCATAGCTGTGTGTCAAATATATGTGTCAGCGTCCATTCGCATTGTCGGGTGTGATTTCTTTGCCCTGGATGAGCAGATAGTGCTTCATGGCATGTGTCCTTTCAACCTTGTTATCCATCAGAAAAGGGAATGGTACAGCATTTGGAATAGAGTTTTGTTCCTGTCTGTATGTTTTCAGCTGCTGAGTGCATTGATTCCATCTGTCTGTTTCTCCCAGCTTTCCTTGAGTGTGGAAGTGAAGGTGTTTTATCACTGTTCTATGCTGGGTGCTGCAAAGCCCTTTCTTGGTTCTACATATCATTTCTGGGTAAAATGTGTCCCACAGCTCTTGGTATTCCTACTAGCAGTTGCATTACCACAGGACTTTCTCTCATTTTGCTTTTTCCTAGTATCAAGGAGTTTGAAGGTCAGGTCTTTGAACAGTACTTTGGTGGACTGTGACCCCTTCATAGTGTTCAATGCAGTATGCTATGATAGGCTTTTTAATAAAAGCCTGTAGTGAGTTTGTTGGTTGAAAGCAAATTTTTCCTAAATGCTTGCTTTTGACTTGATGCAAATTGAGCATGACTGTCCCTGGAACCTTAAATCTTTCTCAGCTTGGGAGGTGTTACTGAGGTGTGGTTATGGGGCCTGAGGTTCATGGGAGCTCAGGCAGTACTGTCCTCAGGGGAGGATAGCTACCTTTACTTCTGCAGTTGTGAGGTATGTGCATTATTTCCCAATCCTCGTGTCTATAGCTCTCAATACTTGTATGAGTCCCCTGCTTCTCCTGGTCACGTTAGCATGAGGTTGTTGTCAGAAGTGCCTGTGCTCTCACCTGTGACTCTGCTGTTCTCACTACGTTGGCCCTGGGTTAGGGGGAAAGGGAGCGCTGTATTTCTTGGGGGGAAGTGTCCATGCTCCATAAGAGTCAGAGATTCACCTCCGTACTCTGAGGAAACCCATGCTCGTACATGCTGAACACTGGGGCGGTGAGGAAGGTCCCGTATGTCATCAGAGGGCAAGTTCTTCTGCGCTCTGACACATTTTTCAGTTTCTTTATTTGAGTGCTGCCACCTAGAGGACATGTTGGGGGTTGCACCTGATTTGCTCTCCCATCTACTGTCCCCATCATTTCACCTCCCTGGAATGCATTGAAGGGTGTTGGGATGAAGATGCCTTTGAGGGTGACCTGTTCTCTCCTTGTAGCCAGTGCCAATTACACATGTATACCCAGCAGTTTTAGTGATTAGTTGAGGGATTCATCCACAGGGTGAGAGGACATAGCAGTGTTATTACAGGGAGTCTCTGTATTTTCCCTGCAGAGGTGCATTGGAACAGTCAGAGGAGTAGGACTTGAAGTGACCACACATTCCTGGATTGCAAGAGGGTCCCAATATAGTTGGTGTTCCATCTCTCCCTTTACATCTGCCTGCCAGTACCCCTGAATGTGCTCCCTGGTCCCAATGCCTATGTCCTGGGGCAGGTTAGCCTCTAAAGGTGAATTCGTGTCAGCTCCCATGTCAGATCTCCATGTTGTCTCTGTAATCCCTCAGAAGTGCAGGACTGAGGTCCTGTGGCATCATCCAGTACTCTGCCTTCCTGTAGTGTGTCCACTCACAGTCAAAGGATGTGGTCATAGTGTGTCACTGATGTTTTCCCAGGGAGCATGCTTTCCTGTCCTCCTCATGATCCAGTGACATGGTCGCAGGACGTGTCTCCTGAGTTCTTCATCCAGATCTCCCAGCCCTGTATGTGAAGACTGTTATTTCCTGTCCACGTGGTGGCGAATTGAATAGATCATCAGACTGAGATGCAGAGGACTCTGGATCGAGACCCTCAGATATCTGGCCTGAGCACTGGCTTATGCAGCTTGTACGCAGGTTCCTTAGCTGCACTGTGGGCTCCGTGGTTTGAACGTGGGATCATTGACATGACTCCGTGGTCGCTGGATTGATCCCAAGGGTCCTTGTCCCGAATGCCGAGGTTGCTGGCTTGAGCATCAGGTGCCTCGCTGTACTGTAGGTCCGCCCCTTCATGGCAGGTATGAGAAAGCAGTCGATGAACAGGTAAGGTGCCTCAGCAAAGAACAGATGCTTCCTGTTTGTTTCCCTTCCTGTTTGTCAATATCTATCTTTCTCTCGGTCTCTCTTTCTGTCTATGTAAAAAAAGAGTGGTGCCATGCAACGCTGGGCCTCTTTCATTCATTTCTAGGACTCCATGTGGAAGTGACTGTTGGAAAGGATGCCCACCGACTGTCTGGCAGGAATCACAGGTTAAGCGATAGGGCTGTACACCTTCTGAGGTCATGTCAGAAGGCCCATGACAGAGCTGTGTAGTCCTTGACAGTGTGATCCGTTCTCATGCTCTGATCTCTGCCGCCTGACACTGAATCTTGAGAAAAATGCCTAAGATGAGGGCACTTGAAAAAATGAAACATTCCTGGTGCCCTCTAGTGGCCGTCTTGAGAATAGCGCTCTTTCTCGGAAAGTCGGCCGTTGGCGGATGGGTTGTGTGAATACGTAGAAGTCCGTGAGGTTTCCCACATAGTGAATAAGTGAGTGTGGTGTCAGTGTGTACGTTGATTCCGTGTATGATCCATACTGTAACTGTGAGAACGGACGAGGTTCTCAAGAGAACAACAGCATCTGTTTCTTTCTCACAGGTAGGAATAATAGGCTATTAGAGATTGATTGCCATGACATTTCTACTTTCCGAAACTGCTGTAGTGCTGACGTGGAGACAATCTTCTGGAACATGGAAGAAATACTTTGGGTCACTCTGTTCCCTTTACCGGCGTGAACAGCAGAGTTTGCTGGGACTCCGGGTCTTTCTGACCATGATCTCTGTCTTAGGTCTTTGCCTTGGCTTCAGAAACTGTTCGTTTAGGTGGCTGCTCGCAAGTATTGCTCCTTTTATTTGGCTTCCTTATTTGTTTCTGTAGTCATTCTTCATTCGCTTTCGTAGTTTCTTGTTTTTTATTCATTCATTTTCCCCTTGATCTGTTTATCTGTTTCCCTTTGTTTACTTATTAGGTCATTTAGTTACTTATTCAATAACTTTGATTGCCTTCCTTTGGTTGTTCCCACTGTACTTTATTAGGGAGTGGTGCGTGTCTTTCTACTGAGTGTGATTCAGATGCTGCAGAGATCTGCCCTTTGCTCTTCGTCTCTCTGTTTTTATTGTGCTGCTGACATCCTGTTTATAGAGGAGAGAGCTTTGCCCAGAGTATGTGCTTCCTGGGAAAAGTGAATAGGGTAGCTTCTTTGGTGTGTGCTGCATTTCTTGGTATTGTTCTCTCTGAGGTTTTCATAGATTTCCATTCATGTGACCTATTTTTACAATGTGTTTCTAGGTTTTGGTCTTTGCAACCAGGACTATGTCTGGGAAAGAACTTTAGCTTGGAAGCCCTTGGTCCTCCGTTGGGGCTTGCAGTGCTCCCCAGAGCCTCCATTGAGAGTGCAGGGTCCTGACTTTGGCTGTGCTGCATGTTTTGTGTCATGCTGTCTTCTGTTAGTCAGATAAACGAGACCCATTGGCTCGGGATCCTCTCATCTGCAAGTGTGGGACCCCTTGTCACCCTCTGACACACGCTGTTATGCATTCTGCATTTGGGGAATGTCTCCTGAATAGGGGTCACTGGGATAGGACACATTTTTCTGCTGTCCTCCAGTGGGGAAGTTGGGAATAAATAGCACTTCATAAGAGAATATTTCCTTCTATCCCTGCTGCTATTTTGCAAAAAGTTTGAAACTGCCATTGCACTTTTCATCAGCAGTGTCTGTGAATGTGTCAGAGGAAGGGCTCCAGCCAGAGACCATAGGCTCATGTCCATGATGCCGTGCTGCAGCCGGTCACCGCATACTCAAGCTGAATGAGCCTGTGCTCAATCCAGTGACCTCAGGGATTTGAATCTCAGTCCTCAGAGTCCCAGGTTCACACACTATCCACTGCATCACCACCTGGTCAGGCTGTTCCTCCACTTATGCAACAGGTGAAGGGAAAATAAGACCATGTTATTAAACATCCTGTTGATGTTTCAATTTATATTCTAAGAAATTTATAGACATCCTTGGGAAATTGACATCATTTTTTGTAAAACTGTTTTTATGAGTTTTAGGTTGATTTAAAAATAAATTAGTTACAGAACTTTTAGTACTTTTAGTGAAATAAAGTCTGGAGGCACGGTGTTCTGAGAATGAGAAGCATTCTTTAAGTGATATCGTGTCCCCTTAAAGTCATCTGAGAGATTGTTGGGCACTTGTTCACCATGTTAAAAAGTGGGTCTGTAGATGGTGGATTGTGGAAAGTAAAGGATAAAGAATGCCGGTTATTAGTTACATTGCAGCACCAGTAGGAAAGATTGATTTATGAGGCAAGGATAGTTGTCTACAGAGGTTTCAGTGGGCGAGGTTTCAGGTATGCTGTTCCCCCAGCAAGCAGGGGGTTTTGGATCTGACCATCTGACCCACAGGGCACTCATGCTGCCAGCAGTCAGGGAATGCCCAGGACAGTGGTGTCCAGTGAGGTCATTTGCCAGACACTGCTCGCTGCTTCAGATGGTTGGGTCCCCAGTTGCTGAGGCAGCGCAGCGTGTCTGAGCAGCCTCCCAGGAGGCGTCTGTGCGGACACGGGATGTGTGTGAACGCTGAAGAGAGGAGACAGTGAGGCAGGGACAGTCAGTAAGGGACAGCAGAGCAATGGCGCCGCATGTTGTGTTGTTGCTTATATTTCATTTATTGAGTTTAGAGATAGGGTACTGGGGGAGAGACGGAGAAACAAATAATCATTGTTCCATGCAGTTGTTTCTTGTGTTCCTATCGGTTGTTTCTTGTGCCTGCCTTGAATCGTGAGCGAGCATGTCATGTAGGGCAGATGGACACCAGTCTGTGCAGTCAGCCACCATGCCGGGGTTTGGTTCCTGCACCTTAGTTCTCAGACTCCAGGTCACTTCTTCCAAGAAAGGTGTTCGCGGATCATTCATGTCTGTTCCTGACAGCATTCTGTTCTTTTCCTGCATAGCAGTTGCCTGAACCTAAAGTGGCATCTTTAACTTTTTATCACCCACTTAGCCACATAAGCCATGAGCCACAGAAAATCATATGTGTGTTGTGTGCCCATGGGTACACTGGTGTCTTTGTCTGTGTCGGTACCGACATTAATTACCATTAAACAAAATATCGGCAGGCAAGCGAAGAACCTCCCTCAGCAGGGCTCTGAAAGTAAAACCCTTTAAGAAACAGTAGCCTCGCCAGGCGGTTCCAAAGTGACTTTGGGGACAGTTCCTTTTCTCCTGACAGTGGAAGCTCTCTGCACCCCTAGGACGCCGCGGCCACGCAGCCTCCCCAGCAAGGCTCCTCAGCCGAGGTTTGCGGTGCGGTGCAAATCGGCACCAGCCGGCGGGTTCCCGGATGCTCCTCTGGACAGCTGTTCCTCCCGCGTCCCCACCCCCCTCCGCGGCGTGAGTCCCTGCGCGCACTGTGCACACATCTGCACGTCGGCGTTGCGGGACCAGAGTAGGGAGGGCGAGACACCAGACAGAGCGGCTGGGGCGGAGGTCTAGGCGACGGATACTTGTAGGGAGGGCATGGTGACCTGCAGCGCGAGCATCTGAGGAGAAGGCAACAGGTCTGTGACAGGTGACCGGGATGCGGAGGAGGAGGCGCAGCTCCGGGAAGAGGGAGGAAGGGCCCGGGCAGCGCCAGGGGGAGGGGGGTCGTTAAGGAGGCGCCGGCGAACGCGGCCCTGGTCCAAGCAGGTAGGGGCGAGAGGCGCCCAGGCCAAGAAGGGAGGGCACTGGGCCCGCGGTCCGGGGCAGAATGGACTGTCCTCGGGAGGCCGGGAAGTGGGGATTCATGAGCGGTGCTGAGCTCGGAGCTGGGGAAGAGGTTTGGGGAGCGTTCGCTCAGAGGCTGGAGGGGTCAGGGCGGATGGGAGGATTGGCGCAGAATGAGAGACTGCCGAGTCGTCTGTGCGGGACGTGGGCCCGAGGAGGTCCGACCCGCAAGAAACTCTTGTAGGGAGGGGGACGGGACATGGGACCTCCGTGGCGAGGGCGGTTTGGGGGTGGGTCTCCACGCTGTTGGTGGAAGGGCCGAGAGCGCAGAGCGGAGCGTGGTGGGTCGCAGGTGAGTCTAATATTTAGTCTTTCAGCTTCTCACGGGGCGGGGCGGCCACGAGGACGCGGTCAGGCGGGTCCGGGGAGTCCGCATCCGCGGCGGCTGGGGGTCGGGAGAGGGTGCGCCGCGGGAGGCTCCTGGCTCACCTCCGCCTCAATTTCCTCGTCCTCCGGCGTCCTGGGGCGCAGTAGGAGAGGGCTTTTCTTGTTCAGAGCGGCATGTAAACAATTAACCCAGGTCGTGTGGGCGGGAGTCGCCTGTGCTACCCTGGCGGGTCCGGAGGTCGGAGGAAGGGAGCAGAGAAGACCGGACGGCGCGCAGGCGGGGAGGGTTATGAAACAAGCTTCTTAATTCCCAGAGCTTCGCTGTCTGGATGCTGGTGGTGGGAGGGGTCCGTATGCATCAAACAAAAAAGTGTCCTCGGTGCAACGTATATGTCTCAGTGGGTGTCACTTTGTCAGATGTGTCGTTTTCTGTGTTTGTGAGGAAAGGGAGAGGCCTGATAAGACTTCGGGGGTAGCTGTGGTTCGGTCCATGAAGGGAGGACGCAGAGTGGTGTTTGGACGCAGTAGGAGTCTCAAGTGTGTCCCCTAGGGAGCTGAGGAATGGGTGAGGAATGCCAGAGCAGACATTGTTCTTTTCGCTACTGCTTAGATTTGGGAGCATTTTTGCCTTGATTACAGATTTTGGACGTTATTCGAATAGGTATTTTTTTGTCCAAGGGCATTGTGTATAAGTACAAAGTACAGTGTTTCTTCTGGTCATTTTATTTTTGCAACAGTGAGTCGTGAGGTGACACTGTTTTCATTTCCCGAGGATTATAGTTAAAATAACTTGATGGTGCATGTGAGGTATAAGACACCCTGAGCCTTCGAGGAAGGAGAAACTAGCCCGTTGGTTTTGGGCGGGGCTTTTTAGGAAACAAGCGGGATACTGAAGAAGTTGTGGGGGTCCCGCAGGGCCCGCGTGTTTCCAGTTGCCTCACATGTGCGTAGCCTTGATTCCGTTCAGGTAGAGGCCCCAACACCAGGAAGGTACCGGTGCCAGCCCAGCCTGATCCACTTTCCCCGAAGCAGAACCCCCTCTCTGTATACTCAGACGCACAGGCCTGTCCCACATTGTCCTGGGAGTAAGGAGTCTACATGCGCCCATCTGGAGCACTTGCGTGTGCCGCCCTACGGCGCCCCTCCCTGCAGCTGGCTGCAGAAGGAGGCCAAGGTGCAGGACATCCACGTGGTCCCCGAGGCCAACGTGGGGACACGAGGCCATCATTAGCAACTCCGCTTATGGCAAATTCCGGAAGCTCTTTCCAGAATGAACAGAGGCATCATAGCCTGGGCCCTCTCCACAGTCAGAGAGAGAAGCAGGTCCCTAGGCCGGGAGTCCACGGGCCACAGGGAGGGCAACCTGGTCACCACGTCATGTGGGCTGGCTCTCCTCCCGAGGTTGCAGCTGCGAGACAGGAGAGCCAAGCAACAGGGTGCTTCTGAGCTGAAACCATGGGGCCTCCGAGTGTCTCCTGCAGCGTTGGGGAACCAGCCCCACAACACTTCCCCTTCCCGTGGCCTCTGGGGGAACGGGCCCTGCCACACCCTGACTTCAGCCCTGAGAGACGCCTGCAGACTCCGGAGCCTCAGACTGAGAGAACAGTGACATGGTCGTGCGTTACAGTAACCTCAGTACAGCTGCACACAGGGGATCCTGGTTGCCAGAGGGACAGCACACGGGCTCCTGAGGCTGCCCATAGCTGACACAGCCCTACCTCGCTGTCCCCGTGAGTTGGGCTCTTGGGGACCATGTAGGCCGAGTGTAGAGCGGGCCTGTGATTCTGGCTGCCCTGTCTGGTCCACAGGGTGGAGGTGCTGCAGGATGCCTGCATGGCCCCGTGGCGACAGGACAGCCCCATGAACCTTGGCCACAGAGCATCTTCTGTTTGTCTCTGTTCAGCCCAGCCCTGGGGATCAGCCTCTGTGGGTCTCTGAGCTGGTGGGGCTTTGAGGAGACCCTGGGGGTGGAGGACGTCCTCCTGGGGTGCCCTCAGGGCCCTTAGGTCCTGCCTAGTGAGCTGCAGCCGGCGGCCACCTGGGGGCAGCACTGTCCCTTTGCAGGCTGCCTCAAGTCCTCTCCTGGCTGCTGTGCACCCCGCCCATTCAGTTCCGGGCTTCATCTGCTGCAGGTCACTTACTCCCTGACTGGGGAAACGGGACCAGGTGGGGTTCTGGTCTTGGACCGGCTCTCCTCTTAGTACCCCCATGGTCGGCACTCCTGTCCTCACTCCTGGAGGAGGAGAGAGCTCACCCCAGGGCTGCCTCAGGCACAGCCTGGCCCACTGCCTGGTCCTGACAGCATTGCGGGGGCTCAGCTCAGTGGGGCCACGAGGAGGAGGAGGAGGTTGGGGTCTCCAGGCCTCAGAGAGGAAGCATTGGGCTTCGTGTGGGGGAGAACAGGTGCAAGCCCACTCTGCACCACTGCTGGTCTTGTCCCCCCTCTCGGTTACAGGGTCCACTGGGCCCACAGGAGCTCTGACCCTGAGAACAACCACAAGTGAGTGAGGGAGGGAGGCCATCGTGTCATCAGGGGAAGGTGGGCTGGTCTGGGCAGACCAGGGGGTGTCCACCATGTGTCTGATGAGGGAGAGTTTTGAGAGACAGAGCCCAGGTCAGCATGTGCCTGGTGGCTCCTTCACAAACATTTATTGAGTGGCTTCATAGCAGCAGTTCCTGCCCACAGCCTGGAAGTCAGCTCGCCTGGAAGGTCCTGATGGAACAGAACCATGAACGCCACATATTTTAGAATGTAATTCCGTGAGAGCCATACAATATGTTTAACACTAAATACAAGTACATGTGTGCATTTTATGTAAGACCAACACTTTTAAAGTACAATAAGTCTCTGAATTCTTTTTAATAACATGCTGTTGCTAACCAATGATGAATAAAGTAGTTCTTACCATTAATGCGACTTCTGGTGCTGCATGGTTTCGCTGCTGGCTTTGTCGTCTGGTTGATACATGGTGAGGTTAAGCTTCATGCAGTCGTTGAGACTTCCATCCATTAAATGTGATCGTAGGTTGGTGTTAATGTTCTTTAGATGTGAGAAAGACTGCTCACATGCATACATAGAGCCAAACATTGTCAGTACAGCAATACTCACACGCTGCAGTGTATGGTATGTGACAGGAAGTGCGTTCCAAGTTTTGACAATCAGGTGGTTCGTGGGTTGAAGTTCTTTCATTTCTGCCCACCTGTGTTAGCTCGCCAACTCTGCTTGCTGTCGTGCAAGTCTTTCCAAATCTTCATTCAGTGACTTGAACTTATTCACGCACATGTCTGAGGCCTTCAGGTGAGCAGCTTGTAACTCAAAATCTCTGACGGAGACACCGGGGATGTAACTCAGGTCAGTGCTGTCCACTACACACTTGTGGGGATGGGTGATGAAAAAACGATGAGTGCGCCCGACCTGTGGTGGCGCAGTGGATAAAGCGTCGACCTGGGAACACTGAGATCGCCAGTTCAAAACCCTGCACTGGTTCGGTCAAGGCACATATGGGAGTTGATGCTTCCAGCTCCTCCCCCTTCTCTTTCTCTCTCTGTCTCTCTCACTCTGTGTCTTCTCTCTAAAAAAAATGAATAAAATAAATTAAAAAAAAAAGATGAGTGCACTCATGAAATCCTCCAAAGCGTGCTTTGAATGACTGCAGGAGATTAGATGTGAAACCTGCTAGCTGCTGGAGATCAAGATGTTGAGCAGGGTCACTTGCTGTGCATGCATCTTTAAACTCTCCCAGTTTTTCAAAGTGTAGTAAATGACCTGTTTCAATATCGGTGATGAAGAGTTCCAGCTTGTTTTCAAATGCAAACACTGCTTGTTGAAGGGATAAGACTATATTTGCAATGCCTTGCATTTCACATTAAGCTGGTTCAGATGTTCAGTCATGTCCACAAGATAGTAGAACTTCAGGAGCGACTCAGTGTTAGCTAACTCAGGATGCTCGACATTTATCATGTCAAAAAAAGTCTAGATTTTGCTCAGACAGGCTGCAAAATGGCTGAGCACCTTCCCTCTTGACAACCAATGCACATTGCTGTGTAGAAGCAGACCAGGATAATTATTTCCAACTTTATCCAGCAGTGTTTTAAACTGGCAATCATTTAAAGCTTGGGCAACAATAAAGTTGACCACCCGAATGGCCAGCAACATCACCTCACTGAGCTGCTCACCACACATCTGAGCACAAAGCGCCCCTGATGTAGAATGCAGTGAAAACTTAGGATGGGTCCCTTTTCATGTTCATGAAGAAGCGCTATGAATCCTCTGTTTTTCCCCACCATGCATGGAGTGCCATCAGTACACACTGAAATAAGTTTAACCATTGGTAGATATTTTTCTTTAGCGAACTCAGTGAAAGACTTGAATAAATTCGCCTCTCTTGTTGTCTCTTTCATAGGCAAAACAGCAAGACTTTCCTCATGTGTTGTGTCACCGACAGCATACCTTGCAATCAGGCTGAACTGAGATAAATGGCTTACGTCTGTCGACTCATCTAAAGTGAGAGAAAAGAATGGTGCTGCATTTATGTCCTTCACTTGTGTTGCCTCAAATTGATTTGTCATCATGATGGTACGATTGTGAACAGTTCTTGCTGACAAAGGCATGTCTTTTATTTGTTTGATTATCTTGTCTTTATTGGAAAAGTCGTCAAAAAGTTCATTGGCAATATCAAGCATGAATGTTTTGGCATACTCCCCATCTGTGAATGGCTTTCCATTTCTCACAATTGCTAAAGCACCAGCAAAGCTAGCCGAATTCCAGTCACCTTGTTGGGTCCAAACACAGAGTTGCTGCTGACTAGCTTGCACTCTGCACAGTAGCTCTTGACATGCTTTCTTCCTGCTGTCCCCCGCTGGATATTTCAATGCAAATGTAGTATGGCATGTGTCGAAGTGCTGCTTTATATTTGACTGTTTCATCAATGCAATTTTATCATCGCATGTTAGAGACACTGCAGAACCTCTCTCCACAAAGGCGAATTTCTCCGTCCATTCTTGCTGAAAAGGACGATATTCCTCATCTTTTTTTGTTTTAGCCATCTTCTTTGTCAACAGGGTTTCTGCAATTAGCTAGCTGACTACTTGATTAAAAGGAGGGAAGTTTACTTCCTGACCTCACAACAACCCGTGTACATTATACATTATCCAATAAAAATTTGGTGTTGTCCTGGAGGACAGCTGTGATTGGCTCCAGACACCCGCAACCATGAATGTGAGCGGTAGGAAATGAATAGATTGTAATACATGAGAATGTTTTATATTTTTAATGTTACTGTTTTTATTAAAGATTTGTCTGCGAGCCATATGTAGTCATCAAAAGAGCCACATCTGGCTCGCGAGCCATAGGTTCCTGACCGCTGTGCTGGAAGAACGCGTCCCTTTAACAAAACGTCTGAAGAAGTGCCGCCCTCGCCGCCTCCTCTCTCCTCTCCCCCTCTCTCCTTCTCGCTCCTCCTCTCCCCTCCTCTCCCCTCTCTCCTCTTTCCTCTTCCTTCCCGGAGCGGCCAGCGGGGCCGAGAGAGTTGGCTGCGAGGAGGCGTAACAGAAAGCTCCAGCTCGGGAAAGGCTGCGCGCTCGGAGGCGCCACGCCGGGGCTGGAATACTGAGCATAGCTGAAAAGGTGTGTTATCTGTGTCTTTTCTGAGCTTCACTGTATCACCAGCAGCTAAGTCAAGAGAAACACCTAGCAAGCAAGATGGCGACGGAGTAGGCGGACGTACCAACTTCCAACTCACAGAACCAAAGTGGATTATAACTCAATTTAAAGAACCATCATCTGGATAAACCAACTAAGTGAACTCTTCAACCAAGGAACACAGAAGAAGCCACATTGAGACTGGTAGGAATAGCGAAAACGCGAAGAGGGCTGACCAGCTTGCCGGAGCAAACGGCAGCCCGGAGAGACCCGCGGGGTGGGAGGAAAGTTTGGCGGAGAGGGAGGGACCTGGGTCCCAGGAACCAAGCCCCAGCCTGCAGTCCTAGAGTCTAGAAGAGGCGTTTGGACAGTTTTGAGCTGTGAAACAAGTGAGGGAGCTCCCAGGCCTACAGTGTGGAGTATTAGGCCCCTTCCTACTCTGCTGAGGGCTGCTTAAGGGTTTGGAGCGACAGGACGCTGAAATGCGGTTCTGTCGGCGTGGGCAGAGGCCAAGCCGGTGGGAGATCGGTCTAGCCCAGAGGTTCAGAGGGGACGCGTGAAAGCGGTCCGGAAGCTGCGGGCCCGCCTTTAATCCCACTTATAGGGACAAAGCAGGAGGCCAGGAACGGGCAGAAATCTGCTCTGCAACACTGCGCAAGCCGGCCCTGACCGCGGGGACCGGGCTAGGACCAGGGACGGGCAGGGGCTCGCGGCTGAGCTGACGCTACCAGCCCCAAACCCCCCGGGCCGGAGAAACCGCGGTTGGCAAGTATACGTGTGCGAGCGGGCTCCGAGCGCAGGAACGGGGTAGACCCCGAGACAAGTGAAAGCTCGCAGCTGAGTTCACGCTACTATCCTGGCCCGGCCGGCCGGAGAAACCGCGGATTGCATTCATACGTGCACGAGCGGGCTCTGAACGCGGGGGCGGGGTAGAGTCCGGGACGAGCGGAAGTACGCAGCTGAGCGGAAGCCAGCAAACACGCCCGCCCCAATAAACCTTGGTTTCCGACCCTGCGCAGAAGGGCCCTAGCCTCGAGGGCGGGGCTAAAGCTCCGGACGGGCAAAAGCTTACAGCTGAGAGCACGTCAAAAGCCCCGCCTAACCCGCGGAACTGTAGCGAGCAGGTTCCGACTGCTGGTTCTGGGCTGAAGTCCGGAAATAGGCTGGGTCCGCAGCTGAGCAAAGGTGCTCACCTCTACCCTTGGTGCTAAGTCTTGTGGCTTCAGTGACAGCCCCTCCCACGGAGGAGAGGCAGAAATCACAGCAAAAGCCACAGTGGGCCAGCGCTGGCAACGCTCATACCCAACCACCCTAGGCAGCGGCAGAGGGGGTGGCCGGCCTGCAGACAGACCACACATAGAGAACACAAAGGCAACACCTACTGGACTCCAGTGGCCACAACTTGCTTATACACAGAAAAAATGGGCAGGCAGAGGAATGCAAACCAAATGAATCAAGAGAAATCCCCAGAGAAAGACCTGAATGAACCAGATATAACCAAATTCCCAGAAGCAGAATTTAGAATAATGATAGTTAGGATGTTCAAAGAAATTAGAGCAACAATGGATAGTCATTATGAACACCTAAATAAAGAGATAACAAGTATAAAAAATGAAATTGAAATAATAAAAAAGAATCAGACAGAAATGACAAATACAGTATCAGAACTGAAGACCACAATGGAAGGAATTAAAAGCAGGATGGATGACGCTGAGGATTGAATAAGCGAGTTAGAGGACACAATAAACAAAGGCACAGAAGCAGAGAAGAAAAAGGAAAAGAGACTTAAAAAATGTGAGGAAACTCTAAGGGAGCTCTGTGACAACATGAAGAGAAACAACATTCGCATCACAGGGGTGCCTGAAGAAGAGGAGAGAGGACAGGAAATGGAAACTTTGTTCAATCAAATCATAGCAGAAAACTTTCCTAAATTAAGGCTGGGAAACACTCCACACATTCAAGAAGCACACAGAACTCCATTGAAGAGAAACCCAAAAAGATCTACACCAAGACACATCATAGTTAAAATACCAAAGCTAATGGATAAAGAAAAAATTTTAAAAGCTTCTAGAGAAATAAAGGCTATCACCTACAAAGGAGCCCCCATAAGGTTGACATCGGACTTCTCAACAGAAACACTTGAGGCCAGAAGGGAATGGCATGATATAATCAAAGTAATGCAGAACAAGAACCTACAACCAAGACTACTCTATCCAGCAAGGCTAACGTTTAAAATTGAAGGAGAAATAAAGAGCTTCCCAGAAAAAGAAAGCCTGAAGGAATTCATAAAAACCAAACCAATTCTGCAAGAGATACTAAGGGGCCTCTTGTGAACAGTTTAAAGGGAGGAATGAATAGAGGAAAAGAAGAATACAGCTTTAAAGAATAAAATGGCAATAAACAACTACATATCAATAATAACCTTAAATGTAAATGGATTAAATGATCCAATCAAAAGACATAGGGTAGCTGCATGGATAAAGAAACAGGACCCATACATATGCTGTCTACAAGAGACACACCTTAAAACAAAAGATGCTCATAGACTGAAGGTAAAAGGATGGAAAAAAATATTTCATGCAAATGGAAATGAAAAAAAAGCAGGGGTAGCAATACTTATATCAGACAAAATGGACTTTAAAACAAAGGCTGTAGTAAGAGATAAAGGAGGACACTACATAATGATAAAGGGAACAATTCAACAGGAAGATATAACTATTGTAAATATCTATGCACCAAATATAGGAGCCCCGACATACATAAAGCAGACTTTGATGGATATAAAGGGCGAGATTAACAGCAATACTATCATAGTAGGGGATTTCAATACCCCTCTAACAACACTGGATAGATCCTCAAGAAAGAAAATTAATAAAGAAACAGCAGACACTAGATCAACTTGATTTAATAGATATCTTCAGAACTTTTCACCCTAAAGCAGTAGAATATACATTCTTCTCAAGCGCTCATGGTACGTTTTCTAGGATAGACCACATGTTAGGACACAAAAATGGTCTCAATAAATTTAAGAAGATTGAAATCATATCAAGCATTTTCTCTGATCACAATGCCATGAAACTAGAAATTAACCACAAAAGAAAAACTGAAAAATACTCAAACACTTGGAAACTAAATAGCATGTTATTAAATAATGAATGGATTAACAATGAGATCAAAGAAGAAATCAAAAAGTTTCTAGAAACAAATGATAATGAGCATACATCAACTCAAAATTTATGGGACACAGCAAAAGCAGTTCTGAGAGGGAAGTTTATTGCACTACAGGCATATCATAAGAAGCTAGAAAAAGCTCAAATAAGCCACCTGACCCTGCATTTAAAAGAATTAGAAAAACAACAACAAATAAAACCCAAGAGAAGTAGAAGGAAGGAAATAATAAAGGTCAGAGCAGAAATAAATGACATAGAGGCTAAGGAAACAATACAGAGGATCAATGAAACCAGAAGCTGGTTCTTTGAAAAGGTAAACAAGATTGATGAACCTTTAACTAGACTCACCAAGAAAAAAAGAGAGAGGACTCAAATAAATAAAATTAGAAAGGACAGTGGAGAAATAACAACGGACACAATAGAAATACAAAGCATTGTAAGAAAATACTATGAAGAACTATATGCCAAAAAATTAGACAATCTTGGTGAAATGGACAAATTTCTTGAATCATATAACCTTCCAAAAATCAATCTGGAAGAATCAGAACACCTAAACAGACCAATTACAACAAATGAGATCGAAACAGTTATCAAAAAACTCCCAAAAAAGAAAAGTCCTGGGCCTGATGGCTTCACAAGTGAATTCTATCAAAAATTCAAAGAAGAACTAACTCCTATCCTTCTCAAGCTATTTCAAAAAATTCAAGAGGAAGGAAGACTTCCAAACTCCTTTTATGAGGCGAGCATAATTCTGATCCCAAAACTGGGCAAAGACAACACAAAGAAAGAAAATTATAGGCCTATATCCCTGATGAATTTAGACGCTAAAATTCTCAACAAAATATTAGCCAACCAAATCCAGCAATATATGAAAAAAATCATACACCACGATCAAGTGGGATTTATTCTGGAGAGGCAAGGCTGGTTCAATATTCGCAAATCAATCAATGTGATTCATCACATAAACAAAAGGAAGGACAAAAATCACATGATAATTTCAATAGATGCAGAAAAGGCATTTGATAAAATCCAGCACCCATTCATGCTCAAAACTCTCAATAAAGTGGGAATACAGGGATCATTCCTTAACATGATAAAGGCCATCTATGATAAACCGACAGCAAACATCATACTAAATGGACAAAGATTAAAAGCAATCCCCTTAAGATCAGGAACCAGGCAGGGTTGCCCACTTTCACTACTCTTATTCAACATATTTCTGGAAGTCCTAGCTACAGCAATCAGACAAGAAGAAGAAATAAAAGGCATCCAAATTGGAAAAGAAGAAGTAAAACTGTCACTATTTACAGATGATATGATATTGTAAATTGAAAACCCTAAAGTCTCAGTCAAAAAACTACTGGACCTTATAAATGAATTCAGCAAGGTGGCAAGATATAAAATTAATACTCAGAAATCAGAGGCATTCTTTTATACCAACAATGAACTGTCAGCAAAAGAAATTAAGGAAACAATCCCCTTCACTATTGCAGCCAAAAAAATAAAGTACCTAGGAGTAAATTTAACCAAGGAGGTTAAGGACTTGTACTCGGAAAATTATAGAACATTGATAAAAGAAATCAAGGAAGATACAAACAAGTGGAAGCACATACCGTGCTCATGGCTAGGAAGAATAAACATCATTAAAATGTCTATATTACCCAAAGCAATTTATAAATTCAATGCAATACCAATTAAAATACCAATGACATACTTCAAAGATATAGAACACATATTCCAAAAATTTATGTGGAACCAAAAAAGAACACGAATAGCCTCAGCAATCTTAAAAAGAAAAAATAAAGCAGGAGGTATTACTCTTCCAGATATCAAGGTTTACTATAAGGCCATTATACTCAAGACAGCCTAGTACTGGCATAAGAACAGGCACATAGATCAATGGAACAGAACAGAGGACCCAGAAATAAACCCACAGCTTTATGGACAACTGATATTTGACAAAGGAGGAAAGAACATACAATGGAGTAAAGACAGCCTCTTTAACAGATGGTGTTGGGAAAATTGGACATCTACCTGCAAAAAAATGAAACTAGACCATCAACTTACACCATTCACAAAAACAAACTCAAAATGGATAAAGGACTTAAAATGTAAGCTGTGAAACCATAAGCATCTTAGAAGAAAACATAGGCAGCAAGCTCTCCGACATCTGTAGCAGCGGTATATTTGCCGATTTATCTCCACGGGCAACTGAAATAAAAGGCAAGATAAACAAATGGGACTATATCAAACTAAAAAGTTTTTGCACAGCTAAAGACAATAGGAACAGAATAAAAAGATAAACCACACAATGGGAGAACATATTTGACAGCACATCTGATAAGTGGTTAATAACTAAAATTTATAAAGAACTTATAAAACTCAACACCAGGAAGACAAACAACCCAATCAAAAAATGGGCAAAAGAAATGAATAGAAATTTCTCCAAAGAGGACATACAGATGGCCAATAGGCATATGAAAAAATGCTCAACATCACTAATCATTAGATAAATGCAAATTAAAACCACAATGAGATATCACCTCACACCAGTCAGAATGGCACTTATCAGCAAAACAACACAGAATAAGTGCTGGCGAGGATGTGGAGAAAAGGGAACCCTTCTGCACTGCTGGTGGGAATGCAGACTGGTGCAGCCACTGTGGAAAACAGTTTGGAGATTCCTCAGAAAATTAAAAATCGAACTGCCTTTTGACCCAGCTATCCCACTTATAGGAATATACCCTAAGAACACCATAGCACTGTTCGAAAAGAAGAAATGTGCCCCCATGTTCGTGGCAGCATTGTTCACAATAGCGAAGATCTGGAACCAGCCCACTTTCACTACTCTTATTCAACATAGTTCCGTCAGAAGTGTCCGTCAGAAGACGAGTGGATTAAAAAGCTATGGTACATATATACTATGGAATACTACTCAGCCATAAGAAACGATGACATCGGATCATTTATAACAAAATGGATGTACCTTGATAACATTATACGGAGTGAAATAAGTAAATCTGAAAAAAAGAAAAACTGAGAACAGCATGATTTCATACATAAGTGGGACATAAAAGTGAGAATATGAGACATGGACAAGAGAGTGGTGGTTTTGGGATGGGGGGAGGGAGGGAAGAGTGGGATAGGGAGGAGGGGAGGGGCACAGGGAAAACCAGATTGAAGGTGACAGAGGACAATTTGACTTTTGGTGATGGGTATGCAACACAATTGAATGATAAGATAACCTGGAGATGTTTTCATTGTACATATGTACCCTGATTTGTTGGTGTCACCCCATTAGAATTAATAATAATAAAATATATATATATATATATATATATATATATATAAAACGTCTGAAGAAGTCATCTTTACAATTACATGCAGACCTTTGGTTAATGGCCCCTGGAAAGCTGAAGGTATTGTGAACCTCAGAACTCTTTATAAATAAAAGATAAACAGGAGAAAGGGGGGCACAATTCTATGTTTAAAAATAGCTCCCCAGGCCTGACCATGCACTGGCGCAGTAGATAGAGCGTCTGACTGGGATGCGGAGGACCCAGGTTCGAGACCCTGAGGTTGCTAGCTTGAGCACGGGCTCATCTGGTTTGAGCAAGGCTCACCAGCTTGAGCCCAAGGTCACTGGCTCGAGCAAGGGGTTACTCCATCTGCTGAAGGCCCATGGTCAAGGCACATAAAAGAAAGCAATCAGCCTGACTGGGCGGTGGCACAGTGGATAGAGCGTTGGACTGGATTGTGAAAGACCCAGGGTTGAGACCCCGAGGTCGCCAGCTTGAGTGCAGGCCCATCTGGCTTGAGCAAAAGCTTGCCAGCTTGGACCCAAGGTTGCTGGCTCCAGCAAGGGGTGGGTCTATCTGCTGAAGGACCGCGGTCAAGGCACATGTGAGAAAGCAATCAATGCACAACTATGGTATTGCAATGGCAACGAAAAACTAATGATTGATGCTTCTCACCTCTCTCCGTTCCTGTCTGTCTCTATCTATTCCTCTCTCTGACTCTCTCTTTGTCTCTGTAAAAAAAAAAAAAAAAAAAAAAAAGCTCCCTGATACCTGGATACAGTCCACATTTCTGAAGGTCAGTCATGTGTGTTCTCAACGCCTGGGTTGTCTGACCACAAAAATCTCTGTCAAAGCCGAGTTTCACATGCATTCGTTGCTGTCTGGGAGGAAGTCACTGCTGTGGATGGTTCCTGGCTCAGGAGGTAAATGTGGGTGTGCAGGGTGTGATAGTCATTACGCCAGAGACACTGTGTGAGTCCTCCAGAGTGCGGCCCTGACACCTGGTCCGCTGTGCTCTACCTGGTTGAGCCGTGGCCTGTGGTCCCAGTGCGTGGTTCTTGGCTGAGGTTCTCAGGGCCTTTGTGTCACAATGGAATCTTGGCCCCTGAAGCATGAGCAGGTCTGTCTTGTGGGAAATGGCTGAGTTGACCCCAAAGAGACTCCAGTCCAGCAGGACCCAAGCAGGGTTCGTGCTGAGACACCGTAATGTCTGGTGCCCTTGCTTTTAAGATGAACATTCCCTAACAGGAGCTGCACAAGGATTCTGATATCCCTTCCAGGATGGAAGTGACCTGAAACTGTGGCTGGGTCCACCCTTTGTCAGCGAATAGGAGCCACTGGCTCGGGAAAGCCACGTGCACAAAGGAGGTACTTCTGTGACCTTCGAGGTCCTGGGACCTGGGCTGTGGGCCTGGGGAGGTAACATCCAGGCTTCGGGGACAATGCAGAATTCCCTGCACGCCTGGGGCAACACAGGACTTGTTTCTCCGGGTGGGGTTTTAGCTAAGGGAGATGCTGGAGCTAATGGAGCGGTATGGGCCTCATGTGTGAGGTGACAGGTGGCGGCTGTCATGAGGGACCTGATCCCCGGTAGGTTGTTTACACCTTTAGAGCAGCTTGTGTTGGGAGTGGCCAATGGTCCCAGGACCCCACAACTCAAAAAGCCACCAGAGCGTTAAGTACAGAAGAAATAGGAACATACAGTGCAGGTGGTAGGTGCTGATGTGGTGATTCCTGCCCTGGTCCTCATGTGGTACCCAGATACTCACAGCACCGTCAGTCCAGGGAGCCCTGCCTGCAGGCAGCAGGAACGGGGGAGCTGGGTGCTGAGTCCTTCCCCAGGTCAGTAGCCCTGAACCCCACGGGGCTTGGTGGGGCCCCAGTCCCCTAGGTCAGCAGTTCTGAGTCCAGGAGGTTCACACCTTGCTGCCCGCAGGGTACACGGGTCCCTCTGCCCCCTCCCTTGGGCTACCCTAGAGTCCAAGTCTGGGCAGAGCCTGAGTGACAGGAAAAGGGGCCCCATGAGGACCATGCTGTGCCTGCTGGCTTGGCTTCCTGTGGGGCCTCAGTGCAGACAGACCTCAGGGACCTCAGTCCCTCACCTCAGAGGACCTTGTTCACCTCGCAGACCTCACTTAGCTTCTCCAGCCTCCGTCCCTCCAGCGAGCTTTCCCGCTGGGCCTCCATTCTGCTCTCCCTCCCTCCCCAGACTCGGGCACTTCCAAAAACACTCGCAAGGACCTCCATTGGATGCTGGGAACACCCACTCCTGGGGGGGGAGGAGGAGCAGGGCCCCCACCTGGAACAGCCCTGCTGAGCTCCAGGGTGGCGGAAGCTGCAACCCCTAAGTCCAGAGCAGGACCCCTCTGTGGGGACAGCACTGCCCAGCTGGAAGCGGGACCCACGGCCCTCACAGCCTCCAGTGTGTGGGGAACAGACCCTCTTGCCAGTGTCAGGATGCCCGGCCTGGCGGTGTCAGGAGGCCCCATGGTCACAGGATGCAAAACGGGGAAGGTGGTTGTCCTGCATGTGACCACAGGGTCAGAGTACAGGCAGTGACCTGAAGGCCTGACCCCACTCTGACTGTGGTCCTTGCTCCTGGTTCCTCTGGGCCCCAGGCCAGAGCAAACATGCCTTCATCCCAGTCCTCTGGTGGCTTTGTGCCTGCGGCCCGGGCCTGTGATCTCTGAGCAGCAGTTCAGCAAGTGTCCACTTCTTTCCTGAAGTGTCCAGCCCTCCCAGGCCTGAGTGGCCTTTGTCCCAGACCCCAGCAGGGTGTGCCGCCTGAGTGGGGGAACTGATTTCCTAGGCAGGTCTCATGCTGTGGATCGCTCAGCCGCATCGCTGACCAGACATGAGGTGACTGGCACCCAGTAGTGGTCTCTCACCCTCCACCCTCCAGGCTTTTCTCTCTGGCTCAGTGGGCTGTCCAGTTAGCAAAGTACCTCGAGCCCCCATGTCCTTCCCCAGCAAGAGGACAGGACCCAGTGATGCACGAGACGAGAGGGACATCTGGGGCGGCTCAGTGCAGGCTTTTGGGGTACAGTCCTCACACCTTAGTTCTAGGTGCCCCTCCTCCGAGCTGCAGGGTGCAGGTGCCCCAGGGAAGCTGTGGTCTCAGGGACATACTGCTGCCCACCCGCTCCCCACGGCCTCCTCTGTCCATTCAGCTCAGGCCCATCGGCCCCTTCCCCAGGTCACTCAGCCGAGCGCTGCCCCCCCAGGACAGCCCAGTGCCCCAGGGACGTAGCTGTTGGGCACCGTTAACGTCTCCCTTCTGTGATGTCTTGTCCACCTTGGACCTTTGGGGACCTGCCACCTTGCCTGTCCTTTGTGTCAGCCTGGGCAGCAGGCTGTGCTCTGACCGGGTCTGTGGGATGGGAAGCTCATGGTTAGAAAGGTGGGGGGTTCCATGGTTACCACTGCAGAGACTTCCGGGCTGGGGGCCACCCGCTTTGTGCAGGACATTTGTGACTGCGGAGCTGAGGACAGAATCAGCCCCCCCAGACACACACAGGGCTCCACTCGGCGTAGCTCGGCGTTCTTGGCTGTGGGGGGACCCTCAGCGTTCCTGCAGCCCGTGGGTAGCACTTGGGTTGTGTTCATCCTGGGCGGGCTGGGGCCAAGGGGCCGGGCACATAGGAAGGCCAGGTGCTCCGGTCAGCTGCAAGGTGTCCCCAGCGTTGGTCCCGACCCCCCCATGTGGGGTTGAGGGCGAGACAGCCCCGGACCTCGGGTTACCCTGCAGACCAGGTCAGGGGCTGCGGAGGCCCACCCGCTGCACCCCCGTGCCCCCTCTCCCCGCCCCCCCGACAGGTTGTCACCCTGTCCACCTCCCTGTCAGTCACTTGTCTCCTGCTCGTCTCCTGCTCTCAGGACCAAGAGGAATCGTGCAGGGGGGAGAGTCAGTCCAATTGCAGTTTGTCTGCCCTCCCCCCTGGAAAAGGAGGTAGAATCTCTTCCTGGGGGGGGTGCTGACTCCCTCCCACAGCCCAGATTCATCTCCCCGTTCCCACCTGGGTCTCCGTGCCTCCCTGCCCCCCCCCTCCTCCGCAGACTGAATGTCTTCCCAGCTGCTGGCTTGGATGTCTCTGTGTGAAGTCCCTGAGCCTGCAGCCATGGTTTTAAGGTTTGGGGGTTCGGGGACCGGACATGATCGGTTTTGCGAAGGAGACGGTTAAAGGGTTAGAGGTGGAGGGAACTACCTTGTCCAGGAGAGCCCGCTGTCTCAGATTTTGGGACATTTAATGTCTCTTCCCGGCCCTTCGGCCCTTCCCCGGGGCTCACCAGCCCTGTCTAGTCCTGGATTTCTGGGAGGGGGGGGGGTGCTGCTTCTCCCGTGCCGCCTCCCCCAGCTCCCAGTTGCTCCCATGGGTGCCTCTCCTGCACCCCTGCCGTCTGAGTAGCGCTTGGGGCAGGAACCTCCACGCTGGGCAAGGAGCTCCCCTCGGCCCTCCAGGCCTTGCCTCGGCCTGCTGACCACGTGGGACATGGGACACAAGCGTCACCTTTGTCCCTGGGACCTTTGTTTGTGACAGCAGCGACGGGTGTCCCAGTGCAGGTGTGTGAGAGTGACCGGCCTACCAGTGATGGTTTTTCTGGGGACTGTTCCTGGCTCTGCATGTTTCCAGGGTCCTGAGATGGGGTCATCAGGAGGCCTATGGTTCCTCTGGGGCAGAGGTCCCCAAACTACGGCCCGCGGGCCAAATTGTAGCCACCTGAGGCCATTTATTTGGCCTCCGCCACACTTCCGGAAGGGGCATCTCTTTCATTGGTGGTCAGTGTATGGAGTACTGTATGTGGCGGCCCTCCAATGGTCTGAAGGACAGTGAACTGGCCCCTGTGTAAAAAGTTTGGGGACCCCTGCTCTGGGGTATTCGTGGCTTGTTAATTTGGCCTCAGCTGTTTACGGAAAATGTCTGAGCTCCTACCGCCCCCCTCCCCCCCACTGGTAGTGAGGCTGCAGACAGCTTCACCCTTCATGGGGGGAGCTGTGTTGGGGTGCTTGTGTTAGGGGGTCAGCGCTGTTTCTGCAGCAGGTTTTGTGTTGGTTTCCACCACGCCCTCCCCCAAAGGGTTCCTCCCACCCTCACCACCTGGGCTCGGCAGGGACCCAGAACCCCTCACTCATGGTGGCTGCACCCAAACCTCCTCCCCACGGACCCCACCCACCCGGGTAGTCTGTCCCCACGATCCAGGTCCAGTCCAGAGGAAAAGGTGACCCGCTGGCTGAAGCTAAGTGTTTGTGTGGACTTTGTCTTGGGAAAATCTAAACAAGACAGGAGCAGGGACAAGTACAATGACCCTTGGTGAGGACAGAGGACCACTCCTTCTCCTGCATCCACTTCCACCTCACACTCAGGGGAGGTCATTGAACTTGTCCCAAAGAGCACTTGTGTCCTCAGAAATACTGGAGTGTGGACACCCGAAGGTAAGGACACTCTTGAAAAAGAGTAAACATACTACACACCCAAGATGCTCTGATGAGTAATGTATCACTCCAAGTCCCATTACCCCATGTGTGTCCCTGTCACCCCATGATGTTTTGGGCACCACATGTCCACCACTTACTGCCCCATCTGGAACCTCTCTGCCCTGTCACTGGCTCCCAGGTGTGTCGCTTGTCTAATGAGCACGCCAGCTCTGTGCTCACTGCTCAGGTCTCCTGTGTATGCAGAAACTCGGAGACACGTTTCTTTTATCTTGTTAATGGGTCTAAATCTGCTTCAGTCTTTTCCCACTGAGCTGCGTGCTCAAGAAACCCAGCGTGGGTTCCCCATTTTTGGCAAAGAATAGTGAATACGAATAGGTTTTGAAATGGCCTTGAGTAAAATATCTAAGAGCATAAAAAAAGTTGAAAGTGCTAAAAACAGCTCTTATGATCAGGCGGTGGTGTAGTGGGTAGAGCGTCTCACTTGGACGCTGAGGACCCAGGTTCAAAACCCAAGGTTGCCAGCTTGAGCGTGGGTTCATCTGGTTTGAGCAAGGCTCACCAGATTGAGCCCAAGGTTGCTGGCTTGAGCAGGGGGCTACTTGGTAGGCTGTAGTCTCCCGCCATCAAGACACATATGAGAAAGCAATCAAAGAACAACTAAGGTGCTGCAATGAAGAATTGATGCTTCTCATCTCTCTCCCTTCTTGTCTGTCCTATCTCTCTCTCTGTGTCTCTCTCTCACAAAAACAGCTTAGACACAGCAGAGGGTGGGGGGCTGCAGGAGGGAAGGAGGTGGGGGAGAGGGTGGGAGAGGGAGATAGATGGTGATGAAGGGATACTGGACGTGGGGTGTCGCCTCAAATACAGGAAATACCTTCAGAGGAGGGAGGACGAATCTGAAACATCCACTGATGACTTTGTGGGACCACAGTGTTTTCCATGTTCTTTGTGTTTCAGCATGTACCTATGGAGGAGAATGTTAACATTCTGGGGGTTATGCACAGGACACATGAGTGGGTCAGCTCTGGAGTGACCCTCTCTCCTGTATGGTTGAATGTGAAACCTCCCCATCGGCTCCCCAGTTGGCCAGGTGAGAACGGGAGGAAGGAGAAGGTGTAGGGGCTCTGAGGAGGCTCGGTTTTCCCCTGTCTGTGGAGCAAGAAGTCCTGTTTCTCTGATTTCCCTGTCCCCTCCCTGTTCAGGTAGTGAGTACATGAGGTGAGACGGGAGAGGAAGCAACAAGAAATCGAGGCTGTCGTTGAATACCTATTTTCCCACCTATTATTTCACTTTGGGTGTGGTGTCTGTCAGTGGCTACGCGTTATATTTCTGTCCACCTATCAGAACCCAGACGTCCAGGGCGTGTCACGTGAGTGGAGGAGGCTGGAGGTGAGCGGGGTGGGGAATAGGTGCAGCCAGCATGTAAGGACCCGAAAAGGGTGCCCAGAGTGTTTCTGGGCTACATGTTTCATGCCCTAAAATAGGAGAGTAATTTTGACTGGACCACTTTTATGAGCCCATCTTCTGGACCGCATATCAGATTTGAGAGCGCACTAATTCTGGTCCTAGTTCACATGAGCACGGTGAGGCCCAACCTCACAGGCTTTTAGGCGGCAGAGCCAAGTCCAAAGCCAAGGTTTTGTACAAAGCGTGTTGTAAGCTATGAAAGCGACAACTTTTACAAGTGACAAAACAAAGGCCCTGAGAGGTTTGTTCCCTGGATCCACATGTCTGACATCTAGTGTACGAGTTGCACAGGGAGTCCTGGGCTGAGGGGTGCGGACAGACTCCCCCAGGGAAGACCCCTGGCCACACTCCGAGGAGGCAGAGCCAGTGTGACCGGACTCCCCACGCTGTCTGAGCGGAAGCCCGCGCACACTCGGGCGCAGGTGGCAGGAAACACTCTTCTCTGCTGCCATCTAGTGTGCACCTTGGGAACAGCACCTGCTTACCAAGCACCTGCTGTTGTCATGTAGCAGGAACACAGTGAATGTCCAAGGCGCCTCCCATCAGGAAGTGGGATAAAGCTCATCATTCTCTCCGGTGGGACTCCTGTCCACAGAGGCGAAATTCAAAGCTCACATGACCCCTTCCTAAGGTGGGGCCCCTCACCACAGTCAGAATACTCAGCCATGCTGAACCATGACTCCTGTGCTAGGGTCCCCTTCTTACATCACAGGGACCAGAGCCGATGTGATCGAACCCAGACCCTCTACTCCCTCAGTTGTGACATTTCCACATCGTCAAATGGCACAGAGCAGCTGTGACTCAGGGAAAGACCTTTCCTTGCACTCACGTGGATCAGAAATGACGTGATGCCCTCAGTCTTGGGGTGGGACCATTCCTCACACTCACAGGTTTCAGAGCTGATGTGACAGGACCCCGTTCTCTCTGGTGGGCCTGTTTTCTATGCTCACAAGGAACAGAACCAATGTGATGGGACTACCTGTGTCAAGCGAGACCCCTTCCACAATGACTGGACCCAGAGCTTATGGGCACGACCCCTTTCACAAGGCAGGGCCTTCTTCCTGTGAGAGGACCGTTACTTCACTGTCTTGTGTTCTTTGGAATATGAATTTACCTTGAGCATGTATTGTATGTTGGGTATCTCTTGTTCATCTGATTAAGTTCCTTTGATTATTACCACAGCTGTTGGGACTTACAAGGTACAAGGAAAATAGGATTGTTTTTTATTCCCCACACTATCGATGAGCTGGGCATGTGAAGATGGAGGATGAGAAACTGACTTCAGGAACGTGCTGCAGCTGAGACGTGGACCTCTGCCAGCTGGGGTTACTGTTATTTTTGTTCACTGTCAGCTTTTTGGTTAATTTTTATAGGGTTTGGTGGAATTATGTAGTGCTCCCTCATTTACACTGGCATAAAAACACACCTGAGACGCTAGCTGCTTGGACTCAGAGTCATGAGTTTTCTGTATTGAATCCTGGCTTTGTTCATATCATGAGGATCCAGTTCAGCTCCTGCGTCTGTCATGTGAAAACTTGGGTCTGTTGTCAGGCTCCATGTCTGGAGTTTGGCTGTGGGGTCTCAGCTACAGATGTGGATTCAGTCTCTGGGGTCTGTGGTTGAATCTATATTGAGTTGTGTGGCATCTGGGGTGTGGGGTCCCTCTGTGTGTGTCTCCATGTCCTGGTTTCCAGTGTGGGGCCCACGCACAGCTCTAGTCATAAGATGTAATATGTGGCATCTGGTGTCCAAGTTTTTGTGTCAGTCTCTGGTATCTGCCATTTGGGTTCCAGGTTCTGACTTGGGTCTGGAGAACAGTGTTTGGTTTGGTGCCTGGGGTCCAGGGTCCTACTTTTGGTTTGGGGTCTGTTGTTTAGATGGAGGAATGTAGCGTCTATGTCTGGGATCCCGAGTCTGTCTGTCCCCACCGTCTGGTGTCTGTCAAGTAATGGTTGCTGTGTTTACAAAGACAGGTAGCTGGTTG
Organism: Rhynchonycteris naso; assembly: GCA_037038555.1. Lineage (NCBI taxonomy): Eukaryota > Metazoa > Chordata > Mammalia > Chiroptera > Emballonuridae > Rhynchonycteris > Rhynchonycteris naso. The sequence goes on along the minus strand of CM073000.1, from coordinate 78,829 downwards.
TTGTTGAAGAAAGAGAGGTAAAGAAATAGCACATTATGCCTGACCTGTGGTGGCGCAGTGGATAAAGCGTTGCCCTGGAATGCTGAGGTTGCTGGTTCAAAACCCTGCACTTGTCTGGTCAAGGCACATATGGGAGTTGATGCTTACTGCTCATCCCCCCTTTCTCTCTCTCTCTCCCTCTCTCTCCTCTTTAAAATGAATAAATTAAAAAAAATAAAAAAAAGAAATAGCACATTATATTTTATAAATCTAAGGTCTGTTTTAGGAAGAAACTTCAGCTTTCCATTTAGCTTAACCTTAATCAGAATGAAAGCTCAAGTATTTCTAGGCTTGATGGCCCATTTCAGGAATCCACTGTGTCCTCAGAGGTTCATTGTCCCCTTTGTTCTAGTCGGGCAGGTGCCAGTGAAGGAGGCCCAGGTCATCACACACTGGATGTTGTCCCAGTTCTTAGCCATGGACACAGATAAGCCACATTGGCATATTGAGAGCTAACTTACTAAATAAATAGGGTGGAGCCCTGGCTGGGTAGCTCAGTGGGTTAGAGTGTCCTCCCAATATGTCAAGGTTGTGGGTTTGATCCCTGGTCAGTACACATGTCAGAAGCTTCCATTGAATGCTTAAATAAGTGGAACAACACATCATTGTTTCTCTCTTTCGGCCTCTGTTTGTCTCCCCCGACTCCCCGTCCTCTTGCTCTCTAAAACCAATAAATAGCCTGACCTGTGGTGGTGCAGTGAAGAAAGCATTGAGCTGGAAATGCTGAGGCTGCTGGTTAGAAACCCCTAGCTCTGCCAGCCAAGGCACATAGGAGAAGCAACTATGAGTCGATGCTTCCCGCGCCTCCCCACCTTTCTCAGTCTTCTCTCTCTAAAATTAATAAATAAAAGCTTTAAAAATTAATTTTTTAAATTTTTTTATTTTATTTTATTTTATTTTATTCATTTTAGAGAGGAGACACAGAGTGAGAGAGAGAGAGAGAGTAAGAGAGAAAGGAGGGAGGAGCTGGAAGCATCAACTCCCATATGTGCCTTGACCAGACCAGTGCAGGGTTTTGAACCGGCGACCTCAGTGTTCCCAGGTCGACACTTTATCCACTGCGCCACCACAGGTCAGGCTAAAAATTAATTTTTTAAATAAATAGGTTGGAGACTCCCATTGTTACAGAGACCCCTGTACGGCCATATGAACTATTGCTACAGCTTGAGGATCTCACGTTAGATGGCTGGAAGGAGTTTAGGGAAAACAGCCCAGTGGCCTGTGGGTCTGACCCCTCTGTGCCATAGCTGCTCTGCTTGTGGAGAAGGCCAAGAGCAAGTCATAGTAATGGTGGGGGTTATGGGCACTGAGTCCTTCTGCCCTTTTCCTCTGGATGCCTCCCTTTTCAGGTGGCTCCTCAGTGTCCCTTCTCAGACTGTCGTCTCCAAGCAATGAAGAGATTGTTAGAGTGCAAGAAATCGGAGGCTGTCCTTGGCTAAGCTCTGGGCTTCCGGGTGCTTGGCCATATCAGTTTATTATTGGCCTGGATGTCAGTTGGGAACAGCAAGAACAGAGTCCAGGAGGGCCATCCTGAGCTCCAAGGTCTCACATGCCATGTGGTGGTGGCTGCAGAAAGGAAAGGACTGATAGGAATGTCATATGAGGCATGGACCAAGACAGGACAGAGGGGTAGAAAGTGCTGGTTACACGTTTGGCAGGAGCTAACATGTACCGGTTTCCTGAATCCTCATAGCCACTCAAGAGGGAGCCGTTCTCCTCATTTGACTAAGGTGACCAGATTTTAAAATTGGTAAAGCGGGATACCATTGACCGGGGGGCGGGGGGTTCTTGATTAAAAATTTGGTCTATATGGAGCAAAAAAATTTTTCATAGAATGCAAAAATAGTATTGTAATATATTTTTTAAAATTTCAACATAAGTACAATTTGCAAATATAATACATTAAAAATTATGTATAGTATTTTATTTTTTGGCATATTTCTCATTTGAGTGAATTTTTTTTAGTAGATTGCTGTCATTGTTTAAAAGGTCATGAAATTTTTCACAAGAATTTGTTAAATTATATTTCACACATACAATGGCTTTCAAAGTCTCAACACTTAATTGTGAATTTTCTGATGTCCACACTTTATTTACCATAGAAAAACGCGTTCAGTCGCAGCATTAGTTCCTGGTAAAGACAGCACGTATTCCACAATTTTTAGTGCATTATTGTATGGAACATGGTTTGTTTCAAAATGATGAAACATTTCTAACCATTTGTTCTCTATTGTGATTTTTGCTGATGCCCAAGATTTAACCTTTTCCTTATCAATATATATTTTTAATAATGATACCTCATTAAAAAGATAATTTTTGGAAATATTACTATATGGGAAATTTTGAGTGAGTCAGAGGGATCGGGTGACATGGTCCTGAAACTAATGCCAGAGCTGCACGAGCGGGCGGGAGCAGGCAGGGCAGCTCCGTGGGCGCGCTCGCACAAGAGCGGTCGTGAACACTCTCCGCCTGGACTCGTCCTTGCTGAGGCTGCTCCCAGCGTCCAGCCCCGCCACCCGCTGGAGACTGAGCGGCTTGCGTCTTGCAGAGCCTGGAGCTGCATGCCGCCGTCCATGACGCAGGCCTATGGGTAGAGAGGGGACTTGACAGCAGCTGCCCCAGCAGGCACGTCTCACCCAATGTTCTTTGTTTCGGGGCCCCGCACAAGGCAGCCAGCTCTTGTGGCAGTGTGGGCGCGTTTCCAGGTCGAGGCGGGTCTCCCCTCAGAAAAGCGTATATTCCCTTCTCGTTCTGCTGTTCCCTAGCTTTTCATGCATTCTTTCCAAAAACTGGGACTTTTTAAAAATGCCGTGGGACATGGGACAAATTGTTAAAAATCGGGACTGCCCGGCAAACGCAGGACATCTGATCACCTTACTTTGACAGATAAGGAGACTGTTTTTATTTATTTGCCTGAAATCACACAGATTACAGGTGGTGGAGCCAGAAGTCAGCTCTGGCTGTGGGAAACTCCTGTCAATTGAGGTCTCAGAGGAAGGACACATGTGTAGAAACAGACCAATGCTCTGGACTGAAAAACCGATGGTAAAGACAGGGAGGGGGTATAAGTGGAGAGGGCACTCTTAAAGGGATCTGTTGGTTGAGCACCTGGGAAGGGCCAAACCACCTCCTCCCTCTCCACCAATCCTATCTCATTTTCTGCCCAAGTTCCACCTCAAACACCACCTTGGGTGAGAATATGGCAAGTTGGACCATCAGGTTATGTGCAGGTTTTCTTAAAAACATAAAAGAAATTAAAGTACAATATTCAACAGAAGGCTGCAAGGAGTACTTGGATTGCTCCATTTGTCCAGGATACTGTGAGTGCACACTCTTCTGGCCCATTTTGGACCATCGGTTCTAGAATTTGAACTGTGTTAGAATCAGTCTTTAGTTCAAATGCCTGTGAAATGGAGATAACAATCCTCCGTGTTTCATTCAGCAAATGGGAGCAATAGGTAAGGTGAGGCATGTGTCGGTCTTAAAATAGGAATTATTACCAGGTCTGGATTCTCATTTAATGCAGTGGGCAGTGCTGTTGTTGAATTTTTAATATTTTGTCTTTTGTTTCTTTATAATTAAATCCAGAGAGGGGACGGGGGAGAGGGAGACAGAAGCATAAATCCGTTCCTGTATGTGCCCCAGCCTAGGATTGAAGCAGCCACCTCTGCATCTCAGCACTATGCTGCAACCAACGGAGCCATTTAGCCAGGGCGTTTGCTACTCTGTTTTGCACATACTTGAATCAACATCATAGGGGGCCTGTCTAGGAAAAAAAAACCAGCTATGATTTTGCTGCCACCTCGTGGACAACTTGAGAATAACAGCTAGGTAAAAGTCACCAGAAAGTTTTTCACTCTGTTGCAATCTGGGTGTATGTAACCAAAAACTCTCATCCTACTTCTGCATCATCGCACCTACGTGTCTTATCCCATCTTTCAATTTGAATCTCTTTACACATTTATATTTTAGGGACCGCTCGGGTCGGGGCGTGGATGGTGTGGCGCGGGGCGGACAGCTTGGGGCAGTGATGGGGTGGGATCAATGGCGCGGGGTGTGGACTGCGTGGAGTGCGGCGTGGACAGCGTCTGGCGGTTTGGGAATGGCAAGGCACAGCAGCGTGGCGAAGGGAGGGATAGCTCAGTGAGGAGCGTCTTGGTGAGAGGTGGGTCTGGCTGGAGCTATGTGGTGCCAGTCTGATTGGTCCGGGCTGGTGAGGCGTGTGGGGCGTGCGGCGTGGACTTTGAGGGGTGTGCACAGCGCAGGGCGGGGACAGCAAACACGGGGCGGAGATGCAGGGGGGGGGGCACTGGAGAGCAGGGAAGACGGGGGTGGGGGCGGATTGCGTTGGTGGGGATGGATTCAGGCTTCAGGCGTGGACTTCGAGGATCAAGGACAGCACGGGGCCGGAGGGGTAGATGGATGGCGTGGGGCGGGGCTTACGGTTTGGAGCGGGGACAGTGCAGGCAGGACACCTCCCTGTGGGGGTCAGTCGGTGGTAAGGAGCTCCAGCCTCACCTTAGACAGGAGCTTCCTCCCGGGAGAGAGGGTAACTCCCTGGAGATGGTCTCCCGCCTAGGCTTTGGTGACCTTCCGAGTGAGTGGGCCCTTCCTCTGTAGAGGGGCTTCCCTCCTACGGTGGGCGGCATCTCCCTGGAGATGAGGGGAGGGAGCCTTTTCCCCCAGGTCTCCCTTGTCAACTTAAGCAGCGTCCAGACCTGCAGAAGTTTTATGATGAGCCAAACTGTCGACAATTGCTGGTAATCAAAGTCTCAGCAGATTGAAAAAGTGATCTGGAAAATGGCCTTTTGCCCCGTATTTTGTACATCAGAAGCAAAGCGGAAGACAAGGGGGTTACATGGAATTGATTGGTGATGGATTAGGGAGGTTGAGACGCAAAGCGGGGTAATCTGTGGGACTAGTTAAAAGTAAAAATATGTATACTGAAATTTCTTTTACGTGGGCAGGTATAAAATAGCTAACAATGACCGTGATAATAACAATGGGGGTGGTTGGCTTCAGTTCTGGTGATAAGCTTGCTCTGAGGACTGCAGGAAAAAATTACCGTTACATTTCAAAGGCATGCTATTGTTAGATAGGATAGACAGGCACCCGGGCGGGAAAAGGGGAGGGGGAACAAAGGGGGTTTATCTCATCTACTGAAGGAGGGGGTCAGCTGTCACACCATCTGCCAAAATGAAATCACCAGATGTCCAAATGGCCTTGAAAAACTGTACGTTGGTTAGAGTATCAGTGAAAGAGAACCTTGGCAGTTACAGGTAAAAAGCATATGATCTCTAAGACCCAACAGGTAGCGGTGCTCAGACGAGCTGAGTTGCCCACTTGTGTCTTGTGCCAAGTGCACAGCTTTGCTAAATAAAACTGCTTGCTTTGCCTGAACACTGCACCTTGTCTCTCGCCTGAATTCTATATCACCTGTGAAGCCCCCTTGGACCTGAGTTTTCTCTGGTGCCATTATAAGGTACATTACACTGGGGAACAAACTTTTTGTTGCATCCACAAAAAACACTTGTTCTTACCTAATTCGAGTGTGCTGATCTCAAATCTGACATCAGTTTTTTCTGTGTAAGCTACAGTATTTTTTGCAATTCTAGATTTTAGGTTTTCATTTTATTGTAAAATTTTCAACATTTAGTTTAACATAATGAAGTAGAATGTCTTCTTGGGCATTATCTTTGTGAAAATAAAGTAATTTATATAATGCAGTAAATACATTAATACACTAAAAATATGATTGCATCAGAATTTGTCTACAATTTCAAAATAGAACATATTAAAACACTTATTTTAATCATAAAATTTGTGCAAAACTTATTTGAATTCTGTTCAGGCAAAAATTTGCGTTTGTGGGGGGACTGCAAGATGGTGATGGAGTAGGTGGACGTACCAACTTTCAACTCCCAGAACCAAAGTGGATTATAACTTAATTTTAAGAGCCACCATCTGGATAAACCAATTTTGAACTAAGTGGACTCTTCAACCAAGGAACACTGTAGAAGCCACATTGAGACAGGTAGGAAAAGTGAAAATGTGTAGGAAAAGCGAAAACGTGAAGAGGGCTGCCCAGCTGCTCGGAGCGAACGGCATCCCACAGAGACCCGCGTGGCGGGCGGAGAGTTTGACAGAGAGGGAGGGACCTGGGTCCCAGAAACAAAGCCCCAGCCTGCAGTCCCAGAGCCTAGAAGAGGCGTTTGGACAGTATTGAGCTGTGAAACGAGTGAGGATACTGTTTGTGAGAAAGACACTTTTCTCAGACCCAAGATTCTTCTTAAAGGAACAGCGCAGAAAACCTCTCTTACAACCACTCACCCGGGGTTCCGAGGAATGGGGACAGAGGAGAGGACCAGAGCACCCGGAAGAGAATGTGGACTGGAAGGCAGAGGGCGAAACACTCGGAGGGACAGCTACCCTAACCCCTGGGCTAAGTTACTTCCCTAATCAAAAACGATTATTTCTCCTGGAACTAGCAATACCAGCAAAGGGAGACAGGACACCAGCCAAACAAGCTCTCCCGCAGCACTTAGAGCAGAGCTGCTTAGACAGAGGGAGTTTCCAGGAATACAGTATGGAGTGTTAGGGTCTGAGCTGCAGTGCACCCACCCACACTCCTGAGGGCTTGCTGGAGGGACGATGGTGGCGGGACGCTGAAACGTGTTTCTGTCAGCGGGGGCGGAGGCCCAGCCGGTGTGAGCTCGGTCTAGCCCAGCAGGGGTGGAGGAGACGTGCGAAAGCGGTCCTGCAGCTGCGGGCCCGCCTGCAGCCCCACCTGTGGGGGAAAAGTGAGAGGCCTGGAATGGGCAGAGATCTGCTCTGCGACTCTGGACCCTGTGCAAGCCGGCCCTGACCGCGGGGATGGGGCTGGAGCCCAGGAGGAGTGGAGGCTTGCAGCTGAGCACAGGCCAGCAGCCCTGCCCGGCCTGAGAAACTGCGGTTTGCGATCCTCCATAGGTGGGACCTGACCGTTGGCACGGGGCTGGAGCCCGGGAGGAGCAGAGGCTCACAGCTGAGTGCACATCAGCAGCCCCATCTGACCCGAGAAACTGGTGAGCAGGCTCGGACCCCGGGGGCTGGGCAGAAGCCCGGGAACAGGCTGGGTCTGCAGCTGAGCAAATGTGCTCACCTCTACCCTTGGTGCTGAAGCTTGTGGCTTGAGTACAGTGCACAACCCAACCTGTGGGGGAAAGGCAAAGGCCCAGTCACGCTGAGGCTTGTAGAGCCGGGCATCAGAATGCAGTCCTTCCTGAGGAGGAGAGGCGAAAATCACAGCAACAGCCTCAGAGGCTGGTGCTGGCAACGTCCATACCCAACCGCCCTAGGCAGCGGCAGAGGGGGTGGCCGGCCTGCAGACAGACCACACATAGAGAACACAAAGGCAACACCCATTGGACTCTAGTGGCCACAACCTTCTTATACACAGACAAGATGGGCAGGCAGAGAAATGCAACCCAAATGAATCAAGAGAAATCCCCAGAGAAGGACCTGAATGAACCAGATATAACCAAATTACCAGGTGCAGAATTTAAAATAATGATAGGATGTTCAAAGAATTTAGAGCAACAATGGATAGTCATTACAAACACCTAAATAAATAGATAACAAGTATAAAAAAGGAAATTGAAATAATTAAAAAGAATCAGACAGAAATGACAAATACAGTATTAGAACTGAAGACCACAATTGAAGGAATTAAATGCAGGATGGATGACGCTGAGGATCGAATCAGTGAGTTAGAACACAATAAATAAAGGCACAGAAGCAGAGCAGAAAAAAGAAAAGAAACTCAAAAAATGTGAGGAAACTGTAAGGGAGCTCGGTGACAACATGAAGAGAGATAACATTCACATTATAGGGGTTCCTGAAGAAGAGGAGAGAGAACAGGAAATAGAAACTTTGTTCAATCAAATCATGGCAGAAAACTTCCCTAATTAAGGCTGAAAACCATTTCACACGTTCAAAAAGCACAGAGAACTTCATTAAAGGGAAACCCAAAGAAACCTACACCAAGACACATCATAGTTAAAATACCAAAGCTAAGGGATAAAGAGAAAATTTTAAAAGCTGCTAGAGAAAAAAAGGCTATCACCTACAAAGGAGCCCCCATAAGGATGACATCCGACTTCTCAACAGAAACACTTGAGGCCAGAAGGGAATGGCAAGATATATTCAAAGTAATGCAGAACAAGAACCTACAACCAAGACTACTCTATCCAGCAAGGCTAACGTTTAAAATTGAAGGAGAAATAGCTTCCCAGACAAAAAATGCCTCAAGGAATTCATTAAAACCAAACCAATTCTGCAAGAGATATTAAGGGGCCTGTTGTGAACAGTTCAAAGGGAGGAAAGAATATAGCAAAAGAAGAATACAGCTTTAAAGAGTAAAATGGCAATAAACAACTACATATCAATAACCTTAAATGTAAATGGATTAAATGATCCAATCAAAAGACATAGGGTAGCTGTGTGGATAAAGAAACAGGACCCATACATATGCTGTCTACAAGAGACACACCTTAAAACAAAAGATGCACATAGACTGAAGGTAAAAGGATGGAAAGAAATATTTCATGCAAATGGAAATGAAAGAAAAGCCGGGGTAGCAATACTTATATTTGACAAAATGGACTTTAAAACGAAGGCTGTAGTAAGAGATAAAGAAGGACACTACATAAGGAGAAAGGGAACAATTCAACAGGAAGATATAACTATTATAAATATCTACGCACCAAATATAGGAGCCCCGACATTCATAAAGCAGACTTTGATGGATATAAAGGGTGAGATTAACAGCAATACTATAATAGCAGGGGATTTCAATACCCCAGTATAATACTGGATAGATCCTCAAGAAAGAAAATTAATAAAGAAACAGCAGACTTAAAGGATACACTAGATCAACTCGATTTAATAGATATCTTCAGAACTTTTCACCCTAAAGCAGTAGAATATACATTTTTCTCAAGCGCTCATGGTACATTTTCTAGGATAGACCACATGTTAGGACACAAAAATGATCTCAATAAATTTAAGAAGATTGAAATCATATCAAGCATTTTCTCTGATCACAATGCCATGAAACTAGAAATTAACCACAAAAGAAAAACTGAAAAATACTCAAACACTTGGAAACTAAATAGCATGTTATTAAATAATGAATGGATTAACAATGAGATCAAAGAAGAAATAAAAAAGTTTCTAGAAACGAATGAAAATGAGCATACATCAACTCAAAATTTATGGGACACAGCAAAAGCAGTACTGAGAGGGAAGTTCATTGCACTAAAGGCATATCATAAGAAGCTAGAAAAAGCTCAAATAAGCAACCTGACCTTGCATCTAAAAGAAGTAGAAAAACAACAGCAAATAAAGCCCAGGACCAGTAGAAGGAAGGAAATAATAAAGATCAGAGCAGAAATAAATGACATAGAGGCTAAGGAAACAATACAGAGGATCAATGAAACCAGGAGCTGGTTCTTTGAAAAGGTAAACAAGATTGATGAACCTTTAACTAGACTCACCAAGAAAAAAAGAGAGGACTCAAATAAATAAAATTAGAAATGAGGGTGGAGAAATAACAACTGACACAACAGAAATACAAAGTACTGTAAGAAAATACTATGAAGAACTCTATGCCAAAAAATTAGACAACCTAGGTGAAATGGACAAATTTCTTGAATCATATAATCTTCCAAAAATCAATCTGGAAGAATCAGAACACCTAAACAGACCAATTACAACAAATGAGATAGAAACAGTTATCAAAAAACTCCCCAAAAGGATAAGTCCTGGGCCTGATGGCTTCACGAGTGAAGTCTACCAAAAATTCAAAGAAGAACTAACTCCCATCCTCCTCAAGCTATTTCAAAAAATTCAAGAGGAGGGAAGACTTCCAAACTCCTTTTATGAGGGGAGCATAATTCTGATCCCCAAACCAGGCAAATACAACACAAAGAAAGAAAATTATAGGCCAGTATCCCAGATGAATTTAGATGCTAAAATTCTCAACAAAATATTAGCCAACCAAATCCAGCAATATATGAAAAAAATCATACACCATGATCAAGTGGGATTTATTCTGGAGAGGCAAGGCTGGTTCAATATTCGCAAATCAATCAATGTGATTCATCACAAACAAAAGGAAGGACAAAAATCACTTTATAATTTCAATAGATGCAGAAAAGGCATTTGATAAAATCCAGCACCCATTCATGCTCAAAACTCTCAGTAAAGTGGGAATACAGGGAACATTTCTTAACATGATAAAGGCCATCTACGACAAACCCACAGCAAACATCATACTAAATGGACAAAAATTAAAACTAATCACCTTAAGATCAGGAACCAAGCAGGGGTGCCCCCTTTCACCACTCTTATTCAACATAGTTCTGGAAGTCCTAGCTACAGCAATCAGAGAAGAAGAAATAAAAAGCATCCAAATTGGAAAAGAAGTAAAACTGTCATTATTTGCAGATGATATGATATTTTATATAGAAAACCGTAAAGTCTCAGTCAAAAAACTACTGGACCTGATAAATGAATTCAGCAAGGTGGCAGGATATAAAATTAATACTCAGAAATCAGAGGCATTCTTTTATACCAACAATGAACTGTCTGCAAAAGAAATTAAGGAAACAATCCCCTACACTATTGCAACCAAAAATATAAAGTACTTAGGAGTAAATTTAACCAAGGAGGTTAAGGACTTGTACTCGGAAAATTATAAAACATTGATAAAAGAAATCAAGGAAGGTACAAACAATTGGAAGCATATACCGTGCTCATGGCTAGGAAGAATAATCATCATTAAAATGTCTATATTACCCAAAGCAATTTATAAATTCAATGCAGTACCAATTAAAATACCAATGACATACTTCAAAGATATAGAACACATATTCCAAAAATTTATGTGGAACCAAAAAAGAACACGAATAGCCTCAGCAATCTTAAAAAGAAAAAATAAAGCAGGAGGTATCACTCTTCCCGATATCAAGGTTTACTACAAGGCCATTATACTCAAGACAGCCTGGTACTGGCATAAGAACAGGCATATAGATCAATGGAACAGAACAGAGAACCCAGATATAAACCCACAGTTTTATGGACAACTGATATTTGACAAAGGAGGAAAGAACATACAATGGAGTAAAGACAGCCTCTTTAACAAATGGTGTTGGGAAAATTGGACATCTACCTGCAAAAAAATGAAACTAGATCATCAATTTACACCATTCACAAAAACAAACTCAAAATGGATAAAACAAAAGTAAGCCGTGAAACCATAAGCATCTTAGAAGAAAACCTAGGCAGCAAGTTCTCCGACATCTGTAGCAGCAATATATTTTCCGATTTATCTCCACAGGCAAATGAAATAAAAGGCAAGATAAACAAATGGGACTGTATCAAAGTAAAAAGTTTTTGCACAGCTAAAGACAATAAGAACAGAATAAAAAGACAAACCACACAATGGGAGAACATATTCGACAACACGTCTGATAAGGGGTTAATAACCAAAATTTATAAAGAACTTATAAAACTCAACACCAGGAAGACAAACAACCCCGCAAAAAATGTGCAAAAGAAATGAATAGAAATTTCTCCAAAGAGGACATACAGATGGCCAATAGGCATATGAAAAAATGCTCAACATCACTAATCATTAGAGAAATGCAAATTAAAACCACAATGAGGTATCACCTCACACCAATCAGAATGGCGCTCATCAGCAAAACAACAGAGAACAAGTGCTGGTGAGGATGTGGAGAAAAGGGAACCCTCCTGCACTGCTGGTGGGAATGCAGACTGGTGCAGCCACTGTGGGAAACAGTATAGAGATTCCTCAAAAAATTAAGAATCGAACTGCCTTTTGACCCAGCTATCCCACTTATAGGAATATACCCTAAGAACACCATAGCACTGTTCGAAAAGAAGAAATGCGCCCTATGTTCATTGCAGCATTGTTCACAATAGCGAAGACCTAGAAATAGCCCAAGTGTCCGTCAGAGGACAAGTGGATTAAAAAGCTTTGGTACATATATACTATGGAACACTACTCAGCCATAAGAAATGATGACATCGGATCATTTACAACAAAATGGATGTACCTTGATAACATTATATGGAGTGAAATAAGTAAAACAGAAAAAAACTGAGAACAGCATGATTTCATACATAGGTGGGTCATAAAAGGAGACTTTGAGACATGGACAAGAGTGTGGTGGTTACGGGTTGGAGGAAGGGAAGAGAGGGTGGGAGAGGGGGAGGGGAGGCCAATTCAACTTTGGGTGATGGGTACGCAACATAATTGAATGATAAGATAACCTGGAGATGTTTTCTTTGAACATATGTACCCTGATTTATTAATGTCACCCCATTAAAATTAATAAAAAAAAGAATCCTTCAAAAAAAATTTGCGTTTGTAGTTCTTGCGTTTGTGTACTTGTTGAGGATAATTTCGGTTGATGCTCCAACAGTAGTCTGCTCATCACTAACAGCTCCAAGATTTTTGGGAAACTTATCAAGGTGACTGTTCAGAAAGTGAGTCTTAACGCTCATGTTATATCAAATGTCGCGTAAAGCCAACAGCACACATTGAACCAGAAGTTTATAGTTTTCTGCTGCCAAGGAAGTTCTTTGTAACAGCCACAAAAGACTGCCATACTGCTTTCTCCTCCTTATTTATCTTCCTGGCAAATTCTTCGTCACGTATGAAGGTTTTCATTTGAAGTCCATCGAATACAACTGCTTTTATCATGTCGAAAGACAAGGCAGGAAAAGCAGAAATAATCCAACAGTTTTTTGCATTTTTTTAAATTAGGAAAAGCAGAAATAATATGTTGAAAGCATTCACGTTCTCTATTCAAAGCCTGAACAAGCTTCATTAAGCCAAGTTTGATGTGAAGTTGTGGAAAAATTATTCTGTCTCAATTAACTACAGGTTTATTCACAATATTTTCCATCTCTACTTCAAGGGCTTCACATTTCGACCACTCCTTCTGTGTCCAGTGTTTCTCCTGAGCTTGGCTGTCCCACAAACACAGAAAGCAAAGATACTTCATGAAACCACTCTATTGTCCTAGCAGGAAATTTACCATTTTAAGATATACACAAATGATCCAGTTATGCTCCTCATATTTAAGAAAGTCAAGGACAATTTTTATGTCATTATAATCTTCTCGCAGATGAGTTGAATAACCAATTGGTATCACTGCATAAACATTACCGTTGTGTAAGAGAACACATTTCAGACTTCGTTTAGAGCTGTAAAGAAATAGCCGCCATTCTGTTGGACTGTAAGTGGTAACACCGCGCTGGCTGAGAAGACTACTTATATCATGATAGTAAACAAAGTGTTTGTCTTCAGAAAAAAAGTTCACAAAAATTTGTTCACTCTTCCTGAAATAGGATACTTTAGCTGACCGGTGAAGTACATTCTTTTCTTGAAGCCTGGAGGCCAATAACTCAGCTGCTTTCTTTGATAGGCCCAAATCTCTAAGTTATTCAATTCAGGTTGGCTAAACTGCTGAGGGGTTAATGGCTGCTTGGCATCAGAAGAATACCCTTCAGATTCTACAACTATTTCCTCATGCATCTTATCAAAATACACTTGATTACTATGTTCACTTTCTTCATCCTTAGAAGAAAAAAAACCATTGAAAACTGGAACCAGGAGTGTCTCAGAGTGTGGTATAGGTCGTATTGCTAAAGGAATATTAGGATATGTGATCATATGCCATTTTTTCTTGCTGATGCCCTTTGTATGGATAAGACAGAAATAACAGTCACTGCTGTGGTCCTTAGGTTCACGCTAAACCATGGGAATACCAAAAGGCATTCCTTCGCATTTTCCTTTTGTCCAGTCATGAAGCATTTCCTCATAATTATAACACACATTATGAGGAGCCCAATTCTTGTCTTGATTGCCAAGGAAAACTTGAAAATAGGCATTATATGCACGTGTCACAAATGATGAAATGTTGTGCCTTTGACGTTGAAGTGTGTAACAGCCATATATGTAACAGAAGGTGTCAGGACTATTCTTACATTTACGCCTACTTGAAGAAGCCATGATTCAATCTTAAAAGAAAAGAAGAGGGTATTTTTATCAGATAATAATTTTTTACATTTAAAAACAACTACAGCCTGACATTGGTACAGGCGGTGGTGCAGTAAATAGAGCGTTGGACTGGGATGCGGGCAACCCAGGTTCGAGACCCCGAGGTTGCCACCTTGAGTGCGGGCTCACCTGGCTTGAGCAAAAAGCTCACCAGCTTGGACCCAAGGTTGCTGGCTGGAGCAAAGGGTTACTTGGTCTGCTGAGGGCCTACGGTCAAGGCACATATGAGAAAGCAATCAATGAACAACTAAGGTGTCGCATCAAAGAACTGATGATTGATGCTTCTCATCTCTCTCTGTTTGTGTCTATTTCTATCTCTGACTCTCTGTCTCTTAAAAAAAAACAATTAAAAACTACAATTATGTAAAAGTGATGTTTGTAAAACATTAATTGCCTTGTGGTTATGATCAATCCAAGAGTCATTGTCCTTTAACTCCAATTTAAAAACCAATGCAAAAAATAAAGCATGCCATTAACTGTAACAAAAAGAAATTAAAATTGCATAAAAACTGGAGCATACACCAAGATAAGGATTTCATATTTGGATTCAGCGATGCAGAAATATATAGGAAGAGTTCTAAAACCTCATGCAACAGAAAATAAAAAGGAAATGTTCCCCAGTGTTATTGTAGATGCAAAAGACAACAGATAGGCTCAATTAAAGTAAGCCTTTGACCTTCGTTAGAGAAAAATACCTCTGTAGGACATGAGTATCCAGCATGAACTACTTTTAGTTAGGAAGTTCCAATTTCAGACCATCCTGTGTGGTTATTTTAGGTCTCTGAGTTTGTAAGGCCACCATGCAAGCCTCCCCTAAGCTTGTCAGATTCGGCATGTGGCCCCTTTTTTGTCCACACTCTCTTCAGAGAGACCCTGGCTTCCTAGAGATGTGCTTCTCTCCCCCAGTAGAGCCCTAGCTCTCTGTGGATCAGGCGTCCCTGATCTGACTTCCCTGTGCAGTGGGACACTCCTGCTTAGCAGCCGGGCTGGCAGCCTCTTTGAGACTACTCTTGAGGAGGTAATGAGGATTCTACTTATTGGTACTGAGACCAGTTGCCAACCGGAGGAAAGACACGACCAACACACAAGTTAGTTGCAAAAATCACAGGCAGTTTATTACTCAGAGTTCCTATGGCATGTCTGGGCACAGCTTAATGGGGCCTCATCAGCGTGCTCCTCTCGGCTGTCCTTTGTTAGAGCGGCCAGCTTGGAGACAGTCCACCATTAACGTTACAGTCTGGGCAACTAACTGCAGCTGGGACCCCTTTGCTTTTGTATCTTTTCTGGCATATACCTGCTAACAGGTGTTAATCTCCAGGATTATCACTTCAAGCCACTTTTGGGAATTTTCTTGCAGGGAGCTCTTTTTTATGTGACTCTACATAATTTTCATATCAAGCCTCTTTCAGGGAGTTCCTTGCAGAGAGCTTTTTTTATCTGTGTATAATTTCACACACACACTAACTGGGCCTGAGCAAAGGGCATGGTCTTGCCTGTCGTATCCCTCCCTATACAATATTAGCTCCTACCCAGAGGGTGTGGCCTTATTCACTTGTCTTAGTGGCTTTTAATATTATGTTCTAACATATCTATATATCTTCTATGGTTTCTATATATTTAATAACTATAACATTATATTACTATAACATTTGACCCCTTGATTCTGATGATCTATAAGCTTTCTGGCTTCTGGTGGCTGTCCAGTAATGCTTGTTGTGTTTATGTTTGCAAGAAGGTAACTATTGGTGGGGGAAGTGAGGGAAGAGAGTTGGACACTGACTGTATTTTATGAAACTCTGAATGCCTTCTCCAGGGTTATACCATAAAGCCTCAAGGATCCATTTAGTCTGATCTGACTGAAGGCTCCAGTATTCATAGGCTTTATGGTATATTAGAGGAAACTGTGGTGTCATGAGAAGTCCAATGTTTCCTTAGCCCTCTGGCTCAGATTTAGGAGGAGTTTCCTCAAGGTACTGCAGGTCAGGTGTTTTGGGGAAGCAAGAGGGAAATGGTTTCATTGTAGGAAAGGCACCATGGGAGTCAAAAATGAGAGGGAAACTCTGGGAGGTACAGACCTGAGATGGTTAACAGCAAAGAGATGTAGTGTGTCCCAGCCCAAATATACAAACATGGCCCTAACATAAGGTGACCAGATTTTAAAATTAGTAAAGCAGAACACCATTGACCGGGGTGGGGGGTTCTTGATTAAATATTTGGTCTATATGGAGCAAAAAAAATTTCATAAACTGCAAAAATAGTGTAATATATTTTTTTAAATTTCAACATCAGTACAATTTACAAATATAATACATTAAAAATTATGTATATTATTTTATTCTTTGCCATATTTCTCATTTGAGAGTGATTTTTTTAGTAGATTGCTGTCATTGTTTAAAAGGTCATGAAATTTTTCACAAGAATTTGTTAAATTATATTTCACACATAAAATGACTTTCAAAGTCTCAACACTTAATTGTGATTTTTCTGATGTCCACACTTTATTTACCGTAGAAAAAACACGTTCAGTCGCAGCATTAGTTCCTGGTAAAGATAGTGCATATTCCCCAACTTTTAGTGCATTATTGTATGGAACATGGTTTGTTTCAAAATGCTGAAATATTTCTAACCATTTGTTCTCTATTGTGATTTTTGCTGATGCCCAAGATTTAACCTTTTCCTTATCAATATATATTTTTAATAATGATACCTCATTAAAAAGATCATTTTTGGAAATATTACTATATGGGAAATTTTGAGTGAGCCAGAGGGATCCAGTTACATGGCCCTGAAACAGATGCCAGAGCTGCATGAGTGCTCCCCGCATCCAGCCCCCACCTCCCCCCGCCCACTGGAGACCAAGTAGCTTACGCCTCTAGAAGCCCAGAGCCGCACACCGGCATCCAGGCTGCGGGCCTATGGGTAGTTAGGGAACTTGATAGCCGCCACTCTAGCAGGTACTTCCTGCCCAAAGTTCTTTGTTTTGGGGCCCCGCATGGGGCAGCCAGCTCTTGTGGCAGTGCAGGTGCTTCCAGGTCGAGGCGGGGTCTCCCAGCCAAAAACCATATATTCCCTTCCCGTTCTCCCACCATTCTATAGCTTTTCATGCATTCTTTCCAAAAATTGGGACTTTTTTACAATGCTGCAGAACATGGGACAAATTGTTAAAAATCGGGACTGTCCTGCCAAAAGCAGGACGTCTGGTCACCTTATCCTAACAGTGATCTGAGCTTTTTGTTTATTTGTTTGTTTGTCATTTCTTCTGCCTTTCTCCTGAGTGAAAAGCATGAGGCACATTACAGATATTTTACTCAATTTTTTTAGGATTTTAATTTTTTTCATTGATTTGAGAGAGAGAGAAAGAGAGGGAGAGAGAGAGAGAGGCATGCACTGATTGCTCCACTTAGTTGTTCCATTTAGTAATGTGCTCATTGTGTGATAAGGTACCAAAGAACTGTAAAACTTAGTATTGGCAATGCCATTTTAAAGAGGAAGAGTCAGGCTTCTTGCCCCCTCCTTTCTTTAGAGAATGAAGGGAGAAGGATGTGGGAGCTCCCTGGCTTGCAGGGATGACTGGGTCATTTAGTTTAACTATAGTTGTCTGAAAGAATAAAGGTTTTCTGAAGAACTTCCTTTCCCCTTCAATAAGAGACAATATTTGCATATCCTACGCTGATTTTTAACTCTTCCTCCCTTCCTGGAATCCTGAGAGTAACATATACTTCTAACAGGGGTCCCCAAACTTTTTATACGGGGGTCCAGTTCACTGTCCCTCAGACCGTTGGAGGGCCACCACATACAGTACTCCATACACTGACCACCAATGAAAGAGGTGCCCTTCTGGAAGTGTGGTGGGGCTGGATAAATGGCTTCAGGTGGCTGTAGTTTGGGGACCTCTGCACAAAGGAATAGAAGGTAGACACTAAAAGACTTGTGAATGTCTTTGATATGTAAAATGACATCACTATTGTGTTACCTTGTAAGTTTTAATATGTAGGAATGGTTTTACAGATCCTATAGACAAATGTTGTAAGCTTATTGTGTCATTCTCCCCCTCCTTTTCCCCCAACCTATATGTGATCCAGTCTATATAACTAGCTTCAGAGCTATTTTTCTCACACACGATTTGGGTTAGCTATACCCATGACAGTCATATGCAGCCAGCTTATTAATAAATCTCCTAAAAATTCTTCTGTATCCTGCTTTGGTCTCTGTACGTAAACCCGCGAAATTAAGGTACGCAACTTTACAACATTTGGTTGTTCCTTTTAGGTGCCAACAATGGGGCTCACACCTGTAACGCTGGTGTTTGGTACAATGCCATATGCACTGAGCTACATGGCCAGTGCCCCATAGGCTTTTTTTAATGTAGTATTTTAATCATTCATTTAAAGTTATTTTATATTTCTAATTGTGATGTGTTTTGGGGGGTTATTTAGAAAATGTCATTTATGCCTTAAAGCATAAGGAGCTCATGTGTCCCTTTTATTTATAAATTTTTAGCCTGACTAGGCAGTGGCGCAGTGGGTAGAGCATCGTACTGAAATGCAGAGGACCCAGGTTCTATACCCTGAGGTACCAGCTTGAGTGCAGACTCATCCAGCTTGAGCATGGGCTCAGCAGCTTGAGTGTGGGGTCACTGGCTTGAGCTCAAAGGTCAGTGGCTTGAAGCCCAAGGTCGAGAAAGGGGTCACTTGCTCTGATGTAGCCCTCCAGTCAAGGCACATATGAAAAAGCAATCAATGAACAACAAAGGTGCTGCAATGAAGAATTGATGCTTCTTATCTCTCTCGCTTTCTGCCTGTCTGTCCATCTCTGTCCCTCTCTCAAGTTAAATTTTAGGTGAATGGCCCTGAGAACCAAACATACATTTTATATTCTTTCAAACCTGGAAGCTTGTTGGATGTTGCTTTCTGTTGCTCTGTGGTCCCTTTTCAATATGTTTGAAGTGTACTGCTCTGTTGTCACTCTGTGCCCATGGTAGTTTCAGAAGAGAACTTAAAAGTACAATTACCTTAGTGCTAACATGAAGAGTCCAAGGAACAGCTTGTTGACATCTTACCTTATTTCTTGTGTTTAATAGGTTTTGGGGTTTCCAAACAAAAAGTAATCTGTCAGGTGTGTCACATGTTCTCAAATTAGCAGCATGTTTTTTTTTCTGAAGTGAGAAGCAGTGGGGGAGGCAGAGATTCCTGCATGCGCCCAACCGGGATCCATCCAGCATGCCCACCAGGGAGTGATGCCTGACCCCTCTGGGGTGTTGCTCGCTGCAGTTGGAGCCATTCTAGCACCTGAGGTGGAGGCCATGAAGTCATCCTCAGTGCTCAGGCCAACTCTGCTCCAGTTGAACCTTGCCTGCGGGAGGGGAAGAGAGAGAGAGGAAGGAGAGCGAGAAGGGTGGAGAAGCAGATGGGCGCTTCTCCTCTGTGTCCTGACCAGGAATCGAACCCGTGACTTCCACACACCTAGCAGACCCTCTACTGCTGAGCCAACCAGCTAGGGCCTGTCCATGTCACCTTTAAGAATCCAAGATTCTCGCCGATCGGTGGTGGCACAGTGAATAGAGTATTAATTTGTAACTCTGTGGTTGCCGGTTTAAAACTCTAGGGGTGCGGGGTAAAGGTACACACGAGAGGCAACTACTCTGAGGTGATGTTTTCTACTTCTTCTCCCTTTCTCTTCTCTCTTTTCTCTATAATCAATCTGTAATTGTTTTCCAAAAATCTAAGATTCTGTTATTCAGGTTTTTGAAATGTCCTATATATGCAATAATATAACCTCATTGTCTTGTATTCTTGAGAATACGAATTTCCCTTGAGCATGTATTATACGTTGAATATCTCTTGTCCCTTTGATTATTTCACCTGATTGTTAGGCCAGCTGCTAGAACTTTCAAAGTATAAGGATGTTTTTATTTAATCCCCCGCAGTGTCGATGAGCCAGGCATGTGACATGAATGGCTGGGCACTAACTCCTGGAGAGTCCTGCAGCTGAGATCATGGACATGTGTCAGCTAAGGGTAAGCATTATTTCTGTTCCCTCTGTCAGTTACTTGGTTTATTTTTGTGAGGTTTGGAAATGTGGTATTGCTGTGAGTTATGTTTCTCTCTTCTACATTTACATTGATAGTGAAATATATATTTAAGCTTTCTGCTTGAACTTAGGGAGCTATGAGATTTTCTTTATGGAATCTTGGCTTTGTTTGCATGGTAAGTATCAGGTTCAGCTTCTGCTTCTGTCATGCAGCAAGGCATTGGGCTCCATGTCTGAAGTTCAGTTATGGGGACTTGGTTACAGATCAGGAATCTGTCTACAGGGTCTTTGGTTGAATCTGTATTTTGTTTTGCATGTGGGTTCTGAGGTCTCTTTGCATGTAGCCTCGTATCTGAGTTTCAGTGTGGGACCCACGAGCAGCTCCAGTTCTAGGGCATGATGTGTGGACTCTGGTGTCCAAGGTGTCGTGTCAGTTTCTGGCATTGGTGTGTCCTAGTCTCAGTTGTCTCTGTAGACCAGTGTTTGGAGTTCAGTGCTGAGTCCTCTGTTTGGTTTGGGAGTCGGTCCAGTGCTCAGCTTCAGTCGTCTTGAGTCCTTGGAGTCCTGATTCTGTCTAAGGTCTCTGTTCAGGAATGGTTGTTATGTTCACATTGGCAGGAAAGTAGATACTGATGGAGAAAGAGAGCAAAGTGAATTGGAGATTCTATTCTATAAAATACAATATGTAGACCCTGCCCACTTGGCTCCGTGGTAGAGCATCAGCTCTATGTGTGTAAGTCCTGGGTTTGATTCCCGGCCAGGGCACACAGGAGAAGCAACCATCTGCTTCTCTACCCTTTCTCCTTTCCTTTCTCTCTCTCTCTTTCCCTGCAACAGAAGAGGCTCTATTGGAGCAACATTGGCCTTGGTGCTGAGGATGGCTCCATTTTCAATGGAACAACACCCCAGATGGGCAGACCATTGTGCCCTAGTGGCCTTGTCAGGTGGATCCCGGTCTGTCACATGTGGGAGTCTGTCTGCCTCCCCACTTCTCACTTCAGAAACATACAAACAGAAACAAAGAAAATACAAACAAACAAAAAACTGAAATATGTGTTCCAGGGAGAAGCCCCAAGGTTTCATTTAGTCTTATTTGATAGAAGGCTCCAGTATTCATAGGCTTGATGGCACATTAGACGAATCCATGGTGTCCTGAGAAGTCCTTTGTCCCATCAGCCCTTTGGCTCAGGTTTGGGAGGAGTTTCCCCAAGATACTGTCAGTCAGGTGAGAGAGGAAGTAAGAGGAAAATGGTTCCATTGTAGGAAAGGCACCGTGAGATTAAAAACTGGGTGGGAAACACTGAGGTTCAGAATCCAGAATGTTTATGGTCAAGAAAGGTCGTCCTTCTCAGCTAAAGAATGAAACCATGGCCCTAACAAAGATCTGGACCTTTTGGTTGTCATTTTATTCTCTCCTCCTGCTGAGAGAAACACAGTGGCTATGTTGTGGATCCATCACTTCAATTTTCATTGGTTTTTCAAATTTATCCATTCATTTGAGAGAGAGAGAGAGAGAGAAGCATTCACTCAATGCTCCACTTAGTTGTTCCATTTAGTCATGTGCTCATTGGCTGCTCCTTTTAGGTGCCGACAATGGGGCTCACACCTGTCACCTTGGCATTTGGGAAAATAGTATCTGTACTTAGCTACATGGTCATTTGGGAAAATAGTATCTGTACTTAGCTACATACCCATAGGGGTATTTTTAATGTAGTATTTTAATTATCATTCGGTTGAAGTTATTTTATATTTCCAATTGTGATGCATTTGGGGGGTTATTTAGAAAATGTCATTTATACCTTAAACCATAAGGAGCTCGTATGTCCCTCTTATTAATATTTTTTAGGTTCATGGCCATGACAGCAAGACACACACTTTATATTCTGTCATGAAGCTTGTTGAAGGTCGCTTTCTGTTGCTTTGTGGTCTCTTTAAATATGTGTGAAGTGTGCTTCTCTGTCACCCTGTGCACATGCCAGTTTCAGAAGAGAACTTAAGTACACGTACCTTAGTGTTAGACATGAAGACTGCAAGGGGCAGCTTGTTGACCCCCTACCTTATTTCTTGTGTCCAGTGGGTTTTGGAATTTCCCAACAAAAAGTAATCTGTCAGATGTGTCACATGTTCTCAAATTAGCTGCATGTTATCCATGTCACCTTTGTGAATATAAAATTCTGGCCTGACCTGTGGTGGTGCATTGATTTGGAATGCTGAGGGTGCCGGTTTGAAACTCGAGGCTTGCTGGGTCAAGGAACATGTTAGAGTCAACTTCTCTGAGGTGATGCTTCCTGCTCATTCCCCCTTTCTATCTCTTCTGTCTTTTCTCTAAAATCAATCCAATTTTTTTCAAATAAATCTTAGATTCTGTTATTCAGTTTTTTTAAGTGTTCTATACACCCAGTATAACCTCATTGTCTTGTATTTTTGGAAACAATCAGTTCCCCTTGAGCCTTTATTATACATAGAATATCCCTTGTTCATCTTATTATTTCACTTGATTGTGACATGAATGGCTGGGGCGCTAAGTCCTGGAGAGTCCTGCAGCTGAGATCATGGACATGTGTCAGCTAAGGGTAAGCTTTATTTCTGTTTTCTCTGTCAGTTACTTGGTTTATTTTTGTGGGGCTTGGTAGAATGTGGTAGTGCTGCTAGTGGTGTTTCTCTCTTCTACATTTACATTGGTAGTGAAATACACTTTGAAGCTCGCTGCTTGGACTTAGGGAGCCGTGAGATGATGCCCTTTATGGAGTCCTGGCTGTGTTTGCATTGTGAGTGTCAGGTTCAGCTCCTGCATCTGTCATGCAGCAAGTGGGGTCTGTTGTTTGGCTTCATATCTGAAGTTCAGTTATGGGGTCTTAGTTACATATCAGGAGTCTGTCTCCAGGGTTTGTCATTGAATCTATATTCTGCTGTGCACCTGGGGTCCCTTTGCACGTAGCCTCATACCCGTGTGGGGCCCACGAGCAGCTCCAGTTCTAGAGCATGATGTATGGACTCTGGTGTCCAAGGTGCCTTGTCAGTCTCTGGCATTGATGTGTCCTAGTCTCAGTTGGGTCGGTAGACCAGTGTTTGGTGTTCTTGTTCGATGACAAGTCCCCTTTTCGGTTTGGGGGTTGGTCCAGTGCTCAGTTTATGTTATCTAGGGTCCACGGGGCTCTGATTCTGTCTAAGGACTCTGGTGTCTGTTCAGTAATGATTGTTGTGTTTATGTTGGCAGGAAGGTAGATATGGATGGGGAAAGAGAGCAAAGTGAATGGGAGATTCTATTCTATAAAACTCGGAATGCCTGCTCCAGGGAGAAGTATTAAGGTTCCATTTAGTCAAATCTGATAGAAGGCTCCAATATTTGTAGGCAAATTAGAGAAATCCATTGTGTTCTGAGAAGTCCATCATCCCCTCAGCCCTCTGGTTCAGGTTTGGGGGAGTTTCTCCAAGGCAGTGCTGGTCATGTGTTTTGGGGACCTGAGGGAAATGGTTCCTGTATAGGAGAGGCAGCATGGGAGGCAAACATGGGTGGGAAACACTGTGAGGTTCAGAATTAGATTGTTGATGGTAAAAATAGGTAGTCTTTTCTAGGTGAAAAATAGAAACATGGTTGAGGAGATATTTGAAATTTTTACTTTTTTTAAAAACTTTATTTCTGCCTTTCTATTGAGAGAAATGCACTAGGCATGTTGCAGGTCTATCATAGCTTTTTCTAATATATTTTTACATTTTCCTACATTGAATTGGTAGAGAGAGAGAGAGAGAATCATGAAATCATTTTTGTCAATTAGTTTTTCCATTTAGTTGTGTACTCTTTGGTCACTCCTTGTAGGTGCTGAGACCTGGGACAAAACCCAAACCCTGGCACACAGGGAGGACACTCCATACACTGAGCCATCTGATTAGGGCATCATAGGCTTGTTTGTTTGTTTATTTGTTTGTTTGTTTGTTTGTTTATTTATTTATTACAGGGACAGAGAGAGAGTCAGAGAGAGGGATAGATAGGGTCAGACAGACAGGAATGGAGAGAGATGAGAAGCATCAATCATTAGTTTTTCGTTGCCATCGCAACACCTTAGTTGTTCATTGATTGCTTTCTCACACATGCCTTGACCGCGTGCCTTCAGCAGACTGAGCAACCCCTTGCTGGAGCCAGCGACCTTGGGTCCAAACTGGCGAGCTTTTTGCTCAAGCCAGATGGGCCCACGCTTAAGCTGGCAAGTTTGGGGTCTCGAACTGGGGTCTTCCACATCCCAGTCTGACGCTCTATCCTCTGTGCCACCGCCTGGTCAGGCAGGGCATCATAGGTTTTTAAAATTATTGTTATTTTTCAATTGATGAAATTATTTTAGAATTCCAATTGCAATGTATGTTACAGGGTATTTAAAATTGTATTTTAGGCCTGACCTGTGGTGGCTCAGTGGATAAAGTGTCGACCTGGCAACACTGAGGTCGCCAGTTCAAAACCCTGCACTGGTTCGGTCAAGGCACATATGGGAGTTGATGCTTCCAGCTCCTCCTCCTTTCTATCTTTCTCTCTCTCTCTCTCCCTCACTCTGTGTCTCCTCTCTAAAATGAATAAAATAAAAATAAAGTAAATTAAAAAAACTGTTTTAAAATTGTATTTTATAAGTGTAAGTATAAGGACTTCCTGGCTTATTTGTTAGTAATCATTTCAAGGTTAACTGTCATGAGAGGAGAAAATATGGGTTATGTAATTTCAAACTTTTGAGGTTTGTTCTCACTTTCTTTATAGTGCAATATGGTCCCTTTTAAATGTCTCCTCGGTGTGTGTCTCTACTGTTAGGTCATGTGCATCTTGAGAACAACATGTTGGTGGTGGTCAGGAGGAACAGCAGTGGGTACAGTGCATTATCTGTCAGTGGTTGTATTGCAGGAATCAAAGGAGGACGAAAAATCCCAGACAACTTGATGAAGGAGGTAGGATTTATTTAACTGGTGGAGCAGCATTACCCCAAAAGAGACGACCAAACATATGCTCCCCGAAGTTAGATTTCTTACATCTTATATTCATTTTACAGAATAGAGGTTTGAGATCATGCAAGGGACTCATGATCCCTTTGTCTAGAGCAGGGGTGCTCAATACATCGATCGCGATCTACTGGTTGATCGTGCAGAAAGTGTGGGTAGATCGCATGACATTAAAAAGACATTTGTCTTTTGATTGGCATACAGGGTAGCCAATCTGACGTCTGAACTTTTGATACCCTAAGCATGCACGTTAAACTGCGCTAACTTGTTCAGTTACATTGCTGCGTAGTTAGCCTTCAATTTATTTAAACTAAATACAACATAGGGTATAAAAATGAGTGCCGTAGCTGGTCCGAGTAAGAAGCCTAAATCCTACCACTTTCATACAGAACGGGAGGGGATTTTTTTCACTATGTCATATTCTAAGTGCATTTGCCTCATCTGTCTGTGTGCCATTGCTATTCCAAAGAAGGGAAATGTGGAGCATCTTTTTCGGACTGTTCATAAAAACTATGACATTGACTTTCCTCCGAAAAGAGAGCTGAGAAGGAGAAAGGTGAAAGAAGAATACACAATATTAAATAGTAATAATAGTAACTTAAATAATGATAATATAGAAGAAATAAATTTATGTTTTGCAAATATTGTAGGTAGATCATTTTGACTTGGTCATCTTATAAGTAGCTCACAAGCTGAAAAAGTGTGGGCACCCCTGGTCTAGAGTTATAAGTCACTCTCATGACTCCAGGATGGGAGGGTGAGTTTAGGTAAATTCAGAGGATAAGTGTTGGAATTTTTTCAATTAAGGTATGTAAACATTGTTTCTTAAAAGCTTTTGAGAAAAGAAAAGCGGGAGGGGTTTTCAGATAAATTCTATCTTCTTTGCTCTGTGTAGCAAGTGGCCCCAGGCACCCTTTTAGAGAACTACAGGAAGTAGTTAATCTATAACTGGCTGACTCAGTTACCCCTGCAGGCTCCTTTCTCTTGCATTCTTCCTTCTCAGGGAAGACGGGGCATGCCCCTCTCTCCTTAGTTGATCCAATTACCTGCTTATGTTAAATATGTTTTCTATCTCTGTACTGATTTTCAACTTTTGTGATACAGCTAGTGCTCGAATTATGACCACGATTGGTTCCGATAGACCGGTCGTAACACGATTTGGTTGTAAGTTGAGCAGGCTATATGTATAGTACTGTGAAATGATGTTATAAAAATCTTTAAGTCATATTTTATCATAATTTTCTTTCATTATTGTTATATATCATAATTTTCTTTGTTCATTTTATGCCATTTGTATCATCTCTACACCATTTTGTTTCTTATTTTTACATTCATCAGGTTTAAATAAAACACTGCATTACCAGTACAACTGGTTTAATATTTGCAAAACATACATAATTACAATATACAGGTGCATACAAAAACTGCTCCGAATGCAGAGCAGTTGTGGCTAGCGATTGTGGTCGTAGAGTCGAATGGTTGTAAGTTGCATAGGTCGTAAGTCGTTCAATACCTGTAATATATTGGTTCTGAAAGGTATTTTCTATCTCTAAGTGAGAGAGTTGGATGCAACCAACCCATGGTTATACCCTTGCCAGTAGCTCAGTTAGTAAGAGCGTCATTCTGATACACCAAGGTTGTAGGCTTGATCTTCAGGCTGGGTACATCCAAGAATTAAACAATGAATTCATGATAACATTGGTACTGTCATATTTGGAGTTTAGCAGTTCTAATAGGTGTGAGTGCTGTATTATTGTAGTCTGAAGTTATCATTTCCTAATGATATATCAGGCAGAGCTTATTTTTACAAGGTTAGGTGCTTGGTCTCGTCAAAGTAGGAAACATGAAAACTGAGAGTTTTTGAGGAGTTTATCTGAGCCAAAATGACTTCAAATGTTTGGGATGAAAATCTCCAATCCTACAGACTCATAGTGTAGCAACTTATTTTTTATTTCTTTATTTTTTAAAATTTATTTTAGACAGTGGAGAGAGAGAGAGAGAGAGAGAGAGAGAGAGAGAAGGGGGAGGAGCAGAAAGCATTGACTCCCATATATGCCTTGATCAGACAAGTCCAGTCTTTTTATTTATTTCTTTGTTTATTTTATTCATTTTGAGAGGAGAGAGAAGCAATTTTTTCTTTTTCCTTTTTTTCTTTTGCAAGAAAGACACAGAGAGGGACAGACAGTAAGGGAGAAAGATGAGAAGCATCAGTTCTTTTTTGGAACACCTTAGTTGTTCATTCGTTAATCACTCATAAGTGCCTTGACCAGGAGGCTACAGCACAGTGAGTGACCCCTTGCTCAATCCAGCAACCTTGGCCTCAAGCCAGCAACCATGGGGTCATGTCTATGATCCCACGCTGAAACCCGCTTTCCACGCTCAAGCTGGTGAGCCTGTGCTCAAGCTGGTGAGCCTGTGCTCAAGCTGGTGACATTGGGGTTTTGAACCTGGTTTGTCCTCTGTGTCCCAGTTTAGTGCTCTATGCACTGTACCACTCCCTGGTCAGGCACCATTCCCATTTTATAGATTAAAAAACAGGCAAAAAGAAGTTGAGAATCTTGCCTTAGGTCACACAGCTGGTGAGAGCAGAGCTGAGATTCAAACCAACTATGGAATGATCTGGAGTCCATGTGATGTGCACCTTGAGATACTCACCCTGAAGAGGCAGCCAGGAGAAAGTGAGTGAGACCAGGTGCCTGGACTGAGACAGGTACATGGCCATGCAGATGCACATGTTCTTCCCTGGTTTGCACCACTGCAGCTACGGAGGTCAGAGGAAATCAGGACAGGAGCCAAGAGAAGCCAAGGGAGGAGGTGGTTATGTTATAAAGTACCCATACCCCAGATGCTGAAAGGTACTGCACTCAATTCTGCAGGTTTATGTAGAGACATCAAGTCCAGATGAATTTTGAAGAGTTTTATTAAAGGAGGAGATTTATTAAATAATCTGGTCGCATATAGCTGGCAGCAGACCCAAATCGTGTGTGAGCCCCCAAAATATTTCAGGGGCTGTTTATATACCATTGATAACACAAGGGCGGGGGAGAGCATGACATCATGACACAAGCTAACAACATTTGTTTAGGGGATATACAGAAACATTAAGACTTTCAAGGTAACACAATCAAAGATGTTTACAAATCTTTTAGGGTTCATCTTCCCTCACTAGCCTAGAGGTATTTTATCCTCAAGATTCCAGGAAGGGGGAGAAACTACAATCAATGTAAGGTGGTATGTAAATTCTGTCTTCCATTGAAAGAGAAGTTTCTCGGTTAACCTTTATTTTAGATTTAAAACCGAATGACCCATTGTTTTTGCAGGTCAGAAACTTCTATATTCTTCTCCCTCCCCTCCCCACAGGAAGGACAGGACAGGAAAACCTGACCTCTCCTCCTAGAATATCAATATTAATATTTAAGTTTTTGGTACAATCCCCACTGGTTTTATTTCCTAAGTCAAATCCTTGACTTAATTTACAGAAGAGTTATGAGGCTGTGGAGTAAGAATATTAACTTATAACATGTAAAATATATTTAACATACAGCATTAATAGCAATGCAGTTCACTAAAGAAACAAATATTACTGATTAATTTCCTATAAAGTGTACAAACCTTTTGAAATTTACATAAAACTAATTGGCTTTTATAACAACTTACTTTTAGTCAGAACTTTTCATTTTAAAACCTTTAACTTTTAGTAACAACTAAGTTGGCTTTCATTTTACCCTAGTTTTCCTTTTCCTCAAAGTCTGATTAAAAAGGAAGTCCTTAGTGATTTTTCTCATTCTTTTAGCCCAGTGGTTCTTAACCTGGGCTCTATCGAGCCCTAGGGGTTCGATGAGTTGGTCTCAGGGTTTCGGAGAAGCCTCGGCCGCGGAGGCCAGAATAAAGTAATACCATAATCTGTTGTGAGTTCATGCACTTTGTTGGTTTTGTTATTTGAGCAAGGTGATGTTCATGCACGGCTCATTTTGTGCACCAGTAAGAAAACATATACCTATGTCTTGAATTTGGAAAAAAAATCATATTTTATTTATCACTAAAGAAGGGTTCGGTGAATGTGCATATGAAACTGGTGGGTTCGGTACCTCAAAAAAGGTTTAAAACCACTGTTTTAGCCGTATGTAGACCAACCAGTTTCCAGTTTTTGGTTGGAGCAGGACAAGCCATCTTTCTACCTTAGCAGCAGTGGGAGTTGTCAGGATTATGGTGTGTGGATTTGTCTACGTAAGAGTCAGTTTTTGGGTGATGTACTGGATGTCCTGGCAATGTTGCAAGTGCCTCTCAGACAACCTTTTGAACAGTTTGCTGAGTAACCTGCAAACCCTGCTAGTACCCTAAGGAATGGGTGGTTATGTTTCCTTTATGATTTGATTCATGCATTTTACTTGTCCTGAAATTTTGGTGTCTGTGGGCACAATGTAACTTTAAATTAGCTTCTAATTAATATTGGGTCCCTTTCCTACCAGCTTTGAGATTGTGGATATAAATGCAGGCCCAACACTAGAATGGGAAAGCTAAACCTGTAAAGAATTCTATATAGTAACTTCCTAACAACTGTCACTGTACCCTATTTCTTAGAAGGAAAAGCTTTTATTTTTTTGTCAATTATTTTATTAAAGTCTATTTCTAAATGTTTATTTGGGAAAGCCCTTCTCCCTGTTTTTCTATAATTTCCTTATTTTGCTTAGTATTTACTTGGATACAAACTAAATATTCAGATATTATTGTTGGCAAAAAATTTTTCTAATTGGTTTCGAATAAATCTTTGGCAATAAGGGTCTCTAAAACCCCACTGGTTTTGGGTGGCATTTTTCTACTCATTTAAATTCTTAATTCCTATGTTCCAATTTTAGGCAGACTGGAAAAATATAAAACAAACAATAAAATTAAAACAGCTAATGTTAGCAAATATTATTACAAGCATCCTAATACAATAAAGAGAGTAAAGCCTACTAGAGTATTAAACAAAAACAAAGTTCTAACCAATATAACAGGACTCAAAATAAAATTCTTTCTTTGTATGTCTTTTCTAAATTTTTATATATATTTTATTATTATTAATTCTAATGGGGTGACACCAATAAATCAGGGTACATATGTACAATGAAAACATCTCCAGGTTATCTTATCATTCAATTGTGTTGCATACCCGTCACCAAAAGTCAAATTGTCCTCTGTCACCTTCAATCTGGTTTTCCCTGTGTCCCTCCCCTCCTCCCTATTCCACTCTTCCCTCCCTCCCCCCCTCCCATAACCACCACTGTCTTGTCCATGTCTCATAGTCTCACTTTTATGTCCCACCTATGTATGAAATCATGCTGTTCTCAGTTTTTCTTTTTTTCTGATTTACTTATTTCACTCCGTATAATGTTATCAAGGTACATCCATTTTGTTATAAATGATCCGATGTCATCATTTCTTATGGCTGAGTAGTATTCCATAGTATATATGTACCAAAGCTTTTTAATTCACTCTTCTTCTGATGGACACTTGGGCTGGTTCCAGATCTTCGCTATTGTGAACAATGCTGCCACAAACATGGGGGCGCATTTCTTCTTTTCGAACAGTGCTATGGTGTTCGTAGGGTATATTCCTATAAGTGGGATAGCCAGGTCAAAAGGCAGTTTGATTTTTAATTTTCTGAGGAATCTCCAAACTGTTTTCCACAGTGGTTGCACCAGTTTGCATTCCCACCAGCAGTGCAGAAGGGTTCCCTTTTCTCCACATCCTCGCCAGCACTTATTCTGTGTTGTTTTGCTGATAAGTGCCATTCTGACTGGTGTGAGGTGATATCTCATTGTGGTTTTAATTTGCATTTCTCTAATGATTAGTGATTTTGAGCATTTTTTCATATGCCTATTGGCCATCTGTATGTCCTCTTTGGAGAAATTTCTATTCATTTCTTTGCCCATCAAAATACAGTGACAAATGTTCTTAACATGTTAACGTAATTTTACTAAGTCTATGTTGACACTATTACTTCTTTATATTATTTGCAAATGTAACCTAATTCCTATTTCAGTCTGAGAATTGTCTCAAAGAGCAGGAGTCACACATATTTAGGAAAATTCCACAAGGCACTGGAGTTGTGGTCACATTCTACACCAAGGGTCCCCAAACTTTTTATACAGGGCGCCAGTTCACTGTCCCTCAGACCATTGGAGGGTGGGACTATAAAAAAAAACTATGAACAAATCCCTATGCACACTGCACATATCTTATTTTAAAGTAAAAAAACAAAATGGGAACAAATACAATATTTAAAATAAAGAACAAGTAAATTTAAATCAACAAACTGACCAGTATTTTAGTGGGAACTATGAGCCTGTTTTTGGCGGATGCATCCTGTGCTCCTCTCACTGACCACTAATGAAAGAGGTGCCCCCTCTGGAAGTGTGGCGGGGGTCAGATAAATGGCCTCGGGGGGCCAATGTGGCTTGTGGGCTGTAGTTTGGGGACACCTGTTCTACACTCTAGCTAGAGTCCAAGTCCTACTGATTAATGCTTTTAACTAGAATTAGGAGCAGGTCCCAGCCTAAAATAGACATGGAGGCATTGAGAGAAAAGGAATAAAGGAGACACTATACATTAAACAAAGCAACAGAAATAAGATTGTCAATACCCACAGTAGAGATCTTCGAGGGATAAATAAAACTTGAATATTAGGCAAGGTATAGTAATTGGCCCTTGTGTTTACAAGATATAAGATCGGTTTACCTGATACTTGGAAGAAATACCCTAAGCTCATCCATGGTGATGTGAGATGGGACCAATGGCCCTGGGTACCTTTAGCCTTCAGTGGCAAGTTCCAGCAGGATGGGCAAGGTCAGTCCACAGGTGGCTAGATTAGGGCTGGAAGAGACTGAACCCTCCCCTTGCGGAGCAAGGGGGCAGCTTACCTTCTCGTGTCCTTTTTTCCCACAGCAAAGGCATGTCCCCTGGTGGGGTCAAGAAGCCTGGCAGGTCTCAGCTCAATGACCTTCTTTTCCACTCTTGAAGCAGGGCCCTGATTGAATCATATGAAGTCCCTTCTGGGCACTGGAGCCTTTAAGGGTGTATGCCAAAAGCTGGTATTTTCCTGATCTCTTTAGGGCTTTATTTGCCTTTTCTGTTTCTTACTTGGTTATTATAGACCTGAAAAGCAATGCTCAGAAGATCTCGCTGAGGAGCGTGAGGGTTCTTTTGTGTCTATATAAACTTTTGGAAAAAGACAAAACAGCGTTATTAGCTGGATCAAATAAAAGAGGGTAGAAGTTTGCAGGAGGAACAGGTTTGGCGTCTCCTTTAGGATTCCAGAGTCTCTCTGCTGCTGAATAACTTATTATTTTAGCATTCAGAAAAAAATTTAAACAAAGAGCATGATAAAAATAGATTTGTAGGAGTTCCAGAATATGACTCATTTTCTTATGTTACTTAGTATTGAACAATATTGTTTTAAAATGATAATAAACTAAACATTACATTAAAAGACATTATTAACAATTCCTAATATTTAAACCAAGATTTTAATATCACAGGCCTATAATACCACAAATAAAAAGAAGAATTAACAAAAGGCCTTTGAAATAATATATACATTTCTGACATGAAAAATACTCTTTACACAATAAGAGATTCTTGGTACAAACCACCCAGCTTGCAAAGTGATATTAACTCTCTTTTGACCTACATCAATTTACATGATTAAGTCAACATGAGGGAGGAATGCCCAAGGGGGAAACAGACTCCAAGGACTGGGAGTGGAGTCTGCCACTTTAACTTTTTTTTTTTCTTCTGCCATTTGTGTTGTATAATCCAATTTACTACCTGTAACTAACTGCCTCGCTTTGAGCAGCTAAATACAATTTTCACAAAATTATGTTCCCAATGGTGAGTTGCCTTAGCCTATATGAGGGTTCC
The DNA here is from genome assembly GCA_037038555.1 of Rhynchonycteris naso. Classification (NCBI taxonomy): domain Eukaryota; kingdom Metazoa; phylum Chordata; class Mammalia; order Chiroptera; family Emballonuridae; genus Rhynchonycteris; species Rhynchonycteris naso. The sequence goes on along the minus strand of CM073000.1, from coordinate 45,747 downwards.
AATTTTCCCACAATTCCCTGAAAATTTTTTTTTATAATTTTTACTATTATGGCTAATTCAGTGGGTCTTCCTCATAAACTCTATGCCTCCCTTATCAGATAACAATTATGCCACACGAAGGAATTGGGAGACTCGGAGAGAACCCAACACCCCCTCGGCCCCGTGGGAGAGTGTTGGCAACCTTTATCCATTTTTTTACACTAGTGGAGGGCAACCAGCCATCATCCCCAACCCACAGATGGCCCGTTTCTGATAATTCTATTCCATTTTAATCCTGTTACTTATGATTCTATTACTCCTTCTGGAGCTGCAATTTAATTTAAGAAACTGCCAATTAACTAGCAAGGTCCACACCCACGGTTTGTTAATTTCTAAATTCTTTTTATTTCCTTTAAAGTTTTTCTAAAGCAAAGTTCTAATTTTTAATACTATTCCAACCCTGTATTTTCCAAACGGGCAAAACCTTTTCTGGTCGGTAGGTGGATACATAATTATTTGAAACTAGTTTCTATTCTTTATTTCCTCTAGTTACCTCACCCTTTCTCTAGCACCCTTCCCCTGCTACTCCGCACATAGCTGGCTGAACCCTAGCCTACACAAGTGCAAAGTAAGGCGGCCCCACCCCCTTACTTTGCAAGGCGTGCGTCTTTTCTCTTACCCAAATCGCTTACTTGCCAAGCCCTTCCCCCTAGAGGCTGGAGAAACATTTTCAATTTGTGGGTTCTGATTTTCTTTCACCCCCTTAGTTGCTTGTAACCTGGGACATTTATTTTTCCAGTGCCTTTCTCTCTTACAAAAAGCACATTGATTCTCTTCTAGCACAGTCCTATTCTTTCTCTAATTTCTTCCTTCTCTATTTTGCTCCTTTGAGGGTCCCTTATCCTTAAAAGAGTTTGCCTCCTGGAGTGCTGATACTACTACTTTAGCTATTATTTTATTCCTGTTTCCAACTCAATTCTAGCTTGACTAATAAGACGTGGCACCCACTCTGTATTGAGTGTGTTTTAAGCTGCTGTGGCAAATTTATTGTTAAATTTAGCTATTGATCAATGTATGGAAACTGATCGGGGCAACCTGGATTCCAGTTATGATATTCCAGACTGCCCTTACTAGCCAGAGATAAATAGTTCCAGCTGCCGGCTCCTATTACAAAACTGAAACTTGTTCCAAGAGAATCTAAGAATTAGTGCACTGATATAAGCAAGAAAAATGAGACAGATAACTAATCAGCACCCAGAATAAAGGGTGTTTGACTATAGAGGTATTAATTACAATGGGAAACATTTTTTTTCATCTTCTGTTGCATGACATTTTAGAACTTTTGCTATATATTACTGCATCACTGATTCTAAATCTGAAATTCATTTTTTGGTGCATGCTGTAGTTTTCATGCACTTTTAATTTTTTTTTGTTACAGTTAATGGCATGCATTGGTTTTTAAATTGGAGTTAAAGGGCAACGACTCTTAGATTGAACATAACCACAAGACAATTAATATTTTATAAACATCACTGTTACATAATTGTATTTGTTCTTAAATGTAAAAAATTTTCTGGAAAAAAAAACACCCTCTTATTTTGTTTTAAGATTGAATCATGGCTTCTTCAAGTAGACGTAAATGTAAGAATAGTCCTGACACCTTCTGTTCTATATGTGGCTGTTACACACTTCAACGTCAAATGTGCAATATTTTATCATTTGAGACACGTGCATATATTGCCTATTTTGAAGTTTCCCTTGGTGATCAAGAAAAGAATTGGGCTCCTCATATTGTGTGTCATAATTGTGAGGAAATGCTTCATGACTGGACAAAAGGAAAACTCAAAGGAATGACTTTTGGTATTCCCATGATTTGTTGTGAACCTAAAGACAACAGCAGTGACTGTTATTTCTGTCTGATCCATACAAAGGGCATTGGCAAGAAAAAACGGCATATGACCACATATCCTAATATTCCTTCAGCAATACGACCTATTCTACACTATGAGACACTCCGGTTCCAGTTTCCAATGGTTTTATTTCTTCTAAGGATGAAAAAAGTGAACAGCCTGACCTGTGGTGGCGCAGTGGATAAAGCATCGACCTGGGAACACTGAGGTCGCCAGTTCAAAACCCTGCACTGGTCTGGTTAAGGCACATATGGGAGTTGATGCTTCCAGCTCCTCCCCCCTTTCTCTCTTTCTCTCTCTCTCTCTCTCTCTCTCTCTCTCTCTCTCACTCTGTGTCTACTCTCTAAAGTGAATAAAAGGAAAAAAAAAGAAAAAAAGTGAACGTGGTGATTAAGTGTATTTTGATAAGATACATGAGGAAATGGTTGTAGAATCTGAAGGATCTTCTTCTGATGCCAAACAGTCATTAACCTCTCAGCAGTTTAGCCAACCTGAATTGAATGACTTAGTAAGAGATTTGGGCGTATCAAAGAAAGCAGCTGAGTTATTAGCCTCCAGGCTTCAGGCAAATAATGTATTTCACCAGTCACCTAAAGTATCTCATTTCAGGAAGCGTGAACAAATTTTCTTGGACTTTTTTTTCATAGACAAACACTTTGTTTAATATCATAATATCAATACTCCTTCAACCAGTTAGGTGTTACCACATAGAGTCCAACAGAATGGAGGCTGTTTCCTTTTTTAAAATATTTTTATTTATTCATTTTAGAGAGGAGAGAAAGAGAGAAAGAGAGAGAGAGGGAGAGAGAGAAGGTGGGAGGAGCAGGAAGCATCAAGTTCCATATGAGCCTTGACCAGGCAAGCCCAGGGTTTCGAACCAGCAACCTCAGCATTCCAGGTTGACGCTTTACCCACTGTGCTACCACAGGTCAGGCTGGAGGCTGTTTCTTCACAGCTCTAAACGATGGTAGACTACTGCTGGAGCATCAAACGAGATTGTCCTCAAGAAATACACAAACAGAAGAGCTACAAACGCAAATTTTTGTCTGAATAGAAATTAAATAAGCTTTGCACAAATTTTATGATTAAAATAAGTGTTTTAACATGTTCTGTTTGGGAACTGTATACAAATTATGATGCAATCATATCTTTTAATGAATTAGTGTATTTACTGAATTATATAAATTATATTTTTACAAAGATGATGCCCAAGAAGACATTCTACTTCATTATGTTAAAGTAAATGTTGAAAATTTTACAATAAGATGAAAACCTAAAATCTTGAGTTGCAAAGAAACTGTAGCTTACAGAGAAAAACTAATGACAGATTTGAGATCAGCACATGCGAATTAGGTGAGAAAAAAGCATTTTTGTGCATGCAACAAAAATTTTGTTCCCCAAGACAAGAGAAAGGAGCCAACAGAAGAGACTAATTTCTTCAAGGGAGAAATCTAACAGGGCCCCTGATGCTAAAGATTGGACTCAAGAAAAAGGAGAATAAACAATTCGCCATTTAAGATGGTCTCCTAGTCATAAACTTCCAACTCTTGACACAAAAAACTCAAGCCAGGCCTTAAAACAGACACATTTAGACATAACACAAAGACTTCATATAAACAAAAAATGAGCACACTTTATTTCAATTAAAATAACACCTGATATTTTGACAAAGACAAAGCTTCATAGATGAGGGTAGGGCTCCCCCTCATGGCCTTTCAGGTGCACGCAGTCCGCGGCACCAGAGTTTCCTTTAAACTAGGGGTTTCTAGACAGACAAAAGGGAAGCAAAGAATGAAATCTTGACAAATACAAAGGTGTCCCTATTCAGGTTTTTCTCTGAGAGCATAACAAAACTAGCTGCCTCTGGAAGGTTGGGGTCTCTACTCAGTCCCCTTAATTGTCTTCCTAGAGAAATGTACAAATTTGTGAAAACAGAAATGGACATGTTTGGGATCCCACTTTCCAGAGTACAACTAAATGCATCCCAGAGAATCCTAAGGCAGGACCAACAGACGTCCTACCGTCTCCGTCTTTGGAAAGTCCCAGGTTCAGATAAACTAGTTTCAACTCAGTAAAGTAGCTCTGAAGGCCCTACCTATATACCAGAGTTCCACATTTCTGGAGTCACAACTTAGCAAAGGCCCAAATATACCTTACCTACATTTTAGTCCCAAACAGAAAAGCAAAAGCAAGAATTCAGAGGAAAGCCAGGATTCAGTAAAGCCAGAGAGTTGCTTTACCTACCTCCTTGATTTCTCTGCCAGATTGTCCAAATTGTTGAATTTGGAAACTGGGAGGTGTCTACTGGAGAACGGTCCAAACCCACAGGAAAACCGGGAGTCCTGGAACGTCTCAGGTGGCATATCTCCTTGAGATTCAAAAAGGTTGGATAGCTCCCCAGAGAATCTGTCTGATTTGAGTTGTCTCTACCTGGTGTCGTGAAACACTGCAGGTCCACATTGATTGCCAAGTGTTGTAAAGTATCTGTACCTCAGATGCTGAAAGGTACTGTACCTCAATTCCGTGGATTACGTGGAAGCACCAAGTCCAGATAAATTTTGAAGAGTTTTATTAAAGGAGGAGATTTATTAAATATGCCATTCACATACAGCTGACACGGGGCAGCAGACCCAAATTCTGTTTAAGCCCCCAAAATATTTCAGGGGCTGCTTATATACCCTTGATCACACATGGGTGGGAGAGAGCATGACATCATGGCACAAGCTGACATTTGTTTAGGGGATATACGGAAACATTAAGACTTTCAAGGTAGCCTGACCAGGCAGTGGTGCAGTGGATAGTGTTGGACTGGGACGCAGAGGACCCAAATTTGAGACCCGAGGTTGCCAGCTTGAGCGCAGGTCCATCTGCCTTGAGCAAAAGCTCGCCAGCTTGGACCCAAGGTTGCTGCCTCTAGCAAGGGGTTGCTCGGTCTGCTGAAGGCTTGTGGTCAAGGCACATGTGAGAAAGCAATCAATGAACAACTAAGATGTCACAACGAAAAACTGATGATTGATGCTTCTCATCTCTCTATGTTCCTGTCTGTCTGTCCCTGTCTATCCCTCTTTCTGACTCTGTCCCTGTAAAAAAAAAAAAAAAAAGACTTTCGGCCTGACCTGTGGTGGCTCAGTGGATAAAGCGTCGACCTGGGAACACTGAGGTCGCCAGTTCAAAACGCTGCACTGGTCTGGTCAAGGCACGTATGGGAGTTGATGCTTCCAGCTCCTCCCTCCTTTCTCTCTTTCTCTCTCTCACTCTGTGTCTCCTCTCTAAAATGAATAAATAAAAAAATTTAAAATAAAAGACTTTCAAGGTAACACAAAGATGTTTACAAATTTTTTAGGGTTCATCTTCCCTCACTAGCCTAGAGGTATTTTACTCTCAAGAGTCCAGGAAGGGGGAGAAACTACATACAATCAATGTAAGGTGGTATGTAAATTCTGTCTCTCATTGAAAAAGAAGTTTCTCATTTAACCTTTATTTTAGATTTAAAACTAAATGACCCAATGTTCTTGCAAGCCAGAAACTTCTATATTCTTCTTTATCATCTCCCCACAGGAAGGACAAGACAGGAAAACCTGACCTTTTCTCCTAGAATATCAATTTTTCAGCTTTTTGGTATCTTACAACCATTAGCCTAGTAGGAGAAAATGCTTCACTTCCCAGGAGTCAAGAAAATTTCTTTTCTGGTGAGTCTGTCTCAAATTCCTCTCCCTGGGCAATAAGCTAAGTAGATTGACTCCAGACTTCCACATTTCCAGGGGTTGAGTTTCTGTGCCTGACAGTATGAGTTCTTTGTTCCCCTCCTGGAACTCTCTGGTTTCAGTGACAGGGGGAATGAGGTATGTGGGTGTCATAGTTTTATGGAGATAAGATTTATTAGAACAGGAGGTCAAGATATCATGGAGGAGATTGGTGTTAACATTCCCATAGCACTTAAGAAACTGTTTGTCTAGCTCATATCTTGTCATGAAAGTGAAGAATTTGTTTAACCAGTTACTTCTGTATTAATTACTCTTGGGAGGGAAGGTGTCAATAGACTCCTTCTAAAGTCCCCTCAGAGCTGGGGTATGACCTGTGTAACAGCTATGGCTGTGGAGATGCAAATTAATGCTAATGACTCACCCTCTGCAAACATAAGGCTTCTCCCCTGAGTGTGTCCTCTACTATATGAGATCTGACTTCCAGTTAAATCCTTGCTCACACTCCCTGCATACATAGGGCTTCTCCCCTGAGTGTGTCCTCTGGTTTTTGAGGAGAGCTGACTTCCGTGTAAAGCCACGCTCACCGTCCCTGCAAACATACGTCTTCTCCCCGAGTGTGTCCTCTGGTGTCTGAGGAGATCTGACTTCTCTAAAAAGCCTCGCTCACACTCCCTGCAAACATAGGGCTTCTCCCTGGAGTGTGTCCTCTGGTGTCTGAGGAGATCTGACTTCTGTGTAAAGCCTTGCTCACACTGCCTGCAAACATAGGGCTTCTCCCCGGAGTGTGTCCTCTGGTGTCTTAGGAGATGTGACTTCTCTAAAAAGCCTCACTCACACTCCCTGCAAACATAGGGTTTCTCCCCTGAGGGTGTCCTCTGGTGTCTGAGGAGAGTTGACTTCTGTGTAAAGCCTCACTTACACTCCCTGCAAACATAGGTCTTCTCCCCTGAGTGTATCTTCTGGTGTCTGAGGAGATATGACTTCTCTGTAAAGCCTCCCTCACACTTCCTGCAAACATAGGGCTTCTCCACTGAGTGTGTCCTCTTGTGTCTGAGGAGATTTGACCCATCATCAAAGCCTTGCCCATACTCTCCATACTTGGTAGCTACAATTTTAAACATTTCTACTCCCATAGATAGTTTGCCTGTGTTCACTGAATTCACTTCCTGGCCTCTGCTGTGCACTTTCTGCATCATTTTCTCTTGCTCAGTAGAGATCCCCATGTGTCCTTTAGGAGGTTTTAAAAAGGCCCTTGAAATCCTCCTCTGCCTGGTTCTTTTAAGCAAAGGTTTGGACTTTTTTTTTGACCTCCTGACCTTCAGCTTCATTATCCCAGTGGTGTGTATTAGTATGTTGCTGCTGCTGAGTTGAATCTTCTGGGCAGGGATTCTCTGATTGGAGATGTTTTTTTGTACATGTTCCTGGGAGAATCTGAGGGGGGCGATTGCATCCCACATTTTTGCTGAGGAATTTCTGATTGGAGAAGGCCAGAGAGTAGAAGGAACATGAGCTTATCTCTGGTTTTAGTTCTGCTGAAAGAGAAAATGTTGGTCAGGGAAGAGGTTGATAAGGCCGCCTGGGCCGTATGTTTTGTCTGCTGTTAAGACGTCTCCCACGAGTCATTCTTATGGGGTGACAGTGTAATCTCTGTCTCCCAGAAACTGTTTCTTTATATTCTGTTTCCTCTTTTAATTTTTATGTATTATATCTTCTTTAGAAATCCAGAAAGCCCATATCAAGGATCCTTTCTACACATTTTCAGACGAGGGACTGTCAAGTAGCATCAGGGCCTTTTTCACCCCTTGTATGGGTGGAACAATGGTGAGCTTTCCTGTATACATGTAGCTTTTAACACAGTTATTTAGAAAGACAACTGGCCCCAAATAGGAATTGTTTTCCTCATAGTTTCTCACAGATGTTAAACTGAAAATATGTCCTTCCTCAAGTCTCACACCAAATATTCATATTTGATTTTATTCAGTGTCAGCCCATTTTATATACAATGGGAAGTCCTGTTTCAAAATGTTTTCCCAACCATACTTCTTAATTGATTGATTTTAGAGAGACAAAGAGAGGAGGAGGAAGAATAAGAGGAAGAGGAGGAAGAGGAGAAAGAGGAAAGAAGAAGAAGAAGAAGAAGAAGAAGAAGAAGAAGAAGAAGAAGAAGGAGGAGGAGGAGGAGGAGGAGGAGGGAGGTATTTATTCATTGTTCTACCTAGACATGCAGTCATTGGTCATATTTTGTATATGCCCTGACCCGGGCTCAACCTTCGTATTACAGAATGATGCTCTAACCCAGTGGTAGTCAACCTGGTCCCTACTGCCCAGTAATGGGAGTTCTAGCTTTTATGGTTGGTGTAAGCAGAGCAACCAGAGTATAAATAAAAAGATAGATTTAACTATAGTAAGTTATTTTATAAAAATTTATTCTACCAAACTTAGTGAAAAGCCAACATAAAGTAATTGGTAAGTAATTACTATTATATGCCTTAGCTTTCTATAACTCTGCTTTATAAATTTTATAAAGTAAAGTTACTTTCCTACTCTATAAATCACCATTACTGTGGAACCGGTGGGCGGTTAGAAAATTTTACTACTAACAGAGATACAAAAGTGGGCGGTAGGTATAAAAAGGTTGACTACCCCTGCTTTAACCAATTGGGCTAAGCAGCCAGAGCCCCCAACCATGTTTCTTACATGCCTGACTCCCAATCCTCTCACATCCTCTCTCACTTGGAGATGAAGTAATGTCTGAGAGGATTTCCCACTGAAATTTATTTTCCAAAAATTAACAAAGCAAATCTTAGAGAACAAGCTACCCTGTAGCTGAGAACAGCACCATTGTCCCACCTTACTTAGGAACATCCCCAGCATCTCAGCTTGGATCATAGCACTGCATTTCCAGGTTGCTGGGCATCTATTCGACCTCTGCTCTTACCCTGTATGCTAGACAGGAGTGGTCCTCAGAAAACAGGCCCTAGCTGGTTTGCTCAGTAGACAGAGTGTTGGCCCGGTATGTGGACGTCCCTGGTTCAATCGCTTGTCAGGGCACACATGAAAAGCAACTATCTGCTTCACTTCTCTTCTCTCTCTCTTCCCCTCCCGCAGCCAGTGGCTCAATTGGTTCAAGCATCAACCCGATAGCTCAGTTGGTTCAAGTGTTGACCTCAGGTGCTGAGGATAGCTTGGCTAGTGTGAGTATGGACCTCAGACAGGGGTTGCTGGGTGGATCCTGGTTTGGGCACAGGAAGGAATATTGTCTGTCTTCCCTATGTTCACTTAAAAAAAATTAAAAAAATTCTTCCTAAGAATTAAAGGCATATTAAATGAATCCTTAATTTCTGAAGCATCTGATTTGAAATCTTACTGACTCTAGAGTGTACCATGAAAATTTCTAAGGTGAGCGCTCTCTTTTCTTTCCATATTGAAGAACAGTTGTGCCCACCTCTAGCTGCTGTGAGCTCTCTCTTCCACTTGCTGCTGCACTTGATGCCCAGCTTCTGGCCATACTTGTCACCACACCAGATCAGCAGCTCACTGTCTGGCCTGATGACCCAGCAGATTCGATAGAAAATCTGCCTGTGATACTGAAAGGCCACCAAGGTTCTGCTCTTTATCATCTCGGGCACAGTTCACATACCTGGGATTGAGGCAGGTGAAAGAAATGAAACCCACAGGCGATGAGTTCCTACTACCTTCAGATCCATGTCCACCTCTGCACCTGACAGTCGGGCTCTGATGTCGCCCACTCTCACAGTGCTCACAGAGAACCCTCTCTTCAATGTGTGAGCCTGTCACAATGTCATATGACTTTCTATGTCCAGGTCCTGCTTACAGTGCTCATTCTGCCTAATACCATTTTCGAAAGCCAATTCTAGATGTAACCTCACCCTGATTGGCCATAAAACCCAGTGACCTATAGCTTCTCTGAACTAAATCAGGTTCTGTTTTATATCACAGAACTTGCTACTTGATGTTGGATTGTGTCTAGATTAGTTCACATCATTCAATATTCAGCCCAAGTCCATCTTTTCTTGAGAAGTCTTTCTCCATTCTACTTACATTTTATCTAGGTAGCATTTGATCCCTCAACCAGGTTCCCATAAAAACCTGAAGGTCCCCCCAACCCAAACTGAGAAGCGGAGAGGCAGACAGACACCTGCATGCATCCAACTTGGATCCACCCGGCATGCCCACCAGGGGGTGATGCTCAGCTCATCTGGGGCGTTGCTCCGCTGCAACCAGAGGCATTTTAGCACCTCAGGCGGAGGCCATGGAGCCATCCTCAGCGCCTGGGCCAACTTTGCTCCAGTGGAGCCTGGGCTGCGGGAGGGGAAGAGAGAGATAGAGATAAAGGAGAGGAGGAAGGGGGAAGAAGCAGATGGGTGGTTCTGTGTGCCCTGGCTGGGAATCAAATCCCAGACACTCTACCACTAAGCCAACCAGCCAGGGCTTGGAGGTTTTTTTTGTCTTAGCAAAATCATAAAGAACAATAATAGCTTATTCACATTCTGTACCCCCTGATTAAAGATCCCCTCGGGAAAGTGACCCATGATCATTGCTCTGCATGCTTCAGAACCCAGTTCTAGTTAGAAATGAGAGTGGGATACTTTGCTAACCTCACAGGTTTAGGCTATCCTTGGTTTAGGTATCCCGACACTGTTCACTTCTCAAAAAAATAGAAAAATTATAGTTTAATATTTCTAAAATTAATTGTTTCACTGTGTCTGCAATTAATCTTCCATAAGAAGATGGGGTGTATGGTCTATTTACGTAATAAATACCTTCTTTTAAACTGAAAGGGCTTGCTTAAATAATGTTAATTAAATCAATTAAAGTGTAATCTAGACCCTCAAGGTTTTTTCCATCGGCTAAATTTTGTCTAGCATAGAGATTTATGTATTGAGGAAATACACTATATTTTTATCTCCTTTTCTCTCTAAATACTTCTTGCTTTGAAAGAGCACTGAAAGGATAAAAAAAAAGAAACAGAGGATTGAGGGAGACCACTGAGGGAGACATGATGAGAAGGAAAGATGTATGGGTTTGAGAGGGATGAGTGTTCTCCGTGACTCCCAGAAACCTATTGGCCATACCTCATCCAGGATTCATCTTTCCCATTCACATACATATAGCAGTTTCTCTCTTTGGTGATCTGCAATTAAGGAAGAAAAAATAAAGGTTTATTTTAGGTGAGGAGATAATAGAGAAATTATTTTACCCTACTGCCAACAAAGCTCTTTCAGCTTGCATGCATTGCAACTTGTGACCACATATTTTTCTTACTCATCACATCTGAGTTGACCTGTCCACTCAGGGTTGGGAGGAGGCATTCCTTTGTGTCTGTACCACTTTGCTCCCACTTAACCTGTGATCCTCAACAGGGGCTTCATGGTCTGCAATGTCCACTCAGTGCCCAGAGCTAACCATATTGTCTCCATCCATTTCCTAGTTTGTAGAAGGGCAGGTCCCACCCAGCCATGGGAAGAATGTGGGAAGCCTCAAGACAGGGGAAGAGGTAAATACTTCTCACCTGCCACGAGTATTCGTTGTTGCCTGCCTCTTCATTTTCTGTGATCTGGTCCTTATAAGGGCCAAAGTGCAGACCTACTGGCAGAGTAGATGCCTCATTCCACATTCCAAGCCCAGCCTCAGGGATGCCCAATGGTGTGATTCTCAACCCAGGATGCAGAGTGAGGGCTGCGTGTTTCGGATGCCCCTTATCCACTGCACTGTCTTTTACAAATGTAGGGGGCCCGTGCATGGCAAAACTGTCAATGAAGAAGTTCTGACACTTCTCACAATCTGGGGTGCGAACAACAGGGATTAGGGGAGGTGTAGTGCATGTTCCTGGACACATAGAGCTTCAGAGAGAGCCCAGGCACTCACATCATAGAGCCTCAATTCTGTAGTGCAGGTCCCTAGAGGAAAGGAATGCTCCAAGGGCCAAATGACCAGATGAAATTATCGTATGAAGAGATAACATTCTTTGTGAGGGTCACTTACAGAGGTAGTCATCATCCTGGGGCTCGCTGACCTCTTGGTACGCATGGCCTTTTCTTTCTTGTAGGCTATACATCTTTACTTCAATATCCTTTCTCCTGAGTTCTAAGTTGGAGAAGAGTGAATTTGGTGGAGTCTGGAGTGTTAGTCCCTAATTTGTCAGAAAACACACAATCTCCTCCCATCAAATTATCACCTGTCCTATATACTCTGGTATTATCCTTTGTCAACTATTGGCTCAGAGAGCCTCTACAATAGTAAGCCTCAACACTCACTAAAGATGGCCAATGCAATATTTGTTTCTAGATCTTCCCATTATGAGGTATAACTTCCCAACTTTATTAAGGGCATATTATGTTAGGTATTGAGGAAAGGCCTGGTATACAACACCAACAGTGTATGGTTGCTATTATCAGAGGTGTATTTATTGGACAACTGGTATGTGTCAGTTTTTTTACATTGAATTTAAGCCCTAGCCAGTGGCTCAATGGATAGAGCGTTGGCCCAGTGTATGTCCCAGGTGTGATTCTGGTCAGGGTACATAGGAGAAGCGACCATCTCCTTCTCCATTCCTCCCTCTTCCCCTTCTCTCCCTTTTCTTTTTCTGCAGCAAGTGGCCCAATTAGTTTGAGTATTGGCCCTGGGTGCTGAGGATGGTTTGGTTAAGCAGAGAGCTGGCGAGCTCGGGGTCTCGAGCCTGGGTCTTCCGCATCCCAGTACGACGCTCTATCCACTGCGCCACCGCCTGGTCAAGCGAATGGAAAGTTTTTTAAAACATCATGGCTTTGTGTGTTTTCTTGTATGAATATGTTCCCAGAGGAGGGGAGAAAGAAAGAGAGGGGGGACACACGCCCGGTCACTTGGACCTAAAGGTGGGCCACAAACCGTCTCCTGGGTTTCAGCACCAAATGTAAGGTCCGAACCGCATGAAATGAGACAAAGTACCAAATAGTTAAAAAGTCCAACTTTATTGGAACCTTCGGGCGGGTTCAGTGACCCGGAGAGTAGTGAGCCAGAGAAGCCGCCTAACTGGTGGGGCTTGAGATTCTTATACCCCTTCAGGCTGGCTGGGGAAGGGAATTTTCTACTGCAGTTTTGGCCTGCAGGTGGTTTGCGCAACCGGGGACGTTAATGGTTGAGGAATTTCTATAATGGCTTCGGACAGGATGTCTGTACTAAAGGACAGTAATTGCAGAAATGCTAAAGACATGAGGGACTCTCCAGCCCCTGCCCCGGGGGTGCTACCGGACAGTGCACTGTGACCTTTGTTGTTGCTGGGAGTTCAGGGCATGCTGTGTATGTTGCTTTGTCTCCAGTTCTTACAACTTACTGGTTTTGAGGGAAACTTACGTTTATATTGTTGAGGTTAAAAAAAGTACTTCCGTTTATTAAATTAAAGAGAACTGTGGATAGTAACTGAAGCCAAGAAGCTTGGGGAAGTAAAGTGGAAACAGATTGCTGTAAATCTGGTATTTTAACCGAGGACAGCTCATGTTAGATAGTTCTGTCTGAGGGAAGTAGTTTCTCTCAGCAAAAGTAATGCCTTTTACTGAATCCTGTCTCTTGTGTTTTGCATTTAGTATTATGTACTTCAAGAGTCACCTGTGGAGTGTGAGGAAGTAAGACATCCCAGCCCTCATTGTCATTGTTCTGTGAATCATTTACAGTTAACTGTCTTTTTCCTGCCTAGGTAAATAAGTTTCACTGAAGATATCACCCATGCCCCGAGGCTACGCCCGGTGTGAGACATCCGACCTGAAGGCTCGGGGTCTGCGGCCTGGTGTCTGGCATCAGGAATCTCAAGTCTGGCTCTGGCCGCAGTTTGAGGCAGGGCCCCTTGTTTGCCGTGTTATCTATCAGAATACGTCCAGGGTCCCGCCTCAGACGGCCTCTGTGTTTCGATACTGCTTTTCGGTTTCTGTCAGGGGATATGTAGGGTTGAGGAGTGTCTTCCAAGGTGGTGTTCAAAGGGTAGGTCTAGGACGTTTGGCTTCTGGGATAGGGCTAAGGTGTTAGGTGTTGCTAGAGAGGTATTAAGCTTAGGTTTGGAGGCAGATAGGATGGTTTCCCCTGGAGGTGGAGGGGTGAGGGTGGGTGGGGACAGAGGCCAGGGAGGCTAAGGCAGGGCGTTCCTGCCCCCCCTCCCCCCGAGTTCTCTCGGAATGAGAATTTGGTCAGTGTCACAACACGTACCTGGACAGCTGCGTTTGGAATAGACAAAGGACAGTTAGTAAAGAGCCGTTCTAGATATTCATCCAAATCACTCAGCCCCAAGGTGAGGAGTTTCCTGTGTAGGGGCTGCTTCATTTGCATATGAAGGGCCACTCTTGAAAAGGAAGGCATTCCAGGCTGCAGCATCAGAATGTGTTGGATTCCTGTCTGGCTGCAAAGGGATCTGGCTGATGGAGTCGCGGAAAGTCTTCTGTGGTCATCGCAACACTGCGGAGCCTTGTTCACTTTCCACGGTGAGTGCCTTTGTCGTGGGGTTGTCCTGAAAAGTAAGACTGCTGTACGTGGGTGGGTCCGACTTGTGCCGTTAGAATGATGTGATTCCCTGGACAGTGCATCCAGACAGGTAAGAGTTGGGGTGTTATGAAGCTAATGCTCTCCAATGGAACTCTACTGGCATGTTTTTCTCCTGCTCCCACGTATGGAACGGAAGGAGCTTTCCCGGGTCTTCGGAAGGGGGTCTCTTTTGGGAATGTCAGCTGCTCTTGTGTTTTTAGTGAGGAGGGTACGCTATCCTGGATGTGTTGGGGTGCAAGGCTTTCATCTTCATTCCTTTCGCGGCTCGCAGTCTGTGGCGTTATTTCCATCTGCGTTCTCTGACTGCTCCTTGTGGAGAATTCCCACGTTACTATATTCCCGATGCCCATATTCTGTGTATTGTGAAGTAAGATGATGTTTAGGATTGTTATTCATTGAGGTGCGTGTTGGCTGTTAATATTTTCCCGCTGAGTAGATGTCCTTGAGAATCATTTCGAGGTGCGGCTCCGCGCTGCCCTCCCGTGGACATGTGTGGGAATCGCATGGAAGCCTGCGTGGTGACAGGGATGCATTGGCTTTTATTCTGTTGTATTGGTTTTAATCTCATTTTACAGTGGTTTTGTGTTAATGATGACGCCTCTCCAGTGGCTGTGTGTCTGATGCCCCAGAGAGGAGGTGTTGGAAGAAGAAAGGAATCCTCTGGTGTGAGTTGAGAATGCAGACAGTGGGGACACAGGAGGAAAAAGATTGTGACAGATGGGATCCCAAGAGATAAGATTTTGCTGTGGCGTGAGTGGTTTGGTCTCTCACAGTTCTAGGTTCACAGTGTTCTCTTTTACTATCCGTGGATTTCAGGGAATTCTGTAGGCATTGAATAGTGATTAGGAAGTTGTATATTTGCTTCTTAATCTCATTCTGTCCGCTTATTAGACAGTTAGGGACAGAGAGAGTCAGAGAGGGATAGACAGGAGTGGAGAGAGGTGAGAAGCATCAATCATCAGATTTTTGTTGTGACACCTTAGTTGTTCATTGACTGATTTCTCACACGTGCCTTGACCGCGGGCCTTCAGCAGACCGAGCAACCCCCTGCTGTAGCCAGCGACCTTGGGTCCAAGCTGACGAGCTTTTGCTCAAGCCAGATGAGCCTGCACTCAAGCTGGCGAGCTCGGGTTCTCGAACCTGGGTCTTCCGCATCCCAGCCCGACGCTCTATCCACTGTGCCACCGCCTGGTCAGGCCAGAGGTTGAGCGATGGGTCCTTTCTGTTGCTGTTCTGTGTTAGCCTTTTTTTAAGTGTTGCGATGCGTGGTGGCAGGGTTTTCTTAGAGCTGCGTTTGGGGAGTCCTGTTCATAGAGTCCTCTTTTTTCCATCTGATTCTCGATTCCTTGGTTCACTACAGTGGTGAGAAATAGAGTGAAACAGTCTTCCTGAGAGTTTGTGGGGACTTGATTTACGTCTTGATTTCGCTTCTCGGATACGGCTACTGTGCTCTGGATTTTACCCACTGCCGCCCTCCTGTGGACATCTATAGTTATTACACGTTATTGTCATTCAGCAGCCCCTTGGCAGTCTGTGCTGTTGGGAACGCGGGAGGCAGTCTTCACTAGAACTTTACTTACAGTATATCATTATGTTCTACTTCCGTTTTCTGGAACATACTGTGTGAAAATGGGAAATACAGTTTTTGGTATTTTGATCCTTGGACGTTCCTTGCAACTGTCTTTGTAGTCTGGCATGGACTGAAAACGCTTTCCAAGTGAGAAGTCCTAATCCAAGTGTGATCCTTGGCTCTGCCGTCAGACCTGAGAAGGTGCTGATGAAAAGCATTTCTTCCTGTTCCCTTGCAGAGATCAGAAGAATTGCCTTTGTGACACGGACAGCTGTGACAGTTCTGCCTCCTTGCCCTTCTGTACCTGTGAGATCATCTTTTAGCAAAGGTAAGACAAGGGTTTTTTTCTTCACTAGACGTTCATGGGCAGCGATGCTGGGTTGGCTGGGATAGGGAGACTTTGCACGTCACACTTTTTTGTTGTGTCTTCACCTTGCCTTTTCAAAGTGATTCCAAAGGCAGGTCTTTTGAGGTATGGTCATGGGTTTCTGTATTTGTTCCTTTGCTTGCTATTGAGCGTTAAATTAAGAGTGCATGTACTATTAGATTGTGGTTCAACTCTCACAATAGGCATCCGCAGGTCCTACCTGCCTTTGGTTCCAAAATTTTGGGTGTGCTGACTTGGCTACAGAGGTGGGTTCTTTCTGCAGGGTCTTTGCTTTGCAGTGTGTGATGTTATTAGAATATGTGTGTCTAGTGTCCTGGGAATTCTTTGGTGAGGTTTTCTGTCCTGGGTGCCTGCGTAGGCTGTAGATTTAGTTATTGACGTTTGCAGTCAGGCACGAAGGTCTGATGTCCCTCTCTGCCATCTCTTCTCTGTTCTCTGGATTCCTGATCTGGATGGTGTCTGGGTATTGTCTTTGAGTGCGAGGTACTTTGACTTTAAGTGAGTTTTCAAGCATTATCAAGGGATGATGGTATGTGTCTGGGGTCTTCACATCGGTTATGCCTGGGGTCCCCTGAGGCCATTTATCCGGCCATCGCCGCACTTCTGGAAGGGGCACCTCTTTCATTAGTTGTCAGTGATAGGAGCACAGGATGCATCCACACCCATAGTTCCCATTGAACTACTGGTCAGTCTGTTGATTTAAATTTACTTGTTCTTTATTTTAAATATTGTATTTGTTCCCGTTTTGTTTTTTTACTTTAAAATAAGATATATGCAGTGTGCATAGGGATTTGGTCATAGGTTTTTTTTTTAGTCTGGCCCTTTAATGGTCTGAGGGACAGTGAACTGGCCCCCTGTGTCAAAAGTTTGGGGCCCCCTGGGTTATGCCATCTTGGTTTCGTTAAGCTTTCTTCATTGAGCGAGATACCTCAGAAGTGTTACGGCAGCATCCTCTCCTTTTTCGGGGTGCTATTCTTTCTGTATGGAGTTTGGTTTTGGAGACAAGGTTCCTTAGTGGAACTAAAACATTTTTTTGTCTGCCATACTGTGGGTATTCTGTGAATAGCACCACTGAAGGCAAACTTTTCTACCATTTGATGTCATTTTGGAAGGACCCTTGAGGCACGCAGGTAAGCTGCAGGCATCACTGTTTTTCATTGTCTCAGAATGGATGCTGTCTGTCTGTTGCAGGTGTCAATGCCTTAGTTTGTTGGGGTATGCGACGCTTTCATAGAAAACACGATCCCATCTACATGAATGTCTTAGAGTTGGCTCATTCACTTTTCCTCAGTCATTCCTGATGATTATCTGTATCATCACGGTGGCTCAGAGATCACTGAGGGTGTAGGGAAATTTCTCTTGATAGGAGGAAGTTCTGACCTACTTCCAGTTTCATATATTCTGCGTGTATGTGAATACCAGTATTTTCTGGCAGGAGAAGAAGTTATTTTTATCTTTATTATTGATGATGTTACTGAGATAGGGAATACTCTGCTTCTTCCTATTTCAGATGTATTTATTTAATGAGATTACTCCACTGTGGCAAGTGACACTTCTGTATTCTGTGTGCTCTCCTGTGCTTGACATCTGACTTTTATACAGCAGCCGGAGATGACATCCATGATTGATATTCCTGCTATTGTAATAGATCACTATTCAAAGGTCTGCTGCAGGGAGACGGGATTACCAATGTTCAATCACTGTTTTTGTTGGCATTCTAAGCAGCAGTTTGATGGCTTATTTTCGCCTTCCCTGTCTTACAGTTTCAAAGTTTGCCTGTTGAACATTCGCACTTCAGTCCTGTTTTGGACTCCAGTTTTACCTGCATGTTGCCCGTTTTTTCATCAATGCCTTCTAATCTTGATAGGTCAGTCCATCACGTTTTCCATCATGTACAGTGACTTGCTGGTTCCAGTAGTTGTCTGCATATGGGTTTTCAATATGTTTATTTCAGCTGGTGAATGTCTGCTGTAGACTTAGCCATTCTCATGGGATCATTCATAGAGGGCACATAGATGAGAAGGTAGTGAGGAAAATAATTGGCTCCCCTTTATCCCTTGCATGTTCAGAAGAGATGGCCATGGGACATGGAAGGCGGCCATGTTAATGTTTTCTGAAGGTGCTGTAGGTGGGATGACATGAAAAGGTTCCACTTAGGTAGGGAAAATGATCTCTGCTCAGTTTGTTGGTCTTTTCAGTGTCTAGTTGCAGGTTGAGAGGGAATGTTGAGGCTCAATCATTTCCATGTTTACGAAGTGTTTCTGACATGGTATCAATACCTGCTGGTGTAGGTTTCCAACTGGACACGGGGTCACTGCCTCCCCTATGTCTTTATGTATTTGTTCATTTTATGTGATGTTTACAGATCCCTGGGTGAGTGTAAAACAGGAGGACCTGGTTTTGTCCTTCACAGGTAACCTGGGTGGACTGTCTATATTGCCTCTGGTGTATTGCTGATATCGGTGGGATTTTCCTGCTGGGAATGTGGTTTAAGATCATTTGTGCATGCTCACTATGGGTGTTGGATGTCCTAGGTTGCTTTGCTGTTGCCTTTGAGTCCCGTGTTTCAGAGTGTGGTTCATGCGTGGTGTAGAACTCAGTTCTGATGGATGTAACCTGCTAGGAAGGGCTTGATATATATCACTGTCATCTTTTATCTTCACTTGAGTGTTCGTGTTCGGTATCATGTCTGGACACCTGTTTGTGGTTGGATGCCGACGACCTCTGGCTGAGGGTGTGTGTGTGGCTTTCTTACTTTGGTTCTGGTGGTGGTAGTGTGTCACAGCTTGTTCATCATTTCATATGAACCAGAGATGCTGTTATGTTATTACCTAATATGCGGTAATGGTGTAATAACTGGGACACTGGAATGTTTGCCATCATGGTGTGTGTACCTTTGAAAGAACTTACCAGTACAGGCCACCCAGTGGAATAGAAAAGGGGTGCCACATAGTGAGCAAATTGGGGATGGCACTACTACTGTCGGGGTAGTTATACTGCAATTTCTTGGCGCTCAGTTTTGACATCATGGAGCGGCCTTTAAGGTTTCCTCCATCAACAGGGACATAAAATGCTTTGCAGTGATTACATTTCCAGTATATGTCTGTTGATTAGTCCACTTGGTAAAAATGACAAAGTGATGTTAACAATGAGCAGCTGTTGTTGTGAAGTGGCTGGCTGCAGAGGTTGTACATGCCTAAATTACTGCCTTTCTGGTTTCCTCTTTTTTATTATACTGGTGTTGGGTTTGTTGGAGACGTGAGGCTTTCAGAGTTATATATATATATTTTTCACCCAGAGTTCAGAAAGGTTCCTATGAGGTCGGCTGTTTACAGTCATGGTCCTGGCTTCATCTGTCGAATTTTTCCTCCGTCTCACCCTTTGCGTGCTTGTTTGGTGACATGCTTATTTTGTGTTGCTTGAGGACTTTGTTCATATTTTTTGTAGCTCCCATCCTGCACAGGGTTCCTGGGGGTGCGGTGTTTGTCCATTTATCCCACCTGTGCCTAACTTGTCTTGGTCGTTGAAGTGGGTTCCTTTAGCATGAGTGTGTGGTTTGAGGTCCCATAACTGTGCTTCAAATGTGTATGCCAAGGTGTGTCCGCATTGTTGGATGTGATTTCTTTGCCCTGGATGAGCAGATAGTGCTTCATTACATGTGTTCTTTCAACCTTGTTATTGATCAAAAAAGGGAATGATACAACATTTGGAATAGAGTTTTGTTCCTGTCTGTAGGGTTTCAGCTGCTGAGTGTAATGATTCTATAGCTGCTGAGTGCATTGATTCCATGAGTCTGTTTCTCCCCACTTTCCTTGAGTGTGGAAGTCAAGGTGTTTTATCACTGTTCTGTGCTGGGTGCTGTGAAGCACTCCTTTCTTGGTTAAATGTGTCTTTTCTGTGTAAAATGTGTCTTACAGCTCTTGGTTTTCCTGCTAGCAGTTTTAATACCACGAGACTTTCTCTCATTTTGCTCTTTCCAAGTACTGAGTTGTTTGAAGGTCAGGCCTTTGTTCGGTACTTTGGTGGACTGTGACTGTAGTGTACATTGCAGTATGCTGCAATAGGCTTTTTTGATAAGGCGTGTTGTGAGTTTGTTGGCTGAAAGCATATTTTTCATCAATGATTGCTCTTGACTTTTTTTTTTTATAGGAACAGAGAGAGTCAGAGAGAGGGATAGATAGGGACAGACAGACAGAAATGAAGAGAGATGAGAAGCATCAATCATCAGTTTTTTGTTGTAACACCTTAGTTGTTCATTGATTGCTTTCTCATATGTGCCTTGACCGTGGGCCTTCAGCAGACCGAGCAACCCCTTGCTCCAGCCAGCGACCTTTGGGTCCAAGCTGGTGAGCTTTTGCTCAAGCCAGATGGACCCGTGCTCAGGCTGGCAACCTCGGGGTCTCGAACCTAGGTCCTCTGCATCCGAGTCCAATGCTATATTCACTGTGCCAACACCTGGTCGGGATGATTGCTCTTGTCTTGATGCAACTTGAGTAGGACTGTCCATGAAATCTTTCTCAGCTTGGGAGGTTCCTGAGGTGTGGTGATGGTGCCCTAGGGTCCTGGGGGCATGCATAGGCAGTACTTTTCTCAGAGGAAGATATGTACCTTCACTTCTGCAGTTCTGAGGTATGTGCATTATTTCCCAGTCCTCATGTATAAACCTCTCAATACTTGTATAAGTTCCCTCCCCCTGCCTTTCTTCACGTTAGAACGGAATGTTGCCTGAAATGGCTGTGCTCTCGCTTGTTACTCTGTTTTTCTCATTATGTTGGCCACGGGTTTCAGGGAAAGGGAGCGCGTTTTTCTTGGAGGAAAATGCCCATACTCCATAAGAGTAAGCAATACAGCTCCGTACCCTTGGGAAGCCCATGCGTGTACATGCTGAACACTGGGGCGCTGAGGAAGGTCCCGTATGTCATCAGAGGGCAAGTTCTTCTGCACTCGGATACATATTTCTGTTTCCTTTCTTGAGTGCCACCACTCAGAGGACATGTTGGGGGTTGCACTGACCTGCTCTACCCATGTATGGTCCGGATTATTTCACCTCCCTGGAATGCATTGAAGTGTGTCTTCTCTGCCCAGAGAGGTTGGATCAATATGCCTTTGAGGGGGACCAGTTTTCTTCTCATAGCTAATGTAAATTACACGTGTATAGCCCACAGTTTTAACGACACGTTGAGGGATTCATCCACAGGGTCAGAGGACACAGCTGTATTATGATGGGGAATTTACGTATTCCCAACAGAGGTGCGTTGGAATAGTCAGAGGTTTAAGTCATGCGCTGACAGCACATTCCAGGATTTCAGGAGGAGTCCCATACAGTTGGTGTGCATTGGTCCCTTCAGCTCTGCCTGTCAGTACCCCTCAATGTGCTCCGTGGTCCCAGTGCTTATGTCCTAGGGCAGGTTAGCCTCTAAGGGTGAATCCATGTCAGCATCAATGTCAGACCTCCATGTTCTCTCTGTAATCCCTCAGAACTGCAGGAGTGAGGTCTTGTGGCATCATCCAGTACTCTGCCTTCCTGTAGTCTGTTCACTCACAATCAGAGGATGTGGTTGTGATTTGTCAATGATGTTTTCCTAGGGAGCACGCTTTCTTTCCCCCATCATGATCCAGTGACTTGGTCGCAGGATATGTCTCCTGAGTTCCTCACCTAGATCATCCAACTGTGTATATGAGGACTGCAATTGCATGTCCACATGGTGGCGAATAGGATAGACCAACAGACTGAGAGGCAGAGTACCCTTGGTAGAGACCCCGAGATCTCTGGCCTGAGCATTGGCTCATGAAGCTTGAGTTCCGCTTTCTCAACTTTACTGTGGGTTCTGTGGTTTGAACGTAGGATCATAGATATGAGTTAAAGGTTGCTGGATTGTTCCCAGGGGTCGTCGGCCTGAATGCCGGGGTTGCTGGCTTGAGCAGCAGGTTCCTCGCTATACTGTACAGGTCCGCCCCTTCATGGCAGATATGAGAAAGCAATCGATGAGTAGGTAAGGTGCCTCTACAAAGACTAGATGCTTCCTATTTGTTTCCCTTTATGTTTGTCCATATCTATCCCTCCCTCATACTCTCTCTCTTTCTATGTAAAAAGAAAAAGTGATACCATGCAACGCTCATCCTGTTTCATTTCTAGGACTCAAAATGGAAGTGATAGGTGACCCGGCTTTCTGGTGGGGATTACAGGTTAAGTGATAGGGTTGTACAGTTTCTGAGGTCATTCCTTTGTAAGTACTGACATCACTCAGAAGTCCCATGACTGGGCTGTGTAGTCCTTGACAGTGTGATCTCTTCTCACTGTCGGCCCTCTGCCTCCTGACACTGTGTATGTTGAGCAAAGTGTCTGAGAGGAGGATACCTGAACAAAGGAAACACTTCTGGTGCCCTCTAGTGGACATCTTGAGAATAGCGCTCCTTCACAGAAAGTGTGCCATGTGTGGGTATTGGTTCCTTTGAATACATAGATGTCCTTGAGGTTTCCCACATAGTGATTCAGTGATTATGGTGTCATCGTGTATGTTCAAATTCCTTGTACGATCCATAGTAGGAATAATGGGCTATGAGGGATAGATTGCTGTGACATAGCTAATTTCTGAACCTGCTGTAGTGCTGACATGGAGACTACTTTCTTGAAAAGGGAAGGAATGCTTTGGGTCATTGTTTCCTTTTCCAGTGTGGAACAGCAGAGTGTTCTGGGACTCCGGGTCTTTCTGACCATTACCTCTGTCTTGGGTCTTTGCCTTGGCTTCCTATAGGTGGCTGCTTGCAAGTATCGCTTCTTTTATTTGGCTTCCATATTTTTTTATGTAGTTATTCTTTATTCACTTTTGTACTTTCTTGTTTTATATTGATTCATTTTCCCCTGTATTTATTTGATTTATTATTCTCTTATTTAGTTATTTAGTTAATTATTTAATATTTTTGACTGCCTTCCTTTGGTTGTTCCCTCACTATCGTATTAGGTAGTGGTGCCTGTTTTTCCACTGGTCCTGATTCAGAAGTTGCAGGGTGGATCTACCCTTTGGTCTTCATCTTTCTCTATTTATTGTGTGGCAGACATCCTGTTCATAGCTGTGCGACCTTTCCCACAGACTATGCTTCTTGGGCTAAAGTGAATAGTGCAGCTTTTTTGGTGTGTGCTGTATTTTTTGTTGTGGTTCTATATGAGGCTTTCAGAGAGTTTAATTACTGTGATCTTCTACTTTTATTTCTTGATGTATGAACCTTAACATGAAGGGTTCCATGTCAGCATCGGTCACCCTGTTTCTAAGTTTTTATCTTTGTGGCTGGAATCATGTCTGGGTAAGAACTTTAGCTTCGAAGCCCTCGTCCTCCATTTGGTCTTGCAGTGCTCCCCAGAGCCTACATTGATTGTGTGTGTCCTGAATTTTGCTCTGCTGCATGTTCTGTGTCACGCCTTCTCTGTTTCTCTGTTGAATGAGAACTATCAGCTTGGGATCATCTCATCTGCAAGTGTGGGATCCCTTGTTGCTCTCTGATGCATGCTGCCATGAATTCTGCATTTGGGGAATATTACTTGAATAGGGGTCAATGGGAAAGGATGCTTTTTTTGCTTCCCTTCTTTGGAAAATTGGAAATTAATAGCATTTTGGAAGAGGAAAGTTTCTCTAACCCATGCTGCTGTTTTGCAAAAATAGTTTGGAAGGGGCATTGCAACCTCCCTGTGCATTGTCCGTGAATGTGTCAGAGGAAGGGCTCCAGCCAGAGAACATGGATTCATGTACATGTTTGCATGCTGAGGCCTGTCACCACAGAGTCGAGCACTTGTTCAACATGTTAAGAAGCAGGTCTGGAGATGGTGGATTGTGGAAGGTAAAAGATGAAGAATGTCAGTTAATAGTTCCATTGTAGCTCCAGTAGGAAGGACTGAGTTATGAGCCAAAGACAGTTGTCTACAGAGGTTTCAGTGGGGTGACGTGTCAGATATGTTGTTCCCCCAGCAGTCAGGGGTGTCTGGATCTGCCCATCCGACCCACAGGGTAATTATGCTCTTGGCGATCAAGAAACAGCCAGGATAGCCTGATCTGCGGTGGCGCAGTGGGTAAAAGCATCAACCTGGAGCACTGAGGTTGCCGGTTCAAAACCCTGAGCTTCCCTAGTCAAGGCATATATGGGAGTTGATGCTTTCTGCTCCTCCCTGCCTTCTCTCTCTCTCTCTCCTCTCTCTTCTTTCTAAAATGAATAAATAAAATCTTTAAAAGAAACAGCCTGGATAGTGAGGTCTAGCCAGACCTTTCGCTGCTTCAGACGGTCCAGACTATAGTTGCTGAGGCAGCTCAGCGCACCTGAGCAGCCGCCCAGGAGGCAAGTGTGTATGCTGAGTAGAGGAGAAAGTGAGGCAGAAAGACTGTCAGTCATTAAGGTGACAGCAGAGCAATGGCGCTGTAGGAAACGTTGTGTTGTTGCTCATATTTTAGTTATTGAGTTTAGAGATAGGGCATTGGGGGAGAGATGGAGAAATAACCAATCATTGTTCTCTATTTGTTTTTTTGCATTCCCATCGGTCGCTTCCTGTACCTGCCTTGAGCCGTGAGTGACCATATCAGGTAGGGCGGACTGAACAGGATTATGTGCAGCCAGCCACCGTGATTCGGTTTCTGCGATTTAGGTCTCAGCCTCCAGACCGCTTTTTCACAGAAAGGTGTTTCCGGATCATTCGTGACTGTTCCGGACAGCACCCCGTTGTTTTGCTGCATAGCAGTTGCCTGAACCTAAAGTGGCATCTTTAATTCTTTATTGCTCACTTTGTCACCTAACCCACGAGCCACAAGGAGTCGTGTGTGTTGTGCGTTCCTCTGTACGGTGGTGTGTATGTCTGCGCTGGTACCGACATTAGTTACCGAATGTTAAAGTTTTGGTAGGTGAAGGACGTCCCTCAGCTGGTCACTAAATGTAAAACCCTTAAAGAAACAGTAGCCTCTCCAGCCGGTTCCAGAGCAACTTGCAGGACAGTTCCTGTTCTCTTGGCTGTTGGAGCTGTGGCGCCCCTCTGCACCACCGCCAGTCCTGCGTTCCCACTCCCCTGGGCAGCGGGAGTCTCGGGAGTCTCGCGCGCAGCGCAGCTTGGACGCATCTGCACGTTGGCGTTGAGGGGCGGGAGTTGGGAGTGGCAAGACTCGGGACAGTGCTGCTGAGGAGGAGCTCTCCGAGACCGAATCTGAGGGAGGAGATGGTGACCTGCAGCTCAAGTACCTGAGGAGAAGGCAGCAGGTCTGTGACAGGTGACAAGGAGGCAGAGGGAGAAGGCGCAGCCCCGGGCTGCGCCAGGGGAGGGTCGTAAAGGAGGCGCCGGGGAATGTTGCTGCGGGTAGAGAGGGTCAAGGGGAGAGGCGCCCAGGCGGAGAAGGGAGGGCGCCGGCCCGCGGTTGGAGGCTGATGGGACTGTCCTCTGGGGGCCGGGAAGAGAGTGTGCATGAGCGGTGCTGAGCGAGGAGTTTGGTGAAGAGGTTTGGAAAGTGTACGCTCAGGCGGGAGGGGTCGGGGCAGACGGGAGGATTGGCACGGAATGAGTCCTGTGTGCGGGACGTGGGCCCGAGGAGGTCCGGCCTGCAAGAAAGTTTTGGAGGGAGGTGGACGGGACCTGGGAGGTTTTGGGTTGGGGGGATTCCCTTTTGTCGGTGGAAAGCGCGAGAAAGCAGAGCGGAGCGCGCTGGGTCGCATGTGAGTCTAATGTCCAGTCCTCCCGCTTCTCCCGGGGTGGGGCGGGCACGAGGACGCGGTCAGGCGGGGCTGGGGAGTCCTAGTCCTCGTGGGCCGTGGGTCCGAGAGGGTGCGCTCGAGAGGCTACTGGCTCACCTCAGCCTCAGTTTCCCCGTCCTGCAGCGTCCCGGGGGCGCGGTAGTAGGGAAGGAGTTTTCTTGTTCAGAACGGTGTGGGAACAGTGACTCAGGTCGTGTGTGTGTGTGTGTGTGTGTGTGTGTGTGTGTGCCGCCTTTGTCACCCCAGAAGGTCCGGAGGTTCAAGAAAGGGGGCTGACAGGATCTGACTGCAAGGAGGCGGGGAGGTTCATGAAACAGAGCCTCTTAAATCTCACACTGTCATTGTCTATCAGAGGTCCCCAAAGTATGGCCCGCGGGACAAATTGCTGCCATCTGAGGCCATTTATTCGACCCCGCCGCACTTCCGGAAGGGGCACCTCTTTCATTGGTGGTCAGTGTAAGGAGTACTGTATGTGGCGGCCCTCCAACGGTCTGAGGGACAATGAACTGGCCCCCTATGTAAAAAGTTTAGGGACCCCTGGTAGATGCTGGTGGTGGGAGGACACCATATGCATCAAATAAAAATAGTCTGTTTCTGCCTTTATGTTTTACTGGGTGTCACTTCGTCAGAGGTGTAGTTTTCTGTGTTTGCAGGGAGAGGGAAAGGCCTGAGAAGACTCGGGGTTCGGTCCCTGAAGGGAGGGACGTTCGGAGTGGTGTTTGGATGCAGGAGGTCTCTCAGGTGTGTCTCGTAGAGAGCTGAGGAATTGGTGAGGGATGCTGCACCAGCGATAATTTTTTTCTGCTGCTGTTTACATTTGGGAGCGTTGTCGGCATTAGTCCAGAATTTCGACTGTGCTCAAGTAGGTATTTTTTTGTCCAAGGGTATCTTGTATAAGTGCACAGTATAGGGTTTTCCCTGGCCCTTTAATTTTAGCAGAGGTGAGTTGTGAGGGAACACTGTTTTCACTTCCTGGGGTTTAAATGTACAGTAACTTGAAATTCAATGTGGTGGTGAGGGATGAGATCCTGAGTTCTTTCAGAAAGAGGAACTAGCCCGTCTGTTTGGTGCGGTGGGTTTTAGGGAACAGGCGGGATATGGAAGAACAAGTGGTGGTTCCTTGGCGCCCGCGTGTTCCTAGTCGCCTCATGCGGGTGGCTTTGTTACGCTTCTGTCAGAGACCCGGGCGCGGGGTACCGCCTGAGTCCCTGCTTGGTCTGATGAGGTTTTTGAGCAATAGGCTCCTGCTCAGAGGCATATGCCGGGTAGCTTGTCGTCGGAGTAAGGAGTGCGCATGCGGCCTTCGGGAGCGCTATTGTGTGCCGCCATGTATCAGAAGTTCTGCTGTATTTCAAAGCCCCATTGACGTCATCTTTGCGTGCTTCAAAGTGTTCTGTTCTTCTACTTAAGGGGATTTAGATCCTGTATCACGAGAGTGGCATCACGCCAAAATGGGCTTGTTTGCTTGGTTCCTAGGAAACCAAGCTCTTGGGAAAGGTCGTTGGTTCTTTGGGGAGAGCGACAGCTTACATGATAGGGCATGTCATTCCCGAGTTCATTGCTTTTCACATTCTGCTAGAAAAGAGACGTCCTGTGTCAGGGTCCTCCACTCCCTCCCACTGAGTTTTCCTGGGCTCAGTTCTGCTGTCAGTCACCGTGCTCTTCCCAGTCCCTGGCTGAGTGAGAGGCGGATTCCAGATTCTAAAAGTTTAGTAACAATTTATTTTGGTGCCCTCTCGTGGACGTCTTGAATATAGCACATTTTACAGGGCCCGCGTCCTTCAGTCTCCTGGCATAAGAATGTGAGTACACCTATAAGCCATTAAGCTTTCCTATAGGATCACTGTCTGAAAATGATGTCAGCACGTCAAAATTCACTATGTTTCCCTGACCTGTGGTGGCGGAGGAGATAAAGCGTCTGTCTGGAACGCTGAGGTCGCTGGTTTGAAACCCTGCACTGTGTGGTCAAGGCACATATGGGAGTTGAAATTGATGCTTCCTGCCCCTTTCTCTCTCCCTCTCCCTTTCTCTCTCTTCCCGTCTCTAAAATTAATAAATAAATAAAAAAATTAAAAAAACATTTAATATGTTGATGATCCCATGTCCTTCACTCAGAAGAGAACGGTGCTGAGGAGAAACATCGCTTCTGTTTCCTCGTTGGAAAGGTACGATATTTTTACTTCAGTTAAGTGGTGTGATAGAGTCAGGAAGGCAATGTTTCATGGATGGGAAGAAATGTTTGGTTCATTTTGTTTTTCTTTTTGATTTGATGATGCATACAGTGATAGAGTTGAGAGATTTTGTTAGTTCTGTCAGTTTATTCTGTGTAACTGTTTATTTGTACATATGTTCCCAGATTTGGCTGGTTGATACCTCAGTGCATGTGTGAGTTTTTCTGCTATAGTTTTCAAATATTGATGTCGATTATTTGAATAGGTTTAATTAATTAAGTAATTAACTTATTTATTTACCTATTTTTTCCACTCATCTATGCAATGAACCATGTTATTTTCTTTCTACTTTAATTATTTTGTTACTTATTGCTCTTGTTTTTTTGGTTTTTAATTTAGAGTTTTCTTTTTTTATTTTTGTGTTCTCTTATACATATACATACATATAAGTTTATATGTTTACCTATTTGATCTCATTAGTCTGTGCATCCATTATTATTAAATTGGTCAATGTTACTTCTTCCAGTGTGAGTGTGCCCTTGAAGTGTTGCAGGTGTCCTCTGCAGTCTTTTGTTTGGCTCAAAATCTTTCCTGTGCCTATGACTTCCTGGGTGTGAAGCCCACCTATGTGCCCAAGGCATGTGCTCATTGGAGAAAATGTATTGTGGCACTGTTCTGGTTATTAGGCTCTCTGTGCATGTGGGTTTCTTTGTGTGTTTTGTTGTGTTCCTTTTCTTGTGAGCTTTTGCTATTCGATATTTGGAACTTGCCATGAAGGGTTCCATGTCATTGTGTGTTACCTCGTTTCCTATGTTTTTTCTTCTTGGGCTGGACCGTGTCTGGTGAAGGAACTTTGGTTTGGAGGTACCTGGACTGGATACATGGTTTGAATTGATATCCAGGGTTTTAGCTCAGTGTGCTGTCTGCCTTAATGGGCACTGTCGTTTGTTTCATGACTTTTTTGTGTAGTGCAGGGACCCGTAGCTTTTGTCACAGGATCCTTTCTTCTTTTAAGGTAGAATCCCTTTTGTCAGTCTGATGTATGTTGTCAAGCACTGTGCACCTCGGACATAACTTCTCCGTTGAGGTTGCTGGAAAAGACAGAAGAATTTCTTTGCTGTCCCCCAATGGAGACATCTTGAGAATAGCGCTCTTTCACAGAAATTCTGCTGTTGGCAGGTATTGGTTTGTGTGAATAATTTGATGTCCTTGCAATTTCCTACATAGTGAGTAAGTGATTATGGTGTCAGCATGTACTTTCTGATTCCATGTATGATTTATACTGCAGCGGTGAGAACAGACACAGTTCTTAAGAGAACAACAGCATCTGTTTCTTTATCCCAGGTAGGAATAATGAGCTATGAGCGATTGATTGCCAAGACATTGGTACTTTAGAAAACTGCTGTAGGGCTGACGTGGAAATAATCTTTTGGAAAAGAGAACGAATGCTTTGGGTCACTGTGTTTCTTTTTCTGTTGTGGAACAGCAGAGTTTGCTGGGACTCTGGGTCTTTCTGACCATGATCTCTGTCTTAGGTCTTCTCCTTGACCTCCTATAGGTGGTTGTTTGCAAGTATGACTCCTTTTATTTGGCTTCCTTTCTTATGTAGTGATTCTTCATTTGCTTTTGTATTTTCTTGCTTTCTATTGATTCATTTTCCCCTTTATGTATTTGTTTTTTCTTTTTCACTTATTAGGTTATTTAGTTAATTGTTCAATAATTTTGATTGCCTTCCTTTGGTTGTTTCCTCACTACCTTATTAGTTAGTGGTGCATGTCTTTCCACTGTGTCTGATTTAGCTGATGCAGAAGGATCTACCCTTTGCCCTTCATCTCTGTGTCTTTATTGTGCTGCTGACATCCTGTTCATAGATGCAAGACCTTTGCCCACAGGTGATTCTTCTTGGGCTACAGTGAATAAGGCAGTTTTTTTGGTGTCTGCTATATTTTTTGGTGTGGTTCTATTTGAGGCTTTGATTGAGTTCAATTCAAGTGATCTTGCATTTTTACATAGTGATGTATGGAACTTAACATGAAAGGTTCCATCTCACTGTGGGTCACCTTGTTTCTAAGTTTAGATCTTTGTGGCCAGAATCCTGTCCAGACAAGAATTTTAGCTTCGAAGCCTTTGATCTTCCGTTTGGCCTCGCAGTGCTCCGAGGAGCTTACATGAAGTATATGGGGTCCTTACTTTCCCTGTGCTGAATGTTTTGTGTCACGCCTTCTCCTGTACGTCTGATGAACAAAAACCATTCGCTTGGGACCCTCTCACCTTCAAGTGTGGGATCCCTTGTCGACCTCTGATGCACGCTGCCATGTATTCTGCATTTGGGGAATATAATTTGAATAGGGGTCAGTGGGAAAGGATACATTATTTTGCTGCCCTCTACGGGAAAAATTGGGAATTACTAGCACTTCGTAAGAGGAAATTCTCTCGCACCCATGCTGCTGCTTTGCAAAAACAGTTTGGAACGGCCATTGCAACTTCCCTCTGTGGTGTCTGTGAATGTGTCAGAGGAAGGGCTCCAGACAGAGAACATGGATTCATGTACATGATGCCATCCTGAAGCCATTCACCCCATACTCAAGCTGGATGATCATTTGCCCAATCCAGTGACCTCAGCTTTTTGATGCTGGGTCTTCAGAGAGTCCCAGGTTTATATATTCTCCACTGCATCACCACCTGGTCAGGGTGTTCCTCCACTTAATTCAACAGGTGAAGGGAAAATAAGACCATGTTATTAAACATCTTGTTGATGTGTTAATATATATCCTAAGAAATCTATAGACATCTTTGGGAAATTGACATCATTCTTTGTATACTTGCTATTATTTGATAGAAAAATAAATTAGTAACAGTATTTTAAATATGTTTTGTGAGTTAAAGTCTGGAGGCAGGGTGTTCTGAGAATAAGAAGCTATTTGTAAGTGATACCGTGTCCCCTTATGGTCCTTTGGGAGATACTATTTTGGGCACTTGTTCAATATGTTAAGAAGCAGTTCTGTAGATGGATGATTGTGGAAAGTAAAAGATGAAGAATGTCGGTTATTAGTTCTGTTGTAGCACCAGTAGGAAGGATTGAGTTATGAGGCAAGGACAATTGTCTACAGGGGTTTCAGTGGGGTGATATGTCAGATATGTTGTTCCCCCAGCAGTCAGGGGTGTCTGGATTTGCCCATCCAACCCCTAGGGTAATCATGCTGTTGGCGATCAAGGATCAGCCAGGATAGTGGGGTCCAGTCAGGTATTTTGCCAGACCTTTCGCTGTTTCAGATGGTCCAGACTATAGTTGCTGAGGCAGCTCAGTGCACCTGAGTAGCCTCCCAGGAGGCGAGTGTGTACACTAAATAGAGGAGAAAGTGAGGCAGAAAGACTGTCAGTCATTAAGGGGACAGCAGACCAATGGCGCTGTAGGAAACGTTGTGCTGTTGCTCATATTTTAGTTATTGAGTTTAGAGATAGGGCATCGGGGGAGAGATGGAGAAATAACCAATCATTGTTCTCTATTTGTTTCTTGGCATTCCCATCGGTCGCTTCCTGTATCTGCCTTTAGTCGTGAGTGACCATATCAGGTAGGGCGGACTGAACAGGATTATGAGCAGCCAGCCACCGTGATTCGGTTTCTGCAATTTAGGTCTCAGCCTCCAGACCGCTTTTTCAAAGAAAGGTGTTTCCGGATCATTCGTGACTGTTCCGGACAGCACCCCGTTGTTTTGCTGCATAGCAGTTGCCTGAACCTAAAGTGGCATCTTTAATTTTTCATTGCTCACTTTGTCACCTAACCCACGAACCACAAGAAATCGTGTGTGTGTCGTGCGTTCCTCTGTACAGTGTTGTGTATGTCTGCGCTGGTACCGACATTAGTTACCGAATGTTAAAGCTTTGGTAGGTGATGGATGTCCCTTAGCAGGGCTCTAAATGTAAAACCCTTAAAGAAACAGTAGCCTCTCCAGCCGGTTCCAGAGTAACTTTCGGGACAGTTCCTGTTCTCTTGGCTGTTGGAAGTTCTCTGCACCCCCGGGACACCGGGGCCAGGCAGCCCTCCTCAGCTGAGGCCTCTTTGGCGCTCCTCTGCACCACCGCCCCTCCCGCGTTCCCGTTCCCCTTGGCAGCTCGAGTCTCTGCAGGCAGCGTGGATGCATCTGCACGTTGGCGTTGAGCGGCGGGAGTTGGGAGTGTAGAAACTCCGGACAGTGCGCTTAGGACAGTGCAGCTGAGGAGAAGCTGTCGCCGACGAAAACTGAAGGAGGGGATGGTGACCTGCAGCGCAAGTACCTGAGGAGAAGGCAGCAGGTCTGTGACAGGTGACAAGGAGGCAGAAGGAGAAGGCGCAGCCCCGGGAAGAGGGAAGGAAGGACCCGGGCTGTGGCAGTTTAGGGTCGTAAAGGAGGCGCCGGGGAATGTTGCTGCGGGCAGAGAGGGTCAAGGGGAGAGGCGCCCAGGCAGAGAAGGGAGGGCGCCTGGCCCGCGGTTGGAGGCCGATGGGACTGTCCTCTGGGAGCTGTGAAGAGAGGGTGCATGAGCGGTGCTGAGTGAGGAGCTTGGGGAAGAGGTTTGGGGAGCGTGCGCTCAGGCGGGAGGTGTCGGGGCAGACGGGAGGGTTGGCGCAGAATGAGAGATAGCCAGGTGGTGTGTTCTGGATATGGACCCAAGGAGGTCCGGCTTGCAAGAAAGTTTTGGAGGGAGGCGGACGGGACCTGGGAGGTTTTGGGTTGGGGGGATTCCCTTTTGTCGGTGGAAAGGGCGAGAAAGCAGAGCGGAGCGCGCTGGGTCGCATGTGAGTCTAATGTTCAGTCCTCCCG
The DNA here is from genome assembly GCA_037038555.1 of Rhynchonycteris naso. Lineage (NCBI taxonomy): Eukaryota > Metazoa > Chordata > Mammalia > Chiroptera > Emballonuridae > Rhynchonycteris > Rhynchonycteris naso. The sequence goes on along the minus strand of CM073000.1, from coordinate 12,974 downwards.
CTTCTCCCGGGGTGGGGCGGGCACGAGGACGCGGTCAGGCGGGGCTGGGGAGTCCGAGTCCTCGTGGGCCGGGGGTCTGATAGGGTGCGCCCGAGAGGCTACTGGCTCACCTGAGCCTCAGTTTCCCCGTCCTGTAGCGGCCCTGGGGTGCGGTAGTAGGGAAGGAGTTTTCATGTTTAGAATGGTGTGGGAACAGTGACCCAGGTCGTGTGTGTGGGAGCCGCCTTTGTCACCGCAGAGGGTCCGGAGGTCCGAGGAAGGGGGCTGACAGGATCTGACTGCAAGGAGGCGGGGAGGTTCATGAAACAGAGCCTCTTAAATCTCACACTGTCATTGTCTATCAGAGGTCCCCAGAGTATGGCCCGCGGGACAAATTGCTGCCACCTGAGGCCATTTATCTGGCCCCCGCCGCATTTCCAGAAGTGGCACCTCTTTCATTGGTGGTCAGTGTAAGGAGTACTGTATGTGGCGTCCCTCCAACGGTCTGAGGGACAGTGAACTGGCCCCCCATGTAAAAAGTTTAGGGACCCATGGTAGATGCTGGTGGTGGGAGGACACCATATGCATCAAATAAAAATAGTCTGTTTCTGCCTTTATGTTTTACTGGGTGTCACTCGTCAGAGGTGCAGTTTTCTGTGTTTGCAGGGAGAGGGAAAGGCCTGAGAAGACTCGGGGTTCGGTCCCTGAAGGGAGGGACGTTCGGAGTGGTGTTTGTATGCAGGGGGTCTCTCAGGTGTGTCTCGTAGAGAGCTGAGGAATTGGTGAGGGATGCTGCACCAGCGATAATTTTTTTCTGCTGCTGTTTACATTTGGGAGCGTTGTCGGCATTAGTCCAGAATTTCGACTGTGCTCAAGTAGGTATTTTTTTGTGCAAGGGTATATCGTATAAGTGCACAGTATAGGGTTTTCCCTGGCCTTTTAATTTTAGCACAGGTGATTCATGAGGGAACACTTTTAATTTCCCGGGGTATAAAGGTACAGTAACTCGAAGTTTAAGGCAGTGGTGAGGGACGCGATCCTGAGTTTTCTAAGAAACAGGAACTAGCTTGCCTTTTTGAGGCGGTGGGTTTTAGGAAATAGGCGTGATACGGCCGAAGTGGGGGTCCGGCGGGGCCTGCGTGTTCCCTTTTGCCTCACATGCGCGTGGCCTTGTGGTTCTTCTGTCAGAGACTCTGCCTCAGGATACCGCCCTCGTTCCTGCTCGGCTTGACACCATTCCCGTGCAATACCCCCCCCCACCCCCCCACCCCCCCCCCACCCCCCCGTCTCAGAGGCACAAGCCGCATAGCGAATCATCGGAGTAAGGAGTGCGAATGCGCCCCTTGGGAGCGCTCCTATCTGCTGCCATGTATCCGAGTTTTGCTGTATTTCACAGGGTCCCATGCCGTCATCTCTGCATGCCCAGCAGTGTCTCCTGTTCTCCTAACTCAGGGTACTTAGATCATGTATCACGAGAGTGGCATCACTCCGAGATGGGTATGTTTGCTTGGTTCCTAGGATTCTGGGCTCTTGGGAAAGAAGGCAGGTTCTCTGGAGAGCGACAGCTTGTGTGATAGGGCTGTGTCATTTCCGAGGTCATTGCTTTTCACAATCTGTTAGAAAAGAGAAGTCCTGTGTCAGGGTCCTCCATTCTGTCCCACTGAGTTTTCCTGGTCTCAGTTCTGCTGTCAGTCACTTTGGTCCTCGGGGGTCTACTGATGAGTGGCGGATTCCTAACGTCCTTTAACAATTTATTTTGGTACCCTCTTCTGGATGTCTTTAATATAGCACATTTTACAGGGGCCATGTTTTACAGTCTCCTGGCGTAAGAATGTCATTACGCCCATAAGTCGTTAAGGTTTTCTGTAAGATCATTGTCTGAAAATGATGTCAGTACGTCAAAATTTATTGTTTGCCAGACCTGTGGTGCTGTAGTGAATAAAGCATCGAACTGGAACACTGAGGTCGCCTGTTTGAAACCCTGCACTGTGTGGTCAAGGCACATATGGGAGTTGAAGTTGTTGCTTCCAACTCCTCCACCCTTTCTCTCTCTCTCTCTCTCTCTCTCTCTCTCTCTCTCATTCTCCTCCCCCCTCTGTAAAATTAATAAATAGATAATATTTAAAAAATATTAAATATGTTGATGGTCCCATGTCCTCCTCTCAGAAGAGGATGAGGAGAAACATCACTTCTATTTCCTCATCGGAGGCAGGAAGGATACATTTCCATGAACATTCAAAGGTATGCGATATTATTACCTCACTTAAGTGCTCTGCTACAGACATGGAGACAAAATGTTTCTGGAAGGGAAGGAATGTTGTGGTTCATTCTGTTTTTTTTTTTCTTTTTTTATTTGATGCCGCCATATTGATGGAGTTGAGAGATTTCATTAGTGTTGTCACTTTCTTCTGTGTAACTATTATTTTGGACATCTGTTCTAATATTTGGTTTGTCAATACCTTGGTACATGTATTATTTTTTCTGCTATGTTGTTCAAATAGTGACTTGTGAATTCCTTACGTGGGTGTAATTAATTAAGTAATTTAACTTGGTTATATATTTCCCTGTTTTTTCCACCAATGTACACAATGAATCATCTCATTCTTTTCCTACTTTAATTATTTCTTAATTTATTTCTTGCTCTTTTTTTTTGTTTCTGGTATAGAGTTATCTTTCTTTATTTCTGTGTTTGCCATTATGTTTATATGCATGCATAAAAGTTCATACATTTACCCATTTTATTTATTTCGTCTGCCCATTCACTCATTTTTAAATGGATCAATGTTACCTTTGCTTCCAGTGTGACTTATCCCTTGAAGTGCTTCAGGTGTCCTATGCAATCTTTTGGTTTGCTGAAAATATTCCCTTTAGCTATGGCTTTTTGGGTGCAAAGCTCACGTCTGTGCCCAAGGCATGTGCTTATTAGACAAGCACACATTGAGGCACTCTTCTGGTGATTACGGTTTATGTGTGCATGTGGGTTTTCTGTGATCCT